>LR990363.1:7731558-8356558 GCA_905147345.3 Mythimna impura
GAAGAAAAACGTCGTAAAAAAACGGTAGATCCCAAAACAAAAAAAAATTAAGACATTCCCTCTCCTACAGAGGAGGCATAAGTCCCAACTGTGGGTCTATTATGAGGATTGTGTCTTTAATGAAATTTTGTTAAAAACAAGCAACAGCGTCGGTGGTTTGATTTTGCTTGGTAATAATTAAGGATCGTAGGTATATTTGAAAATAATTCAAAAATGTTGTAAATAGTATTGTTTCCTTTAAACAAACATTAGTCGTAAATACCCAATACCAAGAATATTAATAGGCATTATCAAGACTTCTGTAGTCTGGAATTACGGGACAATTATGTTTTATAGAAATTATAAGACTTAGTGGAAGAAAAAAGAAGTTACTAAGACTTGAAGCATCAAGCACCATGTGAGCTGCTGAGTTGCAGTCACCGTACGAAGGATATTACAGTTATCATCATCAGATGACGAAGGTAAGCAGAAATGTACTAATTAGTGATGTGATGTGAGTGGATGGAGAAATCGGTATCAGTTTTGTAAATGCCTTGGGATTGACTGCGAGTCAATATAATAATGATCGAACTTCACTTGGAAGTTCGTTTGATCATATATTATTTTTGAATTCTCAGACCATATTTCAGCTTTTATCGATCACAGGTTAAAACCACTCCGTTAAACAGACTGAATACTTACCCAAATAAACAAAAAATCCTCTTCAATTGTCAGTTTAACGGTACTTACGAAGTTACGTCATTCGGAGCGAATGTGAAGTGTTTGCCGGGAACACAAGTCGAGACTGGACAGTAAAAAAATAGTTTGAAGTGTAAAAAAACATTAAAACCTAGGATAGTTCCCTCGCAGTTTTTGTCTACTTTGCAGACTATTTACAATAACAATCTATCGTTTACTTTTCGGGGAGTGTGCGTTGGAATTGCAAGCTATGAATTAGGATGTTCACCAATATTTTTGTCAATTGTGGACTAATTTAAAATGACAGCTAGACATTATATTAGATTATGGTACAAGTGCGTAATGTTGATGATTAACGCTGAGGCAGTATCTTGACCGAGGATCTTAAGAGAACCGAGGACGGTAATCACCAATACTCATACACGTAAGTACATATTGGTGATTGGCGTCCTCGGCTCTTATACAATTTTTTCAATACACTTGTGAAGAAAAGCAACAACAAAAAACTAGTAGTTATAAATTTTTAAAAAGGTTTAGCTGGATTATCGCACTAGTGCGTAATGGTAATCAAAATGTTTGGCCCACGCACCATTACATGCCTAAATGCGATGCAATAAGTCACTTTCTGAGCAAGTGTGTTGAAAAGAATATTTTTAAACGAACCTTCGACTCAAGTGTGTGAAGTTTTTCATTACAGACGAAGCTGCATCGTACGAAGTCATGAACGGGGCCTTATTTTAGCAAAATTCCCAAGACAACCGTATAAGCTGAAAGCGCTTTAATACCAAAGTCGCTACAAGGAAGAAATTTGTCCACTTTTGGTGTCGGAATGATTTATGTAAAGAGTTTAGCTGCAGCTGGTTAGTTTTTATAGTTCGCACAGATGTGGATGTTGTTGTGAGTTTGGGCGTCTTTCTGAATATCAGGACAGTATAGTGTAGTGATATTAAATCTGAATAAAGTGATAAATACAGAAAGGATATAATACATATTTAGAGGTATGAGGAACAGGGTGTCAAGTCTCGCATACGTCTGTTGAAAAGGGAGGATCCTCCGACCAGACGAATGTTATGTCTGGTTTGGGCAACTGCCCGATAGATGATTTTGGGCTGTTATATATGCTCAAATTATGCGGAGAACTCTAATTGCGTGACGCAGGATTTCGCAGTTCAGCTCGTATGTGACGTAATAGATATTGCTACATAATATCGTCCCTTAGCCTGATTGGCTGAAATCTATAATGACCAATGGTTAGACGTGCAATGAGCAGCCATCTAAAGGCATTCAAATGTGAAAACCGCCAATTTTTGACTTGAGCGTGTTGTAAGCTAAGGGACGATATACCCTACATAATTATATTATGAATACTTGGAGCGTCGAGATGACCCAGTGGTTAAAGCTCCCGTCTCTCATGAATGAGGTTGCAAGTTTGAACCAGGCAAGTATGAGTCAGAATTTTTCAATTCATAATTGTACTATGCTAAGTTTATCTAGGACGTTACTGACACCTCGTGCCTCGGAAAGCACGTAAAGCCGTTGGTCAGGGTTGTCATTCGTAGATCTCTGACAGTTGTTACTGGTAGTCAGACTCCAGTAAGTCTGACCATCCATCTATCCATGGAGTACTTTTATAATATTAGTGCGATGATATACTATCGGTGTCTTTGACATCGGTGCACAAACGAATACATCAGATCCAGTACATGATTCTGGACCACCCAGTCCTGGAATTTTTCGTCGGCTCTTTCTTATTAAAAAAAACCTGTACTTACTTTTTTTAAATTTAAACTGTGTAATGCTCTTCACCATAATGAACGATCCTTGTGCTCCTGATTACTTAAAACAATATTTTGAAGTGTTGGGCAGTTCTCATAATCTTAACCTTCGTGCATCCAAAAACATGCTCCTTCATATTCCCTCTCACCGTACTGGCTTTATGTCCAATTCATACGCTGTTTCTACCATAAAACTCTGGAATGTGCTTCCCCTTGACATCAAAAAAGCTGAAAGTAAATTTTCTTTCAAGCGTAAAATTCGGAACTACTACTTAAAGTCCTCTCAACTTTAGTTTGGTCTTCGTCAGAATTATTATTAAGTTCTCTTAACGATTTTATATTTTTCATAGTATTTATTAGTTTATAATTTTAGCATAATATATATATGTATTATAATATTATAATTTTTTTTATTTTTTTTTTATTAAGTCCGCCTATGTACCACTACTGTACATGAAGTTTAAATAAATAAATAAATAAATTGCTATTCTAAACAAACCCGATGATATTTTTAGTAAAAAGAAAAAAAAAGTGCTTTTTAATTAAAAATTATTTAACTAAAAAGTCATCAGGGTAGATAAAATCGTTATTCTAATCAATCCCGATGACATTTTCACTAAAAATGTTAGAATAACGATTTTATACAGTTTAAATTAAAAAAATGTAAAGATATTTTTTTTTTAATTAGGAAAAAAACCGACGAATAATTCCATCAAAAGACATCCTGTATTATATTATTATTTTCGTAAAGTTATTATAGCCTATTTTAAGTTTCTGATCTATTTATACATACTTCTCTTTTTTCAACTCTCCTTTCGCAGGTATGCTGGAAGAGATTTCTGTAGAAATAAGTATCACCTTTGTACTCGTATCTATTTTATTTCTGTTTCCTTCTTCTTTTCTTTTATTATAATATGTGTGTACATGAATTGTTAAATAAATATATTTCTCACTCTACTTGCTACTATAGCAGGTCTGCTGAAAGAAATTCCTTTTGAAATAAGCAGCACCTTTGTGCTATTCAATCTCTATAATTGCACTTTTCACTAAGTATTGGTGCACACACATACATTCATAAAGTTATTTTATTAAACACGAAGACAGCACAAGGATAAAAATATAGTGAAAATCCGTATAAAACTATTTCAGAGTTCAGACGTGTGAAGGAAGCTGGGTGTCATTAGAACATCCTCTCTCACTTGTGACGCCGGATGTTCAAGTAGCCCGCACCTCCCCTCGGGGGACGCACGGAATAGACGGTCGCACGCCAAGTTAAATAATATTTTATTTATATGCTTTAGTAAAGTAACTTGTTTTAATGAGGATGTGCTTAAGTAATTGGGTTTATTATTTTTCACGTAAGATCAACTCAGTTAGATTTTAATTATTTCTTTTTCCCTGCTTCTAACGAACACCTAGAGATCCTAATACACTATGTTTTCATCATCATCATCATCATTTCAGCCGAAAGACGTCCACTGCTGGACATAGGCCTCCCCCAAGCGACGCCACAACGTACGGTCCTGTGCGTCTCGCATCCATCGGACTCCCGCAACCGTTACCAAGTCATCGGTCCACCTTGTAGGAGGCCTTCCAACGCTACGTCTTCCGGTACGTGGTCGCCATTCCAGAACCTTTCGGCCCCAACGGCCATCTGTTCTGCGAGCAATGTGCCCTGCCCATTGCCACTTTAGTTAAAGGGCAAAGTGAGAGGGACTTAAAATGAACATGGACAAAACCAAAGTCATGGTAAACAGCCATGTAGCACCCACTCCTATCAAGGTCGGGGACTCTACACTCGAAGTTGTAGACGACTACGTTTACCTGGGACAGACGGTCCAGTTGGGAAGGTCTAACTTCGAGAAAGAGATCAATCGTCGAATCCGACTCGGCTGGGCAGCGTTCGGGAAGCTGCTAGGTATCTTCTCGTCCAATATACCACAGTGTCTCAAGACGAAAGTCTGTGACCAGTGCGTGTTGCCAGTGATGACATATGGCTCCGAAACGTGGTCGCTTACAATGGGCCTCATCAGAAGGCTTAAAGTCACCCAAAGGGCAATGGAGAGGGCTATGCTCGGAGTTTCCTTGCGTGATCGAATCAGGAATGAGGATATCCGCAGGAGAACCAAGGTTGCTGACATAGCACGAAGAATCGCCAAACACTAGGTTTTATCTCGTAAAATGTTCATACGATATTTGTAGCGCCCTCTACGATGTTAAATGCATACCTTACTTGAATCAGTTTTATGTGAAAACCATGCGACGCGACGGCGCGTCAAAACTTGTCGAAAAATTTAAAAACATGAAAAATAAATAATAATAATCAAATTACATGACAATATAATAAAGGTCCAACTTACTTTTTTGTGCCTTCTGAAATGTTACATATTTCGCAGTTACTAGGTATTTACTATAATCCATCGATATTTAGTTGTAGGTACCAAGGAATAATTAATATTAAAAAAATAAATTTCTATTTTGATTCACTAAAAATATGTCTATTCTTCTTCTTGGCGTATCGATGGCAAAACTAGTTAAATTCTTTGTCTGGCCCAGTATTCGGCCACGGCAATGCTGTCCGCTGATGCTGTCATTAGGTCCCTACGTGAACAGGTAACAGGGCACGTGATGCAGGATGGGAGGTGGGACATGGTCTGCGCAGAGTCGCCGCACATACACTGAAGATCGGAACCGTCCAAGAATCCCATCTGTGGAGATGCGAAGAAGGTGCGAAGTCAGTTTAGAGCTTTCCAGGTAGGCCATGGCAACTCGTGTCCAGGAGAGAGGCTCTCCGACGGCTCGAAAAAATCATAAGTCTATTTATGCTGCATGAGGACTCGTTGCTATTTCAGCCGCACAGGTCGAACTTTGAGGCTACAGTTATCATGGTCAGCCTGTGGATAAGTAACCGTCGTTCACAAACCGAATTTTCTCCATGCCTTAAAAATCTAAACCGGTGGTCTTGGCTTTCTTTTGAACATCTTTGATAGTCGTTATTAGTGACCTGTGCGTCCTGCGCTTTTCGCCTGATGCAGGTTGTCACCGGACACGGTTTTTTCGGGACGTTCCTGAATTGGAATCGGCGGGGAGAAACGCCCGGGTCTCATCATTGTGCGGATCACCCGGAGAACACAGTGGAGGTCTGCCCCGTTAGGGCAGAGCACAGCAATTTTCTTGAGGTGAACGGCGGCGCCGACCTCTCGTGTCTGGCCTGTAACGATAGGGAATGGGATACTGCCACTTTTTTTCGAAGCAGTAATAATGAAGTAAGCTATCATATCGACTGTCAATTTTTGCGACATAAACGGCCGCATCTTTTTTTTTCGTTAACTCAGAAGTTTCATTTATTCACAGCTTCAAGGGATCGGAAACTCGATACCTTTACGTATTCTCGAAATAAATGGTCTTGACAGACAGACAGATAGACATACCAACAGACGGACTACAAAGTGATCCTATAAGGTTTCCGTTTTTTCCTTTTGAGGTACGGAATCCTAAAAATGATACGTTTTTAAATGAACAGTGTACTATTTTATGGCTCACATTATCTTCACTAATATAATAAAGAGGTAAAGTTGGTGTTTTTGTTTGTAGGAGGTAATTTCTGAAAGTTCTGGTCCGATTGCGAAAATTTTTTCAACGGGAGAATGTTGCTTTATTCCTGAGTGACATAGGCTATATTTTATGTACGCGGGCGAAGCTGCGGGCAAATTCTAGTTTTTTTATAAAAGAATTCCTGAAATATTAAAATTGCAATCCATAAAATTTACCATACATTAAAAACTACTTATCCATGAACGAACAGGAAATCACAACTGACAATTCAAAAAAAACATATTGTGAAATCCCTCAAGATTCGTTATCATCCATCATGAACAATCAAATGTTACCTCTGATTGATGAGCCTTCCAAAATCTGAACGATTCTAGCACGTCCCCATTTCCTTTGAGGAATCATCATAATTAATAGCTGTGAGACTGAAAAGGAATATAATCTGTCACTTTGTGCAATTATCTACGTGAGACCTCAAAGAGAAAAATTTGTTCCTTTTTTTTTGTCTTTTTTTTCCTGCGTTAAAGGAAGTTTTGTAACTGGCCATTCGAATTCGAAAATTTTGAAATTGGTTTTGTTAGATGATTTGGAGGATTCGTTGAACATAATTTTGTCTATTGAAATTTTGTACTGGCAATTTTGAAGGCTGGTGCTGTGGTAGAGTTGGCTGCTGCGTTACGTGCAGGTTCGATAGCATGGAACAAGTATTTATCAATTATGGCCTGCAGATAGGTGTCCCGGGTCCGGCTGTCTTCTAGATTTACATGTTTGTAAACGGACCCACAAAGTTTATTAAAAAAAGGTGAATAATAGCCAACGTTAAGCAACACTTGCAAAGGTTGATCTGTAGATGGGTGACCATCTTAACATAATTGAGATTTCTCCGTGGCTCGGTTTCACACTAAAAGATAACGGTAACGATACGATGCCATCATTTCAAACGAAAGATGTCCGCAGTTGGACATAGGCCTCCCTCAAGTGTCGCATCCATCGTATTCCCGCGGCTCTCACCAGCTCAACGGTCCACCTTATGGGAGGCCTTCTAATGCTGCGTCTCCCAGTGCGCGGTCGCTACTCCAGAACCTTTTGGCCCCATGGACCATCTGATCTGCGAGCAATGTGCCCTGGCCACTGCCATTTAAGTTCGGCGATTCTTTAGGCTATGTCTTCGACCTTGGTTCAAAGGCATGGCAATCGAACAAACGTAAGCTCTGAGTCATGTAAAAAGAAAACATCAAAAAATCTAAACGAACTTGCGGTTTTCGAAGTCGCATAAAAAAGGTCCAACCACATTACACTTCCTGTACGAGAGAACCCGACGATCACGCACGTAGACCTTTTACAAAAACACGACGCCTGCAAGGAAAAACATCGTAACCCATTTTTCGTAAATTCTCAGGAAAGCACGTCATATATTAAAAATAGCCCTATTAATCTTAACGCCTCTGACTTTGAAAATTTGAGTCAATAATGGAAAACCATACTTTTATGAATTTAATATGTTATTAATGTATGTATTTCGTCACTGTTTTCTTTTTCCTTCAAGTTCACGCCATCTTACACGGGCCATGTACCAAAAAGTTAATACTTGCTGTACGAAAAAACCCGTACATTTCAATTGTATTAATTTTGTGCTGACATCGACGCACAATGAATGAATAAAAACACACATTTAAGTAAGCGCTTTAGTAGTTGCATAGCATCGATGAAAGACTTATTCGCCGCGGGTCGATCATCTATCATTTTCGGGCAATACACAAAATGAACCAAATTTGAAGTTTATCATTTAAATGTACCTTTACCCCGCTAACTGCCTATACTGCCTCCCAAGATACAGGTTTGAGCCTAGTTTGGGAGACAGCAGGCTATGTCCTTTTGTTTATTTATTAAATCTTGATGAAGGTACAAAGGCGGTCTTAGGCATTCTCTACCAGTCAACCAATGGTGTTGAAGAGAAAACATGGCAGGTGCATAAAAAACAAAAAAAAATAGATTATTAAGAAAAACAAGAGTACAAATGTATGTATATATATATTAAATAAACATACAAATAAACTGTGACTTTTCTAGTTACTAAGACTGTAATTTATTTGACTACGATTTATTTGTTTTCTTGTATTTTGTTTTATTTGTTTGACATTTTTTATTATTTGACATTGGTAATCATTTGTTGACTAATTATAATGTAACATTCTGTATATGACTTGTAAGAATCCCTTACCAATAAATTACTATGACTACGACTATTTTTTTATTGTTATTATATATTTCATTGGCTGACACACAAAATCAGTAAAATCTGAGTTATGATCATTTTTCTTAGTAGATCTACGCATAAACACCGAAAACGCTCTTAATGGTCAACGAAATGTGCGAAATTATTGTAATTAAAATGCCTTCCGGAAGAGATTTCGTCGCCGCAGCCGTTTTCATTAAAAGTTCGGCAAAGCGAACGTTAAATTCGTCACAGCGAGCGCTCTCGGCTCACATACGGACCTAAGGTACCTTAAATTTTGGAGTTAAGCCTTTAGATTTAGTTCATTGGTTTCTTGTTTTGAAACTAGTCCGTATGGATAATGTTTCAGTTTACTTACTAACTGCCGAAATAAAATCCATTTTTAATATTTTGATATAATCGCCATTTCCCACAGGGTGGTTTGTTCGAAGGCTTGCGGACCGCGAGCAATAGGTAGCTTGCCGTCCGGCCGTCCGGAAACCGTCTGGACCGAGTCCAATTCGTCGACTGCGCGTGTTGTTTCACGCTTGCCTCAAGGAGATGTCAGCGAAACCGTAGGGGCCCAGCAGGGTCGAAGCCTATTGGGGCCATGGGTTGTGCGAAAGAGAACTTCAGGTCCCTGGAACGAAGGCAAAGAAGGAACAGGTGTGAGTTTTAGCCAGTAAAAGTCTGTCACGCACTCGCGCTCCGCCCAAGAGCGAGGGATGTTGTTAGACGATTAAATTGATAAAAAAAGGCAAAGGTTAACCTAAGGTTAAACTTTACCGAATTTTGTTGCGACAAGCGGCGTTAAATATTTTTTATAATGTGAAAATGAAGCTCTGTCAGAATAATAGTAAGGTAACCCCACAAATGGGGATTCTAACAGTGGATTTACAAAGTCTAGTCAATGCACTATGGTGTCTCAATTTTAGATCCTTGACCGTATTGCAATAAAAAAAAACTATTTGCCATGTAAAAGGACCAATACTGTTATGCATAAGAGGTTCTACTACGACAAACAGAGAGACAGAAAAATTTGGCAAGTGATCCAAAAACCGATGTATTAAAGAAAATACAGGAGAAATATACACAATCAAAAAAGATATTGAAACAGCCCCTGACCAGGATAATCTAAATTACTCAACCGAAACACCAACACTGACTCAAAAAAAAAGAGGTAAGCTATTCTTACCCAAAAACTTCGAAACAAAAGAAAAACAAAGTTCCAAAACTACTTCTGTTAACAACATTGTTAGTAAGGAAGAACACGCCTCGCCGAACATCGCTTATATTCGGAATATCCACTCAAATATCGGCTGTCACAACTTCCTAAGGGAACTAAGAAAAACTTTGGCGATACAGTAAAATAAAACGTAAATTACCTGCGAAGGTGGGTTAGGTTAGTAGCAGACGTGCTACTTTGTCTTAGTGGGTTGACGATTTCACGACTAACATCCATTTTGACTCAGTCGCCATGAAAACAGAAAAATTCTCTTAGAAGAAGAAGCTATAACTATCAATTTGTTTGAAAAGCTGAGCTAGGTGGACGAAATAACATTGTACGTAAGCTACATCGCGTTTTGAGCATGGTGTCTAAATTTTAATTTTTAGTTACTGCTTTAATCGACACATCCACCTTTCGTAATGTCGAGCTTACGATATGTAATTTGGTACCTGATATATTTAATAATTTCTACATATCTACTTTAAAAAAAACGCTTAACTATAATTAGGTACATACATTGTGTGTATATATATATCTATATATCTTTAGACCTAATATTACAACACAGAAAATATTAAAAATAACCTTTAAAAATATAGCATTGAAAAACTTCTCCGCATCGCTGTGGACAGCTAATGTGCCCAAAAGACTAGCGGATAGTTACATTGCTTATTCTCTATTCAAAATTTATCGCTTTTTAGAACAAAATATATTCTGAAAAGCTACTAAAATCGCAGATCACGACTGCTTAAAGTAGCAAGTCTACACAGACCCTTAGATAAAGGAAAGAAATAAAAGGAAAAGGACAATGTTTCGGGAAGCAGGAAACAATATTGCAAGTTATAAAAAACGCTTGAAAGGTGGCCCTGGGGTGAATCGAGACGTGAATGCGAATTCAGTTCACTGATAAGATACTGATTGGATTACAAACCAACATATTGGAACATTTAAGACAATTGAAAGCACATTTTATTATTTTTAATTTTGTGCTAATTTCCTTTTGTTGGAATTGTAAAAGGAATGACAAGCTTTAATTTGTGCGGCAAAATCCAAGCAAGTTTTTTTGTTTAGGCTTAGACTCCACGAAAGTTGAGATATGTGGAAACGTGCAAAGCGGAGAGATGCTTAGCATAATATAGTAGGCGCCAGATAAATTTGCAATAAAGTACACTAACTTTTTTCTTATATCGCTGCGTGCTGAACAAACAATGAACTGTTTTTCATTACCCAAAAAAGTATAGGATTGCAATAGATGTCGATTCAAGCCACCTATGTTATAATTATGTCTTTATTTCTGTCAATAAATGTGAAGGGTCTCTGACCGCTATTGCAATTTTATTTGGCACCAACCTTGAGTAGTATACATCGAAGATGTGTGGAGATGCATGCTGGCTAGATTCCAGAAGAGGTCAGCAACGAGGCAGACCATGACCAGACAGTATGCCTATTCATGTCGTCAATCTACCAAGTCTAAGCAGGGATCGGCTTTCATTCTCACTGGATGCAGCTATATAACAGTATTTAATATGAAGCGACTGCCATTTTGTCATCCGATACCTAATAACTTACAATCATGATACTCTTAAGCCGTTTATGCACGTACGAACAAATTGGTTGCGTTGCATGATACGTAACAACTTGGTTCGCACGTGTGTACTACTAACGAACATCGAACACTCTGTTCTTTAAACATGTTTGCGGTGATCCTATTAGTATGTTCTGTATGGACGGTGTTCTTCGTGAAACAATGCGAACACCAAAAAACTTTTCGCTACTTCACAATCGACCAATTCCAACGACGCCATGGCTACAAAGACAATTCACGACTGTTGTGCGCGAACTCGATTCAAACTACGAGTATGTTTGCGTTCGTGTTCGAATATGCCGTTCATACGAACAAGCTAAATGTTCAAGTTTAGCGATTTTGTTTTTTTTTTTCGGGTGGGATAATCATCTAATGACATCCCTCGCTCTTGGGCGGAGCGCGAGATAGTATCAGACTTTTACTGACTAAAAACTCACTCCTGTCCCTTCTTTGCCATTTTTCCAGGGCCCCGGGGTCTTTTTCGCATCACCCATGGCCCCAGTAGGCTTCGACCCTGCTGGGTCCCTACGGTTGCTGATATCTCCTCGAGGCGCGCGTGGAACAGTATGCGCCGTCGACGACTTGGGCCTGGTCCGAATGATTACCGGGCGATCGGACGGCGAGCTACCCATTGCTCGCCGTCCGCAAGCCCGCGCTTACGACAGTGGCCGGAAATCGGGATCGAAATCCCGGCGGCGCGGTTGTTGGGGCGTGAGGACCATTGCCTAAAGCGATCGGCCGCCTCCTCGTCTCGCATTACTGTTTCGCAGAAGGAGGCGACCGCCTGCCACTCCTACTCGCTCCGGACCATGGCCTGTACTAAGGCCCGGTGCGAGCACGAGGACACGTCGTTGCTCTGCCCAAGCGGGGCACACCTCCACCGTGTGCTCCAGGAAATACTGGTGTTAGATATTCTAGCTTTGACACAACAACAGTCAAAGATCTACAAATGACGACGAAATGAAAAAGTGATTTCTGAGACAAGGACGAGTCTTGATCTGTAACTTTTTTTTGGTTTGAGAAATCATCAAATAACTTCTTCCACTCTGGTTGGAGCGAGAGATAGTGTCAGACTGTTATTGACTAAAACTCACCTACGTACCTTCAATTGCCGTTTGCGTCCCAAGACCGCGGTGATTGTTTCGAACAAATCCTACAGGATTTTTATCTTTGTTATGGATCGTCATCTATTCGTGAACCGTTTTCAGCAAACATTGCTTTAACATGAAAGTCGTCATTGTGTGACTGTTATTGCTTAAAGTTCTTCTCAACATTATCTTTCATCATCATCAGTTCTTAGAAAAAAAATTAATAACCAAAACCAAAGTTCGCGAGCTAATTCGTAAAAAGTTGGCAGTAGTATCATCACAGCGTTAATGTTTTCCCATTGTCGATTTGGACCAATTGTTTAAGTATTTTAGTGTATGTATGTAGTGTATTAATTTGAGTATATATTGTATAATTGTATTATATTTGTTCTATGGTTTATTAGTATGGTATTAGTATTCTATGGTCTATAAGTAAATCTATTCCTGTATTCGCCTTTTTCTCTCTCTTTTATTGCACCTACCACTACTTTTCTCTGCATCACCCAAAGGTTGACTGGTAGAAAATGCCTAAGGCATTAATTCCGCCTCTGTACTTTTTGTGTGAATAAATAAATAAATAAATGAATAATATTAGGTTTTGAATTGAATAAAAATTTGAGGACTCAAATGCTACAACAACGTAGGGACCCAGCAGGGCCAAAGCCTACTGGGACCTTGGGTTGGCTTCCGAAAGGGAAATCCGGGGTCCTGGAAGGCTAGGCAAAGAAGGAACATAGGTGTGGTTTTAGTCAGAAACAATGACACGCCTTCCTGCTCCGCCCTAGAGAGGGTAGAAGTCATTAGATGATTTACGACTTAAAAAAATGCTGCAACAATTTTTAAATAATGTGAAAATGCCTATCAAGGTCTTTTTCTATTCACCCCCTGCGTTTCTATTCACCCCGTTTGACGGTAATTAGATTTTATCATATTGCGCAAATGTCACAAATAATTTTCTAGTAACCTAGACCTAATAGTGTTATCTTTGTCTCTTTATCAGATAAAATAATGGTAACATTTTGAAAGATTTGCTATTACTCAATTTGTTGCTGCAATTCATTTGATTAGATTATAATTATTATGCATGCAAACATAATTAGGGCGAGGAATTCGGTCAAAATCAAGATTTGATAATTTAATTTAAATGAAAATGTGTTCTGTATAGTAAATTTTGTTGTTTGCTTTCTCTCTAAAAAAAAGTTACAATATACGAGTATGTGGATAACAGAAAAAAGAAATTATATGATTGAGTTAGCTTCTTACATTTTTACTTCTTACTAGCTGACCCGGCGAACTTTGTACCGCCTGTTGTGTTAGCTAAACTGTTAAAGGATAACGCCATCTACTGGTATTACCATAACAGCATAATTCATTTTAAAATGACAGTTTAATTAGAAATGGCGTTGTATTCGATTTTTTGTTTCGTGAGTTTTTCCATATTTTATCGCCGTTCAAACCTTTCCTGGACTATCACAAATATTTCAAGACCAAAATTAGCCAATTCGGTCCAGCTAATCTCGAGTTTTAGCGAGAATAACGAACAGCTATTCATTTTTATTTAAGTAGATAGAAGATTCATTCTAAATTCCTTTTCAGACCCAAAGTGGTCAGAGTGGTTTAGTAGTATTATAGTTTTTAACCGACTTCAAAAGCAAGAGGTTATGTATATCTTCGACTGTATATTTTTTTTATGTATGTTCACTGATTTCTCGGTCGATTGTGAACCGATTTTGATTTATTTTATATTGAAAGATTATACACCCGATTTGTTCATCCAGAAATATTATTATGATCTGATGATGAACTTTGAAGATATGGAACGTAACTCCTCATAGGATCACAGCAGAACTGTGGTAACAAGTAAAATTGTTTTGTTTATTTTTGGAAAAAGGGGAGATGGAACTGATCTGATGATGAAGCCGGAAGGTAGGCACCAGAATTCTATTGTAAATCAATGTATCCTAGCCCTGTTTCGGATTATTAGAATTGTCATGAGATACACTCTGGCTATAAGATACCATCGAGCTGATCTGATGATGGAACCGAAACGTGGAAGATATTTAAATTAGGCTGAGGGGTACCACAACAAAAAAGTGTAAAATTAAAAACTTTAAACAAAAAAAACCGAATTCAATGTAAAAAAAAAAATCACTAAAAATGCATAATAACTTTAGTTTCAGATGTCGGTGTTAAATAATGGAGACACAAAACCATTAAGGAAAACCAGCTTCCGAAATTTATTTATTTAATGTTTTGCATTTTTTAGGGTTTTTTTTTTGTATTGTACTTTAGATTTCATGATAGTACTCGTACATAACACATACTCATGTCTGCAATGTTTGCTTTCTTTCAGCCCATTCAAAAGTTACCTGTAAAAAAATCCCCGATGCGATAAGACCGCCTATTGTGCACTTGTTCTGTAAATGTTTGTCCTGTGTTTTTTTATGTGAATTGATGTAAATGAATATAAATGTTTTATCTATCTGTCTATCTAATTTAAAACTGAAAATAAATAATTGCAATATTATTGTACCATTTTCTTTTATGTCGAGAGTAGGTATGTTTCTTTGGGATATTTTCTTTTTGTTTTACACGGGTGAAGCTGGGAAGTAATACAAAATGGTAAACTTTAGTTTTTTAATACTTTATTGGATTGGTTTCGCTTACAATGGACTAACAGTAGTCTCATTATATGTTTTCATCCCAAAATTTCTTAAGTCACCCTTAAAATCTTGGTGAAAATGCTCCCCATGTTTTGAACACGTGAACTGTCAAATATATAGCGTGAAGATCAAACCAGACCACTGCTATCTTCTATTCAACATTTTAGTTAAATTAGAAACAAAATATTTTTCAATATATACAGCCAGATTACAAATTTGATTGTGATCCAAAGTTGAGGGATTGCAATACAATTGGAATAAATTAACAGGTTTTTGTTATGAATGCCGATTGATTGCTAAAAACTTGTATGTACAGGTAAGCTTTTTTATATTTTTTAAGCACTATGTAATATTTAATCAGCCAGAAACGAACTATCGTCTCAAACAGTTTTATGAAAAAAAAAAACTATTTTAGAATTACGTCCGTATTAACAATGTGTGTGTGTAATCAACCCATGAGATCAGTGGTGGACCGTTGGAAACAGCACTGACTTACGAGTTGTAGGTTGTGGGTTCAAACCCAGCCAGACGCTTTACTTTGCGTAATTTATTTCATCACCATTGCTCTCAAAACAGTGATGGAACATCGTGAGGAAACCTAAAATTTAAAGACCTGTGACATCTGGTGGATGTCGCAGGTCTCACTCACCCGCGCTGAGCCCGCTTGGTAATTTACAGCCAGAACATTCTAAGGCTGATTATACTTAGGCCTATATTTCACCGGGACACCATGGCGGCGCGACCAGTGGCCGCTACCAACAAAATGAATACAGCTCTATAGAGAGTTACTCACCTGCCCCCTTAGCCAAGTTACAACCGTTTAGTTTCGATTCTCTTTTTATTGATCGCCTCAAGTTGGCCACGTCTCCTATTCCTTTATTCTGACCACGTGAGTGAGCGTCGAGATGACGTCAGAATAAAGGAATCGGAAGCATGGCTTACTCGAGGCGTTCGACGAAAAGAGAATCGAAACGAAACGGTTGTAACTTGGCTAGGAGGGCTGGTGTCCGTTTGGTGGCGCAACCGATTTGGCGGCGCGACCAAATCGGACGCGTGCACTTAAAGTCCATTTTGATACTGTCTCAATGTGTTGTAGCGACTCTGGTGTCTGTATGGTGTCTAGTTTGGTAGCTTACGGACACCATGGCGGCGTGACCAGTTCCGATGAAATATAGCCCTTAAGCTTATGCCTAATCAACCCTTAACAACTCTCAATCAAAGCAAAATGCAGCAACGAATGCCAAAATAGTAAGTTTTAATATCACATCTTTTGAACCCTAAAACATAACAACACGAATAAACTTCACCCACTTATGATTCATGTAATTATCTTGTCTAAATAAACACTAAACTTGAGACACAAGATAGAAAGAATACAGAAGTTTGGCTACAGACAGTAAGCGAAAACGCTCGCACACATAGGCACGGTTCACGTACAGCGAGTACTAGTGCACTCGCGACCGGCATTTGTTTGAGATTGCCTTCATACGCATAATCTATGTGTGTACAAATGCCGGTTGTCAGTTGTCACTCATTACTTTCGAGTTGATCTTCTGTAACTATCTATTCTATGTTTAAAATCTTTCTTTATCAGTCGAGTGTTCAGTGAAGGCAAATTATTATCAGTTAAATTACGTTGACCTTAATAATCTTTTGTAATTTTCAGGTATAAATGTTCAATTATGACGAACAATTAACAGTAGTTGTAAATAAGTCGAGATGCTTTCGTTGCTATACTTTTTGGCGTTCGTCAGTTATGTCGGTGAGTTAAAAAATATGTTTTATAGCAATAATTAAAAAAAAATCTTTATTGAAGAAGAGTTTTAGTACTTAAGTGTGAAAATTATGTATAAGAAATTAATGAAGCTAATAATATAAAGTTTTTTGTGTTTAATAATGGTTAAATAATAAATAAATAATTTCAACTACTACTAAGGAACTGACGATATCCGCTGGGCTATGGAAAACAAGTCCCTTACAGTCCTTGTCTTGCTTGACTTTGGTAGCGCCTTTAACTCAGTAGATTTCGACATATTATTCGGCATCCTTAAATCCATTAATCTCTCTTCTTCCGTCCTAACCTGGTTCAATTCATATCTTCGGGGTCGCTCTCAGTGTGTCCGCCTTAAAGAAGTGTTCTCTGACTGGTGTAGTCTCACTGAGGGTGTTCCTCAGGGTAGTGTTCTCTCTCCTCTTCTTTTTTCCATCTTCATTAACTTTGTTACCAGAGTAATCTCTTCTAGTTTACATCTTTACGCAGATGACTTGCAGCTTTACCGACATTTTACTGTAGCTGACGCGGATTCTGCTATTGCTGCTATGAATCATGACCTGGCTTGTATCAGCGCTTGGGCTAAGTCATTTGGCCTGTAGATCAATCCAACTAAATCACAGGCTATGATCATAGGCAGTAGATTCGTTCGCAAAACGGCTGTAGTTTCTTCTCTGCAGCCTTTAGTTCTCGATGGTGTCCGTATTGACTATACCGAAACTGCAAAAGATCTGGGTGTTATGATTGACTCCAATATTTCGTGGCGTGCGCAGGTCTATGAAGTCAGTCGGAAAGTAAACTTTTCCTTTCATTCACTGAAATGCCTTCAGGGTCTCTTGCCTTTGAAAACTAAAATCTCCTTGGCCCAAACTCTTATTCAGCCGATTATAGATTATGCCGATGCCTGCTACCTGGATGTTACTGAGGAGCTATTAAATAAGCTTGAGCGACTGCAAGACTTATGCATTCGGTTTGTTTTTGGTCTACGAAAGTTTGATTACGTCTCTCATCTTCGCAAGGAACTCAAGTGGCTCCCTATCCGTCTTCGCAGGAACACTCAGATTTTATGTCTCCTTTTCAATATTCTACACAACCCATGTTAACCCTCCTACCTGCGCGATCGATTTTCGTACGCTCGCCCCCGCATGCACCGTGCAGATCACACCTAAGATCTTTTCTCAAATCCCCTCCTCATACATCCAGCTACTACTCCTACTCTTTCTCTGTCCATGCAGTAAGGTTGTGGAATTCTCTTCCGCCTAGCATTCGTGATTTAAAAACTATTTCGCTCTTCAAAGCTAAAGTAAAAGAGCACTATCTATCCTCTCTAGTGTGATAATTATATATGTATATATATATATATATTATTTGTTTATTTATAGTATAAGGTATATATAGTTATATAAGTACTTATTAGTTTAAGATTTCACAAACTCTTCTTTTCTTATTTCTACACACTATTGGGTACATTTCTTTTTATTTCTCCTTTCACAGGTCTGCTGAAAGAAATTTCTTTTAGAAATAAGCAGTACCTTTGTACACTTTGTTTTTAGTACTGTATCTCTTCCAATATAATGTGTGTACAAAAATGATAAAATAATAAAATAAAAAATAAATAAATAACTACAGTAGCCAATCAGGTTAGCTAAATATAGGACAAAATCGTGTGCACGCACACTCTCATCTCTCCTTTACCGACAGTAGTCCGAAGGGACAACAACGCGATATGTCCGTGGAAAGTTTAAGCATTGGATCAACTCTTTTAAAGTGCTTTTCGAGGCACGAGAGTGTTTCGGCACCAAATTTCAAAGTCCACCGCCAGATTAACAGACTTAGATTTAAAAAAGGAGATTCTCAATTCGATTGAATGTTTTTTATTTGAGTGTGTTACGAGTATATAATTCAGAAAAGTGTAACATCGAATAACACGTTCCCGTAAGTTTACTAATCCGAAACACTTACCAACGAATGCCCGTTACCACGAGAAACTTAACGCCGTAGCCATGCGATCTCGAATTACATGATTCAGAAAACTGTAATATCGAATAACACGTCCCCGTATGTTTACTAATAGGAAACTCTTCACAACGAATGTACGCTGGTACTAAAAACCTAACGCCACAGCTATGGAATCTCTAATAATCAAATCTCTAATTCACCAATTCAATAATGAATTGGTGAATTATATTAAAAAAATATAAATTAATTGGAGATATAATCAAGACTTACAATAGAACTCTTGTTATGTCGGGCAGAATTGATTCCTAATCCGAAGAAACCAGTTTAACTTCAATATTTTATTTTGAATTTAAACAATAATTTGTTAAAAAAAAAATATCATTAATTAATCAGTTTTCTAAGTTCCTGAAACCTCCCATCGGTCTTTTAGGTTACGCGTGACCGCTACTGTTTCAAATAGTCGCGCCCGCTTGAAGGTTATACACCGACTTTCGTTCTTTTGGTGCTAGGTTAGTTATAACTTTGTGGTAGTCCCAATACATACAAGTATTTTTCATTTGCCAATCCCAAAGCAATGTATATTGAGTAAATATGGGTATCTTATTTTACAGTGTCAACACCCACGATAAAATCCTTACAGGATCTTAAAATCGTTGGCGGAGAAGACATCGACATTACTGATGCTCCATATCAGGTGTCCCTCGTGAGGCGAGGCAGACATTCCTGTGGAGGGGCCATAGTCGCCAACGACATAGTGGTCACTGCTGCTCATTGTATTAGCGGGTAAGTAAAATGCCTGGTACATACGAGGCTAGTTCTTCAAACTATAGGCATTACTAGCTTTTGCCCGCGGCTGCAGGTGCAGGTGAAAAAAATTTCGCAATCGGACCAGTGCTTTCAGAGATTATTTCCTATAAACAAAAAAACATGAAACAAACTTTACTTCTTTATAACATTAGTGTAGATAGTTAGTGTAAATATAATGAAGTGCAGGCATTTTTTTTTAAGCTAGTGTACCGAGTGAGCTGTACGAGTAAATATAAAGCAGTAGCAAAAGTGAAGTGTGCAGCGCAGTATGTATGTGTATCTACAGTGTGTATATTTTCTTATCATAATTATTGATAGGTAGGCTGTATTTTTATTTATACTTTATAGGTAGTGTGTAGAAGTAACCTATTCCTTATTAACATAAAGATCAATTCAATTCAATTTTAAATGTTTTTATTTCACAAAAGCCTTACATAAGCACTTATAAAATGTCAGAAACTAGTGCACGTTCCAATTGGACGTTTCCTATGGATAAGAACCCGAAGAACCGGGTTATTCCTTGAGGGCCCCGATCCCCAAGAGCCCCGTACCGAAGGCACCCGATTTGTTTTTATCTTGATAAACTCAAATAAAAGTCAGTTCAGCTTAAAAGTACCATCAGCAGAAAATTAGTCAATGACATTTAATTTAGTGAAAATTGTAAATTTATTTGATAATAATATGCAATTTGTTTTATATCTAAATTTTGATTGTTAAATATTATTGAACTTCGGAACTAACATAAAACCACCCAAAAGGAAAGGAAAGGACCAAAAGTTGTCTTTAAATGAATAAATTATTACTTATAAATTCTAATTATAAACCAGATATTAACAAAAATAAATCACTAATCAATTTAAGGTCAACTTTGATCCTTAATGTTTTAAAATTTCTTTTATGTTTTCTTCAGATCATATCCAGAAATATACCAAGTCCGTGTAGGATCTTCATTCAACCAAAAAGGTGGAGAGTTATACCCTGTTGGAGACTTACTATGGCATCCTGACTTCAACTACTCTAAGATGGACAGTGACATTGCTATACTGTGGCTTTCAAGGCCTTTGACATTCAGTGACCGAGTGGCACCGGTAGAAATGATGGCTAATAATGAAGAAATTAATGACGGAGATCTGACAGTTGTGACTGGATGGGGTAATCTTTATGTAAGTGACACAATCATATATTATGCATGTTTGTATCCCAGCTGCTGGGACGGACGCATGAGGATGATGAGCAATAGGAAGGTCGCCGTCCGGCCGTCTGGTAACAGTCCAGACCGACCCCGAGTTGTCAACGGCGCGTAGTGTTCCACGTGCGCTGTGTAGGGGCGTAGGGGCCCAGCAGAACCAAAACCTACTGGTGTCATAGGTTGACTTACGAAAGGGAAAACCGTGGTCCTGAAACCCAAAGGCAAAGAAGGAACATAGGTGTGGTTTAAGTCAGTAAAAGTCCTCCTACTCCGCTATAGTAAAAAAATGCACACACATGCATTTTTTTACGATGTGAAATCATCATTGTGTATTGTTTATGTTTGATATTCTTTCACGATCAAACGACTGAATGGATTTGGATCAACTACTTGTACCTTGTACTCGTACTTTCACCCTTTGATCGTAGAAGTAACAAACAAAATAAAAATAAAAGCCCTAAAGTACTAAAAAAAGCAATCTAAAGTACGGCGTCGAAAAACTCCCCCACATCGCTGTCCACTGGTAATATACCCAAAAGACTGGCGGCATTGCCACGCTGAATGGCAATGCTTATTCTTTGTCCGAAGTAAAAGCCAGCCCATGGGTCACGAAAGTGTCAACAAGGCGTTTTGAAAGTCAACAAGTCGCTTGAGGTTCTCTGCAGCCGCTGCGGCAGCACCGGCACAGCACGACGAGCTAGGAAGATGAGATGGCGCAAGAATATCGACACAAGTAGCGTCCCACACTAAAGGCTTACCCATCTTCCATGGAAATAAAGACATACCGTCCGGTCTTTTGCCATCGTCGCGTGTCAGGCTATGAGGTTCCAATACGGCTGGAACGCCGACGGTAACAAGAGCACGTCGGAAGATGTCGTTGATATTCGCGTGTCGCGCTATGCGACCCGCACTTCGGCTGCATGACAGACCGTGGTGTCCGAGGCTGTTGACAACTTCGCCACGGTGGCAGCGATGAGAGCAACAGGAAGCGCTAAGACGTAGGGAAGCAGCGAGGTGGAAGGTAGTATCGTCGAACAAGGTGCCTATGTTCGACGACGGTAGTGCATGAAGCCAGAGACCCGACTCCTTCTCCCTCGCAGCTAGCAGGCGCGCACGCTCTGCAGTGGTCACAGATGTTGCCAACAGATTTTCTTGAACTACTTTGCATAGCGGCTCATTCCACCGTCTTTGGGAAGAAAGGTTGTCGGGCTGTTTGGAATTCGGGCAAGCGAGTCTCCAAGCGTCTATAGCCTCGGTAACACACACATCAAAATCAATCAGTGAGGAAGATAGGATATTCCTGATTAATTTTTCAGTGCCGTGAACCGAGGATATAAAAGCTGGTAAACTGATGCTGGTAATTTTACGGAATTGACGTAATTTTGAACGATTTTGACTGGATCAAAAGACATACCAGAATGATATCTCTATTAACACAGAAGTACCTAACTTGTCAAAGTCTTTAATTATATTAAGCCTATACAAATTATTTTGCAGGAAAGCGGTGGAATCCCAACCATGTTGCAAAGTGTAGCCGTGCCGAAGGTAAATGAGAGGGAATGTGGTGCTGCCTACCAGCCAGTGTACAGCATCACACATAACATGCTCTGTGCTGGAGCCAGTGAAGGAGGAAAGGATGCTTGCCAGGTAACAGTTGCTTTAAATTTATTTTTGTTGATAAACTCGCAATTATTTGAACGGTTCAAAAAGTTCTTGTGTGTCATTAATAGTAGCCAAAACTTATTCTAAAATTAAAACTTAAGATCCTAGCATAATAACATAACATAAGTCTTATAATGTACCCACTGCTGGGACTCGGGCGTCCTCTCTAAGAAATGGAATGGGTCATAATCCACCACGCGGGCGGATTTGTGGAAATGCCGGTTTCCTCACAATGTTTTCTTTCACCGTTTTAAGAGCTGTGGTGATGACAAAAATTACGGAAAGTAATACGCCTGACTAGGTTTGGACCCACGTCCTTTGATTCGGTTCGATTTGCAGTGGCCTATATGGAAAGCACTAAATCGGTTGCGCACCCAGGTAGGCTGCTGCAAACATAACTTGGCAAAATTGGGTTTTATAGACCCGTCGGATACTCAATGTGGGAGCGGTGCTCTTGTTCAAAACATGAGCCACGAATTAGAATACCCCAAGTGCCCATACACCTGCACTTTGGAGGATTTGATGAGTGCCCTTGATGCTGCTATTAATGTAGCTGCCGATTGGGCTCAAACAGTTTGACAAGTTTATCATCGAATCGAAAAGAAGAAGAACTCGTAAGTAGGGGTCATCACCACTGGGCCTCCATTGTTTTAATCTAGAATTGGAAAACCAGATAATGGAGTAAAATGCTGATATTCAGCTACAACCACTACAAGATTAGAATTCGGTTTTCCCGTACATAGGGAAAGATACAGACTGATTTTTAAGCAGCCAATGTCACAAATTGATATGAAATTGCCTTGGAATCTTTGGATTGACTTGGAATTATAAGTTTAAATAAACTTTATATTAAAGGTACGTTGTTCTTTTTTACGAAATTAGGTATTTACTGGATTCTTTGTGTTTTATATTTCCTGTAATACCGCAGTTCTTATAACCATGAAAGCTAATAAAAAAAACGGTTTTTTCATATTAAGAGTTCCAACGTAGAAACTATGCATTTCAAAGGGCAAGCAATATCAATTACGTATACCTACGACTTTCTTCTAACAAAAGAACTTTGTGCTCTTGGTTTAATAGGTTTCGTTTTGGAATTTTTTTCTTGTTGCCGCACTGAGGAGACAAGTTATTCGTGAGATAAAATTTCCCACGTGAAAGGGATTGAAACAAAAAAAGATATCGCATTCATTAGCAGTTTTAAGTCAATATACATCATCAATTTTGCATACCGCTTGAGACACATTGTTTCCGGTACGGTAGAACTCATGTTACAAAATAATGCAAGTTTTCTTATATTTCATATAAAAATAGTTAGAAATACAGATATTACAGAAAATACAAAACACAAAGAAACCAATAAATACCTAATTTTGAAAATAAAAATGTATAAAAATATTATATTATATTATATTATATTATATTATATTATATTATATTATATTATATTATATTATATTATATTATATTATATTATATTATATTACTAGCGACCCGCCCCGGCTTCGCACGGGTGCAATGCAGATCACTTCATAGTATAAAACAAAGTCGCTTCCCGCTTGTCTCTATGTACGTTTAGATCTTTAAAACTACGCAACGGATTTTGATGCGGTTTTGTCCAGCATTGCACCAGGGCGGGTCCCTAGTACTAAATATACTACAGAATGTCTTTATACACAACGTTCACAGATTTTTTGTCCTTAGACAAAACAAACATATTTTCTTTTGAGGTTACTCTTGAAAGAGCGACATATAATTGGCCATGTAAAAAACATTCAACGCTCAAATCAAAGCCTGTAACGTTGAAAGTTTGACCCTGCGATTTATTGATGGTCATTGCAAAAGATACCTTTAGCGGAAATTGTAGGCGTATATTGGAACGGTAAATTTGATGGTATTAGAATTCAATTTCAATTAACCCAAACACTGCTAGGTTACATTGTTTTATTATGAATTTCCTGTGTCTTCGTTCCACCTTCCTCCATCATCAGATCAGTTCGATAGTACCTTATAGCCAAAGTGCATCTTATGACAATTCTAATTAGCCCAAACACGGCTAGGATACATTGATCAATTACAGAGTTCCGGTGCCTGTCTTCCAGCTCCATCATCATCATCACGTCACTTTGATGATACCATTTTCAACATAACTATTCAGAACCATTTATTTATTTGTATTGTCATAGTCGGTTAACTGTCATCATTGTGATATCTATGTGAGTATGAAGTTCCGTTGGCCATTCCTGGTCTTCTTCATCAGTTCCACTTCATCAAATTAATGTTACTTTTTGACTGTAAATGCTTATGTTCTCGATGAAAATACCAAAATCACTATATAGTTGCCTATAATATTTGAGGAGTTCCCTTAATTCCCCATGGATTCCATCATCAGAACTGAATTTTGAAAAAAAATGGGACCAATCTGGAAGCATATCCTTTAAGAGGAAAAGAAATATTTGCAAATCGGTCCATAAACGACGGAGTTCTAAGGTAACACACAAAAAAAAAAAAAAACAAAAAAAAAACAACCGAATTGATAACCTCCTCCTTTTTTTTAAGTCGGTTAAAAACACTATAATGATCAAAATAACTTTAATTTCGGAAGTCGGTGTTTCTGGTATTGTTTGCTTGTTATTTAACACCGACTTCCGAAATTAAAGTTATTTTGATCGTTTGTGTTTTGTTTTTTTTTTTTTAGTGAAGTAGGTAACTTTATTTTTTTGTAAAAAGTTTTTTATTTCACTCTTTTTAGTTGTGATAGACTTATAGCCAGAGTACCTATTTCTCATGACAATTCAAATTAACCCAAACACTGCTAGGATACGTTATTTTATTATGAAGTCCCCATCCACCTCCCGGCTCCATCATCAGGTTAGATCGATAGTAGGTACCTTATAGCCAAAGTGCATATAATGACAATTATAATAAGCCCAAACACGGCTAGGTTACATTGATTAATTACGGAGTTCCAGTGCCTACCTTCCGGCTCCATCATCATCATCAGATCACTTCGATGATACCATTTTCAACATAACTATTCAAAACCATTTATTTATTTATATAGTCATAGTTACTTAACTATCTTTATTGTGATATCTATGTGAGGGTGAAGTTCCGTTGGTCATTTCTGGTCTTTTTCATCAGTTCCACTTCATCAAATGTTACTTTTTTACTGTAAATACGTTTTTTGGTATTCTCGATGAAAATATCAAAATCACTATATTAGTGCCTAGAATATTTGAGGAGTTCCCTCGATTCCTCATGGATTCCATTATCAGAACTGTATTTGAAAAAAATGGGACCAATCTGGAAGTAACCGAGTAGTATATTTACCGTCGGCGCATCAATCTTTGAAAGAATCAAGTTATTTACCGCAACCGCTATGTCCCTGCATTTTAAATCTGTAATATCTTCGAAAATATTCACTTAAATTACACGCTGTAAAGGGCCATATTGATCTATATTAAATGCACAATTTATTTAAGGTACTTAATTGGATAAAGAATAATGCTGTATTGCTTAAAATCGTTTCGTAAATTAGCCATTATTTCTAGTAAAAAGTAAAGGATAAAAAATGGTTATTGTGGTTCATACCTAAAAGATAGACATATACCATCGCGGACTTTTTTGTAGATCTTTTTAAGGCGTACAATACTGTAGTACATTATTTTGATCTAGCTCTTAGGGTTCAGCCAGCGTTTGCAATGTAAGCGCAAAATAATGTGTTTATTTACGACATCACATTAGAAACCTCTAAAATCATCAGTGTTCCTCTACTATACTGTGCGTGTATTATACACATAAACCTTCCTCTTGAATCATTCTATCTATTAAAAGAAGCCGCATCAAAATCCGTTGCGGAGTTTTAAAGATCAAAGCATACATAGGGACAGACAGACACGAAAAGCGACTTTGTTTTATACTATGTAGTGATATTATATTATATTATATTATATTATATTATATCACTACATAGTATAAAACAAAGTCGCTTTTCGTGTCTGTCTGTCCCTATGTATGCTTTGATCTTTAAAACTCCGCAACGGATTTTGATGCGGCTTCTTTTAATAGATAGAATGATTCAATAGGAAGGTTTATGTGTATAATACACGCACAGTATAGTAGAGGAACACTGATGATTTTAGAGGTTTCTAATGTGATGTCGTAAATAAACACATTATTTTGCGCTTACATTGCAAACGCTGGCTGAACCCTAAGAGCTAGATCAAAATAATGTACTACAGTATTGTACGCCTTAAAAAGATCTACAAAAAAGTCCGCGATGGTATATGTCTATCTTTTAGGTATGAACCACAATAACCATTTTTTATCCTTTACTTTTTACTAGAAATAATGGCTAATTTACGAAACGATTTTAAGCAATACAGCATTATTCTTTATCCAATTAAGTACCTTAAATAAATTGTGCATTTAATATAGATCAATATGGCCCTTTACAGCGTGTAATTTAAGTGAATATTTTCGAAGATATTACAGATTTAAAATGCAGGGACATAGCGGTTGCGGTAAATAACTTGATTCTTTCAAAGATTGATGCGCCGACGGTAAATATACTACTCGGTTACTTCCAGATTGGTCCCATTTTTTTCAAATACAGTTCTGATAATGGAATCCATGAGGAATCGAGGGAACTCCTCAAATATTCTAGGCACTAATATAGTGATTTTGATATTTTCATCGAGAATACCAAAAAACGTATTTACAGTAAAAAAGTAACATTTGATGAAGTGGAACTGATGAAAAAGACCAGAAATGACCAACGGAACTTCACCCTCACATAGATATCACAATAAAGATAGTTAAGTAACTATGACTATATAAATAAATAAATGGTTTTGAATAGTTATGTTGAAAATGGTATCATCGAAGTGATCTGATGATGATGATGGAGCCGGAAGGTAGGCACTGGAACTCCGTAATTAATCAATGTAACCTAGCCGTGTTTGGGCTTATTATAATTGTCATTATATGCACTTTGGCTATAAGGTACCTACTATCGATCTAACCTGATGATGGAGCCGGGAGGTGGATGGGGACTTCATAATAAAATAACGTATCCTAGCAGTGTTTGGGTTAATTTGAATTGTCATGAGAAATAGGTACTCTGGCTATAAGTCTATCACAACTAAAAAGAGTGAAATAAAAAACTTTTTACAAAAAAATAAAATTACCTACTTCACTAAAAAAAAAAAACAAAACACAAACGATCAAAATAACTTTAATTTCGGAAGTCGGTGTTAAATAACAAGCAAACAATACCAGAAACACCGACTTCCGAAATTAAAGTTATTTTGATCATTATAGTGTTTTTAACCGACTTAAAAAAAAGGAGGAGGTTATCAATTCGGTTGTTTTTTTTTTGTTTTTTTTTTTTTGTGTGTTACCTTAGAACTCCGTCGTTTATGGACCGATTTGCAAATATTTCTTTTCCTCTTAAAGGATATGCTTCCAGATTGGTCCCATTTTTTTTCAAAATTCAGTTCTGATGATGGAATCCATGGGGAATTAAGGGAACTCCTCAAATATTATAGGCAACTATATAGTGATTTTGGTATTTTCATCGAGAACATAAGCATTTACAGTCAAAAAGTAACATTAATTTGATGAAGTGGAACTGATGAAGAAGACCAGGAATGGCCAACGGAACTTCATACTCACATAGATATCACAATGATGACAGTTAACCGACTATGACAATACAAATAAATAAATGGTTCTGAATAGTTATGTTGAAAATGGTATCATCAAAGTGACGTGATGATGATGATGGAGCTGGAAGACAGGCACCGGAACTCTGTAATTGATCAATGTATCCTAGCCGTGTTTGGGCTAATTAGAATTGTCATAAGATGCACTTTGGCTATAAGGTACTATCGAACTGATCTGATGATGGAGGAAGGTGGAACGAAGACACAGGAAATTCATAATAAAACAATGTAACCTAGCAGTGTTTGGGTTAATTGAAATTGAATTCTAATACCATCAAATTTACCGTTCCAATATACGCCTACAATTTCCGCTAAAGGTATCTTTTGCAATGACCATCAATAAATCGCAGGGTCAAACTTTCAACGTTACAGGCTTTGATTTGAGCGTTGAATGTTTTTTACATGGCCAATTATATGTCGCTCTTTCAAGAGTAACCTCAAAAGAAAATATGTTTGTTTTGTCTAAGGACAAAAAATCTGTGAACGTTGTGTATAAAGACATTCTGTAGTATATTTAGTACTAGGGACCCGCCCTGGTGCAATGCTGGACAAAACCGCATCAAAATCCGTTGCGTAGTTTTAAAGATCTAAACGTACATAGAGACAAGCGGGAAGCGACTTTGTTTTATACTATGAAGTGATCTGCATTGCACCCGTGCGAAGCCGGGGCGGGTCGCTAGTTATATTATATTATATTATATTATATTATATTATATTATATTATATTATATTATATTATATTATATTATATTATATTATATTATATTATATTATATTATATTATATTATATTATATTATATTATATTATATTATATTATATTATATTATATTATATTATATTATATTATATTATATTATATTATATTATATTATATTATATTATATTATATTATATTATATTATTAAAGATTACAAAAGAATCTCGTTTTAAAAAACGGCAATTTCATACTTTAACCCCTAATAGTTTAAGGACCAGGATAAAGAGGTAAAAGACGAAATCAGACTAAAAAACCATTTCTTTCACAGGGCGACAGTGGTGGTCCCTTAGTCCACAATAACAAACTAGCTGGCATCGTATCCTGGGGGCTGGGGTGCGCCAGACCTGAGTACCCCGGAGTCTACGCCAAGATCTCTGCTCTCAGGACCTGGCTAGACAAGAACATTGCTCAATTGCGCTGGAAGCATATGCTTCGAACCGCTGTGTAATTTTAAGAACTTATTTTAGTTTCAACTGGGGATTTCAGCAAAGTGATATTCTATCAGCGATAATAATAGTTAAAATATAAGGGATGGACGGGAGCGGTTAGTGCCAATATTTGCGTGGGTCGCGAGAGTTGCGGCGAAAGAGTTGCGGCGGCCTTGAAACATAAAGGGCAAATAATGGAACAGAGGTGGGTTTCAGTCAAAAAAAGTATGAACCCCCTGTGTCCCTTTCGCTTCTCTCGGAGCGAAAGGAATCATTGAATGATTTCCCACCGAAAAAAAAATACAATTGACCACGTATACTTCTTTATGTCTATGATACGGCTTGTATACAAAATATAAAAGTTTATTTGTGCACACAGGTACAATTTAGTTGTTACAAATGTATTAGTGTCTCTGTGTTTTGCCACAAAGTGGCATACACATATTAATGAAATAAAAGTATTTATTGCACTTAAGTATAGACCCAACTTATGTGTATAGACCACAACAACTCGCCAATTTTTTGAAATTATTAGATGCAGCGCAGAAGTTACATTGGCTGCAGGTTTTGAAGTACAAATGGGAAAACAGACTTCTTGACAATCGTAATTGCTGATAAAATTTCACTTTGTCCTGAAACTACGGTTCGCTGTTCGTACCGTCTGTGATTTTGTGTGTCTATAATATTATCGTGACTGTCTAGAAAAATAGCAAATGTAAAAAGTGTATACATTATTATCCGACTTATTTTGTGATTCTATTGAAATAGATTTACGTGAAAATTGTTATTTATTATGGTTTTATTATTATCATATAACTAGTATCTTGGCCCACACAATACCCTTGTACAGTAAGTGGGCGGACATTGTTTCATTCAGACCAAAATAAAATTACCCACTACGTAATATTTATTCTTAGAGGAAAGTTCAATATTTATTTAACCTTTAACCTTATATTATGTCAAAATTTTCTGAGAAAAATAATTGCGTGACAAACAATATTAATCCCTTTGAGAATAATCAAGTAACTTCTAGATGAAAGAAATCCAATTATGGAGTAACATTTTATTTTTGTGATATAACAATATCATAGAAGTTATATAAATATTTTAACGTATGTCTGGCAATTTGAGTATTTTCTGCGGCCTACCCAAATGTCCTTTCTTTGGTATTGTTCGTCAAGTCGTTGAGCTCCTTAGTAGTCCTGAGTTGAGCTTTGCGAATACTGACAAATGCTTGCACTGACTGGACAGGTCCGCTCAAATCTGTACGGTTCTTTCTTCAAAAGACCATCTCAGACAAATCTGCATGGTTCTCATGTGATTTGACCATTACATATTTACTGTATGGACTTTAAAAGAGACTTTGAGCCCTGAGTTTGTTTCGGTGTTTCTTCTCAGGGTAGTCAGCTAGGAAACACCGGCCTCATCTAGTTTAAAACGACAAAAAAAAAAATGACGTGTAAAAGTGTTTTATAAACCTATTTGCAGAATAAATATCATTTATCATTTATCAAATGAAATAGTTAATTTGTTTTTACTATTTGCCATATATTTGTACCTAACGAATTTTTGATCTTTTTTTTTATTGTTGGGCTGTGAAAAAGACTGATGAAAAAACATTGCATGTAGCGGAGATGAGAATGTTGAGATGGATGAATTGTGTGAAGAGTGATATGAAAGAAAAGGAAGCTAGTGATAGCATGACTAGTAACAGGGGAGAATGGAAGAAAAAAACATGTTGCGCCGACCCCAAATAATACGGGACAAGGGCAGGAAGATGATGATATATAGGCATTTGCAGCTAACTTAGTAAGTCTTGTCTTATCACTACATAGTATAAAACAAAGTCGCTTTTCGTGTCTGTCTGTCCCTATGTATGCTTTGATCTTTAAAACTCCGCAACGGATTTTGATGCGGCTTCTTTTAATAGATAGAATGATTCAAGAGGAAGGTTTATGTGTATAATACACGCACAGTATAGTAGAGGAACACTGATGATTTTAGAGGTTTCTAATGTGATGTCGTAAATAAACACATTATTTTGCGCTTACATTGCAAACGCTGGCTGAACCCTAAGAGCTAGATCAAAATAATGTACTACAGTATTGTACGCCTTAAAAAGATCTACAAAAAAGTCCGCGATGGTATATGTCTATCTTTTAGGTATGAACCACAATAACCATTTTTTATCCTTTACTTTTTACTAGAAATAATGGCTAATTTACGAAACGATTTTAAGCAATACAGCATTATTCTTTATCCAATTAAGTACCTTAAATAAATTGTGCATTTAATATAGATCAATATGGCCCTTTACAGCGTGTAATTTAAGTGAATATTTTCGAAGATATTACAGATTTAAAATGCAGGGACATAGCGGTTGCGGTAAATAACTTGATTCTTTCAAAGATTGATGCGCCGACGGTAAATATACTACTCGGTTACTTCCAGATTGGTCCCATTTTTTTCAAATACAGTTCTGATAATGGAATCCATGAGGAATCGAGGGAACTCCTCAAATATTCTAGGCACTAATATAGTGATTTTGATATTTTCATCGAGAATACCAAAAAACGTATTTACAGTAAAAAAGTAACATTTGATGAAGTGGAACTGATGAAAAAGACCAGAAATGACCAACGGAACTTCACCCTCACATAGATATCACAATAAAGATAGTTAAGTAACTATGACTATATAAATAAATAAATGGTTTTGAATAGTTATGTTGAAAATGGTATCATCGAAGTGATCTGATGATGATGATGGAGCCGGAAGGTAGGCACTGGAACTCCGTAATTAATCAATGTAACCTAGCCGTGTTTGGGCTTATTATAATTGTCATTATATGCACTTTGGCTATAAGGTACCTACTATCGATCTAACCTGATGATGGAGGCGGGAGGTGGATGGGGACTTCATAATAAAATAACGTATCCTAGCAGTGTTTGGGTTAATTTGAATTGTCATGAGAAATAGGTACTCTGGCTATAAGTCTATCACAACTAAAAAGAGTGAAATAAAAAACTTTTTACAAAAAAATAAAATTACCTACTTCACTAAAAAAAAAAAAACAAAACACAAACGATCAAAATAACTTTAATTTCGGAAGTCGGTGTTAAATAACAAGCAAACAATACCAGAAACACCGACTTCCGAAATTAAAGTTATTTTGATCATTATAGTGTTTTTAACCGACTTAAAAAAAAGGAGGAGGTTATCAATTCGGTTGTTTTTTTTTTGGTTTTTTTTTTTTTTGTGTGTTACCTTAGAACTCCGTCGTTTATGGACCGATTTGCAAATATTTCTTTTCCTCTTAAAGGATATGCTTCCAGATTGGTCCCATTTTTTTTCAAAATTCAGTTCTGATGATGGAATCCATGGGGAATTAAGGGAACTCCTCAAATATTATAGGCAACTATATAGTGATTTTGGTATTTTCATCGAGAACATAAGCATTTACAGTCAAAAAGTAACATTAATTTGATGAAGTGGAACTGATGAAGAAGACCAGGAATGGCCAACGGAACTTCATACTCACATAGATATCACAATGATGACAGTTAACCGACTATGACAATACAAATAAATAAATGGTTCTGAATAGTTATGTTGAAAATGGTATCATCAAAGTGACGTGATGATGATGATGGAGCTGGAAGACAGGCACCGGAACTCTGTAATTGATCAATGTATCCTAGCCGTGTTTGGGCTAATTAGAATTGTCATAAGATGCACTTTGGCTATAAGGTACTATCGAACTGATCTGATGATGGAGGAAGGTGGAACGAAGACACAGGAAATTCATAATAAAACAATGTAACCTAGCAGTGTTTGGGTTAATTGAAATTGAATTCTAATACCATCAAATTTACCGTTCCAATATACGCCTACAATTTCCGCTAAAGGTATCTTTTGCAATGACCATCAATAAATCGCAGGGTCAAACTTTCAACGTTACAGGCTTTGATTTGAGCGTTGAATGTTTTTTACATGGCCAATTATATGTCGCTCTTTCAAGAGTAACCTCAAAAGAAAATATGTTTGTTTTGTCTAAGGACAAAAAATCTGTGAACGTTGTGTATAAAGACATTCTGTAGTATATTTAGTACTAGGGACCCGCCCTGGTGCAATGCTGGACAAAACCGCATCAAAATCCGTTGCGTAGTTTTAAAGATCTAAACGTACATAGAGACAAGCGGGAAGCGACTTTGTTTTATACTATGAAGTGATCTGCATTGCACCCGTGCGAAGCCGGGGCGGGTCGCTAGTCTAATAATATAAAGAGGAAAAATTTGTATTTTTGTTAGTAATGAATGAACTCAAAAATTATCAAACCAATTTGAAAAATCCTTTCTCCAATAAAATGCTACTTTATCACTGAATGACATTGGCTATACATATTCTACGATAGGGCGAAGATTAAAGTATTTTTTTTTTACAAAAATCAAAATGAACATAAAGGGGTCCAATTAAGGAACATTGCAAATCTGTATATAATTTCGGTTAAATCTAAAATTAATTTTAATTTACTTAAAAAAATCATAAATTCTGTATGCCTAAAGCCCATATTATATACTAGCGACCCGCCCCGGCTTCGCACGGGTGCAATGCAGATCACTTCATAGTATAAAACAAAGTCGCTTCCCGCTTGTCTCTATGTACGTTTAGATCTTTAAAACTACGCAACGGATTTTGATGCGGTTTTGTCCAGCATTGCACCAGGGCGGGTCCCTAGTACTAAATATACTACAGAATGTCTTTATACACAACGTTCACAGATTTTTTGTCCTTAGACAAAACAAACATATTTTCTTTTGAGGTTACTCTTGAAAGAGCGACATATAATTGGCCATGTAAAAAACATTCAACGCTCAAATCAAAGCCTGTAACGTTGAAAGTTTGACCCTGCGATTTATTGATGGTCATTGCAAAAGATACCTTTAGCGGAAATTGTAGGCGTATATTGGAACGGTAAATTTGATGGTATTAGAATTCAATTTCAATTAACCCAAACACTGCTAGGTTACATTGTTTTATTATGAATTTCCTGTGTCTTCGTTCCACCTTCCTCCATCATCAGATCAGTTCGATAGTACCTTATAGCCAAAGTGCATCTTATGACAATTCTAATTAGCCCAAACACGGCTAGGATACATTGATCAATTACAGAGTTCCGGTGCCTGTCTTCCAGCTCCATCATCATCATCACGTCACTTTGATGATACCATTTTCAACATAACTATTCAGAACCATTTATTTATTTGTATTGTCATAGTCGGTTAACTGTCATCATTGTGATATCTATGTGAGTATGAAGTTCCGTTGGCCATTCCTGGTCTTCTTCATCAGTTCCACTTCATCAAATTAATGTTACTTTTTGACTGTAAATGCTTATGTTCTCGATGAAAATACCAAAATCACTATATAGTTGCCTATAATATTTGAGGAGTTCCCTTAATTCCCCATGGATTCCATCATCAGAACTGAATTTTGAAAAAAAATGGGACCAATCTGGAAGCATATCCTTTAAGAGGAAAAGAAATATTTGCAAATCGGTCCATAAACGACGGAGTTCTAAGGTAACACACAAAAAAAAAAAAAACAAAAAAAAAACAACCGAATTGATAACCTCCTCCTTTTTTTTAAGTCGGTTAAAAACACTATAATGATCAAAATAACTTTAATTTCGGAAGTCGGTGTTTCTGGTATTGTTTGCTTGTTATTTAACACCGACTTCCGAAATTAAAGTTATTTTGATCGTTTGTGTTTTGTTTTTTTTTTTTTAGTGAAGTAGGTAATTTTATTTTTTTGTAAAAAGTTTTTTATTTCACTCTTTTTAGTTGTGATAGACTTATAGCCAGAGTACCTATTTCTCATGACAATTCAAATTAACCCAAACACTGCTAGGATACGTTATTTTATTATGAAGTCCCCATCCACCTCCCGGCTCCATCATCAGGTTAGATCGATAGTAGGTACCTTATAGCCAAAGTGCATATAATGACAATTATAATAAGCCCAAACACGGCTAGGTTACATTGATTAATTACGGAGTTCCAGTGCCTACCTTCCGGCTCCATCATCATCATCAGATCACTTCGATGATACCATTTTCAACATAACTATTCAAAACCATTTATTTATTTATATAGTCATAGTTACTTAACTATCTTTATTGTGATATCTATGTGAGGGTGAAGTTCCGTTGGTCATTTCTGGTCTTTTTCATCAGTTCCACTTCATCAAATGTTACTTTTTTACTGTAAATACGTTTTTTGGTATTCTCGATGAAAATATCAAAATCACTATATTAGTGCCTAGAATATTTGAGGAGTTCCCTCGATTCCTCATGGATTCCATTATCAGAACTGTATTTGAAAAAAATGGGACCAATCTGGAAGTAACCGAGTAGTATATTTACCGTCGGCGCATCAATCTTTGAAAGAATCAAGTTATTTACCGCAACCGCTATGTCCCTGCATTTTAAATCTGTAATATCTTCGAAAATATTCACTTAAATTACACGCTGTAAAGGGCCATATTGATCTATATTAAATGCACAATTTATTTAAGGTACTTAATTGGATAAAGAATAATGCTGTATTGCTTAAAATCGTTTCGTAAATTAGCCATTATTTCTAGTAAAAAGTAAAGGATAAAAAATGGTTATTGTGGTTCATACCTAAAAGATAGACATATACCATCGCGGACTTTTTTGTAGATCTTTTTAAGGCGTACAATACTGTAGTACATTATTTTGATCTAGCTCTTAGGGTTCAGCCAGCGTTTGCAATGTAAGCGCAAAATAATGTGTTTATTTACGACATCACATTAGAAACCTCTAAAATCATCAGTGTTCCTCTACTATACTGTGCGTGTATTATACACATAAACCTTCCTCTTGAATCATTCTATCTATTAAAAGAAGCCGCATCAAAATCCGTTGCGGAGTTTTAAAGATCAAAGCATACATAGGGACAGACAGACACGAAAAGCGACTTTGTTTTATACTATGTAGTGAAGATAATTGATCCATGTTTGCCCTTGAGTATTTTAAAAACTAGTTTAAAAACTTTTCTCACAAAGAAAAAACTACTCTCTCTCGTCGTGAGCACACCACTCGCTTAATTAACAAGCTAAAACCAGTACATGAATATTATGATTTAAAGAGGTAGATGAGCACTATTTACTGCTAGAAGCTAGAAGTATTAATTTACGAGAATACCGCCAATTTCATATTACTATACCTGTTCGGGCGTCGTCGGCTACCTTCGTCATTCGTCGTGTTCTGCGCGGGCGACGTCACGTGGGTACAAGCGGGGCTGCGGGCCCACCACACTCACCACTAGTGAGAACAATCGACGACGGTGACACACGCGCGCCTTAAAATTTCTTTCTGTAGAATTTCTCTAGATATACGTTGGTCAGTTTTTACAATCCACTGCCTTTTATTTAAGTCCAAGTCAAGACCCTTTAAATACCGTTCCATATTTGGTTACTTATCTCTATTACTATCATAATAAAGCGTAAATCGAAGCAGACTACGAACAAGTTCATCCAACTGCTGCATATTTACATTGAAATACATAATCGAATCCTATTTCCAAATGGATCGCTAGCAAACTAGGTAAAAAGTAATTCCCAGTATCCAGTAACTCTTCAATCACCTCAACCGGATTAACTCAACGTTCGAACTTTCCAATTTCCTTCATCGATGATATGAGAAAAAGTTTTTTGATGGTGAAATGCAGTTTAGATCGAAACGTTCCACACTTAGGGTGCTTTTACAGAAGTAATGTGAGAGGTTGCTAAACGGTACGAGGATTTGTAGAGGTGCTGTGGAAATGTGTGATGATTTCCATTAAAGATGATGCATAACGAAGCTGTGACGATGGATGCGAGACGCACAGGACTGGTCATTATGGCGACACGGAGGAGGCCTATGTCCAACAGTGGACGTCTTTCGGTTGAAATGATGATGATGATGATGACGTAGCTATGAAACGATGTATTGTTGAGTAGTGCGTTTGACTTGTGGGGTGAGAGCCTTGCTCTCTCTCATTTTTGTGTATCTCTGGCTTCGCTAACCCATTTCTACGAAAACTGCACTAAACGAGGCAAAGCAAATGAAGAGATCCTACTAGCGGTTTTTTCCTCGCACACCGCCTAGTTACCTCTTAAGTCTCAGTTTGAAAAGCACCCTTATCGTTCACTAGTCCTCTTTAAAAGCTGCTCTTTTGAACAGAGCTCCAATAGTTACTCTTTTAATTCCATCCATTCTGCAAGATTGAAAGGCCCGTGATACGATATAAAAGGTTCTCCTTTAAGCAACTAGGGGTACTAAAATATACGCGGTTGGTACAGTTCGGAGAATAATTGAAGCCACATTTCTCACTGGAAAAGTTACTGTAGTTTATGTTAGGGTATTTTCGTATTTAAAGAACAATAAATAAGTTCTAGATTCTTTTGTATTAAGTATAATAGAACAGGGAAGATCATCATCTTCCTGCCCTTGTCCCGTTTTATTTGGGGTCGGCGCAACACGTTTTTTCTTCCATTCTATCCTGTCACTCGTCACGCTATCACTAACACTCTTTTCTTTCATATCACTTCTCACACAATCCATCCATCTTTTCTTTGGCCTCCCTCTCCCTCTCCATCCATCCACGTGTAAATTCATAACTCTTTTAGCAAGATGCGCTTCATTCCTCCTCTTCACATGACCATACCAAGATAAACGATTACCTTTCAACTTTTCAGTCACTGGCGCCACTTTCAAACTTCCCCTAATATACTCATTTCTCACTTTATGAAGATGGAAGAAGCAATAAATAGACTGTGTGAAAGGTAGCATATGTGCATACCTATGCCATCTTTCAACTAGTTTAAACATTTAAAAAAGCTTCTATCAGTGGCTTTTCCCACGTTATATTAGAAAATTATCCCAAAAGAAACGTAGGTACTTCCAGAATATAAAATATTATATGTGTTATTCTAGGACATGGTTTACATATATGCCAATATCATCACGATCCATGCCGTCTAAGCATCAAGGAGTAATAAACCTACACACACATATATACATTTTTTTATTATTATTCTTGATAGGTTCGCGCTTGACCGCTATCTCACCTGATGGAGCGCGCTTACCTAGAAGTAACCTATTCACTCTTGACTTAAAGATTCCCGGGTTGTAGCCGTCAGGAAACACAAATTCCGGCAAGGAATTCCACTCCTTAACTGTACGCACAATGATGGTGTTCCCAAAACGTTTTGTGCGTATAGGTGAGATGTCCACCATGTACCGGCGGCGCATCGCCGTACGCAAGCATGCTTACATACTTTTGATTTTTCCAATAATTATTATTTTGATATGATAGAGGTTAATTAACGAATTGAAGATTAATTGAAAAGTATGGAAGAAGATTCCTCCTTGTTGGTCTCGTGGACGTAAGCGCGACTTCTGAACTTGGAGACAAATAACTGTAATTGGGTTTTCCATTAGGAATTTTTCACTAGCAGCCAGTGGGGTACGGAAGTCGGCGGTATGACACACCCGTGCATCAAAAAGCATGTAAAACCATTGGTTATGCACCTGATCTTTCAGGTCGTGTCAGATTACCGTACCATCAAACCAAGGGCTATATTTCACCGGGACACCATGGCGGCGCGACCAGTTGCGCCACCATGCACCATGGTCTCCTTATGCTACCAAACTAGACACCATACAGACACTAGAGTCGCTACACCACACTGAGACGGTATCAAAATGGACCTTAAGGGCACGCGTCCGAGTTGGTCGCGCCGCCAAATTGGTTGCGCAACCAAACGAACACCAGGTGAGTAACACTCTATAAAGCTGTATACATTTTGTTGGTAGCAGCTACTGGTCGCGCCGCCATGGTGTCCCGGTTAAATATAACCCTAAGAGAGTTTTCACTTTCTCACAGGTGCACATTCTTTTGAATAGAGAGTGCAGCTGTGTTTTCACAAGCACTTGGGCACTATAATATCTCCTGTGCACTTTGCTAATCTCCTTTGAGACAATCCGAAATTGAAATTCAATCGGGAGGACAAATATTAATTGGGATAAGTGTAATAAAAATTTGTTCAGTTTCTACTAGTCAAAATAACATAGGAAAAAGAGCGATAATATAATTGGAGATAGAGTTATTTAGTAACTAGCATCTGCCAGCGGCTTCGCCCGCGTAAAAGTAAGTTTCTCCACATAAACTTCCAACCCCCGTTTTACCCCCTTAGGGGTGGAGTTTCGTAAAATCCGTACTTAGCGGATGTCTACACCCTATAAGAAACCTACCTGCCAAATTTTATGTTTGTAGGTGTTATAGTTTCTGAGATTTCGTGATTAATCAGTGAGTGGTATTTCGTTTTTATTTAAATAACTATGGCGGCTCTACGCCTACAAAATATGATTGCGCAATATCACGAATTGCGTTTTTTTTTTATTGTGTTGCAAAGATTAATTTATTTGCAATTGCCGTAAGACATTACAAGAAAATTGCAATCATTTTTATCCATGTTCCTGTAAAAGAAAACTTTTGGTCCTAGAACGCATAGGACAACTGAAGGACACACACAGGTGTGATAATCAGTGAGAGCTGCTTCGTCGACAGTTTTGTATGTAAGCTTTATTCAGGTGTACACCAAGCATATAATAATGAATACACGTCTATGAAGCTACACTATCGTATGCAGTAGGCCTTAATTTTTTAAGCAATACAGCAAATTTTGACGTGATGGTGCAAGCAAAAACAGACATTAAGGTGACACGTCTATTGTTATAGTAACTGTACTATCAAGAGCAATAAGATATAAACGTCGTAAGATGGATCCTTCTACCGCCAATTACGACCCCATCCGTCCAATCTTCCAAGGCAATTCTCATTATCATCTCTGTATAGATATTGAATAGTAGAGGTGAAATTATGCAACCTTGGCGAACTCCTGCACTTGGATGGAAATGACTCGAAAGTGTTTCATTGGTCTGACTGATGCTGATCCGCTCTCGTATAACAGACGCCTGAGTAAGTGGACAAGATGCATCGGCTCTTCCACGTCCAGCAAAGATTTCTATAAGACTGGCCACTTCACCGAGTCGAACGCTTTCGAGAAATCAACAAAGCAAATGTACGTAGGCTTGTTGAACTCTCGCACTTTCTCGATGATCTGGTGCAAAGTAAAAATTTGTTCGCGGGTGCCTTTTCCTTTTACAAAACCTGCCTGCTTAGAGGCAATTCCTTTCGAAAGGAAGGTCTTAAGGCGCTCATTTAGAATGTGAAGCAGTATTTTACTTGCGTGAGATACTAAAGCAATGAGTCTATAATTACTGTATACTTTTCTGAAACCTTTTTATGAAGCAGAATGAAGATTGTATGGACCCATACTTTTGGCCATGTACCGGTCTGCCAAGTTTTGTTGCATAAGTTGTGAAATATCTGGACATCATGATCTTCCGCAGCCTATATTACTTCTGTCCATATGATCTATACCAGTAGCTTTGCCAGTTTTCAGGCGTTTGATAGCGGCACGTACCTCTTCTTTAAGAATGTCTGGTTCTAGATCATATATATCATTTGGGTGTACATAAATAAATAATAAATAGAAAATGTAACAATGCGTATATTTTATTGCTCGTGACTGTACTTAGTATCTCTCACGTGCGTACCCCTCAGTGCACTTGATGTTATGACTTTATACTGATAAGATTGTGTACCTTGACTTTGAGTGAACTTAACCAACATAACATCATGACTATATTCCTCGATGGGTTAGGTAGAGTGGTACCCATATTAGTATAGACTTGTGGCCGACGAGTAATAGGTAGCTTGCCGTCCGGTCGTCCGGTAACCCTTAGAACTGAGCCCAAGTCGTCGATGACCCGTAGCGTTCCAGCCAGTAGGCCCATGCCTACTGGGGCTATGGGTTGACTTCTGAAAGGGAAAACCGTGGCTCTAAAACGCAAGGGCAACCGAATGGAACGTAGGTGTGGTTTTAGTCAGTAAAAGTCTGACACGTTCTCTCGTTCCACCTTAGAGAGCGATAAGTCATTTGATAATTTACCATCTCAAATAAAAACTATACATTTTAACAATAGGAGCTGGCAGAATAACTGCACTGTGCTGCCAAACATCATCATTATCATCATCATTTCAGCCGATAGACGTCCACTGCTGGACATAGGCCTCCCCCAAATGTCACCACAATGAACGGTCCTGTGCGTCTCGCATCCATCGGATTCCTGCAACCTTCACCAGGTCATCGGTGCACCTTGTAAGGGGGCCTTCCAACACTGCGTCTTCCGGTACGCGGTCACCACTCCAGAACCTTTCAGCCCCAACGACCATCTTTTCTGCGAGCAATGTGCCCTGCCCATTGCCACTTAAGTTTGGCGATTCTTCGTGCTATTTCGGCAACCTTGGTTCTCCTGCGGATATCTTCATTTCTGAATCGATCACGCAAGGAAACTCCGAGCATAGCCCTTTCCATTGCCCTTTGGGTGATTTTGAGCCTTCTGATGAGGCCCACTGTGAGCGACCACGTTTCGGAACCATATGTCATCACTGGCAACACGCACTGGTTATAGACTTTCGCCTTAAGACACTGGTATATTGGACGAGAAGATACCGCGCAGCTTCTCGGACGCTGCCCAGCCGAGTCCGATTCGACGGTCAAACGTGTCAAATTAATTAACTTTCAGAGTGAACTCATCATTCGTCTAAATATGCTAGTATGTAGACAGAATTATTACATGATGTTTATCAGTTAAACTGGGTGAATTAAAAGGTTATGTTCGCCTTTTACTCAAGTTGATCGTCCTGCGTCTTATTAAGAGGAATGTGAAACATGCTATAAAGCCCGCAAACCTCCGTTCAAAAAGGAGGATCCTCCGACCAGATTGTTCGAGCAATTGCCCGGTAGTTGATTTTGGACTGTTGTAGATAATCTAATCACTCCGAAAACTTTATACCGCATTGCAGGATAGTTTCTATGTGCCGATGGTGATGATGTTTATTTATTCATTGCTCTTATTTTTTTTTCTCCTTTCCCTGTAATTTATTTATATTTATCTATTTTATTCAAATTTATTAGCACACAATACCGTGCCGACGTCTTTATGTCGATACCGTTACCGGCCCACGCTGAAAACCAGCGCCGTAGACTCATCGCATTTTGCGTGTGGTCACGGCATTATGCTGAGCGTTCGGCCGTTTTGCGCGGATGTGGCGCATATTTCTTCAACATAATGTACTTATAATTTGTTAGTTTTAAATTTGCGCCTTGTTCCGCCAAATAAAATGTTTTTCTTTCTTTCTTTTCTTTAGATGTCGCTACACGTACAAAAAATATATCGCTCTAATTAATCACCTGAAGTGCAAACGATGTTGTGGTTTTCCAACCAATTTGATTGTCAGATCACTGCTTTTAAAGGATAATAGGGCCTATACAATAATTAGGTACCTTTATTTTGTTTTCGTTTTCTATGAGAAGCCTTCAAAAGTCGCCCGGACTTTTGAGAATGAGTCCGGGAGGTGTGGGATATTTACCTCAGTAAGACCTTCCCGGCGATCACCATCAGCACATAAAAGGGGTCTCGTTACTTGGTTACTTATCAAATAATGCGTTAAGGGCATTCAATTCGACATACATTTTCACTATTTTTCATACAACCGCTCTTACGCGATTATGACGTTATTACACATTTTTCATTAGATATTTTGGAAACAGAGTAGTCTTGGTAGGTAGTCTTGTGGATATTATCTAGGCTTCTGTTGAAATCAATTTGTAAATTTGTGTAGAACTAATCCAGTACAGACATCTGAAAACCTGGTATTTTGAATGAACTTTGACACTTCATATTAAACTCAAAGATTGAAAAAATAATATAAACATAACAACAGCACCTTGCAACTTGCAAACCTTTTAAGGGTTTAAAAAAACACACGTATTTCCTGGAACAAGTTTTGTGAAATATTCGAGTAAATCACGGAATTACAGTTTTTAGGCGTTATCTCTCTTTTTTAGCGTTGCCTCTTCGTCAAAAATCGCGTTGGATTGCGTTAGATGAAGCAAGAAGCTGTTAAACCATGCTCGATGTTGATGATAGGCGAGTGGAAATGGAGCCTCTTAAGTACACCTTACACGAGATAAGACGGTGATAATATCACGACAGTACACGCGTGTACTTTTTTGCCAATTTCCGAGGTATCATGATAGAATAATATTATTATGATGACGAAGCGATTTGGTTATATCACGATTTAGCAGACAACCTTCAAAATTGCATACGTAACAATGAAAATTAAACCTATTTGTGAAACAGTAGTGTAATATTAGGTCTTTAACTATGAAATTGCCGTTATTTAAAACGAGTTGTTATAAAACGTTATATCTTTGGATTGACTTGAAATTATAAGTTCAAATAAACTTTATATTAAAGTTACGTAATTATTTTTCGAAATTAGGTGTTTATTGGTTTCTTTGTGGTTTGTTTTTTACATAATATCGCTGTATTTATAACCATGAAAGCTAATACTAAAAATAAAACGTTTTTTCATATTAAGAGTTCCAACGTAGAAACAATGCAACAAAGCATTGCTTTGTGCATTTCAAAGGGCAAGCAATATCAATGACGTATACCTACGACTTTCTTCTAATAAAAGAACTTCAATTCAAAGCAACCCGTTTTAAAAAACGGCAATTTCATACTATTATTTATATAATCAAACTAGTTTCTAACTGAAAGTAGGTTTCTGCATACAAACTTTGGACCCTTTTCATCCATTTAGGGGGCGAACTTTGGAAAAACCTTTCTTAGTGCTCAATTACATCACAAATGGAAACCTTGTGCAAAATTTCACATACCTAGCTCAGTAGTTTCGGCTGTGCGTGAATATGTCAGCTTTAATTTAAATAGAATTGTAATTTGATAAATATCAGTGCCGTAATATCGAGATAGTGGTCAAACAAAAGCAAATCAAAAATAGAAAAATACAACGTTTACTACAACGTAAAACTGATTCATTTCTAGGCCTTGAAAAAATTGAATTTAATGACTGCGCGTGGTTACTGCGATGCAATCCGTTTGATGGCAGCCAGGGGTGACCAGATGGTTGCAAACCAATGTCCCAACCAAGGTAACGTTGCTAGTTTCAATCCGTGTAGACAGTAGTTGTACTCCATGACCTTCAACGCCCTTGGTTGAGAGGCGCGTTTTCCCAAACACCGAACGTGTTAGCACGTGGTTTACATCCATGTAGCCGCAACACAAACCAAACACATAAACCAAGGTCACCTTGGTTGGAACGGTCACGTTGGTTGGAACGCTAGTTTGCAAGACGGTTTCAAACTAGCGTTCCAACCAACGTGACGGTCACCCCTTTAGTAAAGAACTGAGAGAAAACTCTACTGGCCCGTATTGTAGTTAATGAAAGTAGAAAATAATGCCTAAAAGGGTATTCAAGAGTTGGATAAAAAGCATCATTAGTGCTATTATTCCAGGACGTGGTTTACCCATTTACCAAATTTAATCTAAATCCGTTCTACAGTTTAAGCATGTTAAAGTAACAAATATACATACACGCAAACATACATACAAACTTCCACATAGATATATTTAAGTAGTAGTACTCTAGGTACAGTAAGACAGCTATCTGTCTGTTAACACGGATAAATAACATATAGTTGATAAAAATACGGCATTGCTTTTTTAAATACATGATAATATTATAAGAGTCATTAGATTAGATAATTTCCAAGTAGCAAGTCACGAATGGTTGTATAAATTGACTTAAGATGGAAGGAGGATGCCTATGACTGCGAAAAAATCGAAAAAAAGGGAAACAAAAAATGAAAAAAAAAATAAAGAAAAGTTAAAGCAATAGGGAAAGAGCAGGAAAGAATTCTAATCTTAACAGGAGGTAGATCTGCAATTATTGAAACCAGTATTTTAAGCACTTTGTCGACACTTTCCGTGACCCAAGAGCTGGCTTTTACCTTAGACAGAGGATAAGCATCATAAAAATCGTGGCCATGACACCAGTCTCTTGAACACATTATCAGTCAACGGCGATGCAGATGAATTTATCGACGCCATATTTTTTGTTATTTTAAATTCGAAATTATTTTAGATGCCAATGTATACATTTCTATAATAAACTTCCTAGTCATATTCAACAACTAAGCCTTAATAAATTCAAATTATTTGTAAAGCGAAAACTTTGCCAAAAGGCTTTTTACACTATAAAGGACTATGTTGAGGACCAAAAGGCTTGGGATTGACCTGCTCCAGTACGCACTGCAACTGTTGTCTTATTATTAATATTTTTTCTTTTGTTTTTATTTTTAATTGTGTTTTTTATTATTTATTACAATTCGATATTGTAGATTATTTTTATTTTGCAATTTGACTTTTTTTTTCTATTAATTTTTGACAAAAATGTTTACTTTGCTAAAGTATTACATTTTGTAAACTGTATTTTTCCTTTTATTATTGTGAATGTGAGGACTATGTTGATTGTTTTTTTTTCCTTTTTAGTAATTTTAATGTATGTCTGGCAATTTGAGTATTTTCTGCGGCCTACTCAAATGTCCTTTCCTTGGTATTGTTCGTCAAGTCGTTGAGCTCCTTAGTAGTCCTGAGTTGAGCTTTACGAATACTGACAAATGCTTGCACTGAATGGACAGATCCACTCAAATCTGTATGGTTCTTTCTTCAAAAGACCATTTCAGACAAATCTGCATGGTTCTCATGTGATTTGACCATTACATATTTACTGTATTATGGACTTTAAAAGAGACTTTGACCCCTGAGTTTGTTTCAGTGTTTCTTCTCAGGGTAGTCAGCTAGGAAACACCGGCCTCATATAGTTTAAAAATGACGAAAAAAAAAAAATTGACGTGTAAAAGTGTTTTTTAAACCTATTTGCAACATAAATATCATTTATCATTCATTCGTTAAGGGTTTTTAATTATTTTAAATTAGTTACGGGTTTTTTATAAATTATAGTCATATAAAAAATCTGTATACTATATTAGCAGACTTTTTTATATTTGTAAGTAAATATTAAAAAAAAAATGATACACACGTACGTAGTACATTTAAAGTTCCTCAAACGTAAAATTTCTTTCCCACTCATATGGTTTGCTGTAAGAAAATCCAGTTGTGGGTTAAGCTCGCCTATATACATCAACTGTCCTATTTTTATTGTCTGTTCAAAATTGTGTGTACAATAAAGAATAAAGATGTAAAGATACATTTATAAATCAGTATATGTAGTTTATCTAATACAGCTGTTATATAAATGAACGATCGTATTAGTTTGTTTTTCATAACAGTCCGAGGCGTCGTAAGAAAATGTCGCCACCGATAGCCTTGTTGTTATTTATAACCTTATCAATAGCATCCAACGATGCGGCTAAAATACTAGCGTTCTTTCCACTTCCTTCTATCAGCCATCAAGTGGCATTCCGTCCTCTAACTCGAGAACTCGCCAGGAGAGGACATGAAGTCACAGTCATCACAACAGATCCTGAATTTCCAAATGGAAACACACCAGCAAATCTCACAGAAATCGATGTCCACGACTTTTCTTACGAGAACTGGAGAATATTGTATAAATACACATCTACAGGTGACAATGATATAATTTTACAAATGCGGATGGCATTTCATATGATGGCGAAGCTGGTCGAGTTGCAAATGAATGTGGATGCAGTGCAGAAAATTATCAAAGAAGAAAAGTTTGATTTGCTGTTGTTAGAAGCTTGCGTAAGACCTGCTTTACTTCTATCACATGTTGTCCCAGCGCCAGTGATTCTAGTGTCTTCTTTTGGTCCCATGAAGTTCAATGTTGAAACAATAGGATCATCATGGCATCCCCTGTTGTACCCAGATGCTTTAAGCCAACGTTTGTACAATCTGTCGAAGTGGGAGAAAATAATGGAATTGTGGAAGCTTTATCAGATAGAAAATGTACAACAGGAGGTTGAAGATGCAGAAAATGTGATGGCCAAAAGAATGTTTGGGCCAAATGCGCCGACAATGAATGAACTGAAAAATAATGTTGATATGCTGTTCTTAAATACTTATCCTACATGGGAAGGAAATCGACCAGTGCCACCAAGTGTTGTTTATCTGGGTGGAATACATCAAAAACCAGCGAAAGAATTGCCGACGGTAGGTGTTTTATGTAGTATTCATTTTTAGGGTTCCGAACCTCAAAAGGAAAAAAACGGAAAATACTCTATCTCGTCAGCTTTTCTGTCACCTATGGGGATTGAAGAGCTAAACGAGATGGAGTACCCAGTCACGAACACACGACCCTGGCAAATAGGACACAAAAACACTCGTTGGACCAATCCGACGCCAGCGGTTAAAGGGTTAAAAAATTTTTTTGCAGCAAAAATTTACAATTATTTATCTATTTTTATTGTCTTGTAGAAAACATTTATTTATTATGTCTTATTCTTATTATGCATTTTATTCCTATTATTTTATTTCTATTATATCTTTCTTGACTGTTTTTTTCTGACTTTTTTAAAAATAAAATCGTAAAACTTATTAAAAAAAATCGGTTTCAGGATCTTAAAACCTATCTGGACTCCTCAAAGAACGGCGTGATATATATTAGCTTTGGCACAAACGTGCAACCTTCACTGCTTCCTCGAGATAGGGTAGAAGTGATGACCAAAGTCTTTTCTGAGTTACCCTATGATGTGTTGTGGAAATGGGACACAGATGATCTTCCAGGACGCTCTAAGAACATTAGGGTATTGAAATGGCTACCACAATCAGACCTTTTAAGTAAGTAAAATAGCTTTTTTTGGAACCGAACATAGACATCGCAGCTTGAATTAAATTCCCTATCCGGCTGCAAAGTGAATCATCATCATCATTTCAGCCGAAAGACGTCCACTGTTGGACATAGGCCTCCCCCAAATGTCGCGATAATGGCCGGTCCTGTGCGTCTCGCATCCATCGGACCAGGTCATCGGTCCACCTTGTGGGAGGCCTTTCAACGCTGCGTCTTCCGGTACGTGCAAAGTGAATATGGACAGGAAAATGTGAAAAAGACAAAATGATCATCCAGCTAGTAGTTCTCCTTTTCTAGAATTTTTTTTTGTTTTTTTTTTTAATTGATATAAACCAGTGCTTGACTGCGATCCCACCTGATGGTAAGCAGTGATGCAATCATTGATGGTGAGGCGCACTAGTTTGTTAAGAGCCTATTCACTCTAGCCTTGAAGACACCTAAATTATAGTTGGACGGGAAGACCGCAGCAGGCAAATTGTTCCAGTCCTTCGATGTACGCGGTATAAACGACGAAGCGAAACGCTTAGTCCGGACTGATGAAGTTTCAAATTCTGATTGGTTGTTACGTGTCAAATTTGTAGTGTCACCTTCGTTTGATCGACCTACAAAAAATACAGAGCATTTTTTTTCATTATACGTAGCCCTACACTAGGCATTACTCCTGTATTCGAGTGTTCTCAAACATATAAATTCACATACACAAAACACCCAGACCTAGAACACCTCTCTGTAGGCCATACAAAGATTTGTTCCGTACCGGAATCGAACCCGGGACTTGCAGCGCTGCAGTCGATCGCTCAACCACTACGCCATCCGTGCCGTATTTATTGGGCAGCCAATAGCTCTGTCTAGCTGTGTAGAAAGGTATAACGTAAATGTAGAGACAGAGACAGTCACGTTGTCTCTTTCTACGGAGTAGTTAATTCAGTGACAATATTGCTCGGCGCATTACTTTACGTCTAGAAAACTGACCTTTCTTATATAACAAGTAAATACAATACTATACTCGTATTTCGGAGCAGTGGTTTACCCAATGGTAACGGCCTCGACTAACGAATTTTAGATCGCGGGTTCAAACCTAGCCAGACGTATTACTTCGTGTAATTTATTTCATCACCACTGCTCTCAAAACGGTGAAGGAAAGCATCGTGAGGAAACCGGCATGGCCTAGAACCAAAAATTCGAAGCCATGTCACATCCACCAACCCGCACTGGGCCCGCGTGGTGGATTACGGCCCATTCCTTCTCTTAGAGAGGAGGCCTGAGTCTCAGCAGTGGGAACATGATAAGGCTGATTGTGGTATGGTATGGTATGGTATTCGTATTTACTATATGGATTTTTTATCTCAGTCTTTCAAATGAATAAGAAGAGTATTAATTCTTTCAGGACATCCAAAGATAAAAGTGTTCATAACACAGTGTGGTCTACAATCAACAGATGAGGCTATTACAGCAGGAGTACCGCTGATTGGTGTACCAATGTTAGGCGATCAATGGTACAATGCTGAAAAGTATGTACACCATAAAATTGGAGTTAAACTTAATATGCCTACGATGACTGAGGCAGATTTTAGGAATGCTATTAATATTATCATTGGTGATGAAAGGTGAGTAAATTAACTCTTTACCTCTCTTTATATATCTGTCTTTATAGCCAACTTTTTTATCCCATTGTTGGGAAGGAAAGTGGAAAACCTTTGCCCAGCAATGGAATACAACACACTTTTCTACACACCCTTTGACATTATGGACTTATTATTTCTGGAGTAGTCTAGTTTCTCGATCTTATTCATTTATATTTTTGGCTCTTCAATAATGAGTACACTGTTACGTGTGAAGGAAAACAGTGCCCCATCACTTAAAGACGAGCACTTTATGCAGTATTTTATACGCATAACCAACTAACAAGAAAACAACACAAAAAGAATAAAAAATAGAACAGAATGAAAGCAACAGAAAACTGAAAATTTTTGGACAAACAGAATTTAAAATCAAACATTATTTACGTTAATTTTCGTCAAGTTCTATCAAAATTCTGTGTCTACTTGGTTTGATATGTATTTTTGGAATATTGTCCCGTTTTGTCCCGTTGTATAACAATTATGAAGTTTGGTAAAATAATGGTTATAATCAAAACTGTTTAACAATTTTGTGTCCTGCCGTGTTATGCCCGTGGAGCTTCGTGTTAAGTTTTATTAAGAACCATTCTCAGACTTCATATTGAATATATAGGGTGACTGGTAATTAGTGACCGATACTTAAACATGTGATTGTACTCATGATTACAAACAACTTTCCTAAAGAATTTTTTTTTATATACCCACTAGTTTGTAGGTACATTCACTGATTAGGTACGTACACCTATGGGTTTGCAAGCCGCGCGGGTGTTCTATCACTATTTTAGGTACGACGACGTCACGCGGCTAACAGCTGAGCGATCGCCGGTCGCAGGCGCGCGCGCATATTTAAACAGCTGTTTTATTATTGTGATAAAACTAATGAGAATATAAAAAAAGTTTGAGATGTACAAGGTTCGGGTGTAAAATAAAAGGCTACTGCTCGGTTCCCATAAGAGTAGTATAATCAATCTAAAATATACATACAATGCATAGCGCAACGTAAGCTATAACATGAGACACAATTCTTAAGGAGCATACTTACTAAATAATATAAAGGAACATACACACACTTCACCTCCGGCAATGTAGAAAAAAGAAAAAAATTCGTACGCTATTTTTTTTTTTTTTTTTTACATTCTTATCCAATTGTTACGAAACATAATATGGTTTGGTCCTATTTTTATGAACAATATCAATTCTGTTGTTTTTTATTATTTTTACATTGCATCCTAAATCTTCTAAAACTGTGAACGGACCTTGAAATAAAGGACTCAATTTTCCTCCAACTTCATTCTTTACCAATAACAAATCATCTTTATGGTAGTGAACTGAGTTCAATTTTTTGTCATAATAATTAGTTTTTCGATTACATTTACTTAAAATTAAATTATTTCTAGCGTCTTTACTAGCTATCTGAAGTTTATATCTAAGGTTACTACAATAATTTTCTGGATTATACAATGGTTCAACTACATTACATAATCTAGAAGGAACATTACATGGTCTGCCAAAAACAAGCTCGAACGGTTGGTATTTAGTTGCCGAATGAACAGTTGTGTTATAACTAAAACACCAATATGATAACCAGTGTGACCATGACTGTGGATTGTTTTGACACTGAATCCTAAGGAACGCTCCTAAACTTTTATGTGAATTTTCCAACGAACCAACTGATTGATGGTGATATGCCGTTGATGATATTTTTTCTATATTTAGAAGCTTACAAACCTGTTCCATTGTTGATGACATAAATTCAGCACCTCGATCAGTGGCTAATGTTTTTGGTAAACCAAATCTTAAAATAAAATTATCTACTAATGCTTTACTTACAGTTACGGTGTCCTTAGCTTTAAGCGGATATGCCTCTACGAACTTACTGAGCTCACATTGAAGACTGAGAATGTATACATTACCTTCATAATCTTGAGGTAGTGGACCTACAATATCCAAAAATATTTTTTCAAATGCATACAAAGCAGTGGTAGTTATACACATGGGTTCCTTAATGTATTTACCATGCTTCATCTTTTGACATTTATCGCACGTTTTTACAAAATCTTGAACGTCTTTTTCAAGACCTGGCCAGTAGAATTGTCTTTTAATATTGTTTATCATTCTGCGCATACCAGCATGACCACTGGTCGGCAGTAAATGAAAATCGTGTAAGATAAACTTAATATCTTCTTCTTTAGTTATTCTCGTAATACCTCTTAGTACTTGTAGTCGTGGTCCGGACCATGTTTTTATTGAATCGATTTCTTTACACAACTCTTTTAGAAAGTTTTCATTATTTTTATCTTTGATTATACATATCTCTTTGATATTTAATTTCTTACAAAATTTGCTCAATTTCGACACAAATTCGGCTCGCGTAAAATGTGACTTAAAATTGAGTTTTATGTATAAAATCTTTTTATTTTCTGCATAAGCAAAACATTCTTCTTGGAATGATATCCTATTATTTTTAATTAGCTTATTTAATTCATCTCCTTCCATTAACCTCATTTCGACTGAATCGTTTGATTTCTTTAATATTTCCGCAACTCTTGGTTGATCAGACCTCGTGTCGTCGGACCTACTAAATAAATCTGAACTTTCTACATTTTCAATATCTATATCTGTCATTCTTTTCTTTTGAGCTCTTGTTAATACAGCTACTACATCATTATGCATATCCTTTAGTTCTTCCGATGTTATCACAATTCTTGACAATGCATCCGCGGCGACATTGTCTTTTCCTTTTATGTACACTATCTCATAGTCGTATTCCTCCAAAGTTAATCTAAATTTTAACAAACGACTTGAAGGATCTTTCATCCCAAATAGATATATTAATGGCTTATGGTCTGTTTCAATGACAAAATGTTTTCCGTAAAGGTATGGCCTAAAATATTTGACAGACCAAACAATGGCTAGCAATTCTTTTTGTATTGTTGGGTAATTTCTTTCAGCCTTGTTTAATGGTCGACTTGCATATGCAATTGGTTTCATGTTTTTGTTACATAGAACAGATCCAATTGCTATTCCAGAAGCATCTGTTTTTAATATAAATTCACTATCATTTGCAAAATCGGGGTATTGCAAAATTGGTGGGTTAGTCATGTGTTGCTTAAGGCTGTCAAATGATTTTTGACAACTTTTTGACCAAATAAAAGGTTCATTTTTTCTGCATAATTTGTTTAGTGGTGCTGTTATTTCAGCGAAAGATGGTATAAATTTTCTATAATAATTGCAGAAAGCAACATATCGTTTTACTTCTTCAGAAGTTTGTGGTACCGGATAATCAAGCAAAACTTTAATTTTTTCTGGGTCTGGTAAGACACCTTGCGCAGACACAACATGACCAAGATATAATAGTTCTTTTTTTAAGAATTGACACTTAGTAGGATTTAATTTTAAATTAACTTTTCTCAATCTTTCAAATATGTCTATAAGATTACGATTGTGAGATTCTAAATTACGACCGAAAACGATTAAATCGTCAAGATATACAAAACATTTGTCAAAAGTTAAACCAGATAAAGCCACAGTCATTACTCTACTAAAAGCACTTGGAGAAATTTTTAAACCCATTGGTAAACGTTTCATTTGAAACTGTCCTGAATTTGTACTAAATGCTGTACATTTCCTGCTTGAAGGTTCTAAAGGTACCTGATAATACCCTGAATGTAAATCAAGATGGCTAAATAAAATAGCTCCTGAGAGAGAATCTAAAATTTCAGTTATATTTGGTAATGGGAACTTGTCATCTTGAATTTTCTCGTTAAGTTTACGATAGTCTACTACCAAACGCCACCTCTTATCATTATTTTCATTATTTTTCTTTGGCACTAGTAATATTGGACTAGACCATTCACTTTGTGTTTCCTCAATAATATCATCTTTTATCATATTTTGTATTTTTTCATTTAGTTCTTTCTTTAAGCTTTGTGGTAATCTGTATGGTTTTGTGTATACAGGATTTGTGTTAGGTTTTAATGTTATTGTTTGTTCATAAATATTAGTTGTTGTTAATTTATCGTTTGGCAAATGAAAAACATCTGAATACTTTTGACAAATGTCCTCGATAGACGTTTTTTCCTCAGAATTAAGATGTTGTAATTTTAATAATGTTTTTAATGTTTCTGCTCTAGTAGCATTTGCTTTATTTTTATCACACTTATAGCACTCGTATAAAGATAATGGTTGTAAGTTTGGTTTAAATATTGGTATTCGTATATCATTTTCACTGACATTTAAAATTTTAATTGGTATTTTATCTTTATTTGCTTCCACAATAGCACTAGCTAAAAATAAATTATTCCCTAAATCTTCTGCGCAAACAATACTGTCTTCTTTTGGGCATGATTCTATTCTTATGAAATGGATAGATTCGCATCGCGCCGGAATAGTTAAAAATTCGCAATTATGAGTTTTTTCAGAATTATCAAATATTTGCGTTGTTATTTCTTTTCTATTTATTTTTAATGTCAAAACCCTCGTTTCTAAATTTATTTTCGCTAGGTAAGTACTTAAAAAGTCTAACCCGATAATACCATCGGCCTTAAGAGGTAAGTTATTAAATATATGGAACTTGTGTTGAAATGATTCACCATTATCTGATGACAATGTAAGATAAACATGGCCTTGTGAGTGAATTTGTCCGCCTATGCCATTGACTAAAACATCATTTTTATATATATCTATATTTTGCGGCAAACTTTCTTTTCGTATAATTGACAAAGAAGCTCCCGTATCTAATAACCAGTAATATGCATTATTTCCTAATTTAAATGAAATTAATTTCGTTAATCCATTAAAAGCAAAAATTTCACTTTTATTCACGAAAAAATTTTGATTGGTCCTTGTGTTCTGTTTCTTGACCAGTATTTGTCGTTTTCTCAGTTACTTGTGCCGAATAAATTCTGCGTGTATTACCTCTATAGTTATTATTTCGAAAATTTCTGCCTCTATAAGATTGTTGTGATCCCCTGGGAGTATGATTTCCCCCTGAATTAGGGTTACCGCGAAAATTATGGTGTTTAGAATAATATTGTCCTCGTACATACCTATTTGATGGTTGTCCTCGTCCTTGAGCACCTCTTCCTCCATATCCTTGCTGGTATCTCGAATGATTGGAATAGTTACCTCGTTGTCCTCTGTTATTTGACTTATTAGTAAAATGCATGACATCACCTGAATTTGATGAAATTATACACTCTTCATCCTTTGCAGCCTGTATAGCATCCTTTAACGAGCTATAATTGCGAGCTGCAACTATAGTGCTTAACCTAGAATTTTTTAATCCGTCTGCAAACTTTCTAATTGCAAATTTTTCATTAATTGGCTTTAAAATGTCATACTTAGTTGACTCACCATCTGCTTGAGAAATTGTCAAGTCCGTAAATAGTTGTTCAAGTTCAGTCCCATATTCGTCAATTGTTCTATATCCTTGTGAAATATTTTGAAGTCGTGACTGAATTGCCGTGAACGATTTTTTTGTAATAAGATGAGTTCGCATGTCCTTGACAAGTTCTGAAATAGATGTATAAGTCGCAGCCATTCGTAATTTTGCATTTTCTGTGATCCTATTTTTCAAAACGAATTTTATTAATAAATCGTTATCCGTCGCGTTAATCATTTCTGAATACATCTCAATTCCATCAATCAATCGTTTCGTTACACTCTCCGTTCCGTCCATAACTGGCAACAAACTACAAGCCGTTTTTAAGTCGAATTCCATTTTTTCTATTTTAATATTTGGATACGTACACAAATTATTAATCTCCTCGTAAAGTTGTCTAATATTTTTGAAAATATCTGATGCTGATGCTATAATCTTGGTATCCTGTTTTGATTTCAAAAGCAAAAACAATTCGCTGCATTTATCAAAAATAATTTTCGCTTCACCTAACTTAATTTCTATAGTTTTTCCTATATACCTAGATTTTCCCTTTTTAACTAAATATTTTCTTATTTCCGTCAATTTGTTACAATTTTCTACCAATGTCTCAATCATAATCTAAAAATATATTTCGTTAATTAAACCAATTACATTATTATATTAAATAAGTAAAAACAAAAGTGTAAAATTACATGCACCGGCGAAAGAATGTCATACGTTTCCATATTTGCAGCACAGTATCAAATTGCATGAGTGTTTGTGCACGATTCTAGACAATTAACTGTAGAACGTAATAACATTAATCGCACATTTTGATTCTATTTTTAGAACTTGGTATTTAAATTAACTTAAAAGTTCGTACTTATAGCCGTATATTATTTTTTTTTTAAACGTTCACTCGCGATATTTTAAACTCACTGATGCATTTTATCGATTATTTCACTTTTTTATTTTTCACTTAAGTATATTGATGGTAACTCACTGTTTAGATGGATGGCACTGAGCATTATGCCGCAGCTTCTGCAGTCTGTCGTCCCCGTAGAGATGCGCGAATACGTTGGATAGCCTGTAGACCTATTTCGTCCTGGATCCACCGCTGATGGCACCGTTTGTAGATACGTACCAAAAAATAGCAGACTGCCGCGATAAACACAGCCAGCATTACGTATACGACGATGCTCATTCGCTCCACGTGTTCACCGACACCCTTCAATGTTGCTTCGTTGTTCCCAGCCGTGTTCTGGGTGATGAAGACTTCGTCTTTTTGTACCGTTGACCGACACATTTTTCTTTGGTAGTCGCGTTTATATATATATATTTTCTTTTAAAGTTAGGTACCGAATAACGTAGCCCGTGGCAGGGTCGCCATGAGATGTACAAGGTTCGGGTGTAAAATAAAAGGCTACTGCTCGGTTCCCATAAGAGTAGTATAATCAATCTAAAATATACATACAATGCATAGCGCAACGTAAGCTATAACATGAGACACAATTCTTAAGGAGCATACTTACTAAATAATATAAAGGAACATACACACACTTCACTTTGTTAAAGTTGTTTGTAATCATGAGTACAACCATGTGTTTAAGTATCGGTCACTAATTGCCAGTCACCCTATATAAATTAGGTAGAATTACTTTGGATTATGACCCCAGCATAGTACTCATTTTGAGCTGAGACTTATTAAATTTTTTAAATACATTTTAGCTTTCGTCGGAATATAAAGAAACTTGGCAATACGATGCGTGATCAGCCTGAGCCTCCACTGGAGCGCGCCATATGGTGGACGGAGCACGTGCTGAGGCATGGTGGTGCGAAACATCTGCGCGCGCCCGCCGCCAACATGTCGTGGGCAGAGTACTTAGAAATAGAATTAGTACTTACTTTGTTAGCTATAGTCTTAGGCTTAGTTCTAATCCTATCTTTTGTGTTATATAAATCGTGGGAGTATTTTAATTCTAGTATAGGACATAAAAAAATTAAAGCGCATTGATGCAATATCTAATCAGTAAAAATAAAAAAAATAAGGTACTCACATTATAGGTTAGAAGCATGAGATTTTTATATGTATAATAGAGACCAGCACTAAGAAAAGAAACAGAGAAATAATCTCCTCATTATAATGAAGTTTCATAAGTGATGAGTATGGAACTCGAAATCATACCGATAAAAAGTCCAAAGTTTCGTAGAATAAGAAATGTGTTCAGTATAGGAATAGCTGTGATAAATATTTATTTATAAAATATAAAATAAATGACGAAGAATTAAACTAGTCTCATTTTTAACTGGGTATTACTTGTTATTCCTTGTTAAAAGCGACGTAGTATTGTGTGAAGAGTAAAAGTCCGGACGTGTGTCCAGTTTCACTATACCTTCAGGCAATATTGACATTTTTTAAATCATATATCATTTATTTTTTTGCAAACATGGGTAATTGATACATAAATGTTTTCTTATGCATGGCATGCAAATAACATTCTATTCACAAATTTACAGAATACATCATATAATATTAGGTCTTTAACTATGAAATGAATGAAATGTTTTTTGTAATATTGCAGTTCATAGAACCATGAAAGCTAATAAAAAAATGTTTTTTTCATATTAAGAGTTCCAACGTAGAAACTATGCATTTCAAAGGGCAAGCAATGTCAATTACGTATGCCTACGACATTTTTCTAGCAAAAGAACTTTGTGCTCTTGGTTTAATGGCTTTCGTTTTGGAAATTTTGTCTTGTTGCCGCACTGAGGAGAAAAGTTATTCGTGAAATAAAATTTCCCACGTGAAAGTGATTGAAACAAAAATAGGCATCATCAATATTGCATATCGCTGGAGTCACATTGTTTCCACGGTAGAACTCATATTACAAAATAATGCGAGTTTTCTTATATTTCATACAAAAATTGTTACAAGTACTGCGATATTACAGAAAATACAAAACACAAAGACACAATAAATACCTAATTTTGGAAAAAGAATAACGTACCTTTAATATAAAGTTTATTTAAACTTATAATTCCAAGACAATCCAAAAATATAACACTTTAAAGCAACCCGTTTTAAAAAACGGCAATTTGATACTTACGACCCCTATTATTATATTGATACTGAATAAGTTTAAATGTCAAATATCAAAATATGTACTAAAAAAATGTCAAACTTTTATCGGTGGTAAATTTTTAATAATAATGTCAAGCAGAATAAATAAGTATGTGAATCAGATTTAAAAAAAAATATGTCAGAAAAGTGATGTCAAAAAATAGAAATAAAAAGTACATGTCAATCATAACAATACTTTGTGAATCAGTACAACGATTTACAATTACAACGAGAAGTAATTGGATGATTTCCCACCTAAAAAAAAATTGAGTCTGCAATTAATCGTATAGATAAATGAAGTAATAACGTATTCTGTTATAGTAGCTGAAATAATGGGGATAGATGAAGCGAGAGAGAGAGGTCATAGAAAAGTGCAATGGTGTGAGGATTGATATGAAAAAAAAAGGAAGTCCGTAATAGCGTGACGGTTGACAGAACGGCATGGAAGAAGAAAACATGTTGCACTGAATCCAATCAGTATGAGACTAGGGCTGGTAGATGATGATAATGATGATAAAGAAACAAATAAAATGGAAGTGAAGGATAGCTGAACGGTTAACGAAGAGAATGAAATGTGTAATACCGATCCTATATAACGTGACAATACCAGCAATATCATTATATTAGCTAAAAGAATAAACCACCTTCTGTTTAAAGCAGTAATAGCCTAGTGATAAATGCCTCGACTTGCGAGTTGTAAGTCGCGAATTCAAACCAAACTAGATGTTTTACTTTATGTAATTCATTTCATCACCACTGCTCTCGAAATGGTGAAGAAAAACATCGTGAGGAAACTGACATGTCCTAGAACCAGAAATTTGAAGACATGTGACATCTATCAATCCGGACTGGGTCCACGTAGTGGATTACGGCCCGTTCCCTCTACTAGAAAAGATGTCTGAATCCCAGCAATGGGAACATTATAAAGCTGATTATGCTTATACTTTCTGCCTTAACTCTCACTTTCATAATGGACTTATGGTTGTTCTCATTGATAGCTTGGTCACTACTTAAGGCTTTAGTTACATTTCACTACTTTGTTTACTTTTGTGAGGATAATTTTTGAAGTTTTATGCTTTTCTTTTTAATTCACACCCAAGAAGATTTGTTCACTTCATTTATAATTTGGTTTTGTAATGTTGACACAAATATACCATGAGGGATTCCTGCAATGTCTTAAGGTAGTTATTCGTCTAGTAGTGTAACAATATTTGCTAACACGTTTATTAAGGACGCAGACGGCAGCTCTTTAGATACTATCACTGATCACATTCACTTACTTGAACTGCTTTTGCAGTAGGAAAAATGTATCTATCATCGGATGAATAGCTAGCACCATGGGATTATAATAAATTTTGGAAAAACTGTAAGCTCTCATTATTTAAGAATTATTTCATTTCAAATACAGGAAGTCTTATACAAATTCGAGACTTTATGTAACCTAACGGCAGTTACAATTTTCCCGTGACAAATTCACCAGCACTATAGCTTATTATATCACTATAGCTTGTAACAACATGTTCGTTGGATGACACGTGTCATCCGACTAAAAACCAACATGAACAAAAAAAAGAACTGCGTATCAGACGCCTGACGGCAGCGCTGGCAGTCTTGAATATAGGGGACAAGTCTTGTTTCGATGGGATTGAAATATTACATTTGATTGATATACATATTTATAGAGACTTGTAATTTATATAGTAACAGTATATCATAACAAATTACAGTAGAATCCTAAAATTTAATGTTAATAATGGGCGGTCCTATCACAAAAAGCGATATTTTATAGACAATTTTAGGCGTCTTCAAGGTTAAAGTGAATAGGCTCTTTATAAACTAGTGCGCTTCACCAAAAACGATTGCATCACTGCTTACCATCAGTGGGATCGCAGTCAAGCACTTGTTTATATTAATTAAAAAAAAAGCTTTTCATGAATTTGAAAGCGAAGGAGAAAATATACGCAGATCCCTATTGCTCTATTGGCTAAGTGTTGGGATGATATAATGTTCTTCTTCTTGGCCTCGTGTAGATCCTGAAAACTGCAGGTGGTTGTGCAGGATGGACAGCATAGCAAAAGACGCATGTCCTGTGCAGCGGCTCCACACTGGCACTGTGTTGGAGATGGGTCGAGGAAGCCCCATTTGGCTAAATTGTTTTTACAGTAGCCAACCTAGGTCCGCAGTCGGTTAAGAGATTTCCAGATTGGCCACTGCAATTCGCGTCCAGGGGGGAGATGTTCTGACGGGATGATGAAATGTGTAGGAGTTGGGTGCTTCTGCTTCCACAGCGCGCATCTCTCGTCCTCTGCACTGTCTTTTGAAGAGGTCGTAAATCGCATAAAGCTTTTATAATGTTATAAAATAATTATAACATCGTAGTTATAATGATTTTTTCTAAAATACCAAATAAGATCACTTTTAAAGTGGACATCAAACTCTGCAGTTGATGACATCAAATCTGTTACAGAAATAAAATATCTGCCATCAACTACATCAGACAGATTAAAAAAAAAGATCAAGTAAAGAACATTTTAGTTGTTGTATGCAGTCAGGCTTTTTGATATTTTATTTTTTAAATTGCTTTTTCATTACAGAGCACTCACCTTCATCAATTATAATAATTTTATCCTTATCTTTACGGAACGTAAACTTGAAGTACGCGTAAAATCTGTTTATTGTTTAATTAACAATTAATTAGTCAAGCAACCGATTTTCTTTATATAAGTTTTACTTGTGACTTGGCTTTGGTTTTGCAAATTATCTGTTGTACTCGCTCAAAATAAATATTAAAAATTATGATAATTTTATTGATGTGATCAATAGTTTTGAAGCGAATAAATGTCCGTATAATTTCTTTTTTCTTGTTTTTAATTTTCATTTAGTCATAGTTACATTGAATTGATTAATTGAAAAATTATTTTTTGTGGGACACCGATTTCGAGAATAAACTGCACTTTAATAAATATTTCAAAAACAAGTAAAAGAAATATATATACGAGTACAACAAGTAACAATAAATTATAATTCCGTAAATTTTTACAATATTAGTTTATCATTAGTATGGTTAGTTTTATATGGAGCAAGCAAATAATATCGTAATCATTTAGCCTAAGTAAGCAGCACTAGCAGTAGCAGTAGTGTCGCTGTTAGCGATAAGACCGCCATTGTATCCATAGATTTAAGTTTATGTATAAGTTGTGTTACTTTTTTGGTGTACAATAAAGTTAATTATATTCTATTCTATTCTATTCTACAAAAATGTTCAGCCTGGCAGCATTATTGCTTTTGACACTCTCGATATCGTCAAACAATGCGGCCAAAATACTGGCATTTTTCCCAGTTCCATCTTTCAGTCATCAGTTAGTGTTTCGTGTTCTAACTCAAGAACTTGCCAGGCGAGGGCATGAAGTAACAGTCATCACGACAGACCCTGCCTTCCCAAGTGGTGGAACACCAGCTAATCTAACAGAAATTGACGTTCATGACTTGTCATACGAGAATTGGAAAATACTACGTGAAGTTGGTTCTGCAGGTGAAAGAGATGTGATCTTTCAAATACGATTAGCATCTGAAATAATGTTAAAGGTTTTTGAAATGCAGCTCAATGTCGATAAAGTGAAAAAAATACTGAAAGAAGAAAAGTTCGATTTGTTATTATTGGAAGCTTGTGTTAGACCTGCTTTAATGTTGTCACATGTTGTTAAGGCGCCCGTGATTCTAATGTCATCTTTGGGACCTTTTAACTTCAATGTAAAAACTGTAGGATCAGCGTCACATCCTCTACTGTACCCAAGCCCTTTGAGCAAGCGAATATATAATTTAACAAAATGGGAGAAGTTAGTGGAGCTGTGGAATTTTTATAGAATAGAAAACGGGCTTAATGAATATCGAGATGCAGAAAATGAAATGGCCAAAAGATTGTTTGGACCAAGTGTGCCTCCTATAAGTGAATTGAATAATAATGTTGCTATGCTGTTTTTGAACATTCATCCAATTTGGGAAGGAAATCGTCCAGTACCTCCTAGTGTTATATACATGGGAGGATTACATCAGCAGCCTGTGAAAAAATTGCCGACGGTAAGTTATTTTAACCAAAAACTGGTTTTTCAAAACGCGTAGGTACTTTGAAACCTGGTCTTATTCCTACCGCTTTTAGGCACTTTTTTCTGTTTTTCGTACTAGTGCGGAAAAATGTTGGTGCTCGCCCCCGCCACAATTTATTTTATTAATCACCCCCTGTTTGTTTTTTATGTATTGAAAAAACGTCATTTGATACACGTGGCAATTTGTCACTGCTGTACTCGGCTCCATAAAGCCCTCGCTTACGGCCCAGGCGAATTCCCCCTCAGTCACAATAACAAATTTTCTCCACTTGTATCAAAATGTACTATTGTTGCATTTTCAATACCCATCTCTATTACGGAGTTACTACTACTATTGAGTTATGATGTGCACTTAATTAACAAAAAACTCTAATTATCAATCATTTAACAAAATACCCGATAGGATAAAAAATGAGACTCTTCCACTTTTTAAAAAGAAATTGACTGAATTACTAATGAATAAATGTTATTACTCAATTAGAGAATTTTTGACAGACAATAATTTAAATTAATCTGCCATTTTCTTTTTTTTTTGTATTGTTGACTCATCATTAATTTATTTCATTTTGACATGATAGACTTATATTGATTTGATAACTTTATTATATATATAAACTTGACTGTGTCTGTTTTTGGTTTGTGTTTGAGTCCTAAGCATATTATGGTAACTTTATATAAACAGTACTTTGCATGCCTTAGTTAAGACAGTTTGTATGGATCATCAAACTTGACAAAGACCTATAACCTGTATCTACTTTCTGTGTAAATCTATTCTATTCTATTCTTAATGTTTATAAAATTATTGGATTCCAGGAACTCCAAACTTATCTTGACTCCTCAAAATTTGGCATTATCTACATTAGCTTTGGTACAAATGTCCAGACTTCATTGCTTCCACTAGAAAGAGTACGATTGATGGTAAAAGTCTTCTCTGAGTTACCATACGACGTATTGTGGAAATGGGACAAAGACGAACTACCAGAACGCTCAAAAAATATCAGGATAGCTAAATGGCTGCCTCAATCAGACCTTTTAAGTAAGTGATATAAGTTTAAAAACCAGGCAAGTGCGAGTCGGACTCGCGCACTGAGGGTTCCGTACACACTTTCCTATGAAAACAGTTCAATTCCCGAATTGAATTACGAAGATTTTTCCGGATCGCAAAAAAAAATTGTGACGTAACTACAAATTTACAGTTTTTAGATTTTTTCCTATACTTGTGCCATGAGACCTTGCTTCATGCCAAATTTCAGGATTCTAAGTCAACGGGAAGTACCCTAAGAATTTTGATTCCCTTGAGAGTGTCGCAATACACGTTTTTTGCAACATAAACGGCCGTATCTTTTTTTTCGTAAACACAGAAGTTTGATTTTTTCACAGTTTCAAGGGACCGCAGACTTGAGTATAATATATGACCGCAGACTTGAGTATAATTTCAACTCGATACCTTCACGCGTTCCCGAGATAAAGGGTCTTCACAGACAGACAGACAGACGGACAACAAAGTGATCCTATATGGATTCCGTTTTTTTCTTTTGAGGTACAGAACCCTAAAAACTAGTTTTTATCAGTGTTTGCTCATGTGATAGTATTTTCTACTATACCATTCTCAGACCTATCGACTATACACAAAAAAAGTTTATGAAAATCGGTCAAGCCGTTTCTGAAGAGTTCGATAACAAATACCATGTTAAAAGATTTTCATGTTTAGATAGTTTTTTTTATTTGCCCTTATGTCCGCTGTTACGAAATCAATAAGACTAAAAAAAAAAAAAACAGGTTGTCTGACTATTACGAATGAGTTATGCAATTGCTTAGCTTAAAATCTGCTAGCAGACAAAACTATTAAATGCATTTAAATTTTCAGGGCATCCCAAGATCAAACTATTTATAACACAAGGAGGTCTTCAATCAACCGACGAGGCTATTACAGCAGGAGTACCACTAATTGGTTTACCAATAATGTCAGACCAATGGTACAATGTTGAAAAATATGTACATTTTGGCATTGGAGTAAAGTTAGATTTGCTTACGATGTCTGAGGAAGAATTTAAGAATGCGATAAAGACTGTAATTGGTAATAAGAGGTTAGTGGTTTATTAGTACCTAAAATAATCTCGTCTTGTCTCTAATGAAGACGGCATTGAAGCAGATTTTAATAGGAAATGTCTTTGTTCGACCCATTTTAAAACTTAATTCCTGAAAGATTAGTTTATTGTATTTTAAATAATATCGTTAATTTTCAGCTATCGTCAAAACATAGTGAAACTTGGCAGCATGATGCGTGATCAGCCACAATCCCCACTGGAGCGTGCCGTGTGGTGGACGGAGCACGTGCTGCGTCATGGTGGAGGAAAGCACTTGCGCGCGTCCTCCGCCAACATGTCGTGGGTGCAATACCTGGAATTACCACTACTGTTTACTTTGCTAGCAATTATTCTGGGTTCTTTTGTTGTTTCATCTTTTCTTTTGTATTGTTTGTGGAACCATTTAAAGTTACGCGCGGAACGATATAAACTGAAGATAAATTGACACTAAATATTAGTGTAATTTGTTGTCATTCCAATTTGTTTCATAATGATGTATATAATTATCATCTTTTGAATATTATGAAATTATATTATCGTTCTTTTCTATAAGTTAAGTATTAAGCATGGACCAGACGGTTGCAATCCAGCGTTCCAACAGAGGTGACCTTGCTAGTTTCAATCCGTGTAAACACCAGATTTAATCTTATCTGCGGTAACCTTCAACGTCCTTTGATGGTGGGCGAGTTTTTTCAACCACAGTTTCGACTGCAGTGACTGATTTGGGAACGTGTTGGTGCGTGAATTAAATCCGAGTAGCAGCAACATAATCCAATCACACAAACCAAGCTCCAATCAAGGTGACTTCTGATGGAACGCTGGATTGCAAACGTCTGGTCCATGCTTATTTTATAGAATTATTACAATTATAGTTAAGGATTATATAGAAGTAAATCGAATTAATAGAATGCTATATTTTATTTTAAGATATTTTTATAATTTTATTAAACAAAAAAAGATTATTTTAATACTGCCCTTATATCTTGATTTAAATTGAATATTTAGATTTAATACTGGGTATTTAACACATAAAACTTTGATAGTATTGTACGTGCACGAAGATAAGATTTTGATAATATCAATCTAATATTAAATATTATCTTACCTTAGATTATTTTCTATGTTTGTGTGATTTCATGAGTTTTACTATGAATGATTATGTGTCATTTACGCGTTCATTAGAGGTTTCCTGAATGTTTTTTGTAAATCTATGAATAAAAACGTTCCGCAATCTCAATCTGTGTGTGTAGTTTTATTTAATCAAGTCGGTAGATAGGCAAATATTTTCAACAGTCACACGCAGCAGTCTGAAACGCACGCATGAATATGTACGCGCCGGTAGTGTTTTTATTATTAACATCATCAATAACCTCGAACGAAGCAGCGCGTATACTGGCCCTGTTCCCAGTTCCGTCTATAAGCCATCAAGTCGTATTTCGTCCTCTAACTCAAGAACTCGCCAAGCGAGGACATGAAGTCACAGTCATCACACCAGATCCGGCCTTCCCTAAAGGAGAAACGCCTGAAAACTTCACAGAAATCGATGTCCACGACTTTTCTTATGAGGCCTGGAGTAAGCTATATGATTTCATTACTGATGATAGTGATTTGATCTTACAGATGAAGGTGGCGTACGAAATGTTGGTAAAGATTGTGGAAATGCAACTGAATGTCGATAAAGTGCAGAAAGTGATCAAAGAAAAAAAGTTTGATTTGTTACTGTTAGAAGCTTGCGTAAGACCTGCGTTACTTCTTTCACATATTGTTAAGGCACCCGTTATTTTAGTGTCTTCTTTTGGTCCCATGAGTTTTAATACACAAACTATGGGATCGGCCTGGCATCCTTTATTGTACCCAGATACTCTGAACCAGCGTTTGTACAATTTGACGAAGTGGGAAAAAGTGGTGGAATTGTGGAACTTTTATAAACTAGAAAATGTAATGGATGACGTTGAAGATTCCGAAAATGAACTGGCCAAACGAATGTTTGGGCTTAAAGCACCGACTATAAGTGAATTAAAAAATAACGTTGATATGCTGTTTTTGAACGTTAATCCTATTTGGGAAGGGAATCGACCAGTACCTCCTAGTGTTATCTACATGGGAGGATTACATCAAAAGCCAGTGAAAGAATTACCAATTGTGAGTAACAGGGCACGCTGCTGGTGGCTGGTTTTTATCGAGTATTTTAAATGTCTTTATAAAATTTTGAATTGCAGGATCTTAAAACGTATTTAGACTCCTCAAAACACGGTGTGATATATTTGAGTTTCGGGACAAATGTCCGGCCTTCACTGCTGCCGGTAAATAAGGTTGAAATGATTGCTAATGTTTTTTCTCAACTACCATACGATGTACTATGGAAGTGGGATGATGATGAGCTTCCAGGACGCTCGGAGAACATCAGAATATCAAAATGGCTGCCACAGTCAGATCTTTTAAGTAAGTAATGATAGTCCAAAAAATGTTTGCTTACTAAAGGGCAATTTATTGGATCAAAATATTGACGAATTAATTGAATGTAAATAATTTATAGGACATCCGAAGATCAAACTATTTGTAACACAAGGAGGGTTACAATCAACAGACGAGGCAATTACAGCAGGAGTGCCACTGGTCGGTATTCCAGTGTTGGGTGATCAATGGTACAATACTGAAAAATATGAACATCATAAAATTGGACGCAAACTTGATCTAAATACGATGACTGAGGAAGAATTTAAGAATGCTATTACTTCTGTTATTAATGATGAAAGGTGGGTTATTGTAATCATTATCAGTTTTAGTTTTCAATAAATTTCAGTTTTATCTTGTCTGTATATCTTAATAGTTTTACTTTTTAGGGTTCCGCACCTCAACAGGAAAAAATGGAACCTTTATAGGATCACTTTGTTGTCCGTCTGTCTATCTGTCTGTCAAGACCCTTTATTTCAAGAACGCGTGGAGGTATCGAGTTGAAATTAAAACCATATACTCAGGTCTGAGATCGCTTAAAGCTGTGAAAAAAAACGGCCGTTTATGTCGCAAAAAAACGTAGGAAAACATCTGAAAACTGTAAATTTGTAGTTACATAACAATTTTTTTTTTGCTATTCGAAAAAATCTTCGTTGCTCAAGTCGGGAATTGAACTGTTTTCATAGGTAAGTTTGTACGGAACCCTCAGTGCGCGAGTTCGCCTCGCACTTGCCAGTTTTTTTTTGTTTTGTTTTTCGCATTTTTTTTTTAATTAACGCACATTCCGCCTAACAATGTATCGTTCTATAATTTTTAGCTATTGTCAGAATATATTAAAGCTTGGCAGCATGATGCGCGATCAACCCCAGCCTCCACTGGAGCGCGCCGTGTGGTGGACGGAGCACGTGCTGCGTCACGGCGGAGGGAAGCATCTGCGCGCGCCCACTGCCAACATGTCGTGGTCAGAGTACCTTGAACTAGAACTTGTGCTGATTATATTAGCAATTGTTCTCGGTTTTGTCTTTCTATCCTCATTTCTTGTGTATCAATTATGGAAACAATTATGTTTATGTACAGAACAAACAAAAATAAAGGCAAATTGATGAACGTTTCATCGTACTCTTTTTCTTATTAAATGCTGTTGATTAAAACAAAACTTTCTGTATATTAACTATCGAATATTACGTGTGTAAACTGTAATAAACTTTTTTGTAAGATGAGTTGATTAAAATACGAAAATGGTGATTATTTATTTTTATTTGAAGATTAGTGATAAAAGATTGCTAAAGTAAAACATGTTTAGGATAGCCAAGTATTATTAGAATGTCACGTGTCAATCTCGAAACGATGAAGGAAGGTGACATCCACTAACGTACTGGGTCTGCGTGGTGGATTACGACCCATTCCCTCTACTAAAGAGGAGAAAATTGGCGGTTTTTACATTTGAATGCCTTTAGATGGAGCTGTTCATTGCGCGTCTAACCATTGGTCACATGATATAGATTTCAGCCAATCAGAAGCCATAATTCTAAAAGTAGTGATAGCGTGCAAGTCGGCTGGCATCTCAACACCACAAATTTTTTTTCGTTTCCTGTAAAGTTGGTAAAAATGACTTATACAACACCGCTGTTAGCTAAGGGTCGATAGGGAACAATATAAGATTGCTTGCGACAATCCTAGTAATTTTAACATTTCACAATAGTTTTCTCAGATATAACGTCAGTTTATCTAACACCTTAGACCACGTTACACTAAAATTAGTATTATTGCTATTTAAGCATCAAATAGCGTGGTAATTTCAAACTAATTTACTCTGTATCGTTTACTACGAGCAATAAAACTAAACTCGGCACACGCAGCAAGGTTACTAGCGTGACCTAGTGCCATAAATAGACCAGCTGTGTTTAAAGACGAGAAGTCAGCTTCAAGAGCAATTTGAAAGAAAAATTTATCGAACTGAAACTATGATAGATAGATAGATAGATATAGCATTTATTTGCATAGCATAATAATAGCATATCAGCCTTTTTAATATTCCCACTGCTGGAACTCAGGCCTCCTCTCTAGGAGACGGAATGGGCCGTAACCCACCACGCTGGTCCAGTGCAGGTTTGTGAATGTCACATGTCTTCGAATTTTGAAAAAAATGGTTCTAGGACATCCGGCACGTCCTAGAACCATTTTTTTCAAAATTCCTCACGATGTTTTCCTTCACCGTTTTGAGAGCAGTAGTGGTGAAATAGATTACACAAAGTAATGCGCCTGGCTGGGTTTTGAACCCGCGACCTACAACTCGTAAGTCGGGGCCGTTACCACTCGGCCACCACTGCTCGGTCGGGGCCACCACATTTATTTGATGTACACAAAAATAAACAGACAGTACACAAAAGCACAATAAAATTACAAAACTAAGCAAATAAATTAACAATAATTTAAAAATGTAAACAATCACAAAAATCAATGTTACATTAAACATGTTAAAATAACCACTATTCAGTAAACTGCAAGCATGCACCGGCCTCGATGGAGCAGATAGTAACAAGCCTTACACGTGTAACCAAAACCGCTGATGATGCTGGCGACGCTCGTCACCCGATGCCCCTGTTTACCGGATGTGTCTTTTACGAAATATTTATGAAATATTATTTGTTAATTCTAGATCTAATATCGATCAGAATAGGAATTCTCTTTGTAATAGTTTAGCAATAAGTTTTACTTTTTAATTTTACCTTGATTAAATTTAGTTTAAAATCATTTTTTTTTTGTGTCCTCCGATAGCGACGTACATATTTTTTTTTTTTTTTTTTTTTTTTTAATTGATATAAACCAGCGCTTGACTGCGATCCCACCTGATGGTAAGCAGTGATGCAATCATTGATGGTGAGGCGCACTAGTTTATCAAGAGCCTATTCACTCTAGCCTTGAAGACACCTAAATTATAGTTGGACGGGAAGATCGTAGCAGGCAAATTGTTCCAGTCCTTCGATGTACGCGGTATAAACGACGAAGCGAAACGCTTAGTCCGGACCGTTGAAGTTTCAACAACGTAAGGGTGGATACTCGCCGTACGTCGGGTTGTCCGATGGTAGAAAGGAGATGGCGGAATCAAGTCATGCAATTCCCGCGCACACTCTCCAAAATGCAACCTGTAAAATACCGATAGGCTGGCTACCCTGCGCCTGTGCTCGAGGCTTTGTAGATTGGACTTAACCAAATCTGGATCCCCAATTAGCCTCTTCGCACGCCTTTCCACTGAGTCCAGAGCTGCTAGATGGCATTTTGCAGCACCAGCCCATATGTGACTGCAGTACTCCACACACGATCGGACCTGTGCTTTGTATAACATTAGAAGCTGTCCCGGTGTGAAGTACCGTCGGACCTTTGCAAGAACGCCTAGTTTTCTAGCAGCTACCTTGGCTTTGGACTCAATGAACCGCCCAAAATTGAGGTCTGAGGAAATTTCAACTCCCAAGAGCTGAAGGCGGTCGGTGCACTCCAGGGATACATTCCGAAAAGCAGGAGCCAAGGTGAACGGGCTCCTTTTGGCGGTGAACAGACACGCTTGTGTTTTGGCGGCGTTGAATTCTACTAGATTGGTTTCGCCCCACTTGGAGACTGCCTGAAGTGAGACATTCGTGCGCTCTACCATAGCCTCTCGTTCGGACCGGATTAGTTCCTTACTAGCCCGAGCACCTGGAAGGTATCTCTCTACAACTGTGCTATCATCTGCATACCCATAGATACCGGGCATCAGCAGATCGTTAATATGCAGCAGGAAAAGAGTTGCAGAGAGAACTGACCCCTGAGGAACTCCGGCATTAGTGGTCATGAGCTCTGATGAGCATCCATCGACAACAACTCGGAGAGACCGTTCACTCAGGAAGTCTTTTACCCAGTTAATCAGACCAGGGGAAATACCGTACGCTGGAAGCTTACTCAGAAGGCTGGCATGCCATACCCTGTCGAAGGCCTTCGAGACGTCTAAGGAGACAGCAATCGCTTCTCCATTCTTCTCGAGGGCCTCGCCCCACATGTGAGTGGTATACACTAGTAGGTCCCCAGTAGACCGATTGTGGCGAAACCCGTACTGTCGGTCACTGAGGAGATCGTTACCTTCCAGGTATGCCAAGAGGCGCGAGTTCAATACACGCTCCATAATCTTGCAGAGTATGGAGGTTATTGAAATCGGCCGATAGTTAGCAGGATCGGCACGACTGCCCTTTTTGGGCACGGGTTGCACGTTGGCAAGCTTCCAGGACTTGGGCACTACACCAGTCCTAAATGAGAGGCGGTACAAGCGCGTCAATACAGGAGACAACTCGGGCGCACATGCCTTGAGAACTATTGCTGGTACACCATCTGGTCCACTAGCTTTATTCACGTCTAGGCGACACAGTGCTCTCAATACTTCTTTATTTCTTATGCGAACCTCAGGCATCGAGGTGTTGCAGTGAGGTAGAGTCGGTGGAGTAGCACTGCTAGTATCAAGACGAGAATTATGGGCGAAGAGAGATGCAAAGAGACCTGCTTTCTCTCTCGCCGAGTGAGCCAGTGTTCCATCAGGCTTAACCAGCGGAGGCAATGTGGGCCTACAGAAGTTCGCTTCGACCGATTTGGCAAGGGACCAGAACGCTCTGCTACCGGACGGCTGTGCAGAGAGCTTTGTGCCAATATGAGTAATGCGGTCGAACCGAGCCTTCTTTAGTGCCTTTTTGTAGGACTTGGCAGCATGGTTGAAAGCTCTCTTCTTTGAGCTCAGATCCGGAGCTTTGCGGTCACGAGCGTCAACCCAGGCGAGAAACGCCGAATGCTTACGCTCTTCAGCTTGAACGCAATCGGCGTTGAACCATGGGTGAGCTGAGCCTCCAACGGGTACGTCTCTATAAGGGATGAAAAACTCCATAGCTTGACGTATCACATCGGATATAGCATCCGCACAGCTCGACGGACTCTCAGAAGAGAAGCAGACCTGCTGCCAAGGATAAGATGCAAAGAAATGCCGCATCTCATCCCAATCTGCTGACTTGTAACGCCACATTCGCCGTTTACCGCGTGAGTCGCAGTCAGGTGGGGAGAAGGACGAAACAGACTTCACCAGACAGTGATCTGAAGTTCCAAGTGGTGAGGAAACTGTTACGATACATCTGTCCGGATCGGTGGTCAGCAGAAGGTCCAGACAATTGGCAGTATGACCATCTACATCAGGCACCCTAGTCGCTTGCTTGACCAATTGGGAAAGGCCCATCGATATTGCAAAGTTTCGCGCTTCTCTCCCAGCGTGGTCGGTCCTCTGGTAAGGGAACAGCCAGTCTTGGTGGCAGGCGTTAAAGTCCCCCAGAGCGACGAGCTGCGCATCAGGGTGCCGTTGCAGAGCCTTATCGGCAGCCTCACTGAGGTGGTCGAACAACCGAGTCGTCTCCTGATCACCGCTGTGCGAACGGTAGACACAGGCATAAACTATTTTGTCCGTACCAGTGTCCACCAACAGCCACAGCGTAGATAAATTAGGGTCTTCAAGGTGACGGAGACGCTGGCAGCAGATGTCATTACGGACGTACACACAGACCCCGGCACGCTGCAGGAAATGATGCTCCAGTGAGTATCCCGGGTAGTTGAGGTACGCCGTATCTGACGGACATCTAATTTGGGTCTCCGTCAAGAAAAGCAAATGTGGCTTGTCAGTCTCAAGATGGTGGTAGACCGCAACGAGATTGGAGTGCAGCCCTCTAATATTTGAGAACTGCACTTGAAATGAGAGGACGTGCATCCGCTGTTGACACAACTTGCCTTTCCTTTTACCTTTCATGGTTTTTGTGGAGTGAATAGGAGAGATGGAAGATGGCGGTTGAGCGAGGTGATGCGATGTTGAACCCAACAACACAACCAGAGTTGCTGTGCCAATGGAGGGTTGATCTGGAGACTGCGGGGACGCCCGAACCCCCCCAGGGATCGCCATCGGGTCCTCTCGCCCGGTCGCCAACCGGCACGATGGGGCCACCCTGGGATTTTTCGCAGTTGGCGGGGCAGCCTTTCGTGTGTGGCTGGCACACTACTTGGGCCCCCATCTACCTACGGTCGGCCAGCGGAGCACCGTGCTTCGGATCCCGCTACCCTCCACGATCAAACGTCCGACACAACAACAGCTGGCGCATCATACCCGGTATACGTCACAACACAACTGCTCAGACCCATCTTCCATCATTCATTCCATCATATTTAACACATAAGCATGGGTAGGTACTTTGTTTTGTGAGACAAACAATTAAGAAATTAATAGCATAGTGCGGTGTGTGTTTCAAGGCTGCATCAAATGGGAGCCCAATTCAGCTTATGTCAAGCAAATATACCTGACGCTGGTATTCTGCTGGGTCCGTGTAGTAGCATACGAACGTCGAGCTGAATTTATGGAAGAAGTGCTATGTGTGTGTTATATATGTAGTGTAAGTGTTATGTGTGGAGAAAGTTGTGTAAGTATACCTACAATTTAATAGATTAAGTGTTTAATTCCGTACGTCCGACGTTGGTTGCACTTTTGAACCCTGACTGTACATTTGCGTTGTATAGTTGTGGTTCTTATGTGTTTGTTAGAAAAAATCATAAGTTGTGTATTTAAAAATCATTGGTTCATTATAAACAGGCTACTAATCTTATCTTTGTCTACAGTTTAGTGCTCACAAGATACATCAGGTGGAATGACTCAGGAACAACTGAACTACGAGGTATCTTCTCGTGCTAATGCATTCACCTGCGGTTACTACGGTTACGCCTATGGTACGGTACGGTACGGTTATAACCACGGTTTATACGTAATTATCATGACAATCATTCCAAGTACAGAGACCTTACTATAATGGTGAAGCATACGGTGAAGGTCTGCCAGATCGGCAGCGGCGAAACCTTGTGTCCGGCCACGATTCAGGCTATGGCATGGCAATGAGAGGGAATGGGAGGCGGTCACCTCCTTAGAAACCACCGGAGAAGTAATGCAAGTAAATAAGGTGGTAGAAACCGTGAGGCCGAGAAAAGCCTTATGCCCCGGTCCCTACCGAAGACGCCACGAGCGTCGAGAGTCGCAGGATGATCTGACCACAGTAGGCGCAGGTTTGTGGACGGCAAGCAATGGATAGCTCGCTATCCAGCCGTCAGGTAAGGAGTAATCCTTGGACGATGCATGCCTCAATGAGATGTCAGCAAGATTGACGGAGTCAGCTAGGGCCGGTACCTGCCATGGTTGAGGATTGTTTGAATGAGTTATTAAATTCGCACGACACAAACACGATTACCGTTCCTTACGATTATAGAGCTCATCGAAATGTAGTTGAAATTAGATGCGGTGCAAGAAGTGATAAAAGAAGTACCTATTATATATAAGTATTATAATATGATATAATAATTTTCCTATTACATATGAAATTGTCACTATGCGATGCGGAAAAAGATAGTGCGATGCAAATGAAGTCAAGTTCATTGCAAGTGTCATCGAATACGCAAGTTGTATATAATAACTCTATATATAGTAAAACGTAATCATTTATATCTCGCAGTTGCACGCAGAATAATGTCCACATTAATTGCCTTAGCGATATTAACGTTATCAGTTACTTCTAATAATGCGGCGAAAATATTGGCATATTTCCCAGTTGCATCTATCAGTCATCAAGTTGTGTTTCGACCTCTAACTCAAGAACTTGCCAGGCGAGGACATGAAGTTACGGTCATCACGACAGATCCAGCCTTCCCAAATGGAGGAGCACCAGCAAATCTTACAGAAATCAATGTACACGAAATATCTTACAGGAAATGGAGACAACTATATGAAATTACTTCTACAGGCGATAACGATCTGAATATGCAAATGCGAGTTCTATTTCGTATGATGGTTCAGGTGATCGAAATGCAGATGAAGTTGGATAAAATTCAAAAACTTATAAAAGAAGATAAATTTGATTTGCTTTTATTGGAGGCTTGTGCAAGACCTGCGTTGCTTATGTCGCATGTGGTTAAAGCACCCGTGATCCAAGTGTCTTCTTTCGGCCCTATGAACGATAACGTAGGAACAATGGGATCTGCCTGGCATCCTATTTTGTATCCAGACATGTTGAGTAAACGCTTGTATAATGTAACACAATGGGAAAAAATAGTGGAATTATGGAACCTGTACATGTTAGAAAATAATATGCAGGAAGTTGAATATGAAGAAAATGAAATGGGCAGAAGACTGTTTGGACCAAATACACCGACTATAAGGGAATTAAAAAATAAAGTTGAAATGTTGTTTTTAAACATTCATCCCATTTGGGAAGGAAATCGTCCAGTGCCTCCTAGTGTTGTTTATATGGGAGGATTACATCAGAAACCAGTGAAGGAATTGCCAGTGGTAAGTTTTTTTATTTATTTAACTGTTATCGACAAAGTATAAAATTAAGGTATTGTATAGAATGTCATTGATACAAAGAGGATCAGGTAAAAAAGAAAATATAATATTCGACTGACAACTCCGAAAATAAATAGTCCAAAAGCAAGCAAAGCCAGCTTGCGAAATGATACGGACAGCTTAGCTTTGAAGACATCCCTACATCATAGAACGGAACGTGTCTCTGTTAGTTTTTATTAATGACTTGTAAATTATATTGAAAAAATCGGCCTTATAATGTGCCCACTGCTGGTTCCGAGGCCTCGTCTATAGGAGACGGAATAGGCCTTAATTCACCACGCGGGCCCAGTTTGGGTTGGTGGTTGTCACATTATCTTCGATTTTTTTATTCCAGGACATGACGGTTTCCTCACGATGTATAAATAAAAGGTGTTGATTTTAATAATAAATGATGATTTTAATGATGGACGAATTGATTTTGATCATTATCTCACCTAATGTTAGTAACAACGGCTTTGCCCTTGTGAATCGATTTATTTGTAAATCTTTTCTATAGTCACCTTTTTCTCTCTCTTTTATTGCACCTGTCACTATTTTCCTCTGCATTGCCCAAAGGATGACTGGTAGAAAATACCTAAAGTCCGCCTCTGTACCTACCTTTATGACGGGCATGAAGTGTTAAATAAATAAATGTCGTTTATTGCGGGCGGAACCCGGTGGTGGCGCATTCCGAGTGCCATGAAAATACATGGCCTCAGACTTGTGATCCTCTCCACAACTGTCTCAACCCTGTCGCTAGTTCAACCGCTGTCTGGTACGACTTTTCCTGAGCCAGGACCAACGTGACGTCTGCGTAACAGACCACGTTGACCCCGTCAGGGAGAATACCGTACAACACGTAGTCATATCCGATGTACCACAAGGGCGGTCCTAGTACCGATTCCTGAGGAACACCGCACGACATCTCTCGCCGTGTCCAATCTCCCTGGTGACCGAGGTAGATGATGAACCTGTCCATCATGTGCTCGATCACACGACGGAGGTAGGCGTCAACAGTGGCTTCTTCATCTTAGCGTATTGATGGCAAAACTGGTTAAATTCCTTGCCTGGCCCAGTATTCGCCCACCGCAATGCTTCCGCGGATGCTGTCATTAGGTCCCTACGTGAACAGGTAATAGGGCACGTGATGCAGGATCGAAGGTGGGACATGGTCTGCGGAAAGACGCCGCATAAACATTGAAGATTGGAACGGTCCGAGCACCCCCAGCTGTGGAGATTGTCTTTGCTGTGGCAAGTCGTTTAGATTTTATTCAAGGCCAAAAAGCCTGGTAAAAGTGATTACGTTAAAAAGCTGTTACAAGTAAAATGGTGAAGGTTTTCCTTCGTGAGGATACTGGCTTGTCTTACAACCAAATATTCGAAGACATGTGACATCCATCAACCCGCACTGGGCCCGCGTGGTGGGTTATGGCCTATTCCCTCTTCTAGAGAGGACACCTGAGTCCCGGTAGTGGAAACATAATAACACCAATTATACTTGTATGCTTACGATAACATACTTCTCACAGTTGAAGGATTTTGCACGTGTAAATACTCTTTTTAGGTTTCCGTACCTCAAAAGGAAAAAAACAGAACTCTTACAAGATCACTTTGTTATCTGTCTGTTTGTCTGTCAAGACTCTTTATTTTGGGAACGCGTAAAGATATCGAGTTGAAATTAAAACCATGTACTTAAAGTCTGCGGTCTATTGAAGCTGTGAAAAATCAAACTTCTAAGTTAACGTTAAAAAAACGATACGGTCGTTTATATCGCAAAATTTTAACACTCTCAAGGGAATCAATATTCATTGGGTACTTCCCGTTGAAATAGAATCATGAAATTTGGCATGAAATAAGATCTCATAGCACAAGTAAAGGAAAAAATCTGAAAAATGTGAATTTGTGTTTATAATACTCAGTCGCACTTGCCTGATTTTTTTTCTAAGGTTTAGTATTTAATTCATTGGAAGTTTTTGGCTTATTTTGTAACAACTCTGTAGTTGTCTCTGCTGTTTTGTATCTGTATACTAGTTTCATTTAGGTACTTCATAACTAGTTAGTCTAAAAATAAATAATTCATTATAAGAGCTCTTAAGATTATAATACGTACAAATGTGTTTTAAACTCGACTTTGATCAAAGATATTGGAAATCTTAGCATTAATTTAAGGAACTGGAATTAATTTCGAATTCCCTAGGTTACAGCTTTTTTTTATAGGTGGGAAAATCATCTTATGACAAATCTCGCTCTTGGGTGGAGTGGGAGATAGTGTCAGACTTTTACTGACTAAAAACCCACTCCTGTTCCTTCGTTACCTTCGTCCCAGGGCCCCGGGTTTCGTTTTCACACTACCCATGGTCCCAGTAGGCTTCGACCCTGCTGGGTCCCTACGAATTGCTGACATCTCCCTAAGGCGCGCGTGGAACAATACGCGCCGTCGACGACTTGGGCTCGGTCCGGACGGTTACCGGACGATCGGACGGCGAGACACCCATTGCTCGCCGTCCGCAAGCCCGCGCCTACGGTGGTCGGAAATCGGGATCGGAATCCCGGCGGCGGTTGGGGCGCGCCTCCTTTGCTAGCATTACTGCTTCGCAGAAGGAGCCGACCGCCTGCCGCTCCTCCTCGCTCCGGACCACGGCCAAGGCCCGGCGCGAGAGATCGCCGCCGCCGATCGCCCCCACGAGGACACGGCGTTGCTCTGCCCAAACGGGGCACACCTCCACCGTGTGCTCCACCGTGTCCTCCGGGCGGTCCACACAGTGGCGACACCCAGGCGTCGCTTCCGTACGAATCCGGTGCAGGAAATTCCCGAACTTACCGTGTTCGGTGAGAACCTGCGTCATGCGGAAGGTGAGGACGCCGTGAGGTCTTTCCAACCACGCCTCAAAGAGGGAACTTACCGCCATAATTGTGGCGCGCCCAACCCTAGGTTACAGCTGGATCCGTTTCGAAGGTTCTTTATGCCAGTTTTTTTTTGTCAATTCTTACAGTAACGGTAGCTTCTACAAAATCTTGTCAATTAATGAAATTTTTGATAAAATCATAAAAATAAAAAGCATAATCAGCCTTATAATGTTCCCACTGTTGGGATTCCCTCTCTAGGAATGGCCCAGTGTTGCTTTGTGGACGTCACACAAACTAGTATTGTAATAATGACTGTCGTACAGTCGTTTTATTAATAATAATAGAAAACAATGTAATAATATATATTATATACAGATATAATTTTTTATATTTTTCATTTTATTTTTCCAAGTAATATTTAAAAATATAAACGATATGTGAAGACGAATAAAATGATTGGATTCCAGGAACTCCAAACTTACTTGGACTCCTCGAAGAACGGCGTGATCTACATTAGCTTTGGCACAAACGTCCAACCGTCACTACTTCCTCCAGATAGAGTAGAATTGATGGCTAAAGTCTTTTCCCAGTTACCTTATGACGTCTTGTGGAAGTGGGATAAAGATGAGCTGCCAGGACGCTCTAAGAACATCAGGATTTCCAAATGGCTTCCACAGTCAGACTTGCTAAGTGAGTAATGTGGTTTTAAGGATATCATAGTAGTTAGCGACCCAACAGTTAATCGAACTTACATAAATTCATTATTTGGTTTCAAAAGTATTAGAACTGATTAGTGGTCCATCTGTCTATCTGTCAAGACCCTTTATCTCGGAAATGAGTGGAGGTATCGAGTTGAAATTAAAACCATGTACTCAGGTCTGCGGTCCCTTGTAGCTGTGAAAAAATCAAAGATACGGCCGTTTATATCGCAAAAAACGTATATTTCGACACTCAAGGGAATCAAAATTCATAGGGTACTTTCTGTTGACCTAGAATCCTGAAATTTGGCATGAAGCAAGGTCTTATAGCACAAGTATAGGAAAGAATCTGAAAACTGTAAATTTGTTATTACATCACAAAAAAAAGTATTTTTTACGGTTTGGTATCTTCGTAACTCAATTATGGAATTGAACTGTTTTCATAAGTAAGTTTGTACAGAACCCTCAGTATGTATGCGAGTCCGACTCGTACTTGCCTGGTTTTTTATTCTACATCTGATCTTTCAATTAATTCGCTGCTTCAATTGATATAAACCAGTTCTTGATTTTACTATGGACCAATTTAGATTAGGCTAAGAAGTAAACATTATAAGACATTAGACAGAACGATATAATTATTATATTTGTTATGAAAATATTATTTTTTAGATATTTATAATCATTACTGTTATTTATTTCAAAGGTTTATAAAAATATGTTTTTACAAATCATTAATCTATATCAAATCTAAGTTACGATTACGAACGAGTGCGATGAAACTTTAGAAAAAAAAGGACACCAAAATATTTTATCATTATTAAATTAAATAAACATGCATTTTCAGGGCATCCTAAGATCAAAGTATTTATTACTCAAGGAGGTTTACAATCGACAGATGAGGCTATCTCAGCAGGAGTACCTCTGATTGGTATCCCAATGTTAGGGGACCAATGGTATAATGTTGAAAAGTATCTACACCATAAAATTGGAGTCAAACTTGATTTGCTTACAATGACAGCTGAAGACTTTAAGGCTGCTATTAACAATGTCATTGAAGATAAAAGGTTGGTCTTAGATATTTATATCAATATTGATCATGTTTTATATATAATTAAGGTCTTTATTATAAGTTTCCTTGAAGGAAACTTCCTCCACTCCTGTCACTATGAAAACTGAAAAAAATCTTCGATTAATATCGATAGGCAACAAACTGTAACTATCAATTTGTCGAATGAAGGAAATGGTATGGCATGGAATCAAAATGTTAGGCTATTAAGGTAAAGTAGACAATGACGACGCACTGACGAACTAGAGCGGACCGAAAGGGCGCGTCAGACTTTTATTGACTAAAACCACAACTATGCTCGTTCAGTTGCCCTTTGCGTCCTAGGACTACGGGTATCATTTTCGTACTTCTCCCCACGACCCCAGCAGGCATCGACCCTACTAGGACATTACGGTTCGCTGTACGGTTCGCGGTTTGAGGCACGCGTGGAACATTACGAGCCGTCGCTGACTCGGGATTGGTCCTTACAGGACGAGCGGACAGTAAGCTACCCATTGCTCGTCGTCCGCAAGCCCGCGCCTACGGTGGCCAGAAATCGCTCTGCGATTCCCGACGCCCAGTATGTCTTTTGTCGCGGCGGCTGGGGTGAGGGGTTGTGCGTTCCTGCACTCCGGTGGCATCCTAGATATAGACCTTCTGCGAAGCAGTAAAGCTAGCGAAGGACGCTAGCATTACTGCTTCGCTGGTAACTCATTATATTTAGTTCCCTTTTTCACCTGGTACCTGCTCAGGGGCCCCAAGGGGAAGCTCCACAAGTACACAGGTATTCAAAGCACATGAAACGCTACTGAGAACCTAAGGTTTCATCCATGTGAAAATAAGTTATGTCTGACAGCTCTGGGATCTTAGTATATATTTATAGTTTTTTTATTGATTGCAGTTTTCGTGAAAACATCATCAAACTTAACAGCTTGATGCGTGACCAACCCCAGTCTCCACTGGAGCGCGCCGTATGGTGGACGGAGTACGTGCTTCGTCACGGCGGCGCGAGACATCTGCGCGCGCCCGCCGCCAACATGTCGTGGGCAGAGTACTTAGAATTAGAACTACTTTTCGTTTTGACAGCAATTGCGCTGTCTTTTATTCTAGTGCTGTCATTGATTGTATTCGCCGTATGGAAGTATTTTAGTGCAAGTCAAGTATATGAAAAGTTAAAAGAAAATTAAGCCTCAGATTCTCCAGATTAAACATAAATTGTATGTTTACTTTTGAAAGATGAAATTTTTAATTTGTAGATACATTTTATCCTAATGATTTAACAATATTATCACGTATATATTTAAAAAATACTTAACTATAATTACAGTAGAACCAAAAAATAATAATAAAAATCTCAAACTAATTACCTACAAGGAACTAAAAACAAGTTTAATTTAATGTATTTAATTTGATTTCAATTCAATGATGATTTTTCAATATGTTTGTCAAAATATTTGTATGTAGATATTAAAACAGTAAAATTAAGCTTAGAAAATTAATAAAATATTTATGAAATACTTGTTTTTTTTTTCTTTTTTTTCCATAATTCTATTTGTAAATAACAATTGAAAACTTTCTATGGGAGAAGAAGCATTTCTAACAATTGAAGTAGGACCTATCAGATATGTAGGTAGAATGTTTCTACCTAGACGTTTCCCAACTTTCCTGTGAACTTGGGGGCTAAAAAGGTCACAATAGGCAATTCATCTAAAAGCAAATCATTTCCCGAATTCCTGCCTACTTATGACTTTATGCAATTCTTCTAAAAATCGCAAAATGGTTACACAAATTAGCCGAATCATACTCAATTCATTTTTTAGCAGAATCATATTCCATAATATTGCCAGATGTAAAAAATTAAAATCTTGGTTTTACTAGTTTTTTTTTCTTAGCTTTTTATTTAACGGATAATTATTTTGTATTAAGTTATTGTATTAAAATATAAATTCAGTATTTTAGGATAATAATTAAATGCCTTTAAAAACGAAGTTAAAAATGCCTAAATCTTTGGAAATAATAAATATCAACTTGTTAGGCTGGCAACATACCTACATTGTTGTTTACCGTAGTATCCCTCTGTCGTCTGTGGTTATTCCTCTGTCGTCTGTGGTTTACCCTTAATTGCTTGTAAAAAATCGGTTGAAAACAATAAATCATATGAATAATGCCATAAAATGAAGAGTTGCAGTTGAAGTTGAACAATCAATCGTAATTTTAAGTGAATTTTTCAAGTGCAGTGTTTGTTTTTTTTTAATTACTTTGAAGCAAACCATCCACTTGTAAAAACTTTAGGACTGCGTTTCAAGAAAATGATACCAATCCAGCATCTACTTGTGTATTTCTTGTGAGTTCGAATGTTTACAACAAAGTAAGTGCTTACCATACCCATTAATATTCTACTCGTAATATTAATAAGTTAGTATACCTACGCAACTAGGTATTAAATGACAATTTAATTGTTTCAGACCGCACTGTGGCTCCTATAGTATAATGATGAGGCTTGAAGGATTCTGTCTCAGGTGGAGATGTAACATACCGCAGCTGATGCCAATACTGCTCAAATACACCTAGTACAAAATTTGAGATGCCTTGCAGATGCAGCACAAAGATATCTTTGCTATCTTTATGTAAATTTGAGTCAATAAAAAGATTAATTACATTCTATTTATTATACGTATAAATGGTTTTATTTTGGTAATAATTTACCTAAGCTTGTTTATAATATTCTATAGATGATAATATTAAAAATACTCTAAACTATCTACTTCAAATTATTTAAAAACAGTGTACCTTAGTGTTCAGGGTGAATACTTAGTAATTTAACCATTTGGAGAGTGATATCTAAACATTAAGCAATTTATGTTAAGATCTTTATAGCTTTAATAAATATATGTAGGTACATATTGTAAATCCAATAAAATTTTGTAATTATGAAGAACATTGATAGTCTAAGCCATTGGAAAGTGACTGAAGTAGGTTCTTGCCCATTTTTGATGATATAGGTACCCCAGCTGCATAAATGCTTTAGTGCTCAAGTGCTCAATAATTATATACAGTCATACTTTTTTTTTAAGTCTGTGTAGCCCGATAAACTCGGGGTTCGGCACTTCATAAATTTCAAGCAACTTCCACTTTTCGCTCTCAGTAATGCGCATGTCTCCATTGCATGCCATTTTTTAAGTTTAATATATAATACACATCTAATCTATAATAATATATAATACACATCTACACATATAATACATCATCTTACAATTCATTTATCGGAAATGAATTGTAAGATGTTGCTCTTTAGTAACTTTTTATGATTCTGCTAATGAACTCTAAAGCAATTCATATTATTTGAACCATTTTACGAATTTGCTGTCAAATAGACCCGTCTGTCAAAAAAAATGTCAAATAGATGAATTGCCGAATATGAGTCATAATAATAATAATATACCCCATCGCCGTATCTCTACGTTGACGTCGTGGTGGGGCTTGCGTGCTCCAATATACCCCAGGTCTGTATCCGTAAAGTTTGCTTTGCCGTAATATGCCTAGGGTGAGGGGCCAGACTAAAAGAGATACAATCCGCAGTGCAGTTTTGTGGCGAACTGTTGGGCATTAGCGACCCCACGGACCCGATCTCCCGGGAAAATTCTTGTTCTTTATCTCCGGCTTGCCTTTATTGGCCGGCCGTAGTGAACACTGACGAGGAACAGAGCTCCCACCTCTCTCTTGCCTTTATTGGCTGGCTTGAGTGGAGATTCGCAAGAGCAAACGTGCTCGGGAGAAGGATGTATAATCCAGTAAGGTGCTGGTAGGGATCTTGACCGTACTTCCGGGATTGTCCTGATAGCCGTGGTATACCTCTCCACTCCTTAAGCACCTCAGGATATGTTGCCCTCTTGTTGCTACGTCACTTCGTGCTAGCGACCGTTTATGGGGGCCCATTTATTGAGTGTGCAAGTCACCCCCTGCCTTTTGTCGATGGATATTAATAACATTGTTTAAGCAGGGGCCATAGTCTTAACATAGTTCCTGGTAAACAGTCCACTTAAGACTCCATAAACCATAGCCTTATATCTTAGTTTTCCAAATGTCGCAATAGTTTCCCACCAACCGGGGGTTGTCCTTGGATGCAACTAGCATAGTACGTACAGGGATAATCACCGGTTTGTACCACTTTCCATTAAAGCGTCTAAAAGGGCCTCTGCGAGTTGGTTTCGGCTCCTCGTACGCCTTCCAAAGGTCCAGGACCTCAGGGTCCTGAGATAAATGAATATAGAAATAATAATAATAATAATACACACACGCTACATTGACTTGGCTTGGCCCGTTAATGTAGCTAAAAACTAGCCAAAGAGCTAAGCAATAATCTACGTTTTTTCAAAATAATAATAATATATTCCACAACTACCACACAACGCCAAACACGCAACAACAAATATATATATTGTTTTTGTATAGTAATATGAACTGACAATTCGTGACCATTTTGCGATTTTTATCGTGATTCATAATATTTTCCTATACGATTCTGCTAAAGTGACCTTTTTAGGCCCCCTGGTCTAGCTTTTTATGCAAATTAACTTCTCTTTCATTTCCTGACAACATATTTTTCAAAATATGGTCTAAGATATTTGTTAACATTGATAGGGAAACTAATAAGCGGCAGCTTTGAGATTAAGTAGATTGTGTACTAGAATTTCCTTGAAGCGGGAACGTCATTTCATAGAAGTATATTCGGCAATCTTATTCAAAGTTTTAGGGATAAAATTCAGGTTCATCTTTATCGGAAGTACTTGAACCATCATTTTGCAGCACTTTCCAGATACTAAAGTGTATAGTGAAGTAATTCACGTTTATAGATGGCAGCTGGCACCGACGGCCTGACACGCTAGAGTTACGGTGTGTTATAAAAGGTCACCTATTTACAGCCGCCGGTCGCTTTCGCAGCGACGGCGCCTTTACCAGGGCGCTCCATAAAGGGCCATAGATCGAACGACACCTGCGTAAAGCCTGGACCCCCTAGGTTAGGCAGGAGCTGTTTGAGAGTAGACCCAGTCCGATCCAGTTTGGGAGCCAGACGTCGGAAGTGTTCCTCGAAATTCCAGCGGCTCTCGAGGACGAGTCCCAGGTACTTCATCGTCAACTTGAGACGCCGATATGAACTCCTCCCATCATTATTGGGGATTATTTGGGCGCGTTCCGAGAGCCGTGAAAGTACATGGCCTCGGACTTGTGTCATATCGAGTCCCAGCTGCTGTATCCTCTCCACGACTGTCGCAACCCCGCGCGTTGCCAGTTCGACCGCCGCCTGGAACGACTCTCCCTGCGCCAGGACCAGCGTGTCGTCTGCGTAACAGACCACGCTGACCCCATCAGGGAGGTTACCGCCGCGCTGCACATAGTCGTATCCGATGTTCCACAAGGGCGGTCCTAGTACCGATCCCTGCGGAACACCGCACGATATCTCTTGCCGTTTCCACTCTCCCTGGTGACCAGGATAGATGATGAACCTATCCGTCAGGTAGGCCTTGATCACACGATAGAGGTAGTCAGGCACCTGGTGATACCTGAGTGCCTTCCTAATGCTACTCCAGGGCAGGGAATTGAAGGCGTTGGTAATGTCCAAAGACACCGATAAAACGACCTTGCCCTGGGCTCGCACACGCATTATGGCGTCTACCGTGGAGCGCCCCCTGTGAAAGTTGAACTGGCGTCCGCAAGATCCGGCCACCCGTACCAAGTGCGCGACGAGGCGGTCTACAATAACTCTTTCAAAGATCTTGCCCACCTCGTCGAGCAGCACAATGGGCCGGTACGCGGACGGTGAAAAATGCAAATTCATTTTTATAAGATGCATTTTTGTTGTGCTTAGAAATAATATTTTATGAAACCGTTCTTTCAACCAGTAAACCTTTGATGATTTTTAACACAATTTGATATACAGTGGTAAGTAAAAATGGCGAGCGGCAGCAACTTGAAAAATGGCACTGTAATCTTTTTAACGATGTAGGGGTGCATCAATATTTTACATAGATCGATTATCAAACCCAGTCAGGCGCATTAATCATTATCATCATCATTTCAGCCAAAAGACGTCCACTGCTGGACATAGGCCTCCCCCAAGTGTCGCCACAATGAACGGTCCTGTGCGTCTCGCATCCATCGGACTCTCGCAACCATTACCAAGTCATCGGTCCACCTTGTCAACGCTACGTCTTTCGGTACAGTTACGGTCAGGTGCATTACTTTCTGTAATATTTCATCACTACTGCTCTAAAAACGGTGAAAGAAAACATCGTGAGGAAACCGGCATGCCCTAGAACCAAAAATTCGAAGACATATGACATCCACCAATCGCGTGGTGGATTACGGCCTATTTTCTCTAGTAGATAGGAGGCCTGAGTCCCAGCAGTGGCAACATTAAAAAGGCTGATTATGATATGATTATGTTAGCTATGATTGCCTATATTACCTTCACAATCAATCAACTAGGTAAATTTGATACCCAGAGATTTGGATACAACTGAAAATATCAATATCTCGCTAGGAGCTATGGTTTATTAGACCTCCATAACCCATTAACACGATGCATCCACAGCAAGATTGGTAATAGGCATCAGGGTTTTCAACTACCTGTAATGACTGTCAAAAATCTGCGAAAAATATCTCGAACAATGACATATCTTGCTATCCAAGTCATGGAAAAGTTTAAATAGTGTTAACACATTCACGAACTTGTTACGACAAATTTGGTCCGTCCGTACCAAAGCCGAGCGTGACTTGTTACTAATTAGTACTAACACACGCAACCTAAGTCACGGAGAGGTCTTAATAATGTTAACACATGCTCCAATTTAGTACAATGGATTCGGTCTGTCCGTACCAAGTTCAAAAATGACAAATTAGTACTAACACACACTTATCCAAGTCACGGAGAGGTCTTAATGGTGTTGACACACGCTCGAACTTGGTAAGACGGATTTGGTCCGTCCGTACCAAGGCCTAGTGTGGAACGCAAATCCTTCTTTTTTCCTACATAGAAGTGCGTTTTAGTCAGTAAAAGTCTGTTACTTTCAAACTTAGTTTTCGATATTGGCATACACGTATATAGTTTTACTTACAGACTCGCCATTTTGCATTGAATTTAGGAGACAAAAAACAACTAAACTTATAATGTTAGTTAGATTTAAAACTTTGTTCATGTATCAGTGCTTCGCTCATCGCATTATCTCTTTGTTTTTAAAGTCGTTCAAATACGTTTTTATTTTATTTAAGCCGCGACTCGCTCATGCCCAGTTTTTAGAGTATGGGAAATTGCCAGAAAACTTATAATACTCTGGGTGGGGTAGGAGAGTCAGACTTTTACCGACTAAAAGCCACCCGTGTTTCTTCAGTTATCTTCAACTATTGTTTATTACAACTTTGATTTTCAAAAACCTGTCAGATGCGTATTTGTAAGTACGGATGAAGTTAACTGATTTTTAATTACAGAGATCACCATCAAGAACCTCTATTTTTTCTTAATCGAATTAGCAGTACTAGCAAACGCATCTTAATTTCGGTCTCCCTCTCCCTCTTCTTCCATCGACATGTATATTCATATCTCTTTTAGTAACATACGTTTCATCCCTCCTCTTCAAATGACCATTCCAAGACAAACGATTCTCTTTCAACTTATCAGTTACTGGCATTACTTGATAGAATAATATTTGCACATAATTAACTCATCTACCCGTTCAAAAATTATTTTCTTTGTTCACTAAACCGATAAGGTAGACTTTGTACGGTCAAAACTGGGTTGAGTCAATTAAACGAATAATAAGTCCATAATTACACGTGTTTGTGGCATACCGATAATAATATAGATAGTCCAAGTAAGAAGTCAACACAGAAACGTGGCAGTTGCTAGACTGTCGGTTTTCAATCGTTTACATTTCGGGGAGGGTGCACTGGAATTGCACAATTTAGCGCACCTTGCGCGCACTGCCTTGCGTTTTTCTAACGCATAATCTGTGAAGTATGGAGTCTCATAGAAGTGCGCGCACTGCGGTGAAATAAACGCATGCGGCAGAATCACCGTTGGCCTCTCGCTGCAAATTTGCGGTGAATCTACCGCAAATATTTTTTGTATCGCATAGAGATCTAGGAAGCGCCGCGCACATTTTTATTAGTGTATGTATGAAGTTCCGTTGACCATTTCTGATCTTCTTCATCAGTTCCACTTCATCAAATGTTACTTTTTGACTGTAAATGCGTAATATTTGAGGAGTTCCCTCGATTCCTCATGAATTCTACCATCAGAACTGGATTTTTAAAAAATTGGGACCAATCTGGAAACATATCTTATATGGGAAAAAAAAATTGCAAATCGGTCCAGAAACGACGGAGTTCTGAGGTAACAAACATAAAAAAAATGATGATAAAAAATACAACCGGATTGATAACCTCCTCCTTTTTTTTGAAGTCGGTTAAAACGTGCGTTAGTTTCGCCGCAGTGCGCGGCCCTGTGAATGCGTTTATTCTACCGCACGGTAGAATAAACGCACCGCATTCCACCGCAAGGCAGTGCGCGCAAGGCCTTAAGTGAAGAGTGAATAGGTTGTTTCTAGGCAAGCATGCTCTATTGTCGGCCACATCATCGCTTACCATCAGATGAGATAGTGGTCAAAAGCGAGCCTATTCACAATAAAAAAAAAAAACAATCGCAGATTTATCCTAGAACACGTTTATTTCAATAACGTCAAAATTATCTATGGAAGACTTATCTACTGACTGACTTACATATCAACGCATACTGCGACTAGAAGCATGAAATTCTGCACAAAGTTTCCATTTATGACGTAGGCGAGCATTAAAAGAGGATCAAAATTCATCAAGATCGAAACGAGATGAAACAGGGTTCAAAGTTTTTATGGAGGAAACTACTCTCACGCGGGCAAAGCCGCGCTGGTAGAAGTTAGTCAGTCATAAAAAAATCGGAACGGTATTTACTGGATCTACTGAGAATAATTGTAATTTGACTGGCCTGTTGGTCTAGTGGTTAGTGACCCTGACTGCTATGCCGGAGGTCGTGGGTTCGATTCCCACCCAGGACAAATGTTTGTGTGATGAGCACGATCATTTTGTTCTGTGTCTGGGTGTAATTTATCTATAATAGGTATGTATGTATTTAGAAATATATAAGTATGTTTATCAGTTGTCTAGTACTCATAACATAAACTCTGCTTAGCTTGAGACTAGACGGCGTTGTGTGATAGTTGTGGAATATTATATTATATTAATTAAACTAGCTGTTGCCCGCGACTTCGTCCGCAAATAACCATTATATTTCTAACACAATTTGTTTTTGCGGATAAATCATAAACCAAAACTTTACTTTTCTTATAAAACTTCTCTGTAAACCAAATTTCTAATCCTACTTTCAGGAGCCGAAATGTACAGAGATTCAGGACTGGTGACGCGAGAGCGAGCGATATACAGCTATCCGTGTGAGAAGCAGCTGTCCTGAGATCAACACCTGCAGCCTTTAGATTATTATTATTGCGAAGCATACGCTTACAGGGAACTGCACACGCTTGAATTAGAAGGGGTTATTGTGAGAGATTAGTGGTATTCGGGGTATAAACACTGTTTCCTCGACGCCACAACCCTTTAGAATTTTCACCTCAATAATATTTGAGAGATGACTTTGAGCTAGGCCCAGTTACATAGTTTAGGTGGAGATAAATTCCGTAGCAGCATGATCGGGACACCGACCCTCAGCTGGATAGTGTGCGCCGGGAGTCCACTTGCCGTTCCAATACAGAAACTCTACGGGATAATATATAGCGTCATCTTGCTCTACAACAGTATTTATAGAGGTATAGAAATACCACTTCGTTCGCATCAATTTGCGAGAGAACACTTTCGTTAATTGCTGCAGCTTGATCATTTTTGGGTGTTAAAATGGCCCGTTCACACACCCAAGAATTCTCTTGTAGCGGTATTCGACCGACGTCCCCGTACACCAGACAAATTAGTTCTTCAATAGTGGGAACTACTTTGCTTAGAGTCTCTGGTAGGCGCACTTCAGAGCTCTCTTCTGGTAAGTTGCCTTCACCAAACTTTTAAAAGAACATCCAAGAATTCTTGAGTATATCCGCCCAACTGAGCTCGCATGTTAATGGTCAAGCGCAGTCTGTAAACTCGTGACCATAGATTCAATCGTTTCAACGAAGCATTCACCTCGTCAACCCTAATTTCTCGCGACACCACAGGCAAAGTTTGCCGAAAATCGCAGCTAAACAAAACAGTGACACCTCCCATCACATCTTGATTCCTGCGTATGTCCTGCAGGGTTCTGTTTACAGCCTTCACTACTTTTCTATTCGCCATAGTACATTCATCCCATACGATTAAAGAGCAATCCTTGAGTACCCAACCTTTGTCACAGTTGCGTGATAGCCCACACACTGGCATTTCGTTGCTCTCTAAATCGATGGGAATGTTAAACATTACGTGCGCTGTTTTGCCCCGTGGAAGCAGTGTGGCAGTAATTCCAGAAGAGGCAGTCGCAATCACTATTTTGCCTTGTCACCTTATTTCTGCAAGGATGCCAGTGGCAATGAATGTTTTTCCTATTCCACCTGGAGCATTAATGCAAAATATTTTACCCTGGCTGAGCCTAACGCGACGATGTTAAAAATGCAGGGACATTTTGTTCTGAGGTGAGTCGTGATCATTGACGATATCACCCCGATTTCCCGATTTCTTCGACCTTGATATGCCAATGATTGCGGAGCCGGTAATCCATATTCGACCAGTCCAGTGGTTTGCTACCGATGGAAATGACCACGTCTTGAAGTGAACCTAGACAACTATTCGAAACGCGTTCGTTGTTCTGTTCAATGTCACCCTCAGTAGTACACCTTAAAGCACGTAAAAAGTCTTCGGACAGATGATGGCGATAATTTACCCACAACCCGTGGTTATTAGGTTATTTACGGGCGCCGGCGCTGCGGAAGCAGCCGGCGGCCCGGCTGAACGCATGCCAGAGGGTCATGGCCATACGGATGGTGCGAGGATACCGGACGATTTCCCGCGAAGCGGCGAGCCTCCTTGCTGGACAGCCACCATGGGATCTGGTAGCAACAGGCCTTGCTCACATGCACGATCTGCGCATGGAGATGCAACGCCGGGGCGAAACTCCGCTGCCGCGACAAGTCGCAGCATGGCGGACAGAGCTCCGGCGGGTTCTCATGGAGAAATGGCGACAGCGACTGTCGCGACCCAGTGCTGGGCACGCCACAATTATGGCGGTAAGTCCCTTCTTTGAGGCGTGGTTGGAAAGACCTCACGGCGTCCTCACCTTCCGCATGACGCAGGTTCTCACCGAACACGGGAAGTTCGGGAAGTTCCTGCACCGAATTCGTGCGGAAGCGACGCCCGGGTGTCGCCACTGTGTGGACCACCCGGAGGACACGGTGGAGCACACGGTGGAAGTGTGCCCCGCTTGGGAAGAGCAACGCCGTGTCCTCGTGGGGGCGATCGGCGGCGGCGATCTCTCGCGCCGGGCCTTGGTACAGGTCATAGTCCGGAGCGAGGAGGAGTGGCAGGCGGTCGCCTCCTTCTGCGAAGCAGTAATGCTAGCAAAGGAGGCGGCCGATCGCGTGAGGCAACGGCAACGGTCCTCACGCCCCAACCGCCGCCGGGATTCCGATCCCGATTTCCGGCCACCGTAGGCGCGGGCTTGTGGACGGCGGGCAATGGGTGGCCCGCCGTCCGACCGTCCGGTAACCATCCGGACCGAGCCCAAGTCGTCGACGGCGCGTATTGCTCCGCGCGCGCCTCAGGAAGCCCACTGGGGCCATGGGTAGTGTGAAAACGAAACCGTGGCCCTGGGACGAAGGCAACGAAGGAACAGGAGTGGGTTTTTAGTCAGTAAAAGTCTGACACTATCTCCCGCTCCGCCCAAGAGCGCGATTTGTCATAAGATAATTTTCCCACATATAAAAAAAAAACTCCTGTTCCTTCTTTGCCTTCGTTAAAAGGGCCCCGGGGTTCTCTTTTGCATCACATGGCCCCAGTAGGCTTCGACCCTGCTGGGCCCCTACGGTTTTGCTGACATCTCCTTGAGGCGCGCGTGGAACATTACGCGCCGTCGACAACTTGGGCTCGGTCCGGACGGTTACCGGAAGGTCGGATGGCGAGCTACCCATTGCTCGCCGTCCGCAAGCCAGCGCCTACGGTGGCTGAAAATCGGAATCGGGACGGCGGCGGGCCGTGAAGGCCGTTCTCTCGCACGTGCGGCCGCCCCGTTTGCTAGCATTACTGCTTTGCAGAAGGAGGCGACCGCCTGCCACTCCTCCTCGCTCCAGACCATACCTTGTACCAAGGCCCGGCGCGAGAGATCACTGACACCGGTCGCCCCCACGGGGACACGGCAGAGCTCTGCCCAGGCGGGGCACACCTCTACCGTATGCTCCAACGTGTCCTCCGGGCGGTCCACACAATGGTGGAACCCAGGCGTTTCTTCCGCACGAATCCGGTGCAGGAAGCTCCCAAACTTACCATGTCCGGTGAGGACCTGCGTCATGTGGAAGGTAAGGACGCCATGTGGTCTTTCCAGCCACTCCTCAAAGAGGGGACTTACCGCCATAATTGTGGCGTGCCCAGCACTGGGTTGCGACAGTCGCTGTTGCCATTCCACCATGAGACCCACAACCGACCTGGGTTTGTGACTCCACAAAATACTAAAATAATGGCAAACAAATGTCGCAGTCGTCTGGGGCTATCGGTGATGCTGGCCTCGATGAATTGTATTTATTCATTTTATATACATTTAAATCTAATAATAACGTAATTAAAACTAACTTACAAAATAAAAATAAAAGCCCTAAGTACTAAAAAAAAGCAATAATATAAATAAAAAATAAAAGAAAACAATCACAAAAATTACGCGAGGTTCGAACTCGCAACATAGCAAACGCGGATCCGTCACTATACTACTGCGCCACGGTCCTTGCAGAGTTTAGATCTAAATAGCCGTTCTTAAATACACGTCATTGCTTGTCTGCTTGACTCCTTGTACAAAATAGCGTGATGATTTTCATTTTTGACCTGAAATTCCTAACCAAATTTAAAAAAAAAGTGTATTTTTTATCTCTGGTTCCATTTTAATATGAGTTTTGATGGGTTTTTACTGAAATATTTGGAAAAATATCGAATAAAAATGTCGATGGCAATTTAAAAATACATAAAAAACCATGTTCTGGAAATATCATTCTATATTATGTACAAAAAAACACTAAAACAATCACAAAAATATTAACTGTACCTGAGGATCGAACTTAGAGCGATTGTCGTTCAATTGGAACATTTTGGAATATTGCTCACCCCCCATAGCAAAAAGCGTGATAATATGTAGCCTAACAGTTGACCCGGCCAATAAGGATTATGTATGCAAAATTTGAACAGGATTGGTTCAGTAGTTTTTGCGCCAACTAATACCAACGCTCCACCATTTTACTGTTTTATTATATGTATAGATTATAATTACAATTGTTTACGACGCGGCGACGGGGACTTTGGCAATTTTAAAATGTGTTGCGGTCATCATGAACAAACTACATATCGGAAAAAATCGGCCAAGTGCGAGTCGCACTCGCACAAGAAGGGTTCCGTACCATTATCTATAAAAACGGCAAAAAAAAAATCATGTCTGTTGTATTAAGAGCCCCCTACTTAAATATTTATTTTGTTCTGTTTTAGTATTTGTTATTAAAGCAACAACAGAAATACATCATCTGTGAAACTTTCAACTGTTTAACTAACGGTTTCGTGTTTCTAACGGTTTATGAGATATAGCCCGGTGACAGACGGACGGACAGCGGAGTTTTAGTAACAGGATCCTGTTTTACCCTTTGGGTATGGAACCCTAAAAACAAACATCTCAGAAGTTATTTAGGCACCGTAGTTATAAAAAACTATTAAGGCGAATATAAATCAATTTTTCCAATAAATTACTAGCAAGTTCAACAGTCAAACACGAACCCAGCTACGTGAGAACTTTACCAGTTGGTGAAATAAAATTTCACTTAAGAAAAATATATTCTTAGACTTTCAGACGCCTTGAAAAAATATAAATACCGTAATTAGAGACACAATAGAAAGACAATGAGAGAGCGAACGCCGTTCGCTTGAGGTTTAATGAATTAGTTGATATTGCGTGTCAGACTTTTACATACTAAAACCACACCTATATCCCTCAATTGCCCTTTGCATTTAATTACTGCAAGTTTCCTTATTGAAAAATCCCCGCGGCCATCTATCACCAACAAGCGGGCAAACCTCCACCGTATGGTCCACCGTGTCCTCTGGGCGGTTCACACAATGGTGACAGCCGGGCATTTCCTCTTCCTGAATCCGGTGCAGGAACCTTCCGAACTTAACATGTCCAGTGACTGTACAAATTACCTAAATTACATCATGTACTTCTACAAATTAATAATATTTCCATCACGCTATCAATGACTACGAAACGGACGAACATATCAAAAACAAACGAGGTCATCTACATCAATATTGACCATACTTATCTCAACTGCTTTCCGTATATAACACACGTCGTTCAACTCGTCTCAATCAGTCGCAACACCTCCACACAATGGCGATGTAAAGGCATCTAGTATTATTGTACATGTGGGCTTGCGGACGGCGAGCAAAGAGCAGCTCGCCGTCCGGCCGTCTGGTAACCCTGGAGCCATGGGTTTGCTTCTGAAAGGAATATCCAGGGTCCTGGAACGCAAGCCAAAAAAAGAACATGGGAGTGGTTATAGTCAGTAAAAATCTGACACGCCCTCCCACTACATAACATACAAGTCTTCGTCACTGATGCGGCGAGAATGCTGGCAGTATACCCAGTCTTATCCATCAGCCACCAGGTCACGTTCAGGCTAATAACAATGGAACTCATCAAACGTGTCATGAAGTTGTAGTGATAACAGATGATCCTATGTTCAATAAAAGTGAAGCTCCGAAGAATCTTACGGAAATCGATGTCCATGATATATTGTACAAAGTGTGGTAGGATTTCATGGCAAGAGGAAGAGGAAACAAAGAAGATGTCATAGCACAAACGAAAGTTGGAGCGAATTACAAGTTAAGGAAATTAAGGATCTTATACAAGGGAAGCAGAAGTTTGACCTATTGCTAACAGAAGCGTGTATTCCATCAACGTTGGCTTTCTCACATGTCTATAAAGTGCTTCTGGTCCAAGTTAGTTCTTTTTGAACAATTTGAGATAACTATGAAGTTATTGAAGCTCGGTCACGTCCATTTTTGTATCCTGGAAATATGCAAGAGAAAATCTACAATCTGACAGTGTACGAGAAGTTATATGAAGTGTACAATACTTACAGAAGAAGAAGAGAATAAAATGGTTAGAAAACATTTTGGACCAGACATACTGGACATATAAGAGTTTAAAAATAATGTGCATTTATGTAATTTCTGAATATTAATCCGATTTGGGAAGGAAACCAACCTATGCCTCCGAGTGACATACATTTAGGAGGACTCAGGTAAGCTTTTTCCAAACCACTAGTTAAAAATTCTTATTGTATCAATGGTTTGACCATGCTTTATAGGTTAATTTTTATCCTACATCTGACCTATAATTAATTTGCTATATATTTAACTGATATAAACCAGTACTTGATTTTACTAGGGACCACTCTAGATTAGGTTAAGAAGTAAGCACTTTTAAAGATTGGAACGATATATTATATTTGTTATGAAAATATTATTTTTTAGATATTTACAATTATTACTTTTATTTATTTTAAAGGTTTATGGAAATATGTTTTTACAAATCGTAAATCTATATCAAATCTAAGTTACGATTACGAACGAGTGCGATGAAACTTTAGAAAAAAAGTACACCAAGATATTTTTTCATTATTAAATTAAATAAACATGCATTTTCAGAGCATCCAAAGTTCAAAGTATTTGTAACTCAAGGATGGTTACAATCGACAGATGAGGCTATCACAGCAGGAGTACCTCTCATTGGTATCCCAATGTTATCGGACCAATGGTATAATGTTGAAAAATATCTACACCATAAGATTGGAGTCAAATTTGATTTGCTCACAATGACTGCTGAAGACTTTAAGGCTGCTATTAACAATGTCATTGAAGATAAAAGGTTGGTCCAAAATATTTATATATATATCAATTTCGATCATGTTGTATTAATTTAGGCTGTAGAGGGCTGGCGCACCATTTGTGCGCAGCGCCCTCCAGGGATTAATTCACCCGTGACATTGACCACCTATGGATGCGCTTATAATCTAACTAAATACCTCTGACGTAATACTTTTCATGACTTAATAATTAATATCTAAAAATTAAAAAAAAAAATGATCCAATCAGTCAAAGTAAAATGTAATTTATTGTAAACGAAAATTTGACACAAACATGGCACAGGTGGAAAATGAATTAAATAATATTGTTTTTTTTGTTATCATAATGATAGCAACGATAACACCATATACCATATTGGCCATAGTTATAATCTATACAGGAAAACGAAATTGCATTAAAAGGTGGTTTTTTTTTTTGTTTGGGAAATGTAAGAAAATGGAAATGTTGGTCAGTTTAATAGCCTTACCGAGTATTAAGGTGGAAACTATGTAACCACCACAAACATCATCATATCCTAAAGTTATCTACTATGACAAACAGCTCAGAAATCATTGTCCATTCAATTCAAGTTATGTGAAACCTGAAATGTGTGAATGTGTTTTTCGTTGGCGTCATCATGACGAATACTGTGGACCCTCAGGGGTGTTAATTTCTTTTATTGCAGAGTAGGTCGTCATGGTGACTACCCTTAACGTTTTTACTTTTAAGTATATAATTATATTGAATGTCAAGACGGTATCTTAATAAAAGGTAACCGCACCATTGTGGAATGTTAGAGAGATATCCACATAGAATAAGATGTTACAATTAGATTTTTTTTTTGGTTCGTTTTTATTGATTACAGTTCTAACCAAATCATATTTATTATTGAAATTTCATGCTAGAAATAAGTAAAAACATTTTGTAAATGCATTGTGCCATAATGTAAAATTATACACAGCCCATACTCTTTTGTAATTATAACGTGATAATAGAACTTAAAACGTTCAATATAGGAGTACATTGTTTAAAGAGTACATTGTATGTCGCGCAGGGGCGCACAGATATCTGATTTCGAAATGGTTAGAACCTAAATGATGTATATGCAAATTCTTTGTAACTTGTAGTACAGTTAGCCACTAAAATAAGAGCTCATGCTATTTTTAACCGACTTCAAAAAGGAGGAGGTTCTATGTTCGGCTGGATGTATTTTTTTTTATGTATGTTCACCGATTTCTCGGTCAATTGTGGACCGATTTTGAATTTTTTTATTTTTTATTGTTAGGTTATGCTTTCGAGTCGGTCCCATAGAAATATTGTTATGATCTGATAGAAATATTGTTATGAACAAGTAAAATTGCTTTGTTTATACGTGTAGTCGATGACTGACAGAAAGAAGAGGGGGAATATATCGAACTGATCTTATGATGAAGCCTGAAGTTAGGCACCGAAACTCTGTAATAAATTTATGTAATCTAACCGTGTTTGGGATGATTAGAATTTTCATGAGATGCACTCTGGCTATAAGGTATTTAAGTTTGGCTGAGGCGTACATTTTAGTGGTGGTACCAAAACTAAAAAGTGTAAAATAAAAAACATTTTACAAAAAAAATAAAAATACAACCGACTTCAATGTGAAAAAACACTGAAAAATGAAAAATAACTTTAATTTCGGAAGTCGAAGAGACAAAACTATTATAGAAATACCGACTTCCGAAATTAAAGTTATTTTGCACTTTTCAGTGTTTTTTTACATTGAAGTCGGGTGTATTTTATTTTTGTAAAAAGTTTTTTATTAGATTAAAGAATGATTAAATTATTTTATAAAAAAAACATTTGTTTTTTTTTAAAGGTAGGAATAGTTTAGGGGCGGTGACGCAACATTTTGTATCCGAGTAAAGTGCGCAGCGCTCGCCGGCGATTAGTTTGCGCGTAACATCGACCACATTATAGACGCGCTTATAAAATAATCTAACTAAATACCTCTGACGTAATACTTTTCGTGACATAATAAATATCCAAAGTTATAACGTATTTGATTTCTCTCTGTACACACTTACCTAAAAACCACAAAAACATGCCCACAAAAAGGCCTTTATCATAAGGCCTCTTGAAGGAAACTTCCTCTACTCAAATCAAATCAGTCACTATGACAACTAAATAAATACCTTGATTAATATTGATAGGCAACAAGCTGTAATTACCAATTTGTCGAGTGTAGGAAATGGTATGGTATGGAATCAAAATGTTAGGCTATTAAGGTAAAGGGCATTGTGTAAAAGTGTCCTCATCCACCAACAGATTTGAAACCAGTCATTCATTCGAAACGTCTTGATGAATACAGATTTTATTATTATGGTAACATATCTCAAAAGTTACATTTTAACCTAACCTATCCTAACTCAAGTGTTTTTAGAAATTAAATATACTCATTATATTGTCTTAGGTTTTGCTCCTGATAATAAATAGTACGTTATGTTTTTAAATGTAATGGTAAATATGTTAAAATGAGTTAAAATTTTAAGCATCGTTGTTTTAAATAAACATTTATGTTTTAAGTAATATCTAAGGCATGTTGTATAGGAGATTTATTTCTATTATTTGGGAATGTTAAATATTGATCTATATTGATCGGTAGAATGAGTTACAGGATTCTAAGTGGCTCAACGATTGGACCACGACCCTGGCATCACCTGATATTGTGATCCAATTGGAGAAGACAGTAGAGAGGTGGAGGTTGTTTGGCTAGGAGCGTTTGCGCAGGGGGCATCCGCTCCCAGAATGTCGATTGGGACACTCGATTAGTAAATTAGTTCTGAGTCGTGTAATAATTAACTATTACACCAATTATCTGTTGTATTAATTAACTGTTGTTTGTTCTTAACGTAATTAATAAAACTCAGTGAACAGTTTGAGTTTATCTTTATACAGTCCTCCCAGTTGAAATAGTTTTCCCTTAGGATTGTGACCGCAAAGGCAACGAGTCTCATAATAGTACTGGAATATATATTTGAATGCGGCTCGTCAAGCCCTGTACGATTCTATAAAAATATTTGACAAAGGGCATTGCGTAAAACTGTTCCCAATGACACCTGTGACACAGGTGTCATTCGAAGCTTCTAGTTATATATGTCATGGATTGATGGCGCAAGGGTATGACGGACAGCGCCATCTAACAATTAGTTTCGTAAACTAATAATATCGTCACCGGAAACGCAAGCGGCACCCTACCGCTTGGACACGATCGTCGGTAGAGGGGATGCAGCGAGGACTGGAAGGAAGCCCAAGAGGTGCGGCATTCTACCTCGGACAGCCTCGGCATACGCTTAGTACCAACGCACGTGTTTGTTTCCTTTTGTAAAACCGTTAACAAAATAAAATTATTCTGATTCAAATTAAAAACGAAAGATTCGTTCGAGTACCCAAGTCAGTGCAAGTGTCAAGCCACACTTACCAAGAACTATGTCGGATCGTGATGAAGACCCGATGTTTCGCATCTCGGCCACCCTTGATGCGACATATAGAATTTCTTTTATTATGGCGACATACCTCAAAAGTATAGAATTTAGATTTTATAAAACATTATAGTTTATCCTAACCTAATCTAACGTGATGATCTAAGTTGAGCGCACATAATATCTATTGTATGATACATGGGGTTACGGAGACACATTAATCTTAAGGCACCAGCACAAATGCTTGATCATATTGTGATATATAACTAATAGTAAATGTCTTAGTATGGAAAAATAAACACAATAATTTCTACAAGTTTTTTTTATTATTAAATAAATACCGCATAAATTTTAACAACCATGTGTGGATAAGAATGAACAAATTGACATGTATGTTGGAGGGTGGGGACGGTGGCCATACAAAATCCGGCATCCTCCTTTGTATTGTAACCACAGAATAGATAATGACGACGCACTGATGAACCTGCATCTTTTAAGATAAACAACTCCATACAGCCTTAATTTTGAACAAAAATGTCAATTCAGAGCCATTGCACTGGCTTGTCACCTTTCTGAATTGACATGTGTGCAAAAAAAAAAAAACTTAAAAATTCTTGACGTAACAATTTGAACAATTTACAATTCTCTACAGGCATTTGTATAAATAAAAAAAAATAGTTTCTAGTAGCATCTAAAAATCTATATATTCCATATTAAACTAAAAAAATTCAGGTAGGAAATCATCTAATGATTTCTCTCTAAGGTGGAACGCAAGGGCGTGTCAGACTTTTATTGACTAAAACCACACCTATGCTTCTTTTTTTTAAGGTAGGAAATCATCAAATGACATCTCCCGCCCTTGGGCGGGGCGAAAGGGCGTGTCAGACTTTTACTGACTAAAACCCACTCCTGTTCCTTCTTTGCCTTCATTCCAGGGCCCACCGTTTGCAAGCTCGCGCTTACGGTGGCCAGAAATCGAGATCGGAATCCCGGCGGCTGAAGCGTGAGGGCCATTGCCTCGCGCGTGCGTCCGCCTCTTTTGCTAGAAATACTACTTCGCAGAATGAGGCGTCTGCCTGTCACTTCTCCTCGTTCCGGGCCATGGCCTGTAGCTACTAAGGCCCGGCGCGAAAGATTGCTGCCGCCGAGCGCCTCTACGAGGACACGGCGGTGCTCTGCCCAGGCGGGGCACACCTCTACCGTATGCTCCACTGTGTCCTCCGGGCGTCCCACACAATGGAAACACCCGGGCGTTTCTTTCGCACGAATCCGGTGCAGGAATCTCCCGAACTGACCATGCCCTGTGAGGACCTGCATCATGCGGAAGATAAGGACGCACAATGCCTCTTGCTTCGCCTACAGCTGAAGAAGTCATTTGGTGATTTCCTATTGAAAGAAAACTATACCTTAGGGCTGAAACTACATAAAGCGGCCGCCCACGCGGTCCCATACAAAAATGCTCCGATGCGGTGACCCGCGCTGACATCCTTCGCGGGGAGCCGGGTCTCGCGCCCGTTTTGCTACGTAATAATATTATGTTAAGTTCTCTATCCACACCACTACATGCACACTATTGAAGTTGAACTAGCGACCCTACATTCAGGACCGTCTGTTCGTCCACTCAACGCAGTTTTAGCCCTTTGGTGTGATGGATCTTACCCGTACAAGAATGTTGTTGCCAAGAATTTTCAAAACTCTCTAAAGCATACAATTTATATGATAATTTGGGAAAGAAAAATGCAAATTTTCCTCTTAATAAAATGCACTTTTATTATGCTTAGAAAGAATATGAACCGTTCTATCAAGCAGTTGTAACCTTCGTTGCTTTTAACACAATTTGATATACAGTGGTAAATAAAAATGACAAGCGGTAGCACCTTTAAAAATGGCCTTGTTATTTTTTCAACTTTGTGGGGTTCAGTGCCCAGTTTAAACGTAGGCACCAATATCTTACATGGAGCGATTATCTATAAGACTAGTAGTGCCCCAGTGGTAACGGCCCCGCGTGTTTCAAACCCAGCCTGGCGCATTACTCCGTGTAATATACTTATTTCATCACCACTGCTCTCAAAACGGTGAAAGAAAACATCGTGAGGAAACTGACATGTCCTAAAACTAAAAATTTGAAGACATGACATCCACCAATCTGCATTGCTGGATGATTGCTGATTGCTGGGACTCAGGCCTCCTCTCTAGGAGAGGGAATGGGCCTTAATCCACCACGCGGGCCCAGTGCGGGTTGGTGGATGTCACATGTCTTCGAATTTTTGGTTCTAGGACAGGCTAGTTTCCTCACGACGTTTTCCTTCACCGTTTTGAGAGCAGTGGTGATGAAATAAATTACACTAAGTAATGTACCTGGCTGGGTTTGAACTCGCGACCTACAACTCGTAAGACGGGGCCTTTACCACTCCACCACCACTGCTCTCAAAAAGACTGATTAGGCTATGCTTATGTTATGACCCTATATTACCTTCATAACAAAACAACTCAGTAAATTGATACCCGGAGAATTGGATACAACTGAAAATATCAATTTCTTGCCAGGAGCTATTGTCTAAGATTGGTAAATAGACAACAGGGTTTTCAACGACAACATAGCAGTCTATCTTGTCAGAACTGGCCTGCACCCTGTGCACCAGGGAAGCACATCTTTTACGCATTAAGAGCCGGTTACAGTCATAGAGTATTTTGTGTGTACTGGCCAGGGTCTGTGTCGATTTTGCGGCCCCGTAACAGCGATTTATTTTGAACAAAAAAAAACAGTAACTATTTAAGATTTTTGTTTTTTTTTCAGACCCTTTTTAATAAACAAGCTTTATTATTTTATGTAACCTTCAAATATTTGTGTGACATAATCTCGTAGATATACACGTTTGAAATCGTAAGTTACGGTCAGATTCGTGTTTTTTTTTTTTTTTTTATCGAGCCCACGAATTTATATCATATTTTTAATTTTTACCCAGCGGTTGATCATAATTATGGTTAATTTTAATAAAATAAGTTTTCATGGTGTTCTCTTTTATATTTGTGAATTTCCAGAGTTTTAAAAATGTTCAAAATTAGTCCAACCTTGCCTTAAAGCATACCAGCAATCAACACACATTTCTACGCGTGCTTATGTTATGTTAAGATAATTATATTTATATGTTTCTTAGTCAATAAAGTGATAAATCCATTTACATAATGAGCTCACATTATGTGACTTTAATTACGATGTACATAATATTTATTATTTCTATCAAAAATTGTCTTTGTTATCAAATAATTAACATTAATAATGTATATAGGTTAATGACCTATGCACATAATGTAGGTAAATAAATCCACATTATTGAACTATTGTATCTGAATCTACTCGCTTAAATTGACCTCTTAACACGATTGAGTATAACCCTGTTGTATTTATTTTTTATACAATGTAGGTAGGTATACTAAACAACAAACAAAACTAAGGAATCATCGTTTTCTGAAAACAACATAGAAATTGGTTATTAAATGAAGCGGCAATTAAGTTATCAAATAGTAGTACAAGGAAAAATGGCAGCGTAGTCGAAACATCTCGCTGTCTCGTTTGCACACACGACCCATTTTGTTTTAATTGTTGATAGGATTCCCGTGTTGTAGCGATCAGGAAACACAGACTCCGGCAGGGAATTCCACTCCTTAGCTGTACGCACAATGCATTTCAGTACTCTGTTTCTTGGTAGTTTTCTCTTGCACTAGAATTGAAAAGTTTGTAAGCTACTGAATATTGAGCGAATTTATTAAATTCATCCTATTTGAGATTATCGGTACTTTTTCTTTATATAAGGTACTATGATCTAAATAAGCTATTTCACTTTATTTAAAAACTATGCAGTTATGAGAGCACCGCTACGTCCATTTCTGAATTTACAATCTGACAATGTACGAGAAGTTGAATGAGCTGTAAAATACTAAATAATGATAATATACATGCAAATATGGTATAGGCTCTCAATAAATTAGTGCGCTTCACCATCAACGATTGCATTACTGCTTACCATCAGGTGGGATCGCAGTCAAGCACTAGTTTACATCAATAAAAAAAAAACAGAGAATAAAATTATTATGAAACAATTTGGACCAGTCGTACTGGTCGTGAAGGAACTTCTAAGTAATGATGATGTGATGTTTTTGAATGTGAATCCCATTTGGGAAGGAAGTCGGCACGTGCCGTGTCATCCATTTGAGAGGACTACCCGAGAAATTACATAAGTACCTGTGGTAAGCTTTTGAGTAACCTACGTTTACAATTGTATTTAAAAAAAAAACATCTCGTTCTCTTGTATTGTTGGTAAGTTTACAAACATGTAACCTCATATACACTAACAATCAGACCCGGAACAATATCTGTAGACCATACAAATATTTTCATCATCATCGCCATCATCATCGACTATCATGTATGTATGTTGACTACTACTACACTAATGAATATTTGATCAGTCTGTGGGTGGCGTCTCTGAGTGCGGCTATTTTGCGACTACATTTGTTATCTTGGATAAGCCTGTTGAAACAATTGTATGTGTTATTAAATAAATAAATAAATAAATAATAAATAAATAAATAAATTTTATTCCTTGCAGGAATCAAACACGCGAACCCGTCTACCCGGGGCGCCGACTCCGTGGGTGCTCGGGGGCTCGAGCACCCATGAGAAATAAACAATGGGTGCCGAGCACCCCTGAGAATAGATATAAAGAAACAAATCAGTAATCGCCTTTTAGGTTACGTATAAATTATAATATTTCTTGATACTAAAAACTAGTTTTATTTTTATATAATGGTTTCATTTTATATTTTTATCGAACATAATTAGTAATTATGTACGCAGTATGTAAGTAGGACATTTATTTATTTGTTGGTCGATCAGTGTGCATTTTTCTTCTCATACTTCGCCACTTTTTCGAGTCCATCAAATGAGCATGAGCACCCATGAGGTTTTCTAAAAGCCGGCGCCCCTGCCGTCTACCATTACGCCAACGTGTAGTCAAGTAATATTTTTTCGATTATCATTATTGATAGGCTCGCATTTGACCACTATCTCACCAGATGGTAAGTTGATGCGTAGATACGATTGAGCGAATCCCACTCCTTAGCTGTACGTACAGTGGGATGTCTAACATGTTGGGGAATTTTAAGGATTCGTCAAGAAAACTCAAAATTGCTGCTAGCTAGTCAAATGTATTGTGCTGAATGAAGTACAAAGATAGAGTGCTGTGACGTACACGTAAATTGAACCTTACATCTAGTTAACGTGATGTGAGACGTTGCGCCGTTGATCTGCTCAGTAAAACGAGCAGGCGTTTGATCTGCTCAGTAAAACGAGCAGGCGTTTGATCTGCTCAGTAAAACGAGCAGGCGTTTGATGACTCGAAGCCAAGCTCGAACAAACATGTGCCGGTGGCGTAACGCCGTAAGTCTAGTGATCCGACAATGTAATGAGATTGGAAAATATTTTATATACTTACTTGAATAGGTTCTATATTATTCTGTTGTATTTAGTTTAACTAAAAGCCAACCCCAGCTTATTTGGAAAAAGGCAAGTCAGATAGTCAAAATATTAATTTTATCTGGTTGAAATATACTCAAAACCTAATCAGGGTCCTTAAAGTTAATTAGGTCCTTAAAGATAAGACTTGTTTTATCATGCCCTATGCTTACTGTGCCCATGATAAAATTTACAACAGTACTTAAGCATATCAACTTATACACATATTTTCGTATGTCTAACAGTTATTTTATCTAATCGCCGTAAAACAAAATATTGTCTAGTTCGTTTGTGCGGAATCACGATGAAGTTCAACTTATTCATTACGCTGCAGAGTCATTCACGTAAGTGGTGCCGGATATAAACGACATTGCAATCACTTGAACTCAATATTCCGATAAAGTAATCAATGCGTGAGAACTTGTCAAGTGCGTGATTTGCATATTTTAAAAAAGTTACACGGGTTGGTTCAAGGTTAACAAATGCTTATCGAGTTCAATCCATAGATGGATGGTCATCTAATTCAAGAAGAAGAAAAAATTAGACAATCAATAAAAAAATACCCGTGACTACCCGTGTAGTCAGAAGCCCAAATATCTAACACACATACACACCAATCTTGGAGATTTGACCACCATGGCAACTACAATTAATATAGAACAGCCGAAACTAACGAATTAGTAGGTTACAAAATATCTTTAACATATGATGGTCACCCATCTACCACACCGACCGCAGCAACTGTTGCTTAACTTTGATGTATCCGAACTGCTGGCATAACTTAGCTACGATCTCCTCAATGTCAAAGACATTCATCATCATCATCTTCCTGCCCTTGTCCCGTGTTATTTGGGGTCGGCTCAACACGTTTTTTTCTTCCATTCTGCCCTGTCACTCGTCATACTATCACTAACTTCCTTTTCTTTCATATCACTCTTCACACAATCCATCCATCTTTTCTTTCTTTCAATGTCAAAGACATTATGTAATTATAAATTTTTCAACCATGATACAAAGCCTTGATGAATTGACAATAACAACGAGAGAGACTATTTTTCATATCTTAAGAAATCTCATACATTTTAGTTTAGTAGTAGTTTTTAATAGTTTTCTCAACTCAATTTCAAGTTGACCCAATCATTCATAGGTCTTTAACAAAAGCAACAATCAGTTATGTTCCTGATTTTGAACTAGTGTAGTTAACCTATAACTAACTACATGCAATCTTTTTTCATCCGTCTTTTTCACAGCCCAACATTCTGATTCACACAGTATGACAGGCCTTATCACGGACTTGTAAATATTACCCTTCAACTTAAGGGGCATCTGTGGTTCGTAAGTTGTTTTAGTGACCAGTCGCCATTTCATCCATCCTAAGTTGATCTCTTCCTGGATGTCCGACGTCAGAGCGTCCATTATCATCAGAAAGAGGTAAGGGCTAAGAGCGGATCCTTGATATAAGCCGACAGCCACATTGAAGCTGCTAGTGGTACCCACTGTAGACCGGACTTGGGTACTGTAGAGAAGACTATAGATTGCTCGGATCAACTGCACATGCTTCCCAGGCACACCTTTCTCCTTAAGGGCCCACCACAGAACCTAACGAGGTACCCGGTCATATGCCTTTTCGAGGTCAACGAATACCATGTGCAAGTTTTTATGCATACCTCTGTATTTTTCACACAGCTGTCGAAAATAGCTTCCACTGTACCCCGACCCGGCATAAAACCGAATTGGTTCTGTGAAATTTCACTCTCTTGTCTCAGCCACTTTTCAATAACTTTCTCCCAGGTTTTCATAGAATGTGACATTAGCTTTATTAATCTATAATTGTTGCAGTCAAGCACATCACTTTTGTTTTTAAAGATTGCACCAAAGTACTGTTGAACCATTTACTGCTATACTGACTTCATTCATACTAACCATTCTCACTAACCCCACATTCACTGGTTTATTTTCTAAAACTCCACTCCAATTATTTTCCTCATTTATCAGTCTTTCAAAATAGTTCTTCCACCTTTCTTTGATTTTTTCATCATCCAATAAAACCATTCTAGTTTCATCTCTTACACATCTTACCCGGCGAACATCCCTGGCTTTTCTCTCTCTTTTTCTAGTAAGCCGGTATAGCTCTATTTGGCCTGCAGGACTATCTAGTTGGTCTAAGTGCTCGGCCACAGTGGCAGCGCGATGCGGGTAGCGGCGCGGGAGCGGTAACGCGCGCGATTTGCGTGGCCACACTGGCAGCGCGGTGCGGGCAGCGGCGCGGGTAATAGGGCCTGTCCGAAGTAGGCTTGTTGAAAAAATATCGATATTTTTGCTTCGATATTCGATATATCAAAATTTTCAGTCTAATCCGATACATCGATACAAAATATTCAATATATCGAAAAGCGTATCAAAACGATTTTTTTTTTCAAAATGTATTTATCAGCAGAATATTGAAATGAATTCAAAGCCGTAAAAGATAGGAACGAACGAAAAAAAAATAATTGTTATGTTTTTACTTTCGTTATAATGCCTGAAAAAAATAATTGGTCTTCAAAATATTAGTATATTGTTATTTAGTTTTTTTTTTTTTTTAAGGTGGGAAATCATCAAAATGACTTCTCGCGCTCTGGGTGGAGCGGGAGGGCGTGTCAGACTTTTACTGACTAAAACCACACCTGTATCCTTCAATTACCCTTTGCGTTCTAGGACTACGGGTTTCCCTTTCAGAAATTCTCCGCGGTCCTAGCTACAGGGCATTGACCCTGCTGGGCCCCTACAGTTTGCTGACATCTCTTTGAGGAGCGCGAGGATCACTACGCGCTGTTGACGACTGGGCTCGGTCCGGTTAATTACCGAACAGCCGGACGGCGAGCTACCCAGTGCTCGACGTCCACAAGCCCGTGTCTACCGTGGCTGGTAGTCGGGGTCGGAATTACGGCGGCTAGGGCGTGAGGGCCTTCGTTCCCTCACGCGTGCAGCCTCCTCCTTTGCTAGCATTACTGCTTCGCAGAAGGAGGCGACCGCCTGCCATTCCTCCTCGCTTCGGACTATAGCCTGAACCAGGGCCCGACGCGAAAGGTCGCTGCCGCCAATTGCCTCCACGAGGACACGGCGGTGCTCCGCCCAAGCGGGGCACACCTCCACCGTATGCTCCACCGTGTCCTCTGGGTGGTCCGCACAGTGATGACACTCGGGCGTTGCTTCCGCCTGAATCCGATGCAGGAACCTCCCGAACTTGCCATGTCCGGTGAGGACCTGCGTCATGCGGTAGGTGAGGACGCCGTGTTGCCGCTCCAGCCACTCCTCAAAGAGGGGAGTTACCGCCATGATTGTAGCGTGCCCAGCACTGGGTTGCGACAGTCGCCGTCGCCATTCCACCATAAGATCCCGCCGGAACTCTGTCCGCCATGCCGCGACTTGGCGCGGCAGCGGAGTTTCACCCCGGGCGGCGTTGCATCTCCACGCGCAAATCGTGCAAGCATGCAAGGACTGTTGCCTCCAAATCCCATGGTGGCAGGCCAGCAAGGAGGCTCGCCGCTTCGCGGGAAATCGTGCGGTATCCCCGTACCATCCGGATGGCCATGACCCTCTGGCAAGCGTTCAGCATGGCCGCCGGTCGCTTTTGCAGCGACGGCGCCCACACCGGCGCCCCGTAAAGGGCCATGGACCAAACAATTCCCGCGTAGAGCCTCCGGCAGGAGGCGTCTGGACCCCCAAGGTTGGGCAGGAGCCGCTTTAGGGCAGCCCCGGCCCGTTGCAGTTTGGGAGTCAGACGTCGAAAGTGCTCCACAAAGTTCCACCGACTGTCGAGGACAAGTCCTAGGTACTTCATCGTCGACCCGACGTCGATGCGAACCCCTCCTACCGTTATTTGGGAACCCGGTGGTGGCGCGTTCCGAGGGCCATGAAAACACATGGCTTCGGACTTGTGCAGTGCCACTTCGAGTCCCAACTCCTGGATCCTGTCCACGACTGTCGCAACCCCGCGTGTCGCTAGTTCGGCCGCCGCCTGGTGCGACTCCCCCTGCGCCAGGACCAGCGTGTCGTCTGCGTAACAGACCACGCTGACCCCGTCGGGGAGGTCGCCGCGCAACACGTAGTCGTACCCGATGTTCCACAAGGGTGGCCCTAGTACCGATCCCTGCGGAACACCGCACGACATCTCTCGCCGTCTCCACTCTCCCTCGTGACCAGGGTAGATGATAAACCTGTCCTTCAGGTAGGCCTCGATCAAACGACGGAGGTAGTCGGGCACCTGGTGATACCGGAGTGCCCTCCTAATGCTACTCCAGGGCAGAGAGTTGAAGGCGTTGGTGATGTCCAAGGACACCACCACTACGACCTTGCCCCGGGACACTGCATCCCCCGTCGTGAGGGCTCGCACGCGCATGATGGCGTCCACCGTGGAGCGCCCCCTGCGGAAGCCAAACTGGCTGTCCGAAAGATCCGGCCCCACCCGCGCTAAATGCGCGATGAGGCGGTCTGCAATTACTCTTTCAAAGAGCTTGCCCACCTCGTCGAGCAGCACTACGGGCCGGTATGCGGACGGAGAGTCCGCGGGGCGCCCCGGCTTCGCTATAAGGACCAGTTTCCCGGTCTTCCAACGAAGTGGGAACTGGCCCCTCTCCAAACATGCGCTAAGCAGCCCTCTTAGTCGAGGCCCGAGTTCCTCCATGGCCAGGACCCAGGCTTTCCCAGGCAAGCCATCGGGTCCTGGGGCGGTATTTTTAGCGTTTAGCCTTCGTACCGCCACACTCATCTCTACCTCGGTCACCTCCGGAGTATCGTCGTCATCGCCGTCGTGGTTCGCGTCGGACACCGCGAGAGGCGGAGCCGTTGGCGCCTCTCTCGAAGGGAACAGAGCGTTCACTACACCCTCCACGAGCTGGGGCCGGAGACTCTGTGTCAGCGGAGGAGCCCAGGCGCGGAGCTTATCCCGCACCATTTTGTAGGGGCGTCCCCATGGGTCTCCGTTCAGAGTCCCCAACCACACGTCGCGGGCCTGTAGTTTGGCTCGCCGTATCTCCGCTCGGAGGGTGCGCTTCGCCACTCTGTATCCCTCGTACAGCTCCGCCTCAATGGCCTCCGCATCCGGAGGGCGAATGCGGCGCCTGCGGTGTCTGGTGTACCGGCGCCGTGCGGAAACGCATGCCTTGCGCAGTTCCGCAATCTCCGGCGACCACCAGTACACCTGACGCCGGGCACGTTCTGGCCGGACTCGGGGCATTGCCACGTCGCATATTTCCGACATGGCCTCCCGGAACCACTCCGCTTCGGCATCTATGTCGACAGGCCTGTCCGGTGCTGACACCCAGGCCTGTACGATAGCGGCTTCAAGGAGGAGCTCCCGGTCCAGCTGTTTTAGTGCCCACCGCGGACCACATGGGTTCTGTCGGACCGGCGCGGTCGAGGTCTGGGCGGAGACGTCGAACCGGATGTACCGGTGGTCTGAGTACGTCTCCACCCCCTCCATGACGCGCCAGTCAATGACGCGCGGAGACAGAGCGGGGCTCGCGAACGATATGTCCACCACGGACTCGCCCTGCATCCGCACGCACGTGGGGACAGAACCCCGGTTTAGGACGACCAGGCCTGACTCCAGGGCCCAGTCCTCCACCATCCGGCCCCGCGTATCTGTGTACCGGGAACCCCAAGCCAAGTTCTTGGCTTTGAAGTCCCCGCAAACAACCACAGGGAGGGATTGAAACCCGGCGACGACAATGTTCAGCTCCATAAGGGAGTTGTGGAGATCGGCGAGAGTTCGGTTCGGGGAGAGGTATACACCTACCACTGCGATGTCCCCGAACCGTGCTGCCACGCAACCTTGTCCCCTCTTGACACCCTCTAGGGACGGGGTACCGGCGGCGGCCGACGAAATTAATGTCACCGAGCCGTTCAAATCCTGCACCCAGCCAGCCCTGGGTGGGACGTAGTACGGCTCGGTGACCACGGCGATGTTGATCGACCACTGCGCTATGCTCTGGAGCAACAGATCCTGAGCGGGGGCACAGTGGTTGATATTTGCCTGGAGAAGACGTAATGGAGCAATTATTGGCAGTCCATTACAGTCTCCTCCCGAGCCCCCTGTGAGGGCCCTGCCGCAGCAGTTGCGGCGGTGGCTGTGGTGGCGGCAGCGGCGGCTGCGGCGGTGACGGCGGTGGTGGGGGAGGGCCTCTTGCCCTTACCCCTGGCTTTGGTGGGGGGAACGCAGTTCCTGCTCCCAGCCCGGTGGTCGGCTGGCTTGCCAGCCGCTGCACACACATAGCAGTGAGGTGCAGCGTTACAGGCTACGGCTTTGTGGCCGGGCCGACCGCACTGGAAGCAGTGATCGCTTCTGTCCACCTCCGAGGTGCAGTGGACCCCCGCATGGTGGCCCACTTGGCAACGGAAGCACCTCAGAGGTTTGGGCTCCAGCAGTTTAAATTGTTATTTAGTTAGTTTTAATAAGATTACGTGTTGCGCCAATCCCAAGTAATATAGGACAAGGGCAAGAAGAAAAAAAGTTTTATACAGATTCTCATATATTAAAATAATATGAATTTTGTATTGAAATTACTATGTATTACCTATTATTGACCTAGACTGAACTAAATAATTTATTATTTTAAGACCGAAAATCTCGGAAAGTTTGACCGATATATTTCTTTTCCTCGATAAATCCAGGTCGATACTATATAAATAATATATTTTATAAATATCGATACATCGATAAATATTACTTCTAGCATGGCTCGAACTAGTTTGCCGCTTGCCGCCCGCGCTCTCACTGTGGCCACTTGTATGAACTCACTATGGCGTGAGATGCCCGCGCGCGTTCCGCGTCTCGCAGTCCGCGCCGCTTCCCGCGCCCGCGTGCCCACTGTGGACACTCAAAGGAAGTTCTTGTGTTTGATATTGCCACGCCGCGCCCGCGCCGCACCCGCGCTTCCAGTGTGGCCGAGCACATAGAGTTTGTCTTGGGCTTTTGCTTTCGCTATTGCCACGGCTCTCTTGGCTTTTTTCTTTAAAACATTATACTCACTCTTTTTTCAGCTTTTAAACTAACATTTTCTGTTTCTACATGCTGCCATTCCTTGAATTTTCTCTTCTCTTCTTTCAATACATTCTGAACTTCTGTCAACTACCACAATGTATTCCTCCCTATCTATTGTACTCTTTCCTCTCGTCTCTCCCAAAATATCTTTCGCTGCATGTCTGATAAAGAACAAATTAAAAATATTGAAATTAAATTAAACCACTGTAGAAGTAAGTAGATTAAAAGAACAATTTTCTATGACAGACAATAGTACCTTATAAGTATTCAATTAATAAGCTACACGTACACTGTAGGATAAATTGACCGAATATTAATTAGTATCAGTGACACAATTTAATAGAATTATACTGAGAATCTAATTAACGCCACCAATAACAACGTGAGGAAAAATTCCGATCCTTAAATTCTTGAGATTTATTATTACCGCGTATTATTTTGAAGTCGTACAAACACGGACAATAAGGAAACTGGACAAGGAAAGATTGCTTATATTCCTTGTTATGTCTGACTTTGGTAAATTCTTGTTATGATCGTAAATTATATCTAAACAGTTTACTATATAATAAAAAATATATAAAATTTAGGACACTCGTACAATAAAATGAAGGCATGAAAAAATAGTCTGTCCGACTCTAACATGCGTGGTATCGTTTTTAGAGCTCATTTATAGTATATACAAAAGTGGTTACTTCTAGGCAAGCGTGCTCCATCGTCGCGTCGGCCACAACATCATTTCAAAAAATAATAAAACAAGAAATATTCGTATGCTACTTATTACGTTTTTTTTTAAAGAAATATATATATATTTGAAAAAAAAACAATTTCCAAAAAAATTAGTTTCTTGTCAAAACAACAACGTAAAATTGAGTTTTACGGTAAATGATTTTTTTTATAACGTGTTTTATTATAGGGTAAACTGATTAAGTATGATTTATGGTCATAACAAGAAAAAAATGTCCATACACATGTATTATACGCAAAATTAAGTCAGCGCACTGATATGCGCGCGACCCCATTCCCTTTTCTTAAATTTTGAGGTACTTTTAAGGTACCTACAATTCCGAAATGAACTGCAGACCCGCAAACTGCAAGCGACGGTTTCTTTTGAATCTCTTGAAAATGTTTCCGAGTGCGGCGACACTGTGGCCTGCAGCTGCAGCGCGCAGGCTGCGGCCACGACACGATGCCACCGCAGACTGCAGCACGAGTAGTGTTACGAACCGCAAACTTCACACGTACAAAAATGTCAACTTTTTCGGAATATGATGAAGAAAAATTTACTAACTTTGTTGCTGAACCACACAAGTCGCCATCATCTTTCTCTTCTAACAAAAGTAAAGTTTCGATGGCATTGTTGGATATACTGTTTCGCACGAAGTTACTGGAGTGAATGAAATATGGTTAATTGCATTGTGCAGCCGCGACATGTCGCCGCGATTGGAATAGAAGCAACTGCGACCACAGACAACACTGTGGTCAACCGCAACCGCTAGCCGCAGTGTTGCCTGCAGTTGCAGTCCGTCTCGGAATTGTACCTTTAGAGAGTTATAATAAACATATTAAGTGTTTGAAGGTTTAGTTCAGTAAATAGATTTCTTTTGAACCTTAAAAAAAAATTTTGAATGTTTACTGTTATTTTACTGATATTACTGTTACATTATCTTCGAAGATACTAAAAAGTTTTCAACAGATGTTAAAAAGGCTTCCATAAGCTGGATCAATGACATGATACTGAGCGTCGTGCGAGACCAATGCATGAGAGAAGAACATATAGCATAATAGGATAATCTGCCTTATAATGTTCCCACTGCTGGGATTCAGACGCGGAGACCGCTTTTAGCGATAAGACCGCCCATTGTGAGACCCTATTAATTTTAAGTTCCTATTGTAATTTTATTATTAGTGCACAGTATAGAATGTAATTATCTATCTATTTATCTCCTCTCTAGAAGTGAGTACGGGCCATAATCCACAGTACGGATTCGTAGATAGCAGCGAAACGAACCGAACCGGTTCTATGTCCAGCTGCAGTGAATATCTTCTACCTGATTTCTTGTTATAATAAAAGTCATCGTTAAATATTATCACAATTTATTTTTTGAACTGTACAAAACACATAACAAATAATATTATTTTACTATAATTATTATCACAATTATCTATATTAAGCCAGAAAATTAGCCCATAGTTATTATGAACGTTAACACACATAAACATACACAGCCATACAATTATTTACAGCCCTAGGACTTAACAATAGAGTGTTACCTATAACCCTAAGGTTCTACAATAAAGTAACATTAAATCAACGACAGCAATTTTATCCATCACGTCAAAAATATAATTTATAATAATAATAATATATTTTTCATATATAATTTTGTCTAGAAATTTTGTAGGGAACACAATTGTTTATTCTATACGAGAATCGAATACTATACATAATGCTGAAATTGATTTCTCAGCTAAAAAAAAAAAACTTTACAAAACTACATTTAACACTAACATTATTTACGTACTCTTAACTTTAGCTTTTATAATATAATTGGTTGTAATAAACTTATATAAACTATAAACCAAACCGGCTACAACTAAAAATATGGCGAATAAAGCTGACAGTATAACAGCAATCAGTTCAAACTCAAGGTACTGCGCCCATGATATATTGGCGGCGGGAGCACGGAGATGTTTCGCGCCGCCGTGACGCAGCACGTGCTCGATCCACCATATCCCACGATCTAACGGTTTCATTGGTTGATCAAGCATCAGTTTCCTTAGTTGAATAATATTTTTGCGGTAGCTGAAAGTGCAAGAAGAATGGTTATTTAAATGCTTTCAGAAAATCTTATCTTAGGTTTAGGAAAAAGGATTAGCGTGGGTCCACGACGTGTCGTGTTCCATGTGCGCCTGTAAGGTCTGCCCCCCTAGTCAAGTTACAACTGTTTCGTTTCGATTCTCTTTTCGTCGATCGCCTCGAGTAGGCCACTCTTCCGATTCCTTTATTCTGACGTCATCTCAACGCTCAGTCACGTGGTCAGAACAAAGGAATAGGAGGCGTGGCCGACTAGAGGCGATCAACGAAAAGAGAATCGAAACGAAACGGTTGTAACTTGGCTAGGGAGGCTGCTGTCCACGGACGCGTAGCTTCATAGACGCGAATTCGACATTATACGCTTGACGTACGCCTGTGTGAAGTTTATATGTAAAACTATGAAACTCTGGAGCGGCAACGACACGATCGATGGCATGATGTTGCAGCTTCGACGAATACGTGTCTATGAAGCTCCGTATCCGTGGACAGTAGACCTAAGAGATGTCAGCAAAATGGAAAGGGTCCACTAGGGCCCATGCTTGCCAGGGCTGCGGGAATGTTCAAAAGAGTAACTCTGGCTCTGGAAGGCAAAGGGCAGTTAAGGGATATTAGGGCAAAGTTACTTTGTCTCAATGATAGTGATTTTGGAAATATCTAAATGGTTGAGACGTAGCATTTTTTTAGTGCATGTTAATCCCATAAGTTATTGACTCTGACTATCGCTATCGTATAAGATATATCTTTATCATCTATAAACTATTTTACATTGAACACAAAGGGTAATGAAGATAACGTGTTTGTGATTACAATAAATGCAAAAAACAAGGTGACGGTCACTTTGTTTGTAACATTAGTGTCCTTGATCTAAGACGTTATCTGTCAAATAAATATAATTTGTCTTCTGACGTAGTGTTCTGTGTAACCTGTGGACTTTTAAAACACGCTACTACATAGTATAAACAAAGTCGTTTCCCGCTGTTTGTCCCTATGTATGCTTAGATCAATCATTTAGAAATTTCTCATGTGATGTCGTAAATAAACATATTTTTTGCGCTTACATTGCAAACGCTGGCTGAACCCTACGAGATAGATCAAAATAATGTACTACTGTATTGTACAACTTAAAAAGATGTACAAAAAAGTCCGGAATAGTATATGTCTATCTCTTACGGATAACCTACAATAACCATATTTTATCCTTTACTTTTTACGAGAAATAATGACTTATTTACGAAGCGATTTTAAGCAATACAGCATTAATTATTATTCAATTAAGTAGGTACCTTAAATATATTGTGCATTTAATATAGATCAATATGGCCCAGTAAAGCATGAAATTTAAATGAATGTTTTTGAAGATATTATAGATATAAAATGCAGGGACATAAAAGTTGAGGTGGTATCAGCATTGCACCCGTGCGAAACCGGGGCGTGTCGCTAGTTTTTTATAAAATTATAAAGTTAAATGTCAAATCAATTTGTAATTTACCTGTCGTCCCCAATAACCTTTTGGACAGCATTGGTAAATGTATCTTCGCTCAGCAATTCCAATTCCAGTTTCACTCCGATTCTGTGGTGCTCATATTTCTCCACGTTGTACCATTGGTCACCCAACATTGGTACACCAACCAGCGGTACTCCAGCTGTGATTGCCTCGTCGGTAGATTGTAGACCTCCTTGTGTTACGAATAGTTTAATTTTGGGGTGTTCTGAAAGGTAAAAAGAGGATATAATTGGTATGTCATGATTTTTTCTTATAATCTTCTATATATATAAAAGGAGAAATTGACTGACTGACATATCAACGCACAGCCGAAAGTACTGGGACTAGGAGCGTGAAATTTTGCACAAGATTTCCTTTTATAACGTAGACGAGTACAAAGAGAGGATTTTCCGAAATTCACCCACAAGGGGATGAAAAAAGGGGTCCAAAGTTTGTATGGAAAAATCTATTGTAACACGGGCAAAGCCGCTGGCAGAAGCTAGTGAATTTATATAACCTAATTCAGAGCAGAGCAGTGGTGGCGGTCCCAATTTACGAGTCGTGGTCGTGGGGTCAAACACAGCCAGGCATTACTTTGTGTAATTTATTTCATCACCACTGCTCTCAAAACGGTGAAGGAAAACATCGTAAGGAAACCAGCATATCCAAGAACAAAAAATTCGAAGACATGTGACATCCACCAATCCGCACTAAGCCCGTGTGGTGGCTTGCGGCCCATTTCTCCTTTTAGAGAAGAGTCCTGATTCCTAGCAGTAGGAACATTAAAAGGCTGATTATGCTAACCTTATTCAACATGAATCGACAAAAAAAAGTCGTATATTTTGAACATGGCATTGAAAATAAGTTCGTATTCATCTTCATTAAATGGCTCGGTGATGATTTTATCGTTTTTTTTTTTTAAATTTCGAGGTTCTGTCTACCTAGCTTTTTATGACGAAGCGTAATACCAATATTTTACATGGAGCGGCTCTCATCTTTTTTTTATGGTGGAAAATCATCCAATGCTACCAATGCAAAAATCTACTGCCCATGAGCGGGGCGGCGAGGGCGTGTCAGACTTTTACTGACTAAAACCCACTCCTGTTCCTTTTTTGCCCTCATACCAGGGCCTCGGGTTCTCTTTCGCATCACCCATGGCCCCAGTAGGCTTCGACCCTGCTGGGCCCCTACAGTTGACAGCTGACATCTCCTTAAGGCGCGCGTGGAACAGTACGCGCCGTCGACGACTTGGGCTCGGTCCGGACGGTTACCGGACGGTCGGACGGCAAGCTACCCATTGCTTGCCATCTGCAAGCCCGCGCCTACGGTGGCCGGAAATCGGGATCGGAATCCCAGCAGCGGTTGTAGCGTGAGGACCGTTGCCTCACGCGATCGGCCGCCTCCTTTGCTAGCATTAATTAGTGCAATCTTGCCTTAACCTCTAGTTGCTGTGGCCCTAGAACGCAAAGTGCAACAGACTGAAGAACACAGATGGGTTTTAGTCAGTAAAAGTCTGACACATCCTCTCGCTCCACCCTAGAGCGAAAGAGCTCAATCGATGTCTCCCATCTCAAAAAAAAACTATGTTCCAGGTCTAGTTGGACTTTGGTCCAACAAATCTAACTACATTGGGTTATTCATTATTCATGTTATGAGTTTTATCAAAAACTGGTTTTTCTTTTGTTTTTTTTAAGACGGATGTCTTGTTGTCATGTTATTATAACCTGTTCGAGTGGTATTAGCACATGCTATGACTTTGCTGTTTCAATAATTATACCATCCCATTTATAAAATGATCAAGTCACTATGAGTCGGCAAAAATATAAGACCAGCAACATTAGGTACGTTGGTTGAATATTATACATATGTCAGATTTATAAATAAACATATATTCAGCTATACATTTGAACATTTAAATGTTATAGAAAGGTAAATTTGCTTGTTTGAAGGAGTGTTTACTCCCGTGGCCCATTCAATCTTTATTGAAAGACAAGCGTCAGAAAACATCTGTTTAGCCATTCGGCAATATTGCCCAATTGAACCTTTTTAGGGCAGTCTTTTTTTATTTTAAACTAGCTGACCCGGCGAACTTCGTACCGCCTAATAGTAAGGATTACGCCTCTACCCAACTCTATCCTACTCTACCCAACTCTACCCTACTCTACCGTACAAAAAAAAATAATGAAAAAGTATTCTATGTCCGTCTCCTGGTTCTAAGCTACCTCCCCACCCCAACTTTCAGCCAAATCGGCTCAGCCGTTCTTGAGTTATAAATAGTGTAACTAACACGACTTTCTTTTATATATATAGGGTGACTGGCAATTAGTGTACGATACTTAAACACGTGATTGTGCTTATGATAACAAACAATTTTTATTATGGGAGCAAAGCCGAAATCGCAAAAAAAATATCAGCTGTTACATTAGGCAAACATAAATGTACTGAACATCTAATTTTTTTTCATCTAATAGTTTAAGTATCGTACACTAATTATCAGTCACCCTATATAGATGATTGCTTATTTTTCTTTATGTATGTATAATTGGTGACTATTGCTATATATTTCAACTAGCTTCTGCCAGTGGCTTCGCCAGCGAAAAAGTGGGTTTCTCCATACAAACTTCCAATCCCCGTTTTAACCCCTTAGGGCCACCCCTAAGGGGATAAAACGGAGGTTGGAAGTTTCGTAAAATCCGTACTTAGCAGATGTCTACACCCTATAAGGAATCCACCTGCCAAATTTTAAGGTTGTAGGTCTTATACTTTCTGAGATTTCGTGATCCACCGGCGTTCGCTCTCTCATTGTCTTTCTATTGTGTCTCTAATTACAGTATTCGAAAGGTCAATCAGTGAGTGGTATTTCGCTTTTATATAATATATAGATTTGCCGTTTTTTTTTTCTTTCTTTTACCCTGGAACTTTGCATTTTTTGTGAGATAAAATAAACGATTTTGTGATTTACATCAGTGAACTATTTTCCAATAGCAGATCAGGAGTCTTTACAAATACAAAAATAACCCATTCCCTAGAAGTTCTCTTCTAGAAAATTCCTTTTACAACATCTGATATGACCAATAATAATTAACTCCACCTATTGTTATGTTAATTTAAATATATATATATATAAAAGCGAAATACCATTCACTGATTAATGACGAAATCTCCGAAACAATAACACCTACAAACTTAAAATTTGACAGGTAGGTTCCATTAAAGGTTTTTTTTTTCGGGTGGGAAAATCATCTAATGACATCTCCCGCTCTTGGGCGGAGCGGGAGATAGTGTCAGACTTTTACTGACTAAAAACCCACTCCTGTTCCTTCTTTGCCATTTTTCCAGGGCCCCGGGGATCACTTTCGCATCACCCATGGCCCCAGTAGGCCTCGACCCTGCTGGGCCTCTACGGTTGCTGACATCTCCTTGAGGCGCGCGTGGAACACTACGCGCCGTCGATGACTTGGGCTCGGTCCGGACAGTTACCAGACGATCGGACGGCGAGCCACCCATTGCTCGCCGTCCGCAAGCCCGCGCCTACGGTGGCCGGAAATCGGGATCGGAATCCCGGCGGCGGTTGGGGCGTGAGGACCGTTGCCTCACGCGATCGGCCGCCTCCTTTGCTAGTATTACTGCTTCGCAGAAGGAGGCAACCGCCTGCCACTCCACCTCACTCCGGACCATGGCCTGTACCATGGCCCGGCGCGATAGATCGCTGCCGCCGATCGCCCCCACGAGGATACGGCGGGTAGACATCCGCTAAGAACGGATTTTACGAAACTCCACCCCTAAGGGAATGAAACGGGGGTCAAGTTTGCATGGAAAAACCTACTATCACGCGGGCGAAACCGCTGGCACTATATAGATAAAGATCACTTACTAAGCAGATCCGATTGTGGCAGCCACTTCGATATTCTAATGTTAGCTGATTTCCCAGGCAGTTCTTCTTTATCCCACTTCCAGAGGACATCGTAAGGCATTTTGGAGAAAGCCTTCACCAGCGTTTGTATTTTCTCTGGAGGCAGTAGACTGGGCTTCACATTGGTACCAAAACTGATATATATCACGCCATGCTTCGATGAATCCAAATATGATTTAAGATCCTAGAAAAAGCAAGATTGACAATTAGTGATGAACTTACAGTTGTAATTAGTTAGGCTGATTGACGATATAAATATTAAAAACAGAAACCGGTAGCTTATTTTTAATATGTTTTTTTTCCCGTACGTATCGTGTCAACTATCATAATATTCATATTAATGACTATAAAACCATTAATTTCAATTTACTTGACACATTTATTATCTAGCTAGAAGATAATAATGAAATATAGATTCATTGAACATTTTCTAGTGTAGCGCTGTCGGAGGATATATTTGACTAAATTGTGCTGATATTTGTTAAAGTAGCAGAAATAATAATTTTCTTTCAATCCGGACTTATAATTTAACACTTATATTTTTTTTTTGTGATGACTAATTCAATGGAGTCACGGCAGACCACGAAGGAGATGGCGGGACGACTTAAATATCTTCCTTATGAGTTAACAAGAAAAGACTCAAGAGCTGGGGACAATGTCAAGTTTGGAGGGAGGCCTTTTTCCAGCTGTGGGACAGTGTAGGCTAGATATAATAATAATAATTCATCTAAGGAGGCTTTCGTTAGGCAGCTGGATCATCGGCCTGATCCAGAAAGCAGTACTCCTAAACACGGCGCGCATTGTTAGGAGATTCCTCTCTCAGGAGCCCTGACCACCGGTAGCTTGGACCCTGTTCCCGATGCCGGTGGGCTACTATTTTTTTATATTATTAAATGTTTTTTTTATTTTTTGTAGTGAAATATTTAAAAATATAATTTATATGATATGCTAGTGAATAAATGGAATAATAATGTATACGGAAATAATAACATCGCCTTGGATGTGTCTGTAAGGGCTGTTTTAATAGGCTATAGGATTGTTCGAAAGAGTTACCGCCACCCTGGAACATAAAGGGTAACTGAAGGAACACTAGTGTGTTTTGGTTGATAAAAATCTGACATTCCCTCTGTTCCACCTAGACCGGGAAGAGTTATTTGATGATTTCCTAACCAAAATAAAATATTATGTAGGTATAATTTAATAATTAAACATTTTTTTTAAGTAGTCAGTAACTGACAATATCATAACTATTATCTAATAATTTTAAGGAGTCATTATTAAACACGTGAGAAAAATATTATCTTAATATTTGACCACGTTATAAAAAAATATCACGCACTTGACTGTATCTGCTCATTATTTTATCAACTAATGAATCTCAATTAATTCCAATGTCAACTATGATAGACATAAGATCTTAGAACCGCCAGACGTTACTTACATTACGTACATTCGAATTATATATTATTATTATGACTATTCATATTCTTAATCAGTAATGTCTGGCATCTCTAAGATCTTGTTCTGAGAGTGAAATATCACGATGATACTGCAAATTTTTAAGAAGACAACTCCCTCGTAAATTAATAGCGATAAGATAAATATTATTAGATTACTTTTATAAACATGTTTCATCCTTTTCCAAAATAAGTGCTACTGTATATTTTTGTGTATTAGTTGCAACCTGTGTTTTTCGTAGTCATATTAGGTACCAAACTTATAATATCTTTTTTAATATATAAATCATCATCTTTCTGCCCTTGTTCAATGTTATTTGGGGTCGGTGCAATCACCCGTCACGCTATCACTAACTCCTTTTTCTTTCATATCAGTCCTAACACAATCCATTCATCTTTCTTTGTATACAAGTCGTAAGTAAATGATATCGGATGACAATATAATTTGTTTGACTTATTTTTTTAAATTATGCGAATGTAAATTCATTTATATCTTGTTACAGATGAATGGTCAGTAGTTCTAATAATTATTATGTATGTATCCTTGTAACATACCCATGAGGTGTAAGTGCAATATTTATATATGTCAATGTCAAATCACTGGTCACAATTACACGGGCATTGTAATGAGACGAGCATTATGTATGGTTTTATAATATTAATTTACGAGTCAAGTTCAAATATCTTTTTGATTTTTTATTTAGGTATTAATTTTAATGTATAAAATAAGAAACTGACTGACTGACATATTAATGCACAATGGAAGTTACTGGGACTAAGAGGGTTAAATTTTGCATAAGGCATATAAATTTTTAATATTTCTTATGACGTAGGCGAGCACTAAGAGAAGATTTTTCAAAATAAATCTTCTAAAGGAATGAAGTGAGGGTCTTAACTAGCTAGTTTAACAATAACAACCTTTAAAAAAATCAAGGTTACCCAATACTAGGAATTACTCTTGTATTGTGGATGTGTTTACAAATATACACGGTATCTTTGACATCGACGCACTAACGAATACCGCGGATCCAGTACATGATTGTACTGAGCAGTGGTGGCCGAGTGGTAACGGCCCCAGGGCCCCGCTAGTCCAGCTAGTCGCATTACTTTGTGTAATTTATTTCATCACCACTGCTCTCAAAACGGTGAAGGAAAACATCGTGAGGAAACCGGCATGTCCTAGAACCAAAAATTCGAAGACATGTGACATTCACCAATCCGCACTGGGCCCGCGTGGTAGATTACGGCCCATTCCCTCTCCTAGAGAGAGGAGGCCTGAGTCCCAGCAGTGGGAACATTAAAAAGGCTGATTATGCTTATATGTACATGATTCTGGACCCCCCAGTGGTGGAATTTTTTGTCGACTTTTTCCTAGTTAAAAATAAACTGTACTTTTTATATTTAAACTGTTTAAAATCGTTATTCTAACCAACCCCGATGATATAATTAGTAAAAAATTATAGTTAAAAATTAATTAATAAAAAGTCATCGGGGTAGATAAAATCGTTATTCGAATCAATCCCGATGACATTTTTGATTTTAAAAGTAATTCATTAATTTTTTTTTCACTAAAAATGTTTGAATAACGATTTTATACAGTTTAAATTAAAAAAAGGAAAGATTTTTTTGTATGAAAAAAAAATCCAACGAAAAATTCCACCACTGGGGGTCCAGAATCATTTATTGGATCCATGGTATTCCTTTGTGTGAACTGTGTGAAGCACAGTTACTTGAGATAATGAGTTGCGATTTATTTTATTGTCATTAAATAATATAATAAAATTATCTAGTGAGATTCGACTCTCGTTAGATGATTTGATTTGAACCTGTATGAGTCCAAACAATTATGACCGATAATTTCCTACACTGGTGAGAGAATAATTAATGTATATGAGATAGAAATGATGTAAGTATTAGGATAATGATGAGAAGCTTACTATAACTTAGATTATCTCATAAAACTAAACGTTTTAATGATTGATAATCTCGTATGTATACGTATACTTTACATTGTATTAGGTACTAGTCAAAATTAATTTTAGATAATCAAATAAATTTCTAATAAGTTCTTTTCCAATATGACATGTACCGGTCTATTTATATTATTTAATAATAATAAGAATTCTTTATTGATATAATACTTGTCAACAAATAAGTGAAATCCTGACTATTGAGCTAGGTTAGGTGCCTGTATTTCAGGAGCCAAATTTAATGCATGAACTTCATCAGGCACTGGTTAAGAACAAAAACAACATACGTATTGTATAAGTTATAATATAAATTTAATGTAATTTAGAAAAGTAGTCTAATAAAATAAATTCTAATTTTTTTAATATCTCAAATTGGATGTTAAATATAGTAATCACGTCATTTCTTACAACAGGTGAGATAGTGATCCAAGTCAAGCCGTCCATCAATAAAAAAACGATATTAAAATAAAACATCATCATCATCATTATCATTTCACCCGAAAGACGTCCACTGCTGGACATAGGCCTCCCCCAAGTGTCCAAAATAAAATATGTCGAGCTTTAAAAGTTTGGTTTTTTTTCACGGGGTCGTACTGGGTTGACTTTCATTGTCAACGTCTCCCGAAATGATCAATTCATGTGTCTAGGTTAAGTTTTGACACAATATCCGTATTTGAAAGAATATTTTACTAGTGGTTTGTAAAAGGCTTACCTGAGGCAATTCTTTGTGCGGTTTCTCCGGCAGTCCTCCTAAATGAATAACACTCGGAGGCACAGGTCGGCTTCCTTCCCAAATTGGATTAATATTTAAAAATAACATATGCACATTATTTTCAAGTTCCTTCATATCCGGTATGTCTGGGCCAAAATGTTTCCTGACCATTTTATTTTCTTCTTCTTCCATACTTTCAAATAATTTTTCTATCTTGTAATTGTTGTACACTTCATATAACTTCTCGTACATTGTCAGATTGTAAATTCTTTGATTCATGCTTCCAGGGTACAGGAACGGATGTGATGGAGCTCCAATTACTTCATAGTTAGACCAAATAGCTCCAAAAGAGCTAACCTGGATCAGAGGCACTTTGTATACATATGAGAAAGCCAATGCTGTTCGAATACATGCTTCCGTTAGCAACAAATCAAAATGCTGCTTTCCTCGAATCAAATCCTTAACTTCTTTAACTTGTAATTGCGTATCCACTGTGTTTATAATTACTTCCACTCCCACTTTCATTTGTGCAATGAGATCTTCTTTATTGCCTCTCCCTGTTGCCATGAAATCCTCCCAGACCTTGTATGATATATCATGGACATCGATTTCCGTAAGATTCTTCGGAGCTTCACCTTTCTTGAACATAGGATCTGCTGTTATTACCACGACTTCATGACCACGTTTGATGAGTTCCATTGTTATAGGCCTGAATGTGACCTGGTGGCTAATGGATGGGACTGGGTACACTGCCAGTATTCTCGCCGCATCAGCGAAGAATATTTGTAAAAGGAAACAGAATACTAGATGCCTTAACTTCGCCATTGTATGAACGTTTTGCAACTAATTGTAACAGGTTGAACGACGTGTGTTATATACGGAAACCAGTCGAGATAAGTGTGATCAATGTTGTAGTAGATGACTGGTTTGTTTTTAATATGCTCGTCCGTTTTGTACAGTCTTTGAGAGCGTGATAGAAATATAATTAATTTGTTTTTTTTTTTATTACTACTTGTCTTAAATGTGACGAGTCATCCGGAGTTTGCAATTTTGTTAATCATCATTAGGCCCATAGTATATTGTTTTTTTTTTTTTTAATGTAAGATGTTAACCTCATGACAAGAGCATGATAAAATTATGGTAATCTGTACAATAACATCAAATTTTAGAAAATGAAGTATACACATTGTTGAAATGGTAGACAAAAAAAAGTTCGTTTGTCAATAAGTTATTTTACCAAGTACAGCAGTTAATGCATTTTAAAATTAGTCACATTGATATTGTGATTTTTTTTTTCCAAACCCCAGCTACCAGTAGCGGTAGCCGTAAGCTTACCGTCGACCAGCAATGGGTAGCTTGTCGTCCGGCCGTCCGGTAACCATCCGGACCAAGCCCAAGTCACCGACAGCTCGTAGTGTTCCTCAAAGAGAAGTCAGCAAACCATACGGGTACAGCAGGGCCCTGACCTGCTAGGGCCATGGGGATTTTCTGAAAAGGAAACTCATGGTCTTAAATTCTACATTCTATTTCATATATCTGTTATTGACTAGATAGACTGGTAGAGAATGTCTTGTGGCATTAAGTCCGCCTATGTACCACCACTGTACATGAGGTTTAAAAATAAATAAATAAATAAAACGTAAAGTGCAACTGAAGGATACGTGTGGATAAGTGTGGTTTAAGTCAGTAAAAGGGAGATGAAAAAACCCTGTGTAATAGTTGGCTCCTTAGTTATGTTATGTTGACTATTTATTTGTTCTTTTTTCCGTAAGTTCTAGGTATCTGGAGAGTCCAGACTGTCTAAGATTTTCCTTTCCTTCTAATAAACCCATGATCCCTAACAATATTATCTTATAGAAACTATTTTTTCAAGATGTTTATAAGCCTTAACGAGTGTTTTAAGAATGTATTTTTATTTATTTATTTATTTAAACTTCATGTACAGTAGTGGTACACAGGCGGACTTAATGCAACAAGGCATTCTCTACCAGTCAACCTTTGGGTAAAAAAAGACAAAACTGTGGTAGGTTTGCACAATAAACAAATAACAGATACTTCAAACAGAAAATAAGATAAAAAATAAGTTATCTCTCACTCACTCTTAGATCAACTTTTCCTAAATAAAAATTATTCCACCAACTGGTAAAGTTCTCACGTAGCTGGGTTCGTGTTTGACTGTTGAACTCGCTAGTAATTTATTGGAAAATTTGATTTATATTCGCCTTAATAGTTTTGTAGCTGTAATAGTACCTATCTAGCTTTAAAAGTGTATATTTTTTCGGACGTAAGGACGAAATTAAGGACACTATTTCCTTAAAAGAAAAGTCGTGTACCAACTACAGACTTTTCTTTTAAGGAAATAGTGTCCTTAATTTTTATCTACACCAATATTATAAATAGGTATTTTTTTTTTGTGTAGGAGGTAATTTCTGGAAGTACTGGTCATATTGCTAAAATTTTTTTTACCGATAGAAAGCTGCTTTATTCCTGAGTGACATAGACTATATTTTATGTATGTGGGCGAAGCCGTGAGCAAAGCTAGTTTACAATATTTTTATTCTCAAATTAAAATATCTATAAAACTTAACCTTTCGTATTATTTTTATTTATGTTTAAAAATGCAGAATATATATTACATAAATTATGCTAGAAGCTACAAAAGCTTCTAATGGCTGGTAGATGACTAGTGAGTTTGGAATAAACCTGTCCAGTGGCCTCATTTCCGTTTTCGTACCACATTTTTATTGATGAGGTAAATCCTCAAAAACCTTCTCCCACTCTGGGTGAAACGGAAGCGTCCTTTAGGTACCTTTTATGTTCGATTGAACATTGGATTGCGGGTTTCCATTTCCGAAAATCCCCGCAGTTCTACCTAGCATCGGCCCTGCTGGGCCCCTACGGTTTGCTGAAATCTCTTTGAGGAGCGCGTGGATCACTACGCGCTGTCGACGACTGGGGCTCGATCCGGTCGATTACCGGACTGCTAGACGGCGAGCTACCCATTGCCCGACCTCCGCATCTACCATGACTGGTAGTCAGGGTCGGGGTCTCGGCGGCTGGCGCGTGAGGATGTAGATTTTTACTGATTAAAACCCACCTATGTTCCTCTAGTTGCTTTTTGCATACCAAGGCCACGGTAACAGCCGTAGCGGGTATCGACTTTACTGGGCTCCATCCATTTTACTGACATCTCTTTCGAAGTGTGAGTAGAACTTTGGCAGATGGCGAGCTTAATAAGTACCATCTATAACCTGTAATTAATATAATGACACTCACTGTTATTATAGCTTACTATAGTGAAAGAATTCACTTAGTCATAAAAATAAAATAATATAGTATAATTCATATAATATATAGTATAATATTTATAGTATAATTAATTATCCTCCTTAGTCTAATTAATTAAGTAATAAAGTAGTTTAAGTATAATTAATTATCCTCCTTAATTAGTCCTGTGCGTCTCGCATCCATCGGACTCCCGCAACCGTTACCAAGTCATCGGTCCACCTAATTAATTATAATATATAATAATTCTAGTAAGCTAGATTAAATCAAATTCAAGTGACGCACATCGGGCTTGCGGGCGACGAGCGACGGGTAGCTCGCCGTTCGTTCATCCTGAAAGGACCACACACGAGTTGTCAACGGTGCGAAGTGTTCTATGAGCGCCTCAAAAAGATGTCAACAAAACCGTAGTGACCCAGCAGGGTCGATGCCTGCTAGGGCCATGAGAATATATCTGAAAAGATAACTTGTAGTAACTAGACCGCAAAAGGCAACTGTAAGAACATTCAGCTAATATCCGTGACGCTAAAAGTGTATCTGTCTTCAAGAAGCTAGTCAAAGAACATTACCTACCTCTCTACCATCTCGTAAAGTTATATTTTATAGATATACTAGCGACCCGCCCCGGCTTCGCACGGGTGCAATGCTGATCACTTCATAGTATAAAACAAAGTTGCTTCCCGCTGTTTGTTTGTACGCTTAGATCAGACAGCGCCTATATATCATCCACAGTGCAGTCGCGCATTTTGAACTTCTTCGGCCATGTACCTCGTCGTAGTAATGACTCCATAGAGCGTCTCGTAGTGCAGCAGGGCAAAGTTGAGGGCATCAGGCCACGTGGTAGATCACTAATGAGATGGACAGACCAGATCAAGGCGCAACTAAGTGCTCGGTTTATGAATGTACTCGAAAAGCTGCAGTCCGCGATGAATTGCGCCGTGTTACCAAGATGATCACTCAACGTGATTCACAGTGATGACCACGACCACACTGGCAAGAGTGTACTGACGGAGAAGAAGAAGATCTTTAAAACTACGCAACGGATTTTGATGCGGTTTTGATCAGCATTGCACCCGTGCGAAGCCGGGGCGGGTCGCCAGTACTAATTATAATACAGAATGTCTTTATGTACAATGTTTACAGCTTTTTTTTGTCATTAGATAATACAAACATGATTTCTTTTGAGGTTACTCTTGAAAGAGCGACATATCATTGGTCATTGGAAAAATACTCAACGATCAATAACGTTGCAACGTTGAAAGTTTGACCCTGCGATTTATTATTGGTCATTGCAAAAGCTATCTTTACTTGCCACTGTGGGGACCGCCCGGAGGACACGATGGAGCACACGGTGGAGGTGTGCCTCGCTTGGGCAGAGCAACGCCGTGTCCTCGTGGGGGCGATCGTCGGTGGCGATCTCTCGCGCCGGGTCTTGGTACAGGCCATGGTCCGGAGCGAGGAGGAGTGGCAAGCGGTCGCCTCCTTCTGCGAAGCATAATGCTGGCAAAGGAGGCGGCCGATCGCGTGAGGCAACGGTCCTCACGCCCCAACCGCCGTCGGGATTCCGATCCCGATTTCCGGCCACCGTAGGCGCGGGCTTCCGGACGGCGACCGTCCGGTAACCGTCCGGACCGAGACCAAGTCGTCGACGGCGCGTATTGTTCCACGCGCGCCTCAGGGAGATGTCAGCAAATTGGAGGGGCCCAGCAGGGTCGACGCCTACTGGGTCCACGGGTAGTTTGAAAGTGAAACCCGGGGCCCTGGGACGAAGGCAAAGAAGGAAAAGGAGTGGGTTTTTTAGTCAGTAAAAGTCTGAAACTATCTTCCGCTCCGCCCAAGAGCGGGATTTGTCATTAGATGATTTTCCCACCTAAAAAAAAACATTATGAAGAAGAATGTGCAAGAAACTCCATGGACACACATCTCCGGTACCACATCCAGTGAGTATTGTGCACTCTATTATGACAGTTTTTAGTGATTTTACCAGCAAACGCGTGCCATTGAAAAGTTTAGATGGATTCAGGTTTTTTAATAAAATAACAGGACAACCTATTTTCAACACCATTTTATGAGGAGGGAGTCCAGACGGGTTCAAAGAATTAACCAATTCTGTAGGAAAAAACTTTATACAAAAAAAAAATAACCGACTTCATTATAAAAAGTGGGCAAGTGGCACGCACTGAGGGTGCTATGAAAACAGTTCAATTCCAAAATTGAGTTACGAAGATTTTTCCGAATCGCAAAAAAAGTTTTTTTTTGTGACGTAACTACAAATTTACAGTTTTCAAATTTTTTCCTATATTTGTGCTATTGGATCTTGCTTCATGCCAAATTTCAGGATTCTAGGTCAACGGGAAGTACTTTATGAATTTTGATTCCCTTGAGAGTGTCGAAATATACGTTTTTTGCGACATAAACGTCTGTATCTTTTTTTTCGTTAGCTCAGAAGTTTGATTTTTTCACAGCTTCAAGGGATTGCAGACTTGAGTATATGGTTTTAATTTCAACTCGATACCTCTATGCGTTTCCGAGATAAAGGGTCTTGACAGACAGACCGACTAAAAACAAAGTGATCCTATAAGGGTTCCGTTTTTTCCTTTTTAGGTACGGAACCCTAAAAACAAAATACTAAAACGATCAAAATAACTTTAATTTTGGAAGTCAGTGTTTCTGGTATTGTCTGCTTCTTATTTAACACTGACTTCCGAAATTAAAGTTATTTTGATCGTTTTAGTGGTTTGTTTTCTGTGGTGAAGTTGGCTATTTTTTTTTTTTAATTTTTATTTCACACTTTTTAGTTGTGATAAATTTATAGCCAGAGTACCTATTTCTCATGACAATTCGATTTAACCCAAACACTGCTAGGATAATTTATTTTATTATGAAGTCCCTATCCACTTCCCAGCCCCATTATCAGGTCAATTCGATAGTACCTTACAGCCAAAGTGCATCTGATGACAATTCTAATAAGCCCAAACACGCCTAGGTTACATTAATTAATTACGGAGTTCCAGTGCCTATCTTCCAGCTCCATCATCATCATCAGATCACTTTGATGCTACCATTTTCAACATAACTATTCAGAACCATTTATTTATATTCATTGTCATAGTTACTTAACTATCTTCATTGTGATATCTATGTAGGGGTGAAGTTCCGTTGGCCATTTCTGGTCTTTTTCATCAGTTCCACTTAATCAAATGTTACTTTTTGACTGTAAATGCTTAAGTTCTCGATGAAAATACTAAAATCATTATATAGTTGCCTAGAATATTTGAGGAGTTCTCTCGATTCCTTCTGGATCCCATCATTAGAACTGGATTTTGAAAAAAATAGGACCAATCTGAAAGCATATCCTATTAGGGAAAAAAAAAATGTTGCAAGTCGGTCCATAAACGACGGAGTTCTGCCCCCCTAGCCAAGTTGCAAACGATAAATGTGAACGCTTAGTAATCTCCAATAGATTTTCAACTTTATACCTAGGAGCATAAAGTTGAAAATCTATTAAAGACTACTGAGCGTTAGCGACCGGAACGAACGAAAACACTATGTAATCTTCAATAGATTTTCAACTTTATATCCAATAGCATAAAGTTGAAAATCTATTAAAGACTACTGAGAGTTTACGTTTATCGTTTGTGACTTGGCTAGGGGGGCAGAGGTAACAAACGTAGAATCAAGTTATTTACCGCAACCGCTATTTCCCTGCATTTTAAATCTGTAATATCTTCGAAAATATTCATTTAAATTAGACGCTGTAAAGGGCTATATTGATCTATATTAAGTGCACATTTTATTTAAGGTACTTAGTTGTATAAAGATTAATGCTGTATTGCTTAAAATTGTTTCGTAAATAAGCCATTATTTCTCGTAAAAAGTAAAGGATAAAAAATGGTTATTGTGGGTTATCCCTAAGAGATGGACATATACCATCGCGGACTTTTTTGTAGACCTTTTTAAGGTGAACAATACTGTAGTACACTATTTTGATATATCTCGTAGAGTTCAGCCAGCGTTTGCAATGTAAGCACAAAAAATTTTGTTTATTTACGACACTCAGACCAACAAAAAAAGAAAGACGGAGCACCACGAACTTCAAGAGTGAAGCCACATTTTTATCTATGTGTGATTAGAAGGGTTGCCATTTGTTAAATTTTTTCCCTAAAATTTGGGTAACAATATTGTGTAGGAAGAATAATATTTACAAGAATAAAGACATTGTTGAGTATGGTATTGTATACATTATGGTATGGTATAGTATCGTACAATTGAAAAAGTAAACTATAAATTAAAGAGCGTTATACAGATAAACAAAATATTTTTATTTCACATAGGCCTACATGGAAACTTATAAAACTCCAGAAGCTAGTGCACGGATTCAATAGGTGGAAAAGAACCAGTAAGAAACTCCATGGTTACTCTTTAAAAAAAAAAAAAATATAATATTTCCATAAACAGTATTAATAATAGGTACGAGAAGACAGTGTAGATCAGTCAACATTGTCCCTAAACGACAAAAATAATAATAATGAAAAGTAGGTCAACATAGAATATAATTTATGAGTTCACGAAGTCTACAGTATTTAAAAAACAGAGACAGAGAATGCACTTGGTAATACACTACCTATCGTCAATGGTTACATTAGACAAGTCTGGTACGCCCTTTAAAACAAAAAATACGAGTAGTTGCAGCTTTTGATTAAAACCCTTTTAGAAAGATTAGAGTGATGAATTAATACATACTTGAACAATAGTAGAGGTTAAATTTTGTGAACATAGGACATTGGACGACGGAAATAACATCTAAAACATAAAAATAACATTTTAGACAGTAGTATTATAATTAGCTAGTCTAAGCTGAGAAACTAACTCTAATTAGAAAAAAATACCTGTTTAATTGTTTTGATAAAATTTCTTTCTTTTTAAATTATACGTATGTACCTTTTTAGGATATCCGCTTTTGATCACACGGCGAAGTCCACGATTAGTAATTTAGAGGTCGTCGTTATCAAAATGTTCGTAACATACGACGCTGGATTTTGATGGCAGCCAGTCTGGATCATTCCGACTATTTCTTATAGCTACCAACCATTTTTTTTTTGTTCATTATCAGTTGGAAACCTTCAATATTAAATACGTAAAAAAAGATAAAAAGTATATAGCTCGAAGTAAGAACTATTTATTTAATCGAATCGGGAAAATTTTAAATCATATTACGGCAACCCTCAAACTTTGTCACTAATGTCATTGTTTTCGTTTGTTGACGTTTGACGTTTTTTGAATAAAATAACCTTAAAGTCATAGTTTAAATAATAAAGAAACGATGTTATATCAAGAACTTACAAATGAAAAGTAATTCCGTGAAATTTTTTATTTGATATAGTGTTGTTTTTACAACTTTTCACTACACACGAAGGCATAATACTATTTTTTAAATTGATGTTAACTAGACAACGACTCGTGCTGTACTAAGAGTGACTGGCTTGGTTGTAGTGTAGGAGTGTGCGTGAGCGTGTGTATTTATTTGGACCGGCTTGGTTTGTGTGGCATTACTTTTAAAGTTCGTGGTGCTCCGTCTTTCTTTTTTTGTTGGTCTGAGTTACGACATCACATTAGAAACATCTAAAATTATCAGTGTTTCAATTCTTTATTATGCATGCATTATATACATAAACCTTCCTCTTGAATCATTCTATCTATCAATATAAACCGCATCAAAATCCGTTGCGTAGTTTTAAAGATCTAAGCATATATAGGGACAGACAGACACGAAAAGCGACTTTGTTTTATACTATGTAGTGATATTTTTATAATTTAGTTTATGTATTGTATCTATTTATGTGTTTTATATACTGTTATTGATATATATAATTATGTATTATGATTAAATTATGTTTGGAGGGGTCAGGGATGATGATTATATTATAAAAAAGATAGGTTATTATGTTTTAATTTAGATAATATAGTATATTTTTAATGTTCTAACTTATTTGTATTTACTGTGTCTACATCTCTCATCCAACTCTCCTGTCGCAGGTCTGCTGGAAGAAATTTCATTTGAAATAAGCCGTAACTTTGTGCTATTCTATCTGCTTTTGTCCTTTTCATTTTTAAGTGTTTGTGTGTACATAAATACATAAACATAGGCGTGGTTTTAGTAAGTATTAGCCTGACATAGCCTCCTACTCAACACTATAGCGAGAGAAGTCATTAGAAGATTTCCAAAATTAAAAAAAATTGGTTGCCTGTAAAGTCGGTATACGGGCGAAAGTTTTACGTGACAACGACTTTGAGTGGTAAAATAATTTTAATGTGAATATTCATTCGTATAGTAGGAAGAAGGATGAAATAACGTGCCTCTCACTCGCTCTCATTGTGAGCGCATAACGTGAGCGGAGCGTAACGCAGTTTCTTGAAGTGTCACCCGGCAAACCAATTTATAAGACGTTGTCACGTCAAAAGAAAACGCAACTGACGTACTCCTAAATAATAAAATACAAATGATAAAACACTAAATATTTAAGACGAAACAATGACAAAAGTAACTTGGTATGAATTAAGATTGTACTACGTAAAAGTTTTGTGTTATATTAGATTAAATATTCATATCAAGAAATAAGTTGGCAGTGGGCCAATATCTGGTTTTAAAGTTGGAAGGCCGAATAAAAGGTGGGATAATGACATAGTAAAGAATGCAAGATATGACTGGATGAGTGAAAGGAAAGACTATGAAAGCAGCTGGAGGAGGCCTTCCCTCAAGGCGAGATTCATACCACTAAAAATAATGATAATACAGTCAGTTTACAGTAGATATGTCGTCGTGACATGTCTCGCGTCTGTATAGCTACGTTTCTGAGGACAGTGGGTCAAACTGTACTAACAAAACACCACCTCACTCACTATCATCATCATTTCAGCCGAAAGATGTTCACTGTTGGACATAGCCCCCCTCCCCAAGTGTCACCATAATGACCGGTCCTGTGCGTCTCCCTTACTAACTTAAGAAAAAAGTCCTTTCCGAAGGCCGAAGGAATCTCAATATGTTTAGACATTTAATTTCAGGATCCCATTTCAGGTCCAATTGGAATGAAAATTACAATATTGTATCGATTCATTCACGTGTTTTATGTAGTAAAACTGATTAGCTCGCCAGAACTGGAAGGAGGCAGCGAGGACTCGCGTAAATGGAAGGAGTGGAGAGAGACTTGCCTAAGCGTGTGACAGAACAAGCAAATAAAAACTTATAACGACACTTTGACAGCTCGGTTGGTTTGATTTTTTCACAGTTTCAAGGAACCACAGACCTGAGTATATGGTTTTAATTTCAACTCGATAACTTCACGCGTCCTCGAGATAAAGAGTCTTGACAGACAGACAGACAGACAGACGGACAACAAAATGATCCTATAAGGGTTCCGTTTTTTCCTTTTGAGGTACGGAACCCTAAAAATGAAATAAGAAAAATGTTTCTAATAAGAACAAAAAGATAAAATCAAAGAGGCTTCTCTACATCTATATTAAGAACCCTACAGTTCAATTGAAGCATAGCATAACAATATATTTATCAAGAATATCTCAAGTATCTTTCTTGATTGACTCTTCATACTTATAGTCAGTTATCGATAAACTGAAGTGCACGTACATCAAATTGATTTGATGTGCACTTATTATTTATCTCCGCTTAGGTATAAAATGTTATACCTATTTAATAATAGGATAGTATATAATTTATTGTGGTGTATTGATCTGGTTTCCAAGCAAACCGAATAAAAGAGGAACAAGGGTTGGTACGACAATCTATGCACAAATTCTTAAGTTGATTAAACCAAACAATAAATCTTCAACAAATAAAACAGAATTTTTTAACAAAAGAAAAAAGTAAATTATATATTATGTCGGGATCAAACCCGAGGCAAATTAAGATTACACTAGTCGATATATTTTCTTCCTTACAAATTTCGGGGGGTGGGGGCGTTTTACGCCAAAGTTTGACATTGTACATTCAAAATTAAACATGATAATTATCCTTTTAACTTACTATTAATTCTGTGCAGACATAGAAAACAAAAAAAATGCCATTAAAAAGTTATGAACCAACAAAGTTTTTAATTTTTCTAGATAATTTTAACACAACTTGGGGTGTAAAAAATTAATAAAAATCGTGTAACATCTCCAAAACGAAGTCGGTACCGACAAAACTCAATTAACGAAGAGTTCTATAAAATGTATTTTTAATTGATATATGCAGTAGTTTTTTCATAAAACTCTATTTTCCAAAGCAGTAATCGTAATTTTTTACGCATCGTCTATGAATATATATATAAATTACGGAACAGTGTTTGTGTAGGTACATGCAAACAAGACGCTGTGCATATACACTACAGTCTAACTACTCATTAATGATATTATCACTGTTGGACACGATGTCAGATGATTTTCTTTGCGAAATATTGATTGGTTTATATATGCAATGTACATTCTAAAGAACACATAAGGAGCAATTTATTTGTGTTAATATATTTCTAAAGTGTTATACCACAGTTATAGAGAGACCTGTGGTATACCTGGGTTGGTAAGGAGCTAATCCAGTCCGAAAGAGAGGCTGTGGTAGACCGAACGAATGTCTCACTTCAGGCAGTCTCCGACTGGGGCAAACCTAAGGGATTTGAAGTTTCCTCACACCTAAACTTTAGGCGGATCATTGAGTCCAAAGCCAAGGTAGCTGCTAAGAAACTCGGCATTCTTGCAAAGGTCCGGCAGTACTTCACACCGGGACAGCTTCTAATGTTATACAAAACACAGAACCGATCGTGTGTGGAGTACTGCAGTCACATATGGGCTGGTGTTGCAAAATGCTACCTAGCAGTTTTGGAAAGGTGTACGAAGAGGCTATTTGGTGATTCAGATTTGGTAAGGCCTAATCTACAAAGCACAGGCGTTAGGGTAGCCAGCCTTTTACAGGATGCATTTTGGAGAGTGTGCGCGGGAATTGCATGACCTGATTTCGATGTCACCTTTCTACCATCGGATTACCCTTACGTTGTTGAAACCTCTACGGTCCAAATTAATCATTATGCTTCGTCGTTTATACCGAGTGCATTGAAGGACTGGAACAATTTACCTACTGCGGGCTTCCCGTCCGTTTATTATTTAGGTGTCTTCAATGCTGAAAGCGATCGGCGGCCAAGCTGAACGCATGCCAGACGGTCATGGCGATCTTAATGGTGCGGGGATACCGTATAGTTTCCTGTGAAGCAGCAAGCCTCCCTGCTGGCTTGCCACCATAGGATCTAGATGCAACAGCTCTTGCACGTATGTACGATTTGCGTATGGAGATGCCACGCCGCAGCGAAACTCCGCTGCCGTGACAAGTCGTGGCATGGCGGTTAGATTTACGGCGGGATCTCATGGTGAAATGGCGATAGCGACTGTCGCAACCCAGTCCTGGGCACGCCATAATTATGGCAGGAAGTCCCTTCTTTGAGGAAAGGCTGGAAAGATGACATGGCGTCCTCGCCTCCCGCATGACGCAGGTCATCATCGGGCATGGTAAGTTTATAATAAGTCGATGAACACCTGCAAGAGTTGCACAAGACGCTCGCTGTAGTAAAAAGAACTGTTGCTTTTCTAAATTATTAGGCGCTTTTTCGTACAAATATTAATAAAATCTATATATTTTTTACCTAATGTATGTACGAAGCTCAAACTAAAATTTGTGAAAGTAGCAATTAGTAAGCAATTATTGATACAACAAACTTTTAGAAATTCACCCTCCTTCATGCTGAACACGGAGGCCACCATCCATCCTGACGTCAGAATGGCTGGTCAAAAAAATATTCATATTTGTCTGAATGTATCATATGTGGCAATTATTGAATAAATGTAGCAAATATTAGCAATTGGGTAGCAATTCTTCAATATACTTTCAGGGCCACTTGGCATAGGCAACCAGCCATACTGACGCTAACGACATCTCAGTCCATATTTTGAAAACACATCAGGAAATGAGAGGAAAATATAGATAAATTGATCTATATTAAAAAACTAGACAGCTAGTCTAGTTTGATTTGGAAAATAATGGAAAACATCCAGAAACATTATACATATCAGTTTGCATAGCATTGCATAGCATAGTCGGCCTTATAATTTTCCCACTGTTGGGACTCAGGCCTCCTCTCTAGGAGAGGGAATGGCCGTAATCCACCACGCGGGCCCAGTGCGGATTGGTGGATGTCACATGTCTTCGAATTTTTGGTTCTAGGACATGCCAGTTTCCTCACGATGTTTTCCTTCACCGTTTTGAGAGCAGTGGTGATGAAATAAATTACACAAAGTAATGCGCCTGGCTGGGTTTGAACCCGCGACCTACAACTCGTAAGTCGGGGCCGTTACCACTCGGCCACCACTGCTCATATAATCATATATCAGTTTGGTATTACTTCAATTCCTATAAATGCTTCTTCTCGTATAGAAAGTTATCAGCTGTTCAAATAGAATTATGGAAAAATTAAGAAATACGAAAACAAAACTAACGTATTCTATTGATATTCTGAGTTGGAGTAAATATTACTCATTTTTATCGTTAAAAAATGCAATTCTTCTACGGTTCATTAATTTAACTAAAAATAAACACATCTACGTATAAATATTTTAACAAACTTATGTTGCATTTTAATAAAATATACAAGTACTAATCTACAAAATAAAATCTTCATCTGTCAAAAGTATAAAGCAAACCAGCAAAAACAAAACCAACAACAGCAAACCAAGCGGGACCTTTGTACTCTTTTATCTGTATTTGTTCTTTTCGATTTTAAGTGTTTGTGTGTACATAAGTAAATAAATAATAAATAAGTATTTTTATTTTTTATTTATTATAACGGCTTTTCAACAATAAGTACGCTATTATATTATCATTCGTACATTATTAACTTACGTCTAAGCGCCTCATCACTTACAGAAAAGCACAGCATGCATTACTTTATGCGCAGCGCAGATAATAACCTAATTGATTTTGTCCAGTAATACAAATACATATATGGTTTTTTTTTTTCGGTGGGAAAATCACCCAATGACATCTCCCTGAGGCGCGCGTGGAACACTACGCGCCGTCGACGACTTGGGCTCGGTCCGGACAGTTACCAGACGGTCGGACGGCGAGCTAAGTTTTGTTACTATTTTGGTGTACAATAAAGTTTTATTCTATTCTACCCATTGCTCGCCGTCCGCAAGCCCGCGCCTACGGTGGATGGAAATCGGGATCGGAATCCCGGCGGCTTGGAGCCTCTAAATTGCTTACAATAACTTACTCATTAAATTTAGAATACATGAAATTAAATATACAATAACTTGTTTTTTATTTGATAATAATGATAAAATTAAATTGATAAATCAAATTTTATTACACTAAATTATATAAAATTCGTTTATGTTTAAAATTAATTACAATGAATAAATATTAAATTCGATTACAATGACTTAAATTAAATTTGATCGTAATAAGTTATATTAAATGATTAAAAAATTTGAGTATAATAAGTTGAATTTTATTATTTCAGCACATTTTATGAAATTTGAACTAGAAAATCTGTGGTTTAATTTTCTTTTAATTTTTCGTATACTTGACTTATACTTTTAAAATATTTCCATACGAATATAATTGATGACAGCACTAGAATAAAAGAGGGCAAAATTGCTATCAAAACGAGAAGTACTTCTAATTCTTGGTACTCTGCCCACGACATGTTGACGGCGGGCGCGCAGATGTCTTGCACCCGTGACGAAGCACGTTTATTTATTTTATAACAAGTACTCTCTGCACTAACAGTCGATACCAACACGTACAGAGTCATTTAAAATTACAATATAACAAAAACAAAACTAATAAAAAATTACATAAATCACATAATACAAATTCAAAAGTTAATAATTTATAAAAAAGAAACAAAAAACATAAAAATTATAAAAACAAACAAAACAACAAAAAGAAAGAAAAAATACATTACAAACTATTCATGCAGTCAGATTACATACAATAGATAGGTCACATACTCCGCCCACCACACGGCGCGTTCAGTGTCTACAAATTACAATCTTCCTATTTCAAAATGAGTTTCAAAAGTAAAATGTTTTATAAAAAGTCTACATAATTTGTGGTCTAATTTTCTTATAATTTTACGTATACGTAACTTACACTAAAATACTTCCATACGGCAAATACGATGAGTGATAGCACTAGAGTAAGAGACAATTGCTGTCAAAACGAGGAGTAGTTCTACTTCTAAGTACCTTGCCCATGTCATGTTGGCGGCGGGCGCCCGCAGATGTTTCGCACCAACGTGGCAAACCACGTACTTGGTCCACCACACGGCGCTTTCCAGTGGAGACTGGGGTTGGTCACGTATCAGTTTTCTCGAAAACTGCAATCAATCAAGAAACTATGTCTCTCAATGTCGTTTGAATCCATCTGCTGGTAGAAATAGAAATATACAATTGTGATCTCCGGCCACCGCAGGCGCAGGCTTGTGGACGGCGAGCAATAGATAGTTTGCCGTCCGCTGAGTCAGGCGTGCCTCAAAAAGATGTCAGCGTACCGTAGGAGCTCAGTAGGGCCGATGCCTGCTGGAATCATGGGGAGAAGCACGAAGATTATACCCGTGGTCCTAAAACGCAAAGGGCAACTGAAGGAGCTTAGGTGTGGTTTTAGTCAGTAAAAGTCTGACACGCCCTTTCGCTCTGCCCTAGAGCCTGAGAAATCATTAGATGATTTCCCACCTTAAAAAAAAATCGTCGATTCGGAATATCTAGATTTTCTGAAGATTGGTACTAGAAATGTATTTTTTTTCAAACAAATGCCTCTAAAGAACTGTAAATTATTCAAAATGTGTCAAGAAGCGAAATAAAATAGTCAAATTTTTAAGATTTTTTTCGCTTATTGCGCTGGCTTTCTCCTTTCTGAACTGACAAGTCTGTGACATTTCTAAAAGTCTGAAAATTTAGACTGTACGTAGTCAGGTAACTCAGGTTCGTCATTATCTATTCTGTGGTGACATTACAAATTTCCCTTAATAACCTAACATTTTTCATTAAATCATTTCCTTCACTCGACAAATTGGTAGTTACAGCTTGTTGCCTTTCAATATTAATCGAGGTATTTATTTAGTTGTCATAGTGACTGATTTCATTGGAGGAGAGGAAGTTTTCCGTCAAGGGGACCTATGTTACAACATGATCAAAATTGATATAAATATCTTGGACCAACCTTTTATCATCAATGACATTGTTAATAGCAGCTTTAAAATCTTCAGTATTCGTTGTAAGCAAATCAAGTTTAACTCCCATTTTATGGTGTAGGTACTTTTCTACATTACACCGCTGTTCGGCCAACATTGGTATCAGATCATTGGAATCGGGGAATACTTTGATCTTAGGATGCCCTGAAAATGCATGTTTATTTAATTTAATAATGAAAAATAATTTTGGTATCCTTTTTTTCTAAAGTTTCATCGCACTCGTTCGTAATCGTAACTTAGATTTGATGTAGATTAATTATTAGTGAAAATATATTTTTCTAGACCTTTGAAATAAATAACAGTAATAATTATAACTATGTATCTGAAAAATTATACTTTCAGAACAAATATAATTAATTATCATTCCAATCGCAGGAATCCGAAGGATGCGAGACGCACATGATTGTTCATTACACTACACTACACTTGCATATGTCAAACAATGGACGTCTTTGGGCTGAAATTATGATGATGATGATGATGATTTTCCAATCTCTAAAAATGCTTACTTCTTGGCCTAATTTAAATTGTATCTAGTAAAATAAACACATTCTGGTTGAATATGTAGCGAATTAATTTATAGGTCAGATTTAGAATAAAAAATCACCTAAAAGGTAATATATGTATGCGCTATTAGAAAATTGTCAAACAATAAAAACATATAGAACAGTTTCGGGTTAATAGTAAATGTGACATTTCTAAAAGAGTACTAATCAGTTTCAATACTTTTGAAATCAAATATTGAATTTATGTACGTTCTATTAACTCTTGGGTTGCTAACTACTACGATAAATAAATAAATTATTAAATGATGCACTTAAAACCACATTACTCACTTAGCAAGTCTGACTATGGAAGCCATTTGGAAATCCTGATGTCCTCTTTTAACCTTCTTGGGTTATGAATACTTCTTCTTTTCTACTTTATACCACTGATCGCTCAACATTGGTATACCAATCAAGGAATACTTTGTTCTTAAGATGCCCTGAAAATGCACGTTTATTTAATTTAATAATGAAAAAAAAAATTGTTGGTGTCCTTTTTTTCTAAAATTTCATTGCACTCGTTCGTAATCGTAACTTAGATTTGTTATAGATTAATGATTAGTGAAAACATATTTTTTATAAACTTTTGAAATCAATAACAGTTATAATTATAACCATCTGTAATATAATATTTGCTTAACAAATATAATAACGATAACTTCTTAGCCTTATCTAAATTAGTCCCTAGTAAAATAAACACATTCTGCTTGAACAAATTAGAGCTGGGGCTATTGGTCTAGCGGTTTACTGGTCAGTGACTCTGACTGCTATGTCAGAGGTCGAGGGTTTGATTCTCACCCAGGACAAATGTTTGTGTAATGAACACGATCATTTGTTCTGTGTCTGGGTGTAATTTATCTACACTAATATAATAGAGAGCAGTGGTAGCCGAGTGGTAACGGCCCCGACTTACGGAGTTGTAGGTCGCGGGTTCAAACCCAGCCAGGCGCATTACTTTGTGTAATTTATTTCATCACCACTGCTCTCAAAACGGTGAAGGAAAACATCGTGAGGAAACCGGCATGTCCTAGAACCAAAAATTCGAAGACATGTGACATCCACCAACCCGCACTGGGCCCGCGTGGTGGATTACGGCCCATTCCCTCTCCTAGAGAGGAGGCCTGAGTCCCAACAGTGGGAACATTATAAGGCCGACTATGCTATGCTAATATTATAAAGGGTAGTTTGTTTTTTTTTGTTTTTTTTGTTTGTAGGAGGTAATCTCTATAAGTGCTGGTCCGATTGCTAAAATTTTTTCACTGATAAAAAGCTGCTTTATTCCTGAAAGACATAGGCATTATTTTATATACGCGGGTGAAGCTGCGGGCAAAAGCTAGTCTTTAATACGAAATATATAAGTATGTTTATTAGTTGTCTAGTAATCATTGACTGGCCTGTTGGTCTAGTGGTTAGTGGCCCTGACTGCTATGCCGGAGGTCGTGGGTTCGATTCCCACCCAGGACAAATGTTTGTGTGATGAGCACGATCATTTGTTCTGTGTCTGGGTGTAATTTATCTATATATCGTCACCGGAAAGCCAATACTACTTAAGCGCCATTTTGACCAAAATGAGTTATATATATCGTTGGATTGGATTTTTTTTGCTGCGTCGATTAGTCGGGGTTTTGTAATAATCTGAGCATTTTTTTGGCGCTTAAGCACTGCAAAAGTATGGTATTTATCATAATTTTGATGTTTTAATAAATACTTACGTAATGCAACTTATGATTATATTTTAGTCGTTGTCAGTTTAGTATTTTTCTATACTGACATCAGCCACTTTAACTTTGTTCAGCAACTCAAAATATTGTAGTATATATTGTAGTTTGAGTCATTGATGTCGCTTTAGTATTTTTTTGCCGACCGTAAATATGAGTTGATATGTAGCTAAGTAAATTTGCTTTACGTAAGAATTGATGAGCATGGCGCGTTAGTATATTTTGTCTTCGCAGTTTTCTGAGAGGGAACGGTTTTAGTAACTTTGCTTTTCATACCTAAGTATTTAGTGTCTATTTAGAATGTTTTACATTCAATGAAATCGAATAATTATTATATTAAGCATGGACTATTTTACTCGACAAAATATTAATAGTTTGTTTAGCATTTAAATGTGTGAAACACGTACAAAAAATATTCATTTAAGTCTTTTGAAATAAAATTTTGTTTTGATTACGATTCGTTGAGTACTTATAATTTATATTTCGCGCGCGAGTTGTAGGTGGTTCAGTCGATGAGTCGACCTTGCTTTTGCTTGTAGTCGGATCCCCGCAGCGACAAATGAGTGACGCGTGTATGAAGTTCCCGCAGCAAACAGTTAACAAGTTAGGGGGCTGAGTCACCCGCGTCCGTAGGAGAATACCCATAGCTAGGCCCTACATGTGGTCCCCGGGTGGTGCTAATCAGGTGATATTAACTGGTGGTAGGTTTCGACCGACGGCTTGTGACCACCCACTGGGCAAAGACGTACCGCCAAACGGCCTAGCCGTGTTCCGGTACGATGCCCAGTGTAGCCAATTTAGAGGAGTTGGGTCGAAGGTACGGTTCTAATGTATGCAGACCAGCCGGATCCGCGCTGGTATTGACGTATCGGGAGACTAGTCGCGGAGGGTAGCGGGATCCGAGGCACGGTGCACCGCTGGTCGACCGCAGTTAGTAGGGGGCCCAAGTAATGTGCTAGCCACACATGAAAGGCTGCCCCGCCAACTGACGAAAAATCCCGGAATGCACCATCGTGCTGGTTGGCGACCAGATGAGAGGGCCCGATGGTCATTTCCGGGGGGGGGGGGGCTCGGGCGTCCCCTCAGTCTCCAGACTAGTACCCCAATGATGCTGTCCTGCCAGTGCGTGACTGAAGGTTAGCAGCATGGGACTCCATTTCACTTCCTTCTCCTCTCCTACCTCACTCGTAATATGACAGGGTTGAAAAAGAGAAAAGTAAAACAGCGGCTGCACTCCATCTCACTTAAAGTGCACCTCAGCAATATTAGAGGTCTGCACTCCAATATCGCAGCAGTCCATCATCACCTGGAGACTGAAAAACCTTCCCTCTTTTTTCTTTCGAAGACGCAGATAAGAAGTCCGTCAGACGTGTCGTACCTGTCTTACCCAGGGTTTACACTGGAGCAAAATTTTAAATCACACGCTGGTGTGTGTTTGTACGCCAGGGACGACATCTGCTATCGGCGTCTCCGCAACCTTGAAGATTCCAGGTTCTCAACGCTTTGGGCTCTGGTGGACACAGGCATGGATAAAATTATCTATGCTTGTGTCTACCGTTCGCACAGTGGTGATCAGGAGACGATCAGGCTCACACAGTACCTTAGTGAGGCGGCGGATGTGACTCAGCAGAGGTACTCTTCCGCACAACTGGTGTTAATGGGGGATTTTAAAGCCCACCATCAGGAGTTGCTTTTCCCATACCAATGCACAGACCATGCTGGTCGAGAGACGCGAAAGCTTGCGCTAGCGTTAAATCTCACCCAGCTGGTCCAGGGAGCTACGAGGGTACCGGATGTTGATTCGCACACGGCCAACTGCTTGGACCTTCTGCTGACAACAGATCCAGACCGCTATTCAGTGTCCATATCATCACCGTTAGGTAGTTCCGACCACTGTCTGGTGAAATCTATATCAGTCTACTCTCCGCCCGATCCCTGACCTAGAGGCACCAGGCGGGTTTTGCGATATAGGTCAGCAGATTGGGATGGCATGCGATCTTTCTTTGCATGCTATCCTTGGCAGCCTACTTGCTTTTCTTCGGATGATCCATCGTCGTGCGCAGATACTGTGACAGATGTGTTGCGGCGGGGGATGGAGTACTATATTCCATTCTCTGACGTAACAATGTCTGACCAGGCTCGCCCTTGGTGTGGTGCGGAGTGTGATCGTGCCAACGCACTTAAGCACACCGCATACCAGGCATGGGCCGACGCTCGTATGCATAAGGCGAGTGACGTGAGTCAGAAGAAGAGAGCCTTCAACAGAGCTGCCAAGTCTTGCAAGAAGGTGATGCGGAGGTCTCGGTTCGACCACATTAGCCGCATCGGGAACAAACTTGCTTCATACCCTGCTGGTAGTAAGGCGTTTTGGTCCCTGGCTAAGTCGGTTGAATCGAACTTCTGCCGTCCCTCACTACCGCCACTGCTGAAACCCGACGGGTCGCTGGCCCATACCGCTGAGGAGAAGGCGAACTTGTTTGCCTCACTCTTCGCGGAATCTTCGCGTCTAGATTCTAGTGACACGCGGCCCCCTGTTAATCCTGATGGTTGCGAAACGAGTATGTCGAATATTCGCATCTATCAGAAGGACGTCCGTAGGGTGCTGCGTAACCTTGACGTGAACAAGACTAGCGGTCCAGACGGGATACTGGCAATTGTTCTGAGAACGTGTGCGCCTGAACTGTCTCCGACCCTGGCACGCCTATTTAGGCTTTCATTTGAGGCTGGAAAAGTGCCGATTGCATGGAAGCAAGCTAACGTACAGCCCGTGCCCAAAAAGGGTAGTCGGGCTGACCCAGCTAATTACAGGCCAATATCAGTAGCGTCCATTCTCTGTAAGACTATGGAACGTGTACTCAACACTAAGCTCCTGGCATACCTAGAAGCTAATGACATCCTAAGTGACCGACAATACGGTTTTCGCCGAAATCGGTCAACTGGTGATCTTCTATCGTATGCCATCCACATTTGGAGTGAGGCCATCGAGAAACACGGGGAAGCGCTTGCCGTCTCCCTCGATATCTCGAAGGCTTTCGATAGGGTCTGGGCACGAAAGCCTTATTAGTAAGCTTCCTTCTTTCAGTTTACCTGCTGGTTTGTGTGCTTGGATTGCAGACTTCCTGAGTGACCGGTCCATCCAAGTGGTCATCGATGGCTGCTCGTCCGGTCAAATGGCCATTAATGCCTGGGTCCCTCAGGGGTCAGTGCTCTCGGCAACATTGTTCTTGCTGCACATAAATGATCTGCTTAAGCCCGGTACCTTTGGGTATGCAGACGACAGCACTGTTACTGAGAGTTACATATCCAGCGCGCAAGCTAGTGGGTCACAGATCCAGTCTCTCCGAGAGGCTATGGTCGAGCGCTTGGACTTGTCCTTGGAGGCAGTCTCTGAATGGGGCGATGCTAATTTGGTCAAGTTCAATGCTGCTAAAACCCAGGCGTGTCTATTTTCCGCTAAAAGGAGCCAATTCAGCCCTGCTCCAACTTTCCGGGGCGTAACCGTGCCGATAAACGACCATCTTGATCTTCTTGGTGTCACGCTGACGTCAACTCTCAACTTTGGGCCATACATCGAAGCACAGGCTCAACTGGCAGCAAAAAAGCTGGGAATCCTCGCGAAGGTCAGACAGTACTTCACGCCGGAACAGCTGCTAAAACTTTATCAAGCGCAAGTTCGATCGTGAATGGAGTACTGCTCTCATCTTTGGGATGGATCTGCCCGATACCAGCTTGATGCACTTGAGGCAATTGAGAGGCGAGCCAGGAGGATTATTGGCAATGATGCACTCGTTGAGTCGAGGCTTCAAAGTCTTGAGCATCGACGCGATATATGATACACAGGTATTCAAAATCTACTAGACCTAATCAATTTGATCTCTTCGAAAATTGCGCCAAACTGTTACCCAATACATAATATTGTATTTAGATTAATAATAAAACTGTGTTGCGTTTATTATTCGTAGTGTGTTGCGTGACTTTTGCTATAGGCAATTAAGTTTTAAGACTGACAAGAAAACTGTCAACAATTTTTAAAAAAAATTCATTTAAAGTGATTTATATTTTCCTTTTTCAACCAATATAGTAAAAAGATGCAGTCGAATTCAAATTAGGAATTACAATAGTATTCTCATTTATTTTATTCGCCGCTAGTACCATTGTTAGCACTTACTTATTGTTGTCTATGTCCGATAAGAATAATATATTTAAATTTAAATGATATATCTTTTACATAAGTCTTTTTGGCATAACAATGGTATCAACTTTTAATGCTAAACACCGTTTTTCTGTACGGTCCTAAGACACTATTATAACGTTTAAGTAGTTTTATCCTGAGACTACATCAACCCGTAATGCGTGTTAGTACTTTTTCCTTTCATACATTTCAAAGGACTTGACTCGTCAGTACTTTTCGACAACCGCACTTAAAAAATATTGCAAAGATAAGTACTTTCTCCTTAAGAAGAGTACAGAGCATATGTACTTAAGTGACAGCTATCTCCTGAATTACATTAAATATGCAGAATATCTCGATTCCAGTACGTAGATAATAGTGTCACAATTATTTTTTGCCTTTACTGTATTTCGATTACTAAATTAGAAAAAAAGTTAGACATGGTTTTGTAAAAAAAAAAACTTAAAATGTCTCTATTGTAAAATGGCCTTTTGGCGTTTAAGTAGTATTGGCTTTCCGGTGACGATATGTATGTATTTAGAAATATATAAGAATGTTTATTAGTTGTCTAGTAATCATAACACAAGCTCTGCTTTGTTTGGGACTAGATGACGTTGTGTGAAAGTTGTGAAATATAAAAATTTGTTATTACATATTATTATTTATTTAAAGATCAAAGCCGTTTGAAAGGAGTGGGGAAAACAAGCAAAAAAAAATTTTTTTTTTTTGGCAAGTTATTAGTCATACGAAAAAAATCATATGTTGATAATGCTATATACGAATCTATATTTTCTTTTTTCAAATCTACCCAGCCGTTACCGAGGAGCAGCCTTCAGGAAGTCTGTTTTATGGCACTAAATGAGAGCAAGGGACTTAATACACCACTGATAATAGCACGTGTTAAGTTAGGTATATTCTAATAATAATGGCTCAATTACCAAAAGTAAAAATAATAATATGGTTCATATCAACACGATCGTTCGAGTCTCTTTGCTCTTTATTTTCTTTTCAATCATGTTACGCACGGTATCACTAATTTTCCGCCACCGTCACTTATCAAATATCAAGTAACTAGGACTTTGCCCACGACTACCTACATTCACAAGAATGTTTTCATACTCGTAACAAAAAACTTAAAAAAAAAAAAAATACTACCGACTTCAATGTAAAAAAAACACTGTAAAGTGTAAAATAACTTTAATTTGGGAAGTCGGTGTTAAATAACGAAGAGACAAAACTAATATAGAAACACCGACTTCCGAAATTAAAGTTAATTTGCACTTTTCAGTGTTTTTTTTTTTACATTGAAGTCGGTTGTATTTCTTTTTAAGTTTTTTACACTTTTTAGTTATGACACCACCACTAAAAAGTACCCCTCAGCCATACTTAAATACCTTATAGCCAGAGTGCATCTCAAGACAATTATTCTAATAATACCAAACACGGTTAGATTAAATTAATTTATTACAGAGTTCCGGTGCCTAACTTCAGGCTTCATCATCAGATCAGTTCGATATATTCCCCCTCTTCATACAGTCAGTCATCGACTGCACGTATAAATAAGGCAATTTTACTTGTTACCACAGTTGTGCTGTGATCCTATGAGGAGTTCTGTTCCAAATCTTCGAAGTTCATGATCAGATCATAACAATATTTCTATGGGACCAACTTGGAAACATAACCTTTCAATAAAAAAATAAATAATTTAAAATCGGTCCACAATTGACCGAGAAAACGGTGAACATACATAAAAAAAAAATTCAACCGAACATAGAACTTCCTCCTTTTTGAAGCCGGTTAAAAACTTAAACACCCCTTAAACCCCATTTGGGGGTAGTTTTGAAAAACTTATTCCTAATGACAGTTTTTATGATTCAGTTCTGTTAGATTTTGTGCCAAGTTTCAAGTTTATACACCCAAGGAATAAAATTTTCCCATACAAACTTTGACACCCCTAAATAATTTTACAGGTGTAGTTTTTAATAACCAACCTTTTTTTATTTACTTAGGTTACTATTTAAGCCCAGTTTCAAGTATATTAAGTCCAGGGAATAAAATGTTGCATACAAACGAACATCTCCTTTTCACCCCCGTAAAAGTTAAATTTTTAAAAAACCCCTTTTAAGTACTTGCCTACATTATAAAAGCAAGCTTTGTACATAATTTCACGTTCCTAAGCCCAGCAGTTTCGGCTGTGCGTTGAGACGTCAGTCAGTCAGTTTACCCTTTTATATTATACTAGCTTTTACCCGCCGCTTCGCCCGCGTACATAAAATATGGCCTATGTCTAGATGTTGCTAGCCGTTCAACGACTCGTCGACGACGGCTGGCGCTGAAAATCAGCGCTGTAGCTCTGTCCAGCACATGAGCCCCAGCATTTTGCTGAGCGCTGGCCGTTTTGCATGAATGTGTCGCATAATTTAACTTTTTTTTGTATAATTTGTTATATATGTATGTTATTATTATTATTTTTTAAGTTATGTGTCATGTTTGTGCAAATAAACTGTTTTTCTTTCTTTCTTTTCATGTCACTCAGGAATAAAACAGCTTGCTATCGGTGAATAAATTTTGATAATCGGACCAGTACTTTCAGAGATTACCTCCTATAAACAAAAAAAGACAAATTTTACCTCTTTATAATAATTAGTTATCAAGTAAAGTGGCGAGCCTGGTAACACCATTTATTTTAAAAAATTGTAGAAAAGACCGGCCGGTTATTAACCAGTACACCAAATAACTAACGAAACATATCAACCAACTAAAACCTATGGGTAGAATGATGGTCTTATCGTTAGCAGTGATATCTATCAGACATTTTTTTTCTTTTTAAGGTAGGAAATTATCAAAAGACTTCTCCCGTTCTGAGTGGAGTGAGAGGGCGTGCCAGACTTTTATTGACTAAAACCACACCTGTGTCCTTCAGTTACCTTTGCGTTCTAAGACCAAGGGTTTCCTTTTCAGAAAATCCCTGCAGTTCCAGCGGGATTCGACCCTGCTGGGCCCCTACGGTTTTGTTGACATCTCTTTGAGAAACGCGTAGATCATTACGCGCTGTCGACGACTTGGGCTCGGTCAGAACCATTAACGGACGCTAGCTACCCACGCCAGAGCTACCCAATACTTGTTGTCCGCAAGCCCGGGTCTACCGTGGCTGATAGTCGTGGTCGGGATCTCGGCGATTGCCTCCACGAGGATACGGTGGTGCTCCACCCAAGCGGGGTACACCTCCACCATATGCTCCACCGTGTCCTCCGGGTGGTTCACATAAAGGTGCCACGCGGACGTTTCTTCCGCCTGAATCCAATGCAGGAACTTCCCGAAATTGCCATGTCCGGTGAGGACCTGCGTCATGCGGAAGATGAGGACGCCTCTCTAGCCACTCCTCAAATAGGGACTTACCGCCATGATTAAGGCGTGCGCAATCAGACCACCTGTTGTTGGTTAGATGTTCCACAAAACACAAAATAAGTAGGTCAATGACTCACCCTGCCGTTTATGAGGCATAGAATAATCACCATCCGTCTACGATGCCCGTCGCTCGTGTATTATTTAAATTTCTATTTTTTTTAGGATTTTTGCTGAAATAACTTTAATTGTCGCGCTTATCACTGTTTTTAGGGTTCTGTATCACTTTTTGTCCATCCGTCAGTCTGTCTGTCTGTTTGTGTGTCTATCTGTTTGTCCAGACCCTTTATTTCGGGAACGCGTGGAGGTATCGGATTGAAATTAAAACCATATACTCGGGTCTGCGGTCCCTTGAAGCTGTGAAAAAACAAAAACGTATATTTCGACACTCTCAAGAGAATCAAAATTCATAGGGTACTTATCGAAGAAAAAAACATGTTGCGCCGACCCCAAATAACACGGGACAAGGGCAGGAAGATGATGACTTATCGTTGTCCTAGAATCCTGAAATTTGGCATAAAGCAAAGTCTCATAGCATAAGTATAGGAAAAAAAATTCAAAACTGTAAATTTGTGGTTACGTCACAAAAAAGAAACTTTTTTGCGATTCGTAAAAATCTTTGAGACTCGATTCGTAAATTGAACTGTTTTCATAGGTAAGTTTGTACGAAACCCTTAGTGCGCGAGTCCGACTCGCACTTGCTTAGTTTTTTTCAGTATTAAATGACTTAAATATTAAAACGTATTTGAATTACCATAAAAACAAAGAGATGATGTGAAATAGCGAAGCACTGATACGTGAATGTGCTGGCTAGGTGAGGATGTCCTTGTCAAGAACAAAATTTTAAATCTACCTTACATTAGATTAATATTAAAGGGGTGACCAGACGGTTGCAAACTAGCGTTCCAACCAAAGTGACCTTGGTTTATGTGTTTGGTTTGTGTTGCGGCTACTTGGATGTAAACCCAGCTCCAACACGTTCGGTGGTTGGTAAAACGCGCCTCCCAACCGGATTACAACTGCTGTCTACATGGATTGAACCTAGCAAGGTCACCTTGGTTGGGACGTTGGTTTGAAACCATCTGGTCACCCCTTAAAGATACTAAAACCTTTTTTTGGCTAAGTGCGGTATGAGGTCAAACTGACTTCATAAAGTAGATACAACACTGCATTTATTTTTAATATTTATATAAATCATAAACTAAACCAAATTGAAGTTACGGCCTCCGCCTCCTTTCTTAGCCACGCTACAAGGAAGTCACATACGAGGCGTATTAGACCTCATTCCGCACTGTACGTGTTAAAAAAATCAATATTAAAATAAATAATCTCACGCTTTTTGTTTCTTTTTTGACGTTGGTCGTATAATAGATAATTCAGTTTCATTATCAAAATTACCCAAAATGATAAATTTCTGGAATAACCGTATTTATAAAAATATTGTAACTAGTGATTTGGATAAAGCTTACCTGAGGCAATTCTTTATGCGGTTTCTTTTTATTTCTAAGTCTTCGCGCCATAGCGCTCCTAAGGCTACACTCCAACCGGCAGTCCTCCTAAATGTTTAACACTCGGAGGCTGGTCGTCCTTCCCAAATCGGATTGATATTCAGAAATAACATATGCAATTATACACATTATTTTGAAGCTCTTTATGTTCTTTGTCTGGTTCAAAATGTTTCCTAACCATTTCATTCTCTTCTTCCATACCTGCAAATATTGCCATACTGTAATTATGGTACAAATACAAATAATTTATTTTCCATTTACAAAATTTGTACTACATCTAGTGATTGAAGTGACCTTTTGGGCAGAAATTGCCTGTGTTAGGGCACTTCGCTCTTCCAAAACTTTAAATTGCGATGTACCTACTAACAATTTATTTCAAATCTTAATGGTTTTTTTCTATAAAAATCATATAGTACAATACAATTCATATAACTTCTCGTACACTGTCAGATTGTTGATTCTCTGATGCATGTTTCCAGGATACAAGAATGAATTCGATGGAGCTCCTAAGACTTCATAGTTATCCTATCTATATTGCTCCGAAAAGACTAACTTGGATCAGAGGTACTTTATACACATGTGAGAAAGCCAACGTTGTTGGAATACATGCTACATTTATTTCTCTAGGAAAAATGTAGGTACTTGCTATAGAAAAACTGCTCAGGTAAATCCGAGCAGCAAGTAGGTACTTTATTTAAGGGGTGACCAGATAGTTGCAAACCAACGTCCCAACCAAGGTGACCTTGCTAGTTTCAATCCGTGTAGACAGCAGTCGTAAACCATGACCTTCAACGCCCTTGGTTGGGATGCGCGTTTTTCCAACCACCAATCGTGTTGGCGCGTAGTTTATATCCATGTAGCCGCAACACAAACCAAACACATAAACCAAGGTGACCGTCTGGTCACCCCTTAAATCCGAGCAGCAAGTAGTTTATTTAATAAGTGGAAGCCCCCAAAGGACAATTCGATTTTCCGTTTTATAATTATACTTATAACCTGTTATGAATTCAAAACCAGAAACGTGCAAAATTACGTAACGGTTTTTAAATTTGAGAAACCACGTGGTTGCGATTCTAGAAGTAGGTATATAATAGAAATGGAAACATTAGCGTTTATTGACATAAATGGAAACATTATTTAGATAAGTAGGTCAATGACTCACCCTGCCGGTTTTATGGCATGGAAAAATCACCATTCGACGTCGGTGAACACGCGTCGCTTGAATTAATTTCGAATTTGTTTTTTGTTTAAATAACTATAATTACCACACTTAAATCACTCTTTCTTTTCGCTACTATATGGTTTAAATATAAAAATTTATTTGAACGACTTTAAAAACAAAGAGATGATGCGATGAGCGAAGCAGTGATACATGACTGAGCTGGCTAAGTGAGAACGCCATTGTCAAGAACAAATTTTTAAATCTACCTTACGTTAGAATAATAAGTTGTTTTTTTTTTGTTTCCTAAATTCAATGCAAAATGGCGAGTCTGTAAGTGAAACTACGTGTGTTTATGCTTATATTGAGAACGAAGTTTGAAAGTAATTAGTAGTAGAAAACATAATCTATTACTTAAAAAAAAAAACCAAACATAGTAATCTTATAATTTTTTAGGGAGAAAATTATCCAGTGACTACTCGCGCTCTAGAGTGACGCGAGAGGACGTGTAAGTCTTTTACTGAACCCCAAGCCTATGTTCTTTTTGCCTTCGTTCCAGGGCCCCGGGGTTCTCTTTCGCACAACGCATGTGTGTGCCATGGACCCAGTAGGCTTAGACCCTGCTGGGCACCTACGGTTTTGCTGACATCTCCTTGAAGCGCCACTACGCGCCCTCGATGACTCGGGCTCGGTCCGGTTATCGGACGGCCGGACGGCCTGGTGGGCTGGGTGCGGACAGACCAAATCCGTCGTACCAAATTGGAGCGTGTGTTAACATTACTAAGACCTCTCCGTGACTTCGATAAGTGTATGTTATATTAATTTGTCATGTTTGAACTTGGTACGGACAGACTGAATCCGTCGTACCAAATTAGAGCGTGTGTTAACATTATTAAGACCTCTCCGTGACGTAGATTGCGTGTGTTAGTACTAATTAGTAAACCCCTCTGGCGCCCGGGGTATTATTCAAAAATCAAAAAAGTGTTTATTAATCTCCACAAATTACACTTCAAACATCCAATATGTTATTTAGCACGAAAAACATAAAAACTTAAATATCTGAATTTGTAATTTGTGGGAGATCTGGAGTCTAAACTAAGCCTAAGCCTGTATCTTAGAACTCCAGGCCCCCCCATAATCAAAAAACTTAAATATTTGACAATCTTTGTGCATTAGAGCATATGGACGTGTGTATTATGTAAGTGGAGATGTGTAGATATATATAATAAACATATATATTTATATAAATATGACAGAATATTTTAATATACATTTCTAAAGTTAATACAACGTGCTTGAATGTTTGTATACTTATATGTGTATAAATTTATGTGTAGTTATAAATGTCGGAAGAAATTATTTTAATAACTCACGCTCGGCTTTGGTACGGAAGCACCAAATCCGTCGTATCAAGTTCGAGAATGTGTTAACACTATTTAGACTTTTCCATGACTTGAATAGCAAGATATATCATTATTTGAGATAATCAATCGCAGATTTTTGACAGACATTACAGGTAGTTGAAAACCCTGATGCCTATTACCAATCTCGATGTGGATGTATCGTGTTAATATAATAATATAATATACCACATCTATCACACAACGCCGTCTGGTCTCAAGCTAAGCAGAGCTTGTGTTATGGGTACTAGACAACTGATAAACATACTTATATATTTCTAAATGCATACATATATAGATAAATTACACCCAGACATAGAAAAAATGATCGTGCTCATCACACAAACATTTTGTCCTGGGTGGGAATCGAACCCACGACCTCCGACATAGCAGTCAGGGCCACTAACCACTAGACTAATAGGCCAGTCAGTAATGGGTTGTAGAGGTCTAATAAACCATAGCTCCTGGTAAGATATTGATTTTTTCAGTTGTACCCAATTCTCTGGGTATCAAATTAACCTAGTTAATTGATCGTGAAGGTAATATAGGCAATCATAGCTAACATAACCTTAGCATAATCAGCCTTTTTAATGATGCCACTGCTGGGACTCAGGCCTCCTATCTACTTGAGGAAATGGGCCGTAATCCACCACGCGGGCCCAGTGCGGATTGGTGGATGTCATAAATTATGTCTTCGGTTCTAGGTTATGCCAGTTTCCTCACCATGTTTTCCTTCACCGTTTTTAGAGCAGTAGTGATGAAATATAAACTGGGAATTGATTCCTACATCGTTAAAAAGATTACAATGCTTTGAAAGGCCTTGTCGCTCATCATCCTCTCTTCTCCTTCGTTTTCCTCCCCATTCCTCTAGCCGGTACAGTGTATCATTCACTGTTCAAGCTGTCCGCCTTTGGAATTCTCTTCTGCAAACATTAAGGGCTAGCCCCTCATTGGAGGTCTTCAGGGGAAGAATTAGGGAACATTTCCTGTCAACATGACCAATAAATATATATGTATAGGTTACTGTGACTGACTACTGACTAAAACCGCACTCCTACCTTACATTTAAACCACGGACATGACGTCCGTGCCCTTGTTTGGTAATTATACATTATTTGCTTCTGGGCAACTCCACGTGCAAGTGGCGTCACTCCAGAGCATCTTTCAGCGATCGCAATGAATCCCGTCAGAATTTCAGGGTTTAGAGGCTACCAGTCCGAAGCGATACCCAAGCGACAACGACCCACATACGCATCAAAAATCAGGAATCTCCCAACCTTCAACACACATGCAACTCTTCGCCGCCCAAAATGCCGCACCAAACAAATGGCCCCTCAACCCCAATAACTATACTTAATACTAATACTTAATAGGTACTATACATAATATTAACTATATGCATATAACCATAAACACCATCTAGTTTATTTTACATATTATCAATAACTATAACTACTATATACGTAGGTTTTTATTGTGCATTTGTTTGAGTTAGGTATCCTTTTATTTAAAATTTCTTACAAATATATTAAGGTTTGCTGTAAGAAAACCCAATTGTGGGTTAAGCTCGCCTTTGTACATCAGCTGTCCAATTTTTAATTAATTGTAAAATTGTTTACAATAAAGAATAAAATTTCTCAAGGTGCTGCCACTCGCCATTTTTACTTACCACTGTATACCAAATTGTGTTAAAATCAACGAAGGTTTGCTGTTTGAAAGAACGGTTTCATAAAATATTTCTAAGCATAATAAAAATGCATTTTATAAAGAGAAAAATTTGCATTTTTCTATCATTTCAAAACGATCATACAAATTGTATGCTTTAGAGATTTTTTTAAAATTCTAGGCAACATCACTCTTGTAAGATCCACTACGACTAAGGTACAGTCACCCATCAAAAGTGCTTAGATACCTTAACGCCTATTTTCCCTTGCACGTTAGAGTTCAAGTTTTCCAAAATTAAACTAGATGGCGTTGGTTTCTTCACAGCTAAGTGGCGAGCAAAGGCAATCTCACAAAGTATAAACTTGACTTTTAGTTTAACAAATAATAGACACATGCGTCATCATTGTCGTCAACAACTGATTGTAGTTCATAATTTCATCGTTCAAATTAGAGTCATGTTGACCTAGCGGTTTAGCATGTGCAGATAGATGCGTAAATCAATGAGCCATGAGTTCAAATCTCACGTAGTACTCACACTTTTTGTAAGTTTTTTTGTAAGTCTTTTTGTAAGTAACAAAAGAAGTTGGAAGGAATATTAAATTAAAGCTAACAAGTGGATATTTATTTGTAATATAATATTCAAGTGGGTAGTTACTCAGCAAAATGAAAAAAATGCAGGTAAACAGTTGACAAAAGGCACTATTTAAAAATAATATGTTTATTTCTTACAATTTCTTAATCAAATTTAACAATCACCATTTAAAAATCAAAAGAGATTGCCCAAATTTGTATGTGGATCCGTACCAACTTGCGTCAAACCAAATTTACTCTCAAGAGTATAGTTATTATTTAAATTTTCACTATCTAAAATTGTTTTGTTAATATTTAACCACATTTTTGAGAAATTAAAAATAGTTCGAAAACACCTGATCATATTTTATAGCAATTTTTAACCGTAGTGATTATTATAATTTGCATTCTATACCATAGGTATGCGTTTTAAGGCAAATTGCTGTGTAGTGTATTGCATTATTATTGATTTATGCGATAAGTTAGAACCCGGATTCCTTCGCTCCTATATTGTGGCGTTACTTAAGCTCAGGCTTTTATCGCGCATGGGAAATATCTTTACGCTATAAGACCAAGCCTAAGACTACTGAAGAACCTTAAGACTGTTAAAAGTCGTAATGGTTTAGTCTTTTATTTAGTTATAAAGTTATCAAGACCTAAACAAACTTATGACGTGTTTTAGTTCGATTTCTCGAATCAAAAAACGCAATACATCACTTACAGGTTGTGGGTTCTACATTCAGCTACCGAAACGTACAGTAAAGGGGTTGACTGTAGCCTATCATCACCCTTAGCTGCACCTAATAACCTAGCCCTAACCATATAACTACAATATATACGTATATAAATAATAGTGCGGGAAGCCTGTTGCCTTGACACCTAAGGCAACAGACGGAAGGTAGGAATAATGAAGGGTGTATAGGACGGGATTTTATTATTGCCGATCGGCAACCTCACGGACCGACCAATAACTAAGGCTGGGTAAGGCCAGAGCTATCGGCAACTATTTATAGGCGCAGTAACAGTGAGAGGAGTCGATGGTCTCGTCATAATGAAACAGCGTTGCTCGTAGCGTAAAAAGAGACTTTATAACATATTTACATAGTATTTATATTAATCTATTTACATTAGTTATTAATGCATTTGTGTGAAAAAACTGATGTACCTAGTCGAATTATTTTAGTGACAAATAACTAATATTGACGTCATTTCGGCTTCACTGCCACTTTCTCGTGTGAACATAGGTACTTAACAAGGTAACACAAATAAAGAATTTTTAATTGTTAGGCAGATAAAACATTTACTTTTAGGGTACATAGTATCAAATCATCGTCATCTTCCTGCCCTTAGCCCATGTTACTTGAGGTAGGCCCAAAACATTTTTTTCTTCCATTGTACCCTGTCAACCGTCACGCTATCACTGACTCCGTTTTCTTCGCACAATCTATCCGACTTTTCTTTAGCCTCCTTCTCCATCTATTCACGTGTTTATTCTTTAGGTATATTCTGTGAACTCTTTGGGTGTGTTCACATCTGGCGAATACGCCGCTAGCGAGCTGCGTGCGTGCATTGCAAGTTAACGCGCCGTTCCCATGCCATCATCGTCCCTTCGCGCGAAAGCTTGGCCACGCGCGAACGGTGCAAAACCGCGCGCCAGCGGCCAGCGCGCTTCTCCTCGCGCCCGCAGAAAGCAAATGGAAATGCATGCGCGCGAATTGTGCGCCCCGAACGTGCGCCGCGCGCCCCCTTTACAAACCTTGCCACTTGCAACACTATGAGTCACTATCTTAACACTGTCAATAGTTATTATAGACGTATTGAATTAATTATTATTCAATATAACCACCAGAATTACTCAAATGCAGTACAAAACCACCAAACGATATAAACGTCAGTATAACAACAAAATATCAAAATGTCATAACCAAATTGGCAGTGTCAAGTTTTCAGTTTCTAATATACGCAATGTTTACTTTATAAAATGGTGAGATAAAATAAAATAATTTAACAGAATTCATTTTTAGCAGTTTAATTATTTTCAACTATATTAATTTATTTACTTAGATAGCAGATAAAATTAATTAGGCGAACCATTTATTTATGATCATTGTCAGATTAAAAGCGTTAGCATTACATACTCTTTGGTCAGATTACGAAAATAACTGAAAACTGTAATCGGAACGTAAAGATTTCTGAAATGACGTTATTTTTTTCGGAAGTAGGAATTCGTGCGACTCCGGCCGAGGCTCAGATCATACTGCTCGTCAGTAGCGGTGCGCATTTCAACGACGAACAGTTTAATCATTTAATATCATTTTTACGATATTTTTTAATGTGGTTAAAAAAAAAGGTGAAAAATCAGTACATTGTACATATAAATCAAACATTATTTTTGGTATTAATATACTTGTGACGCAATGTGGTACGGGGTATGGGCATTCTTCTTTAAAACCGTCTAACACATAGATAATTTATAAATTGATACTTATTCAATTTTAATATCTTCATCTCTTTAAAAGAAATTATAAATTATTTCAATGTTTGAAGAAACAAAAAGAAAGTACAAAAATAAGCATTAATTAAGCATGAATCATTTGAAGCACAGCGGCGCCATCTATTAACAGTATAATGTAATGTTGTCGATAGCAACATTTCAATCTGGTTTTACGCTAGATGGCGTCATTTCTCGCTTCACACGATTTTATTTCTGTAGTACCTATGGACTTTTGCTTTTTGGCCGTACAATTTTCATTCAGTAAAAAATTATCAAATTACTCCTCAAGTTATGGATGGAGCAAGAGGCAGTATTATGGTGCGTTTACACGTGGGCCCAACCTCGGCCAATCGCCATTGTGTAAACGGGGTTTTCCCGTTTACACAATGGCTAGGGGTGGCGATTGGCCGAGGCTGGGCCCACGTGTAAACGGGGCATCAGACTTTTACTGACTAAAATACATCTGTGTCCCTCCAGTTGCCTTTTGCGGTCAACAACCACGTCAATTCTTTCGAACAATCTTGTAAACCTGAACTACTGAGGTTGAAGTTTTTACTTTTAGAGATTCTAGTAGAGAAATACAACTATTCCAAAAACTAAACTGAAGGCTGGTGTGCTCTTCGAGTCGTATTCCTCATTACTGAGGGTCGTCAAGTTCCGATTGGATTAACTTGTTACCGATGGTGAAGTGCGATATGCAATTGGGTGTCCAGTGTGGAGTGGACTTGATCTGTCCATCTTTTTGAGCGGCGGCCTCGTGGTCGTTTGCCATCAGCCATGTCAGTTGCGATGAGATGTTCAAGGTTGTGTTCATTTTTCTTGGCTATGTGGCCAAAAAAACTCTAGTAATCTGCGCAAATAGGTAGTTGACAGTCTAGTCTTAATTTTTCGTTCGTGTAAGATTGAGATATTTACGTCCAGGAACTTGAAACACCACATCTCGAAGGTATTAATACTGTCGTGGTACGCCTTTTTCGAAGCCCAAGTTTCAGCTCCGTAGCTGAATATGGAGAAGACTAGACATTTGATCAATTTAGTTTTGATTTTGGTACTTCACTGGTACATATAGGGATCGCAACATTACACTTGCAACCCCTCCATATACCAGTGAAGTACTTACCCCTGTACTGTGAGGCTTGTTACAGGTATCGGCACGGATCTTGAGCACTCGGCGAAAGAGTGGGGATCGCTTTGAGTACGCGTTTTTTTTTTTTTAATATACACCTATTTTATTTTTTCTTTTAACTAGTACCTAGAAGGTAAAAGAAAAAATGAAATAAAATGTACACCTAAATAGGTGTACATATTATTATTTCTTTATTTGTTATTTTGTTATTTTTTTCTTTTACCTAGTACCTAGTAGGTAAAAGAAAAAATGAAATAAAATGTACACCTAAATAGGTGTACATATTATTATTATTATTTCTTTATTTGTTATTTTTTCTTTTAACTAGTACCTAGAAGGTAAAAGAAAAAATGAAATAAAATGTACACCTAAATAGGTGTACATATTATTATTATTATTTCTTTATTTGTTATTTTGTTATATTTTCTTTTACCTAGTACTTAGTAGGTAAATACCTACTAGGTACTAGGTAAAAGAAAAAATAAAATAAAATAGGTGTAGGGACATTTAAAAAAAAAACGCGTACGCAAAGCGATCCCCACTCTTTCGCCGAGCGCTTAAGATCCATGCCGATACCTGTACTAGTGGCTATATACTCGATATAACGAACGCTATGGTCAAGCTTCTGGGTTAAGCAAAGTTTGTCAAGGTAGATAGGTGACCTTATATAACACACTGTAACTCTAGCATGTCAGGTCGTTGGTTCCAGCTGCCATTCGTAAACGTGGATTACTTTACTGTAGACTTTAGTACCTGGAAGGTGCTGCAAAATGATGGTTCCAGTACGTCCGATAAGGATGAACCTGAATTTTATCCCTAAAACATTGAATAAGATTGCTACATATACTTCTATGAAATGACATTCCAGCAGCAAGGAAATTCTAGTACTCAATCTACTTAATCCAATCATAGCATAGCATAGTCTGCCTTATAATGTTCCCACTGTTGGGACTCAGGCCTCCTCTCTAGGAGAGGAATTGGGCTGTAACCCAGTGCGGGTTGTTGGATGTCACATGTCTTCGAATTTTTGGTTCTAGGACATGCTGGTTTCCTCACGATGTTTTCCTTCACCGTTTTGAGAGCAGTGGTGATGAAATAAATTACACAAAGTAATGCGCCTGGCTGGGTTTGAACCCGCAACCTATAACTCGTAAGTCGGGGCCATTACCACTCGGCCACCACTGCTCTCAATTCGGCCACCACTGCTCTCACTCGGCCACCACTGCTCTCTGATCCACTACTAATCTAATCCTATTCAACAAATATCTTAGACCTTATTTTGAAAAATACGTTGTCAGGAAATGAAAGAGAAAAAATAAAGAAATTAATTTGTATAAAAAGCTAGACCAGTTCACAGGACAGTTGGAAAACGTCTAGCTAGAAACATTGTACCTACATATAAAATGTACTTCAATTGTTTAAAATACTTCTTCTCCCATGGAAAGTTTTCAACAGTTACTTACAAATGGAATGATGGAAATATAAAGAAAAATAAAACGTTTGATATATTTTATTGGTTTTCTAAAAATTGGTAAGTATTACTCAATTTTTTAACGTCTGTTAACAAAAGCTTATCCATCTACTTAATTTTACTATGTATACAATATCTACATAATTATAAATATTTTTACAAACATATTATTGCAAAATAATCACTGCAATTTAATTAAATAAAATACTTATCTACAAATTACAATCTTCATATTTCAAAAGTAAATATGTTTTATGAAAAGTCTAGATATTATTATTTGTTGTTAAAGAAAAAAGAAAAGGAAGAAAAAGAGTTTACTTACGACAAACATACATACCTTAAAAACTAAAACAATTAAAAATAATTAAAAACTAATCTCATAAAACCATTAAAAAAAAAAACTAATCTCGTAAAAAAATAAAAATAAAAAACTAATCTCGTAAAACAATAAAAAAATAATTAAAAAACCAATCCCTTAAAACATAAAAAAAAAAAAACGAATCTCGTAAAACAATAAAAAAATAATAATTAAAAAACTAATCTCTTAAAACAATAAAAAATAATTATAAAACTAATCTCGTAATACTAATCTAGTAGTTTTAATTTTCTTTATATTTTAAGTATACGTGACTTAACCTAAAATACTTCCACACGGCAAATATGATGAGTGACAGCACTAGAATAAAAGACAGCACAATTGCTGCCAAAACGAGGATAAGTTCTATTTCTAAATAATCTGCCCATGTCATATTGGCGGCGGGCGCACGCAGGTGTCTCGCACCACCATGGCGAAGCACGTACTCAATCCACCAAACGGCGCGCTCAAGCGGAGACTGGGGTTGGTCACGCATCATCTTATTCAGTTTGATGACGTTTGCTCGAAAACTGCAATCAATCAAGAAACTATAAATCTCTCAGTGACGTTTATACCATCTGCTGATAGAAATATAAATATACAAATGTGACTTTAGTATTTCTTTTGCATTCTAGATATGGACCTTCTACGAAGCAGTAATGCTAGCGAAAGAGGAGGCCGCAAGAGTGAGGGGACGTACAACCCCACGCCCCAGCCACCGCGACAGATGACGCCCTGAGCGTCGGGAATCGCAAAATGATCTCAGGCCACCGTAGGCACGGACTCGCGGACGACGAATAATGGTTAGCTTGCCGTCCGCTGGTCCTGTAAGAACCGATCCCGAAGCGTGGACGGCGCGTAATTTTCGCGTGTCTCAAAAAGATGGCAGCGAATCGTAGGGGCCCAGTAGGGCCGATGCCTGCTGGGGTTATGGGCAGAAATACGAAAATAATACCCGTGGTTAGGACCTGAACGCAAAGGGCAACTGAAGGAGCATAGGTATGGTTTTAGTCAGTAAAAGTCTGACACGCCTTTTTGCCTACCCTAGAGCATGAGAAATCATTAGATGATTCCCCACCTTAAAAAATCCTAGATATAGAATATCTAGATTTTCTGAAGCTACTAGAAATTCATTTTTTTGTACAAATGCAGAAAATTGTAAATTATTCTAATTGTCAACGAAGCGAAATTAAATCGAAGTCAATTTTTTAAGATTTTCTTCCCACACTGCGTTGGCTTGTCATCTTTCTGAACTGACATTTTCTATCAAAATGTTGGTTGCACATAGTGCGTTAACTACTTAGATAAAGGTTCGTCAGTAGGTTGTCATTATCTATTCTGTGGTCACTCTACTTTACCTTAATAGCCTAACATTTTGATTCCATACATTGTTTAATCATTTCCTACACTCGACCAAATTGGTAGTTAAAGCTTGTTGCCTATCAATATTAATCGAGGGATTTATTTAGTTGTCATAGTGACTGATTTCATTGGAGGAGAGGAAGTTTTCGTCAAGGGGACTTATGATATGACGCCTTTATTAATACAACATGATCAAAATTGATAAAGATATCTTGGACCAACCTTTTATCTCCAATGACATTGTTAATAGCAGCTTTAAAATCCTCAGCAGTCATTGTGAGCAAATCAAGTTTCACTCCAATCTTATGGTGTAGATATTTTTCAACATTATACCACTGGTCCGATAACATTGGGATACCAATGAGAGGCACTCCTGCTGTGATAGCCTCATCTGTCGATTGTAACCCTCCTTGAGTTACAAATACTTTGACCTTAGGATGCCCTGAAAATGCATGTTTATTTAATTTATTAATGAAAAAAAATTCTTTGTTTCCTTTTTTTCTAAAGTTTAATCACACACGTTCGTAATCATAACTTAGATATTACTTCTTAGCCTAATCTAAATTGATCCCTAGTAAAAATCAAGCATTTGTTTATATCAGTTGAATATGTAGCAAATTAATTATATTATAGATCAGATGTATATTAAAAAATAACCTAAAAGGGAAAACAATAAAAAACATGTAAAATAATTTCCAGTTTATAGTAAATGTTACATTTCTAAAAAACTACTAATCAGTTTCAATCCTTTTGAAACCAAATAATGAAATTTTGTATGTTCTATTAACTGTTGAGTCGCTAACTATAAATATGATGCCCATAAAACCACATTACTCACTTAGCAAGTCTGACTGTGGAAGCCATTTGGATATCCTGATGTTTTTAGAGCGTCCTGGCAGCTCGTCTTTGTCCCACTTCCACAAGACGTCATACGGTGACTGAGAGAAAACTTTGGCCATCAATTCTACCCTATCTGGAGGAAGCAGTGAAGGTTGGACGTTTGTGCCAAAGCTAATGTAGATTACGCCGTTCTTCGAGGAGTCCAGGTAAGTTTTTAGATCCTGCAATGAGTTAAATTGATTTAAAAGTCACCTTATGGTACCATATTGTGACTCTTTTACGATTTTTTAAAGACCAGTGGTAGCCCAACGGTAACAGACCCAACTTACGAAATGCTTTGCGTTACTGTGTGTAATTTATTCACTGCTCTCAAAACAATGTGATTCCAAGACATGCCAGTTTCCCGGCATGTCTAAACTTAAAAATTTCCCAAAACTATCAATTTCTGGATCTAGGTTAACCATTGACACAATAAGCGTATTTGCACAAATATTTAACTAGTGGTTTGGAAAAAACTTACTTGCGGCAATTCTTTGTGCGGTTTTTCCGGCAGTCCTCCTAAATGTATGACACTCGGAGGCACAGGTCGGATTCCTTCCCAAATTGGATTGATATTCAGAAATAACATATGCACATTATTTTTAAGCTCTTTTATGTTAGGTGTATCTGTTCCAAAATGTTTCTTTACTATTTCATTTTCCTCTTCTTCCTTACCTGCAAATGTTGCTATCCTGAAAGTATTGTACAATTCATATAACTTCTCGTAAACTGTCAGATTGTAGATTCTCTGGTGCATGTTTCCAGGATACAAGAATGGATGTGACGGAGCTCCAATGACTTCATAGTTATCCCAAATTGCTCCGAAAGAACTAATTTGGATCAGAGGTACTTTATAGACATGTGAGAAAGCCAAAGTTGATGGCATACAGGCTTCTGTAAGCAATAGGTCAAACTTCTGCTTTCCTTTAATGAGATCCTTAATTTCCGTAACTGCAAATTGTGCATCCACTGTTTTAATAACAACTTTCGCTCCAACTTTCATTTGTGCTATCAGATCTTCTTTATTTCCTCTTCCTGTTGCCATGAACTCCTCCCACACTTTGTACGATATATCGTGGACATCGATTTCAGTAAGATTTTTCGGAGCTTCACCTTTCTTGAACATGGGATCAGTTGTTATCACTACAACTTCATGGCCACGTTTGATGAGTTCCATTGTTATTGGCCTGAACGTGACTTGGTGGCTGATCGACGGGATTGGGTACACTGCCAGTATCCTCGCCGCATCAGTGACGAATACTTGTAAAAGGAAACACAATACTAGATGCCTTAACATCGCCATTGTATGAACGTGTTGCAACTAATTTGGAAGAGTTGAACGACGTGTGTTATATACGGAAACAAGTCGAGATAAGTATGGTCAATATTGAAGTAGATGACCTCGTTTGTTTTCGATATGTTCGTTCGTTTGTACAGTCTTTGATAGCGTGATAGAAATATTATTAATTTGTACATGAACATGATCTAATTTTGGTAATTGGTATTGTCAACGGACATGGTAAGTTCAGAAGGTTCTTACAACGGATTCAGGAAGAGCAAACGCTCGGCTGTCACCATTATGTAAACCACCCAGAGGATACGGTGGAGCATACGGTAAAGGTATGCCCCACTTGGGCGAAGCATCGCCGTGTACTCGTGGAGGCGATCAGCGCTGGCGGTCTCGCCACTGTGTTGACTTGAATAAGATTACTAGTTTCGCCAATCAATGAAATTATAATTTTCATTTATCTGATGAGGTTTTTTCTAGGTTTTTCCTAATCCTGAGCAACAAATGTCGGACCAAAATGATACTGTATTCCTAGAAAGAAATAGTAACGGAGTAAATTACAAAGTTCTACTCAAATTGTGAATCTACCCGGATTTGACCCAAAGAGACAAGTGCAGTACCAGATCAGTAATTTGACACTAAACGCACGAAGACATCTCAAACAACACCATTCAAATGTCTCCACTGTGAAAAAATTGGACGATCCCCAAGAACAAGGCAGCAAAATTGGCCCTCTCGTATATTACAAGTGTGGATTACCAGGTCACATGTCCATCCGGAGCTTTGATGGAAGCGGCGCGGCAGCAACAGTTGCACTAAGGCATCACGCAATGAGTGACGGGTTGACGGGTGTGTCATTAATCCTCCATCAGGAACAAGGCTGGTTACATTCTATTTTAATCCTGGTGCCGAGAGCTTATTCGTTCAAAAGAGGGCGTCATGTAAAATCAGTAGACATAAAACAAAAAGTAGGTACTCTGTACTGTTCATATTACTTGTGTAGTTGAAATTGATAATAACTTAATCGAGATTTTAATGCATGTTTTGCCAAAAATCTATTTGCGAAATTATATCATGTTAGGCAAGTAGTGTATTATTGCAAGGAATTACTTGAGTTAAGGGGTGACCAAACGTTTGCAAACTAGCGTTCCAACCAAGGTGACCTTGGTTTATGTGTCATCATTTCAGCCGCAAGACATCCACTGTTGGACATAGGCCTCCCCCAAGTGTCGCCATGACGACTGGTCCTGTATGTCTCGTATCCATCGGATTAGCGCCAAGTTAATGTCTGTGGTGCCAAGTGACAAGTGGCGTGACAATGAACGGTTAGTTATATCAAATCAAGCTAATCGCCAGTTTCAGTTTCGCAAAAAAAAAAATCGTTAAAATTGGAAACTGAATGGACTAGATTTTTTTACGATATTCAAATATTTTAACTAGTAGTTTGTAAAAAAATAGATTTGGATCGTATTCATATATGATTTTTATGCAATATTATTTTAGACAGTACGGTTGCCAAGGGTAACACACTTAATTAATAAACCCACTGGGTGTGGTATATAAACATAGATCATGTATTATGGATGGATATGTTATAACAGTTTGGAAAAAGTTTACCTGAGGCTTTATGCGGTTTCTCCGGCAGTCCTCCTAAATGTTTGACACTCGGAGGCAGGTCGGTTTTTTTCCCAAATCGGATTTATATTCAGAAATAACATAAGCACATTCTTTTGAAGCTCTTTATGTTCGATGTGTACTGTCTGGTTCAAAATATTTTCTAACCATTTCATTCTCTTCTTCCATACCTGCAAATATTGCTATACTGTAATTATGGTACACTTCATACAACTTCTCGTACAGTGTCAGATGGTAGATTCTCTGATGCGTGTTTCCAGGATACAAGAATGGATGTGACGGAGCTATCCTTAATTGCTTCGTAAAAAGTAACTTGGATCAGAAGTACCTACTTAATAAACATGTGAGAAAGTCAACGTTGTTAGATCACACGTTTCATTTATTTCTCTAAGAATAATGTAGGTATTTGCTAAAGGAAAACTGCTCAGGTAAAAGGTGGACCAGACGGTTGTAAAGGGTTGACCATACGGTTGCAAACTACCGTTCCAACCAAGGTGACCTTGTTAATTTCTCTCTGTGTAGACTACAGTTGACCTTCAACGCCCACGTGGTTTACATCCATGTAGTCGCAACACAAACCAAACACATAAACCAAGGTGACCTTGGTTAGAACGCTATGCGCTAGTTTGCAACCGTCTGGTCACCCCTTTAATTTGAGCAGCAAGTACTTTATTTAGGATGTGAAAGGCCCCCAAAGGACAATCCGATTTTCTTTCTTATAATTATATTTATAACCAGCTATGTATTCAAAATAAAAAAAAAACTTTTTACAACAAAAATACAACCGACTTCAAAGTAAAAAAAAAAACACTGAAAAGTGCAAAATAACTTTAATTTCGGAAGTCGCTGTGTCTATAATAGTTTTGTCTCTTCGTTATTTAACACCGACTTCCGAAATTAAAGTTATTTTGCACTTTTCAGTGTTTTTGTATAAATGTTTGTTGCCTCCACATTTCTATTCATTGGGGCGTAGCTCATGTGATATCGAAAGGAGATCGCATGAGGTAAGTTAGCGAGCTGGCATGTAAAATATATTTCTAAGGATTTTGTTGTTCTAGAATAGGTTTGAAAATTGAATAGAACAAAATAATGTCTAGTTTAAGGAGTTTGGACGCGACCATTGTAAAGTGAAGTCATTATCGTGAAGCAATATAAGTATTCAATGAAATAAGCCTTTCATTGCTACAGCCCTGAATTGAAGATCCTGGTACTGTCGCACAGAGAGTTGCGACAGTACTTATAAGCTGGCAGCGGATCTGGCTCTGCCAAAGGACATCATCGTTAAAAAGATTAGAATGCCTTGAAAGGCCTTGTCGCTCATCATCCTCTCTTCTCCTTCGTTTTCCTCCCCATTCCTCTAGCCGGTACAGTGGATCATTCACTGTTCAAGCTATCCGCCTTTGGAATTCTCTTCTGAACACATTAAGGGCTAGCCCCTCATTGGAGGTCTTCAGGGGAAGAATTAGGGAACATTTCCTGTCAACATGACCAATAAATATATATGTATAGGTTTTATTGTATATAATATGTTTATACGTATTGTGTGCTGCGCACAAATTTGTGTTGTTTATTTGAGTTATATATTGTGCATTTGTTTGAGTTATCCTCTTATATAAAATTTCTTACAAATATATTAAGGTTTGCTGTAAGAAAAACCCAAATCTGGTTTAAGCTCGCCTTTGTACATCAGATGTCCAATTTTTAATTAATTGTAAAATTGTGTACAATAAAGAATAAAAGAATGAATTTTTTCAAGGTACTGACGCTCACAATTTTTACTTACCACTGTATACCAAATTGTGTTAAAAGCAACGAAGGTTTGCTGTTTGAAAGAACGGTTTCATAAAATATTTCCAACCTTAATAAAAATGCATTTTATAAAGAGAAAAATTTGCATTTTTCTATCATTTCAAAATTATCATACAAATTGTATGTTTTACAGAGTTTTTTTAAATTCTAGGCTACATCACTCTTGTAAGATCCACTACGACTAAGGTACACTTTTCTTTCAGTAGAAATTCATCAAATTACTCCTCAAGCTATGGATGGAGCAAGAGGTAGTATTATGGTGCGTTTACACGTGGGCCCAGCCTCGGCCAATCGCCATTGTGTAAACGGGGTTTTCCCGTTTACACAATGGCTAGGGGTGGCGATTGGCCGAGGCTGGGCCCACGTGTAAACGGGGCATCAGACTTTTAAAATACATCTGTGTCCCTCCAGTTGCCGCTTGCGGTCAACAACCACGTCAATTCTTTCGAACAATCCTGTAAACCTGAACTACTGTATTAAGCTGTTGATCCCCGCACGAACGCCGGCTCTCGGGCGCCATTGTCTTACTATTGTGTCTCTAATTACACTACTCAACGAGTTAAGGTGTGAAGTTTTTACTTTTAGAGAGGCTAGTAGGGAAATACAACAATTCCAAAAACTAAACTGAAGGCTGGTGTGCTCTTCGAGTCGTATTCCTCATTACTGAGGGTCGTCAAGTTCCGATTGGATTAACTTGTTACCGATGGTGAAGTGCGATATGCAATTGGGTGTCCAGTGTGGAGTGGACTTGATCTGTCCATCTTTTTGAGCGGCGGCCTCGTGGTCGTTTGCCATCAGCCATGTCAGTTACGGTGAGATGTTCAAGGTTGTGGTCATTTTTCTGGGCTATGTGGCCAAAAAAACTCTAGTACTCTGCGCAAATAGATAGTTGACAGTCTAGTCTTAATTTTTCGTTCGCGTAAGATTGAGATATTTACGTCCATGAACTTGAAGCATTTTCCTGAAAGACCAGATCTCGAAGGTACGCCTTTTTCGAAGCCCAAGTTTCGTAAGCGTCAGGACCCCTGGACCACTAGCGATATTTGATGTTTAGAGAATACCAAAATTAACTACCTTTTTGCTACTATTTGGTACCTACCTTCAAATATTTGGTACCTCTATTGACAGCGAGAAAACGTCAGAAGAAAGTGGCCAGACATTCTGACGTCAGGATGTCTGGACCATTTTTTTTTTCATAGTTCTAGACAACATAGCTAATTTATCTTTTTGTAAATATTTACTACCTTTTTAGTACCTCACCATATATTTTTTTCGACATTTTTAGCATACTTGAAAAAAGTTAGATGTGAAATATTTTTTTCAAAATGAATATTTATTTTGCCACATATGCCATGAGATATCTGATGTTTAGAAAATACCAAAATATACTACCTTTATGCTACTACTTGGTCCCTAACGTCAAATACTTAGTACCTCTATTAACAGCGAGAAAACGCATGAAGAAAGTGTCATCAGGTTGTCTGGACCATTTTTTTATTTTCATGGTTTGAGACAACACAGCAAATTTATCTTTTGAAAAGTATTTACTACCTTTTTAGTACCTCAACAAATATTTTTTTCAGCTTTTTTTGACATACCTGAAAGATGTTACGTGTATTTTTTTTTTTCAAATTGGATATTTAATTTGCCACATTATGACATGAGATATCTGATGTTTGAAAAATACCTAAATACACTACCTTTATGCTACTGCTTGGTACCTAACATCAAATACTTAGTACCTCAATTAACAGCGAGAAAACGTATGAAGAAAGTGTCATCAGGTTGTCTGGACCATTTTTTTTCATGGTTCGAGACAACACAGCTAATTTGTCTTTTTGTAAATATTTACTACCTTTTTAGTGCCTCAACATATATTTTTTTCAACGTTTTTTTAGCATACTTGGAAAAAGTTAGATGTGAAATATATTATTTTTTAAATGGATATTTAATTTTCCATATGATATGACATAAGATATATGATGTTTAAAAAATAAAATACTTTTATGCTACTACTTGGTACCTAAATCAAATAACTAACGTAGTACCACTATTGACAGCGAAAAAACGCGTAAAGAATGTGGTCAGACATTCTGACTAAGATATATGATGTTTAAAAAATACAATAATTTTATGCTACTACTTGGTACCTAAATCAAATAACTTACGTAGTACCTCTATTAACAGCGAAAAAACGCGTGAAGAATGTGGTCAGACATTCTGACATCGTATGTCTGGGCCATTTTTTTTTCATGGTCAAGACAAAACAGCTAATTTATCTTTTTGTAAGTATTTGCTACCTTTTTAGTACACATATAATTATTATTATTTTTTGTCGTTCTATAAAAATGTAACGCATTAAAAAAAAAACATGATGAATATGTAATTAGCTACATAGACAGCATGAGATATTCATTTATCATGTATTTTTTTTAATGCGTGTCATTTTTCAGGTACGACAAAAATATCTGAATTATATGTTGAGGTACTATAAAGGCAGCAAATACTTACAAAAAGCTTATTTATCATAAGCTGTGTTGTATCGAACCATGAAAAAAAAAATTGTCCAGACATCTTGATGTCAGAATGTCTGACCACATTCTTCACGCATTTTCTCACTGTCAATAGAGGTACTAAGTATTTGACGTTAGGGACCAAATAGTAGCATAAAGGTAGTGTATTTTGGTATTTTCTAAACCTCATATATCTCAAGTCATCTATGGCAAATTAATATCCAATTTGAAAAAAAATAATACACGTAACATCTTTCAGGTATGCCAAAAAAGCTGAAAAAATATTTTTTGCGGTACTAAAAAGGTAGTAAATACTTTTCAAAAGATGAATTAGCGATGTTGTCTCGAACCATGAAAAAAAAAATGGTCCAGACAACCTGATGACACTTTTTTCATGCGTTTACCCGCTGTTAATAGAGGTATTAAGTATTTGACGTTAGGGACCAAGTAGTAGCATAAAGGTAGTATATTTTGGTATTTTCTAAATATCAGATAGCTCATGTCATATGTGGCAAAATAAATATTCATTTTTTTAAAAAAAAAAAACACCTAACTTTTTCCAAATATGCTAAAAAAAGTTGAAAAAAATGTATGTTGAGGCACTAAAAAGGTAGTAAATATTTACAAAAAGACAAATTAGCTGTGTTGTCTCGAACCATGAAAAAAAAATGGTCCAGACAACCTGATGACACTTTCTTCATACGTTTTCTCGCTGTTAATTGAGGTACTAAGTATTTGATGTTAGGTACCAAGCAGTAGCATAAAGTTAGTGTATTTAGGTATTTTTCAAACATCAGATATCTCATGTGATAATGTGGCAAATTAAATATCCAATTTGAAAAAAAAATACACGTAACATCTTTCAGGTATGCCAAAAAAGCTGAAAAAAATATTTGTTGAGGTACTAAAAAGGTAGTAAATACTTTTCAAAAGATAAATTTGCTGTGTTGTCTCGAACCATGAAAATAAAAAAATGGTCCAGACAACCTGATGACACTTTCTTCATGCGTTTTCTCGCTGTTAATAGAGGTACTAAGTATTTGACGTTAGGGACCAAGTAGTAGCATAAAGGTAGTATATTTTGGTATTTTCTAAACATCAGATATCTCGTGGCATATGTGGCAAAATAAATATCAATTTTGAAAAAAAAAAAATCACATCTAACTTTTTTCAACTATGCTAAAAAATAATGAAAAAAATATATGGTGAGGTACTAAAAAGGTAGTAAATATTTACAAAAAGATAAATTAGCTATGTTGTCTAGAACTATGAAAAAAAAAATGGTCCAGACATCCTGACGTCAGAATGTCTGGCCACTTTCTTCTGGCGTTTTCTCGCTGTCAATAGAGGTACCAAATATTTCAAGGTAGGTACCAAATAGTAGCAAAAAGGTAGTTAATTTTGGAATTCTCTAAACATCAAATATCGCTAGTGGTCCAGGGGTCCTGACGCTTACCAAGTTTCAACTCCGTAGCTGAATATGGAGAAGACTAGACATTTGATCAATTTAGTTTTGACTTTGGTACTTCACTGGTACATATCGTCGTATCCTACGAATAGGGGCGTAACTGCATAATAGCAACTTTTCAGGAGACACTTTTTTGTGTTTAATTAAATTAAATATTATCAAATATGTATTTAGTGATTTCATAAAATGTGTATTGATATCTTAAGATTCGGCTACGATTATTTTCAATAAATTATCTTTATATTTTAAATGCATTTTGTCCCTTATATCCTTAATCTCTGTTGTGTTAATCAATTTTCAATTTGGGTACATGAAAAAAAAACCATAATGGTGATTGTGGCCGTGTTCTATGGAATGTCTATATTGCAATACGAAGCCCTAATTACGTTTGTGTCTTTCTTCTATGTTTCAAATTATGTTTTTGTTTATTCTTAAGCAGATAAAAGGCATAATTTAACTTATTGCTCAAGTCCAGCACTACTTCGCATTATGTAATTAGAATGACCTTATTAAGTAGGTACAAACTCGTTGATGTTATGATATTTGAACTTATTCAATACTACAATTTAACAAAACGCGTTCCGCCGACTAGTGGCCGAGCGGCGCTAGTACGCTCTCTTCGCGCCCGCGCACCCCCACTATTCGCGAAGAAAGAGGGCGCGACGGCGATTGTAGCTTTTTTCTTCGATGAAAACGTAGTGCGTAAAATTGTGGCTTTTTATAAAACCTAGTTATTTGATAACCTGTACCGTTTTTAATTATTTTGTTGAACTGGTTATATGTGGTAAGATGAGAAGAATTGGATTATGCAATAAAAAAAGAAAGCCACTATGTTCGTTAGGGCACTATTCGTAGGATACGACGATATAGGGGTCGCAACATTACACTTGCAACCCCTCCATATACCAGTGAAGTACTTACCCCTGTACTGTGAGGCTTGTTACAGGTATCGGCACGGATCTTGAGCGCTCGGCGAAAGAGTGGGGATCGCTTTGCGTACGAGTTTTTTTTTTAAATGTACACCTATTTTATTTTTATTTTTTCTTTTACCTAGTACCTAGAAGGTAAAAGAAAAATGAAATAAAATGTACACCCATTTACCTACTAGGTACTAGGTAAAAGAAAAAATAAAATAAAATAGGTGTAGGGACATTTAAAAAAAAAACGCGTACGCAAAGCGATCCCCACTCTTTCGCCGAGCGCTTGATATCCGTGCCGATACCTGTACTAGTGGCTATATACTCGTAATAACTAACGCTATGGTCAAGCTTCTGGGTTAAGCAAAGTTTGTCAAGGTAGATAGGTGACCTTATATAACACACTGTAACTCTAGCATGTCAGGTCGTTGGTTCCAGCTGCCATTCGTAAACGTGGATTACTTTACTGTAGACTTTAGTACCTGGAAGGTGCTGCAAAATGATGGTTCCAGTACTTCCGATAAGGATGAACCTGAATTTTATCCCTAAAACATTGAATAAGATTGCTACATATACTTCTATGAAATGACGTTCCAGCAACAAGGAAATTCTAGTACTCAATCTACTTAATCCTATCATAGCATAGCATAGTCGGCCTTATAATGTTCCCACTGTTGGGATTCAGGCCTCCTCTCTAGGAGAGGAATTGGGCTGTAACCCAGTGCGGGTTGTTAGATGTCACATGTCTTCGAATTTTTGGTTCTAGGACATGCTGGTTTCCTCACGATGTTTTCCTTCACCGTTTTGAGAGCAGTGGTGATGAAATAAATTACACAAAGTAAAGCACCTGGCTGGGTTTGAACCCGCAACCTATAACTCGTAAGTCGGGGCCATTACCACTCGGCCATCACTGCTCTCAATTCGGCCACCACTGCTCTCGCTCGGCCACCACTGCTCTCTGATCCACTACTAATCTAATCCTATGAACCTCAACAAATATCTTAGACCTTATTTTGAAAAATACGTTGTCAGGAAATGAAAGAGAAAAAATAAAGAAATTAATTTTAAATATAAAAAGCTAGACCAGTTCACAGGACAGTTTGAAAACGTCTAGCTAGAAACATTGTACCTACATATAAAATGTACTTCAATTGTTTGAAACGCTTCTTTTCCCATGGAAAGTTTTCAACTGTTACTTACAAATGGAATGATGGAAATATAAAGAAAAATAAAACGTTTGATATATTTTATTGGTTTTCTAAAAATTGGTAAGTATTACTAAATTTTTTAACGTCTGTTATCAAAAGCTTATCCATCTACTTAATTTTACTATGTGTACAATATCTACATAATTATAAATATTTTTACAAACATATTATTGCAAAGTAATCACTGCAATTTAATTAAATAAAATAGTTATCTACAAATTACAATCTTCATATTTCAAAAGTAAATATGTTTTATGAAAAGTCAAGATATTATTATTTGTTGTTAAAGAAAAAAGAAAAGGAAGAAAAAGAGTTTACTTACGACAAACATACATACCTTAAAAACTAAAACAATTAAAAAATAATAAAAAACTAATCTCGTAAAACTATTAAAAAAAAACTAATCTCGTAAAACAATAAAAAAAAATTAAAAAACTAATATCGTAAAACAATAAAAAAAATTAAAAAACTAATCTCGTAAAACAATACAAAAATAATTTAAATAACCAATCCCTTAAAACAATAAAAAATAATTAAAAAACTAATATCGTAAAACAATAAAAAAATAATAATTAAAAAACTAATCTCTTAAAACAATAAAAAATAATTAAAAAACTATTCTCGTAGTACTAATCTAGTAGTTTTAATTTTCTTTATATTTTACGTATACGTGACTTAACCTAAAATACTTCCACACGGCAAATAAGATGAGTGACAGCACTAAAATAAAAGACAGCACAATTGCTGCCAAAACGAGGATAAGTTCTGTTTCTAAATAATCTGCCCATCTCATATTGGCGGCGGGCGCACGCAGGTGTCTCGCACTACCATGGCGAAGCACGTACTCCGTCCACCAAACGGCGCGCTCAAGCGGAGACTGGGGTTGGTCACGCATCATGTTATTCAGTTTGATGACGTTTGCTCGAAAACTGCAATCAATCAAGAAACTATAAATCTCTCAGTGACGTTTATACCATCTGCTGATAGAAATATAAATATACAAATGTGACTTTAGTATTTCTTTTGCATTCTAGATATGGACCTTCTACGAAGCAGTAATGCTAGCGAAAGAGGAGGCCGCAAGAGTGAGGGGACGTACAACCCCACGCCCCAGCCACCGCGACAGATGACGCCCTGAGCGTCGGGAATCGCAAAACGATCTCAGGCCACAGTAGGCACGGACTCGCGGACGACGAATAATGGTTAGCTTGCCGTCCGCTTGTCCTGTAAGAACCGATCCCGAAGCATGGACGGCGCGTAATGTTCGCGTGTCTCAAAAAGATGGCAGCGAATCGTAGGGGCCCAGTAGGGCCGATGCCTGCTGGGGTTATGGGGAGAAATACGAAAATAATACCCGTGGTTAGGACCTGAACGCAAAGGGCAACTGAAGGAGCATAGGTATGGTTTTAGTCAGTAAAAGTCTGACACGCCTTTTTGCCTACCCTAGAGCATGAGAAATCATTAGATGACTCCCCACCTTAAAAAATCCTAGATATAGAATATCTAGATTTTCTGAAGCTACTAGAAATGCATTTTTTGTACAAATGCAGAGAATTGTAAATTATTCTAATTGTCAACGAAGCGAAATTAAATCAAAGTCAATTTTTTAAGATTTTTTCCCACACTGCGTTGGCTTGTCATCTTTCTGAACTGACATTTTCTTTCAAAATGTTGGTTGCACATAATGCGTTAACTACTTAGAAAATGTTCCTCAGTGGGTTGTCATTATGTATTCTGTGGTCACTCTACTTTACCTTAATAGCCTAACATTTTGATTCCATACATTTTTTAATCATTTCCTAAACTCGACAAAATTGGTAGTTATAGCTTGTTGCCTATCAATATTAATCGAGGGATTTATTTAGTTGTCATAGTGACTGATTTCATTGGAGGAGAGGAAGTTTTCGTCAAGGGGACTTATGATATGACGCCTTTATTAATAGAACATGATCAAAATTGATAAAGATATCTTGGACCAACCTTTTATCTCCAATGACATTGTTAATAGCAGCTTTAAAATCCTCAGCAGTCATTGTGAGCAAATCAAGTTTCACTCCAATCTTATGGTGTAGATATTTTTCAACATTATACCATTGGTCCGATAACATTGGGATACCAATGAGAGGCACTCCTGCTGTGATAGCCTCATCTGTCGATTGTAACCCTCCTTGAGTTGCAAATACTTTGACCTTAGGATGCCCTGAAAATGCATGTTTATTTAATTTATTAATGAAAAAAAATTCTTTGTTTCCTTTTTTTCTAAAGTTTAATCACACACGTTCGTAATCATAACTTAGATATTACTTCTTAGCCTAATCTTAATTGATCCCCAGTAAAAATCAAGCATTTGTTTATATCAGTTGAATATGTAGCAAATTAATTATATTATAGATCAGATGTAGATTAAAAAATAACCTAAAAGGGAAAACAATAAAAAACATGTAAAACAATTTCCAGTTTATAGTAAATGTTACATTTCTAAAAAAACTGCTAATCAGTTTCAATCCTTTTGAAACCAAATAATGAAATTTTGTACGTTCTATTAACTGTTGAGTCGCTAACTAATTATGATGCCCATAAAACCACATTACTCACTTAGCAAGTCTGACTGTGGAAGCCATTTGGATATCCTGATGTTTTTAGAGCGTCCTGGCAGCTCGTCTTTGTCCCACTTCCACAAGACGTCATACGGTGACTGAGAGAAAACTTTGGCCATCAATTCTACCCTATCTGGAGGAAGCAGTGAAGGTTGTACGTTTGTGCCAAAGCTAATGTAGATTACGCCGTTCTTCGAGGAGTCCAGGTAAGTTTTTAGATCCTGCAATGAGTTAAATTGATTTAAAAGTCACCTTATGGTACCATATTGTGACTCTTTTATGATTTTTTAAAGACCAGTGGTAGCCCAACGGTAACAGACCCAAATTACAAAATGCATTGCGTTATAACTGTGTGTAATTTATTCACTGCTCTCAAAACAATGTGATTCCAAGACATGCCAGTTTCCCGGCATGTCTAAACTTAAAAATTTACCAAAACTATCAATTTCTGGATCTAGGTTAACCATTGACACACTAAGCGTATTTGCACAAATATTTAACTAGTGCCCCTCAGCCAAACTTAAATACCTTATAGCCTGAGTGCATCTCATGACTATTCTAATAATCCCAAACACGGTTAGATTACATTAATTTATTACAGAGTTCCGGTGCCTAACTTCAGGTTTCATCATCAGATCAGTTCGATATATTCCCCTCTACTTTCAGTCAGTCATCGGCTACACGTATAAACAAAGCAATTTTACTTGTTACGACGGTTCTGCTGTGATCCTATGAGGAGTTCTGTTCCATAACTTCGAAGTTCATGATCAAATCATAACAATATTTCTATGGGACCAACTCGGAAGCATAACCTTTCAATCAAAAAAAATAATTTCTAAATCGGTAAACAATTAACCGAGAAATCGGTGAACATACATAAAAAAAAACATACATTCAACCGAACATATAACCTCCTCCTTTTTGAAGTCGGTTAAAAACCAGCGAAATTACGTAACGATTTTTAACTCGTTGAGTAGTGTAATTAGAGACACAATAGTAAGACAATGGCGCCCGAGAGCCGGCGTTCGTGCGGGGATCAACAGCTTAAATGTGAGAAACCACGCAGTTGTTATTCTAGATGTAGATAAATAATATAAATGGAAAGAAAAAATATGTAGGTCAATGACTCACCCTGCCGGTTAGGTATATGGTGTAAAAAATCACCATTCGACGACGGTGCACACGCCCGTCACTTCAATTTGTAATTTTTAATTTATTTTTTTGCTGAAACAACTATAATTATCGAACTGGTCACTCTTTCTCTTCGCTACTATTTGGCTTAAATATAAAAACGTATTTTAACGACTCTAAAAACAAAAAGATGATGCGACGAGCGAAGCACTAATACGTGACTGAGCGCTAGATGAGAACGTCACCATGAAGAACAAAATTTTAAATCTACCTTCCATTCGAATAATATTTATAGTTTCAAAAATTGGTTTTTTCCACACAAAACTTTTTTTTTCTCCTAAATTTATTGCGAAATAGCGAATCTATAAATTAGACGTGGGTAAACTATATGTGTGTTTATGCTTATATCGAGAACAAAGCTAATAATAATGGAAAGCTGAAAGCTAGTAGTGATGGGAAACATAGATTATAATGTTTGTTTCTTTTATGTGGGTGCAGCGGAACTTCTTTTAGTCCATAATTAAAACTTTTAATGTAGCGTTAACAAAAACATTGTACCATTGTCATGTCACTTGTAAATTTTCACCTTCAAATATATTAGAGGGCACGGTAGTGCCCTCGCCAAGGCGAGAAAAAAGTGGCACGGACGTACCATCCTTTTCTCAAAACAGTTCAGGCCATTTTTGACCCCCTATAACTTGGGCACATTAGCAGTAATGCTAGCAAAGGATTCGGCCGATCGCTTGAGGCAACAGTCCTCACGCTCCAACCGCCGCCGGGATTCCGATTTCCAGCCACCGTAGGCGCGTTTTTGCAGACGGCGAGCAATGGGTAGCTCGCCGCCCGACCGTCTGGTAACCGTCCGGACCGAGCCCAAGTCGTCGACGATGCGTACTGTTCCACGCGCGCCTCAAGGAAATATCAGCAACTGCATGGGCCCAGCCTACTGAGGCCAAGGGTCTGATTCTGAAAGGAAGACTCAACCCTGGTACGAAAGGCAACAAAGGAACAGGAGTGGGTTTTTAGTCAGTAAAAGTTTGACACTATCTCCCGCTCCGTCTAAGAGTGGGAAATGTCATAAGATGATTTTCCCACCGAAAAAAAAACCCATATAACTTCGTTGTTTATAAAACTAGAAGCCTGAATTCAGTAACCAAGCAGGTATTGTATAAACACGGTATATTTTAAATTTCATTCAATTTGAACCAATAGTTTAAGAAATATAACTGGTCAAAGTTTCTTAATTTTGCCACTCACTGACTGATCGATAAACAAAACTCTAAGGCACTTCTAGCAGACATAGAAACTGAAAATTTAGAATAAAATTAGTGTTTAGTGTATAAATCAATGAAAAACTAAAATATTTTCAATTTCAGTACATTTTTCTAGATATACTAACTGCATAAATGACTTCGTAATCCCCTACAAATATATAGGATTACAAAGTTACATTGAATGAATCATTTTGTGTCGTTTCGTTTTGTTTCGCTGTGTTTTGTTTCGTTTCGTTTCGTTTCATTTCGTTTTAGCTCACCAGATCATCGGTCCACCTTGTGGGAGACCACACTCTGATAATATAAAATCGTAATACTACGCTCGCGACCTCTGCTTTGCTGCTCGTCCTTCTGATGTTGTTTCTTCGGTGAAGGTAAGAATTGGTGACACTACTATCACGACATACCCCGGAAGGTTCCTGACATAACCCGGCCGTCGGGTAAACACCGTGCTCCTACATACAAGACCTTCTACATCGCAGTCAAGCAATGGTTTATATCAATTAAAAAAAAAATGTACGTACAACACCCTGGACCACCCGTATCATGTACCCGCGGTGACTGGCACCAGACAAATTAAAAATCGCTAAGGAGGAGTTTGAATCTATGTTAGCTAATGGCACAGCCAGACCCTCCAACGCACCTTGGGCTTCACACTTACACCTGGCACCTAAAAAGGATAGTGGGTGGCGGCCATGCACGCGCGTACAATACCCGATAGATACCCTATCCGCCACATCCATGACGTCGCCCTCTTTCTGGATGTCAAGTATTCCTTAGACCTAGTCAAAGCTTCTAACCAAATACGAGTTAACCCAGAGCATATTCCGAAGACAGCCATCACTACACCGTTAGGGTTATACGAGTCTCTTTATATGACGTTTGGACTACGTAACGTAAGTCATCCAATGACTTCTCTCGCTCTAGGGCGATGCGAGAGGGCCAACAACCCATGGCTCTAGTAGGCTATGACCCTGCTAGCCCCCTACGGTTTTGCTGACATATCCTTGAGGGGCGCGTGGAACTCGGTTTGGATGGTTACTGGACGGCCGGACGGCGAACTACTTATTGCACGCCGTATAAAGTTTGGTTGCTTCCAACAAATTGCAAGGGTGTCACATAATGTGAGATATCATGGTTGGCTGGCTCATTCTTGACCCGAAGAATTAGCATTGTCATTCAACTTGGCAAGGTGCCAGTCTTCTGGGCAATTTTTCGAATGGCAGTGGTGGTGGCAGTGGTGTGATGGGTGTGTGTGTGGTGTGAGTGGTGTGTGTGTGTGGTGTGATTGGTGATGTGGTCAAGTAGCTTGACGCCTGAGTGGTTTTTGCATATTGAGCTTCATTGTCGAGCGACACTGAAGCTCAATATGCAAAAACCACTCAATATGCAAACACCGAATGTCTAACAGTGGACGTCTCTCAGCTGAAATTGTGTTTTCTCCTTCGTACTCCACGTCATACTTCCAGCCGCTATGATAGCTTATTTTGTGTAATTGCAGTACATCCCTGGAACTCTTTCCCACACTTCCTCCGCGATAGTTTTAATTTTTGTCTTGAAGGCGTCTGGGTGGCTAAGACAAAAATTAAGAGCATTTATAAGATTAAGATCTCAGATATAATGGTTTGAATGTATTATTCGTTCCGATGTCCCTTAGATTGGTATTTTTTCCAGCACCAGCGATCTGGACTTTTTTGTTTCGGTGGGAAAATCATCCAATGACATCCCCCGCTCTTGGGCGGAGTGGGAGATAGTGTCAGACTTTTACTGACTAAAAACTTACTCCTGATCCTTCTTTGCCTTCGTTCCAGGGCGCGGGGCGGGAGATAGTGTCAGACTTTTACTGACTAAAAACCCACTCCTGTTCCTTCGTTGCCTTTCGTACCAGGGCCGAGTCTTCCTTTCAGAATCAGACCCTTGGCCCCAGTAGGCTTCGACCCTGCTAGGCCCCTACAGTTGCTGACATCTCCTTGAGGCGCGCGTGGAACAGCACGCGCCGTCGACGACTTGGGCTCGGTCCGGACGGTTACCGGACGGTCGGACGGCGAGCTACCCATTGCTCGCCGTCCGTAAGCCAGCGCCTACGGTGACTGGGGCGTGAGGGCCATGCTCTCGCGCGTGCGGCCGCTTTCTTTGCTAGCATTACTGCTTCGCTGAAGGAGGCCACCGCCCGCCAATCCTCCTCGCTCCGGACCATGGCCTGTACCAAGGTTTACCTAGATCTGGCCTAGAAAAACCTTTTCTTTTGTACGATTGGCACATTGCGAATTGAATAATAAAATTTATACTAAACGCATTGTAATCGTTTTTTTACGACGCGAGACACTATCCAAAAACAACGCGTGTCTTATCCGCTACTGGCAGGGTCGTCATATAGGGAAGTATGAAATTAAACACTTGAGTGCTGGAACAATACTATTTATTAAAGTTTATTATAACATAAATTATGTTAAAAAACCAAAGTTTAATGATTATTGATAATACCGTACGTATAGTATACATTGCATTAGGTTACTCCGACTACCAACCGCGGTAGACACGGACTTGCGGACGTCGATCAATGGGCAGCACGCCGTCTGGCCGTGCGGTAAGCCCAGTCGTCAACAGCGCGTAGTGATGCACGCGCTCCTCAAAGAGATATCAGCAAACCGTAGGGGCCCAGCAGGGCTGATGCCCGGCGGAGATATTTTGAAAAGAAAACCAAGAAAAGAAAGTCCTAGAACGCAAAGGGCAACTGAAGGAAACAGGTGTGGTTTTAGTCAGTAAAAGTCTGACACGCCCTTTCGCTCCGCCAAGAGCGATAGAAGTCATTAAATGAGCACCCACCTTAAAGAAAAATACTAATATCATAAATGTGAAAGTTACTAGTAAGTTTCATGGTTGTACCACTGAACCGATTTGGCATAACATGTTACTGAGTAGTAAGATTGAACTCCGAGGAAGGACACAGGATACTGTATATCTTGCTTCGACAAAATCAACGTTCACGTGGATAAAGCCGCCGATAGAAGCTAGTATTAAATAAAGTGATCACGTCGATTCCTAACATTAGGTGAGATAATGATCAAGTCACGTCGTCCATCATAAAAAAAATCTATATACGTATAATAAATCTGTAGAAAAGTCCTTAGCTGTACGGGCATCACGTAAAGTGAACGAAATCGATGTAGATAACTTTTATATACTAAAATTGTGTGTAACTTGATATATTACTTTAACTTTGTTTTATCGAAACGGTTGACTATATCGGAAGATATATGAATTTTAAGTGTTCAAGAAGTAAAATATCACACTACACGCAATTCAGATACTCGCAACGCCATCTAAAGACTCAAAGTAGAACTAACGATGACAGTTCGTAGCTACATTCATTGACTGTTAGGCGGTACAAAGTTCAAATAAATAATTTATAAAAATATATACAGTATTTTTTCTTTTTTGACGTAGGTCGTGTAACAGATGATACAGTTTCACTATCGAAATTACTCAAAACGATCAATTTCTGGTTCTAGTTTAACCATTGTCACATTAAGCGTATTTGCAATAATACTTTAACTAGTGATTTGGAAATAACTTTCTTAGGACAATTCTTTCTGCGGTTTCTCCGGTAGGCCTCCTAAATGTATGACACTCGGCGGCACAGGTCGGTTCAGACCCTTCCCAAATTGGATTGATATTCAGAAATAACATATGCACATTATTTTTAAGCTTCATTCGCTTCTTCTTCCGTATTACGCGAGTCCGACTCACACTTGCCCAGTTTTTAACTAAAGTATCAAAATAATTTGCATCTCTTTTAAAAATTGTAACAAAATGCTATGCTTTGTGGTTTATTAATTATTTTTTTTATAGTAGTATAGCGTGCCAATTTTCTACCATGTTTGACATTTTAGATCATCCTTTTATTCAAATCAACCACGTCTCAATAAAATAATCATTGTACAAGTACTTTGTGACTTGTTTGTTATTTTGACTACGCATTTGTACTACGCATGGAAAATTGCTGTTTTAACTCTTACCAAAAGGGCTGTTCATAATTCATTAAAAACAGAATTACATTGGTGACTCATATTTAAAAAATGTATTTGTATCATTTGTAATGTGACGTTTGTACAAAAGAGACAGCGAGATGTTCCCAATACGCTGCCATTTTTCTTCATACCGCTATTTAAAAACTTAATTGCCGCTTCATTTAAGGCGTGACCAGACAGTTGCCAACTAGCGTTTTGAAAAAAAAAACAATTTCTATGTTGTTTTCAGAAAACGATTAGTTTTTAGTTTTGTTTGTTGTTTACTACTTACCCATATTGTTTAAAAAATAAATACAACAGGATAATACTCTATCGTGTCAAGAGGCCAATATAAGCGAGTAGACTCAGATACAATAGTTCAATAGTGTGGATTTGTTTACCTACATTATGTGCATAGGTCATTAACCTAAATAACCTATTAATGTTAATTATTTGATAACAAAGACAATTTTAGATAGAAATAATAAATATTAAAGTCACATAATCTGAGCTCATTATGTAAACGAAATTATCATTTTATTGGCTAATAAACATATAATTATAATTATCTTGACAAAACATAAGCGCGCGTGGAAATGCGTGTTGATTGCTTGTATGCATTGAGGCGAGGTTGCACAAATTTTTGAACATTTTTGAACCTCTGGAAAACCATTAATATAAAAGAGAACACCATGAAAAATTATTTTATTAAAATTAACCATAATTATGACCAACCGCTGGGTAAATATTAAAACATGATATAAGTTCGTCGGTTAGATAAAAAAAAAACACGAATCTGACTCAACTTACGATTTCAAAAAAGTTAAATATTATGTAGGTATTCTATTAAAAGTTTCAAAACAATTCGGTAGGTCTTAGGAACTAGTTATTAGTGCTATCACACCACTCTTCTCATCAATCTAGGGTATTGATAAGACAAACAAAAACGTGAAACCGTGGGGCTCGTGATATTTCCTACGACAGTCGATCACTCACGTTATTATAAATACTATTTACATGTTTACTCGGGTTATGCTACAATTTAAAAAAAAAAAACCTTGCAAAAATGACAACTGCCGTGGAGGAGATCACTGTATCTATTAAACCTAACAAATAACACTGTTCAGAGTTAAATTATTAAGGCTAAATTAAAATAACCCGATTGGCTGTTGTTGCCACGTTCGATAGATGGCGTTGTACGACCAGACGCGAATCCTGAATCGCGCTATGGTTTCGTTACATATCGCAATACTTGTTTGTCCAAGAAAACTAAAGATTCTGATTGTAAATACAACACGTAAGTGTAATTTTTGAAAAATCAGTCTTAATTTACAAGGTAAGTAAAAGGCTGATTTTATTAAAAAACTTGTTGAGTCAATGAATGTAAATAATCACTATGTTTTTTTTTTATAAAAATAAAATCGCTGTAACGGGGCCGCGAAGTCGACATAGACCCGGGCCAGTAATCACAAAATACTCTGTGACTGCAACCGACTCTTAATACGTATAAGATTTGCGTCCCTAATGCACAGGATGCGGGCCAGTTCTGACAGGCTGGACTTTTTTTTTTCGGGTGGTAAAATCATCTAATGACATCCCCCGTTCTTGGGCGGAGTGGGGGATGTCAGACTTTTACTGACTAAAAACCCACTCCTGTTCCTTCTTTGCCATTTTTTTTGCAGGGCCCCGGGGATCTCTTTCGCATCATCCATGGCCCCAGTAGGCTTTGACCCTGCTGGGCCCCTACGGTTGCTAGTATTAATTAGTGATAACTCACGTTCGGCTTTGGTACGGACGGACCAAATCCGTCGTACCAAGTTCGAACATGTGTTAACACTTTTAAGATTCAGCAGCCTACCTCAATTCACCACTTAACTGCACTAACTTTTCTTATTTTTTATTTAATGTTCTTCCTTTTCATCTTTTGTTTACATTATCTAACCTTTTGATTCTTACCGTTTATTCTTTTATATTTTCAGCCACTTATCTTGAAACCATGCCTGTGATGACCCGTAAGGCTACTGCTCAGGATATGGAGCTGAAACTGAGAATGGCACTCCAAGGACTTAAGGAATCGAAAGACCAGTTTGAACAATTATTGCTGGAGAGGGAGGAAAGTGACAATGAAATAAAAGACATAATCTTAAAAAACACAAGCCGTAAACGGGAGCTCGTGGACATTAGTCAGCAATACCAAAGACATTGTTTATGAACGCGATCAACTGCGGTTATCACGGATGGTTTTAGGGATTGTGGTAACTTATATGAGAAGGCTTTGTGCAAAGGAATCTCCAGGATGAACTAAATTCTGCTATAAATGAAATTCTTAAATTACAAAAAGCAAACGAAAGTATTTAGGTAAGGGACACTAACCATTTATAAAGCGAATTATTAAATTCTAATTGTAACCCTCATCCCATACCTACTATTGACCTAACTGAGGATAATTTGTCACAATAAATTTAAAAAATATGTAAAATTTAGTCGAATAATAATAGGAAATGTCAGCAATACAAAAAGCCACATAAACGCTTATACAAATATATTCCACTCAGGAAAGAACATGTTGATTTAATTATAATACATTAAAAAATTATCAGATAAAATTAGAACACAGCAAGAGGATATATAAAATTGATACACAGCACTTACAGTCTGAAATAAAGGTACTTGTACTATAGTATATACTCATAGCAGTAATAAGTAATTAGTTGAAATGAATTAAACGATATAATAAATACACAGTTAAGAAAATTAAATAGGTACTTATATTAGCGCTTTTCCTCTCTCTTACCATTTATAATGTTGCTGTGCCCCACAGGGTTCATAATTGTTTCAATTTTTTATTATTTATCACCTGACATGTATATTATGGATTGCAATAAAGATTTGATTTAAGATTTGATTTGAAAATTCACTCAGTTCTCTTTACAGGAATTATGTAGGTACAATCTTAATGCCAAATCAAAGAACACATTCTTGCTGCTAATGAGTTAGTTATGTTCCAGTGTACATGTCAGACAGTCTCAGACCTTGATGCTGGTCAGCCTGAGGCAACGGAGGACCCGTCCCTGGCTGAAAGTTCTTGTCGAAACTGTGTTACTGAACAAGGTTTACCAGATTTTGGACAGGATTTATCTCAGGTTGACCAGGCTGAGTTTGATGATTTTCCATCTTGTAATAGTCAGGATTGTAATCATTCGGTTATGTTCTCAAATAGAAAGGGAAGATGTTTGGGCAAATGAATAAACAACAACCTTAGTTATTCTACTCAAAATCATTATATTACAAAATAACGTTATTTAACGGTACTTCGACGTCCACTGTTGGACATAGGCCTCCCCCAAGCGTCACCACAACGACCGATCCTGTGCGTCTCGCGTCCACCGCATTACCGCGACTCTCACCAGGTCGTTGGTCCAACTTATGGGAGGCCTTCTAACGGTACTTACAATAATGCATTTGGTAACGTTATCAAGCCTTGGGCCATGGTAATGTTACTATTTACCAATAACATCATCGATAACGTTACTTAGTTTACCGGTAAAAGTTCACACAAGTACCGTTACCAAGCATACCGTTACCTCTACTAATAACGTTACCTTCGTACGATGAAGGTAACGATCATCATCAGCATCATCATTTCAGCTGATAGACGTCCATTGCTGGACATAGGCCTCCTCCAAATGTCGCCACAATGAACGGTTCTGTGAGTCTCGTATCCATCGGATTCCCGCAACCTTCACCAGGTCATCGGTAACGAAAGTAATCGTAGGTAATCGGTCAGGAAGGTAACGATACCAAATTTTTAATGTTATTCAAAGCCCTGCTCAAAAGTACTTGCAAATGTTGTCATTGACAATCGTTCATCTTAAGGGGTCCAAACGCCTCCTACCGGAGGCTCTACGAGGGGTATTTATGGACAGTTAGCAACAAAAACTTTTAATAAAATGTGTGATATAGTTACTCACCTTAACCCTTTATAGGACGGCTCCTACAAAGTGGCCAGTAAACTGGACGATCACTTTAAGGTCGATAATTTAAAGACTTTTATAATAATGTTGAACCTTATGATCATAAACGATAACCAATAAAGCACACTGGCTTTTTAACTAGCCAGTGTTCAAGGACGTCACATGCAATGCGAAATTCGCGCCTTTTTTTACGTTGGCCTGTCAACTGGCCACTGCGCATACCTGCACTAGTATTTGTTGTCATCACAAGTAGACGTCAACTGTTTCGGAGTGTAGTGCAAGGAAAAAACATGTCTTCGTAAAAAAAGTAAGTACGATACGGTTATAGTATAAACTTTCTTAATGTGTACAAATATAATCGAGTATCATAAAATAAACAATGTTATTTTGCCATTAAGACCAGACAGGTGTGTTGAAAAAATCTAACTTAGAAATTACACATGTGTGTTGGAGGTAGTCTCATAAGTATATATTTCGATTAATGCATATCAACTACATCATTTTATACCAAGTATATAGTCTATTTTTAGGATAAAATAATGCAATAAGCACAAATATACGGGTTCGGTAGTTATAGCTTATTATCGTAATTTTTTAGGTATTTTTTCATATCTAATAATGTCGATCTGTAGGTACGTATAGTTATGGTGTTTTCATTCTCTTTTTTTTGCTATTTTAGAAAGAATTTTAGTACCCAGGATCTGGAGATGCTGAGTGAAGATCAATGGGCAGAAATTATTGCCATTACTGATGACCAGGCCATCCATTCTGATATTGGTGGTGATTCCGACGCTGATGACTGTTTTGACGATGTTGTCTCGAATACTAGCAGCTTTAGTACCCGTAGTTATAGTCATCAATCATAGCCTTTTTCAGAACTGCCACACGGATCTGTATCTCCGCAAATTCCTCCACCAGCTTCTCCACCACAACCTTCACCACAACCCCCAACAGCACCGCCACATCCCTCACTGCCTCTGCTATCGCCGCCTATTCAAATTATCCTTTTCATTTGAATTTTGAACACCACAGTAGTTATTTTTGATTTTTCGTATAATTCAATAATAATTTAGAGGAGAAAACACTTTGATATTGATTTTCTATGTTTTTAGACTTAGAAGAAGAAATACTCAAATTTTGTTTGAAATGAAACGCTAATTACGTTATTTTTTTGAGACTGATTAAAAACTGATTACGAAATACACAGAAATTTCATTTTATTGCTATTGGTTTTTATGTTTCCAGTTTACAGGCCAGTGATTATACAGGGATAGTTACTGATGCAGAACGGACGGTGGTCAGTATACTGGCCACTAGTTTTTTTTGGATTTTCTCGGAAAATAACCATTTTATGAAAAATATATCACTACATATTATTATAAATAACAGTACTGAATATAATTACACTTAAAATTATCATAAATTAAAAAAAAAGTTTAGGTGTGCGTTAAAGGGTTAAATGTATTAGAAATGTTATACTATTGGATTAAAAACATTTCTTGAAATAAAACAAATATCGTTTATGAGAAAGATGTTTAATATCGATTTATAACAAATTACTAATAAGTCTAGAGATATTTAATTATAAGGCGAGATAGTGGTTAAACGGCAGTCTAACGAAAGTAAAAAAAAACATAGGAACTTTTAACTATTTTTATTAAGGATAGGCTCCCGTTTGACCATTATAAGTACACGGTAAGTGATGTTGTGGCAGAAAATGGAGCACGCTTACCTAAAAGTAACCTATTCACTCTTGATTTAAAGACCTTTAGGTTGTGGCTATCAGGAAACACAGACTCCGGCAGGGAATTCCACTCCTTAGCTGTACGCACAATGAATGTGTTACCTACCCGTTTAGTGCGTATGAGTGGGATGTCCACCATGTACCTACCAGTGGCGCAACACCATACATCTCGTGGTCCAAAGATGGAACGGACTTGGTGGAATTAAATTGTGCAATTCCAATGCACATTCCCCGAAATGTAAACGATAGAAAACTAAAAGGCTAGCAACTCGGCGTCGATGCTCAAGACTTTGAAGTTTTGACTCGTCAAGTGCAGAACAAAATATGTGCAACAGGGATGACTCGTTTTTTGTATAAATTTTATAACACAAATAGTTATCTTAATAACAGAAATAGGTGAAAGAGTGATATGAAAGAAAAGGAAGTTAGTGATAGTATGACGAGTGACAGGGCAGAATGGAAGAAAAAAACGTGTTGCGCCGACCCCAAATAACACGGGACAAGGGCAGGAAGATGATGATGATGAATAACAGAAATAGGTACAGAAACGACAGATAAAAAGTTACCAAGCGACAAAATATACCATTTTTCAGCAGGAAAACTACTTTGTTACTTACGTTATTAATTTAAAAAAAAAAGATGAATTTACATTTATCATTTTTTTTTAGTTTATATTTAAGGTGTTAAAAACTCGATGAAAACATTTTGTTAAACGGGTAGAATTTCTTAAGTTATGCTAATATCCTAGATACGGTAAGGAAAAAAATACTTTATGTTTAAACGCTTTATTTCAAGTCAAGTTAAAAATTAATAAGGGCCAAAAGTTTAAATCCAGTAACTATCAAGTGATAATTATTCATAAATGAGTGAAATTTTAGTCAATTGTTCGCCGAAAAAAGTAAAAACTGAGGTTACCAAGCGACATCAAAAGTTGTCCTAGCGGTATGAGAGTAGGACCAATGGAGGCAGAATTTTTTGCGGAAAAAACGATATATATAACTCGATATCGCACAAAATGTTGCTTGGTAATTACTGACTTTCAAGCGTCGATATAAATATTTTCACAAACACATTGCAAAATCATCATTATAATACTAATCTACAAATAACTAAAAACAAACTATTTTTTATTTTACTGTAATTACAGTTAGTTAAGTATTTTTTAAATGTAAATTATTCATGTAAATAGATGATAAATCTATAAATTACAATTTTCATCTTTCAAAATCAAATATATTTTACAAAATTTAAGCTGGAGAATCTGTAGTTTAATTTTCTTTTAACTTTTCACTCGATTTACACTAAAATACTTCCATACGGCAAATACGATGAGTGACAGCACTAGAATAAAAGACAGCACAATTGCTGCCAAAACGAGGATAAGTTCTATTTCTAAATAATCTGCCCATGTCATGTTGGCAGCAGGCGCACGCAGATGTCTCGCACCACCGTGGCGAAGCACGTACTCCGTCCACCAAACGGCGCGCTCCAGCGGAGACTGGGGTTGGTCACGCATCATGGTCTGTTCAGTTTGATGACGTTTTCACGAAAACTGCAATCAATCAAGAAACTCTAAATCTCTCAGTGTCGTTTATATCCGTCTGCTAATAAAAATATAAATACAAAATATTGACTTTAGTTTTTTTTGCATCAAATCAAACCAATCAAAAGCATTTATTTCAAATAGTCCATTTACACTTTTGAATATTCAAATGTCGGTCAGTCTAAAAAAAAGTGAAGCTGAATTGCACGTTCCAAAGCGTAGATCTCTATGGAGAAGAACATGCAAGGGCACTCCATGGGCACACTTTTAAATAATATTATGAGTTAGTCTTGGTTACATATTTCTTTTTGCTTTTATTATGTGACCACAATAATGATAGATAATGAAAAAAAAGTAACAAAAAAAATTGAATAAGTCACTGGCAGTTAAGAGATAACCCGTCTTAACTGACGGTACCCTATATGTTCAAATCGCGTGAAGAACTTTAATTGCGCGATGCAGGATTAGTTCTTATATATGATGCTATAGATGTCACTACAGTAGCATTAAAGGGGCACTCCGGTATCATCAGGTGCCAGCCTACCTCCGTCGTATGATCGAAACCTACATGACGAACAGGTTCATCATCTACCCCAGTCACCAGGGAGAATGGAAACGGCGAGAGATGTCGTGTGGTGTTCCGCAAAGATAGGACCGTCCTTGTGGAACATCGGATATGACTACGTGCTGCGTAGCGAACTCCCTGACGGGGTCAGCGTGGTCTGTTACGCAGATAACACGCTGGTCCTAGCGCAGACAGAATCGTACCAGGCGGCGGTCAGTCTAGTGACAAGCGGAGTTGCGACAGTCGGGGAGAGGATCCAGCAGTTGGGACTTGAGGTGGCACTTCACAAATCTGAGGCGGTGTATTTTCATGGCCACCACCGGGTTCCCAAATACTGTGCCCGCAATAAACGACATTTATTTATTTAACACTTCATGCCCATCATAATGGTACAGAGTTGGACTTAATGCCTTAGGCATTTTCTACCAGTCAACCAGATGATGGTGATGCAGAAAAAAATAGTGGCAGGTGCGATAAAAGAGAGAAAAAAAAATAAAAACAAAATATACAACTGATCATAGATACAATAATACAATTCACGCGGGCAAAGCCACTGTTCCTAACATTAGGTGAGATAATGATCAAAGTCAAGTCGTACACCATTAAAATCTTCATTTATTAATACAATCAACATCTTTTATTTGTAAATTATTTAAAAGAACTCGACATTAAAATAAATCATTACGCGCTTTATGTTTCGTTTTTGACGTTCGTCGTATAATAGGTAGATAGTTCAGTTTCATTATCAAATTTTCCCGAAACTATCAAATTCTGCATCTAGGTTAACCATTGACCATGCCGACGTCTTTATGTCGATACCGTTACTGGCCCACGCTGAAAACCAGCGCCGTAGACTCATCGCATTTCGCGTGTGGTCACGGCATTATGCTGAGCGTTCGGCCGTTTTGCGCGGAAGTGGCGCATATTTCTTTCACATAATATACTTATAATTTGTTAGTTCTAAATTTGTGCTTTGTTCCGCCAGATAAAATGTTTTTCTTTTTCTTTCTTTCTTGACACAATAAGCGTATTTTCATGAATATTTTAACTAGTGGTTTGGAAAAAGCTTACCTGAGGCAATTTTTTGAGCGGTTTCTCCGGCAGTCCTCCTAAATGTATGACACTCGTAGGCATAGGTTGGTTTCCTTCCCAAATTGGTTTGATATTCAGAAATAACATATGCACATTATTTTTAAACTCTTTTATGTTCAGTATGTCTGGTCCAAAATGTTTCCTAACCATTTTATTCTCTTCTGCTTCCATTCCTGCAAATATTGCTATCGTGTAAGTATTGTACACTTCATATAACTTCTCGTACACTGTCAGGTTGTAGATTCTCTGATGCATGTTTCCAGGATACAAGAATGGATGTGACGGAGCTCCAATGACTTCATAGTTATCCCAAATTGCTCCAAAAGAACTTTTGTCCGGCAGTCCTCCTAAATGTATGACACTCGGAGGCATAGGTCGCATTCCTTCCCAAATTGAATTGATATTCAAAAATAACATATGCACATTATTTTTAAACTCTTTTATGTTCAGTGTGTCTGGTCCAAAATGTTTCTTAACCACTTCATAGTTATCCCAAATTGCTCCGAAAGAACTAATTTGGATCCGAGGCACTATAAACACCTCATGTGAGAAAACCAACGTTGATGGAATACACGCTTATGTTAGCAATAGGTCAAACTTCTGCTTTCCTTGAATGAGATACTTTAAAAAATACTTAACTAACCATAATTACAGTAAAATAAAATAAAAAAATAATGAAAACTGATGACTCGGGCTCGGTCTAGATGGTTACCGGACGGCCGGACGGCGAGCTACCCATTGCTCGCCGTCCGCAAGCCTCCGCCTATGGTAATACTAGATTCCTTTACATCGCCGTTATGTAGATGTGTTGCAACTGATTGAGACGAGTTGAACGACGTGTGTTATATACGGAAACCAGTCGAGATAAGTATGGTCAATATTGAAGTAGATGACCTCGTTTGTTTTCGATATGTTCGTCCATTTCGTAGTATTTGATAGCGTGATGGAAATATTATTAATATATACAAGGTACATGATGTAATTCAGGTAATTTGTACAATCGCCGGAAATGGTAAGTTCGGGAGGTTCCTGCACCGGATTCAGGTAGAGGAAACACCCGGCTGTCACCATTGTGTGAACCGTCCAAAAGACAACGGTGGAGCAAACAGTGGAGGTTTGCCTTGCTTGGGCAAAGCACCGCCGTGTACTCGTGGAGGTGATTGGTGGCGGCGACCTCGCTGTCTGGCTGTCTGGTAACCATCTGGACCGAGGCCAAGTTATTGACAGCGTTCCATGCACTCCTCAAAGAGATGTCAGTCTACCCGTCGTTGGGCGATATACGAAAATGCAGTATTTGGATGAACAATTTACCTGCTTACAACCGTTTCGTGTCGAATTCCGTTCTCCAGTCGGTAACGCCTCGATGTCAGCAATTGTAGAAAACGATAACTTGGTAGCCATGTTGACACGCCTGAGTCGGCCGATCGTTCTACAATGTAGTGTTTGTATAACAAAAGATGTAGTGTTAAACATTGTGGAAACGATAACAATTCATTCTATCATTTTGAAAGATGTGAACTTGGTTAAGAATTTTTTATTTGTTTGTTCTGACCACTTGACTTTACGTTGAGATGGTGTCATTCCCATACATTTGATTCGTTTCCGACTAGCGTTAACGATTGCAGTTGCAGATTATCAGTTTGGCTAGGGGTGCTGTAGTGACATATTTAAAGGGTTTACACTAAGTATGACAGATAAATTACATTCCACTAGTCTCAGTCGAACCATGGAGACAAAACTTTGTAGTTACAATTGCTTTTTACTCAAATGATAACGGTGGATGAATAGCTTCAACATGTGGCAGTGCAGCGTCATTCCTATGTCCATAGGTACATCAGCATACCGTATAGTTGCTATACCGTATTGCCGTATAGCTGGGTCCAGCAGGACCGTTACCTGCTAAAGCCGCGGGGATTGTTTGGAAACGGAAACTTGTGGTCATTAAACGCAAAGAACAATTGAAGGATATAGGTATGGTTTTAGTATGTAAAAGTCTGGCACGCCCTCTCACTCCACGTTAGAGCGGCTAACCTATGTAACCATATGCACGTAATTTAAGTTATGTTGTGTTAGTTTACCTTCTATGTATCTAGAGAATTTATATTGTCTGAGATTTTCCTTTCCTTCTAATAAATCTATGATTCCCAGCAATGTCAACTAAACTATTTTTTCAAGGCGTCTAGAAGCTTAAGGAGGATTTAAGAATATATTTTTTCCTAAATAAAATTTTATTCCACCAACTGGTAAAGTTCTCACGTAGCTGGGTTCGTGTTTGACTGTTGAACTTGCTAGTAATTTATTGGACAATTTGATTTATATTCGCCTTAATAGTTTTTTATAACTACGGTGCCTACATAACTTCTGAAGTGCTCATTTTTTGGGTTCCATGCCCAAAGGATAAAATGGGACCCTATTACTAAAACTTTGCTGTCCGTCCGTCTGTCTGAACCGTAATAGTTAGACAGTTGAAATTTTAACAAATGATGTATTTTTATTGCCGTTATAACAACAAATACTAGAACTAAAACAGAATAAAATAAATATTTAAGTGGGGCTCCCATACAACAGACATAATTTTTTTTGCCGTTTTTATAGATGAAATGGTACGGAACCCTTCGTGTGCGAGTCCGACTCACACTTGGTCGGTTTTTTCCGACATGTAGTTAGTTTACGATAATCGCAACACATTTTTGAAATTGCTAAAGTTCGCGTCGTAAACAATTGTAATTAAAACTATCCTCAGTAGATCCAGTAAATACCGTTTCGATTCTTTTTTTAAGAGTGACTAGCAGAAGCCAGCAGCTTCGCCTGCGTGAAAGTAGCTTTCACCTTAAAAACTTTGGCCCCTCGTTTCATCCATTCAGGGGATGAATTTTGATCCTCTTTTAGTACTCGCCTACATCATAAATGAAAACTTTGTGCAAAATTTCACACTCCTAGTCCGGTAGTAGTTTCGATTATGTGTTGATATGTCAGTCAGTTTCTCCTTTTATTATGTACGTATTTAGATAAGTCTTCCATAGATAATTTTGACGTTCATGAAACCAATGTGTTCTAGGATATTAATCTGCGATTGTTTTTTTTTACGCCAAAGGAGGGTTATGATTTTGACAGGCTATGTATGTAAGTATGTATGTTTGTATGTATGTGAGTATGTTCATCTGTTCCCTCATAGCTCCTAATCTACTTATCGGAACTCGACGTACGAGGTATCGTTAGAACCGTCTAAATTGTACGCTGAACATAGGCTACGTGAAGTGCCACAAAACTCGATATGGCGCCCTCTAGCGGACAAAAAGTAATGTATTAAAAAATAAAAATGAAGATAAATACGCCGTTTGGTATTATTTGAAAGGGCTTCACTTTAAGATTTCCAAAATATTGCTCAAATTTAAAGTGACGCCCACTAGCGGACAAAAAGTCAAGTGTTAAATTTAACACCAAAATTGTTTAAATAAAAATAAAGTAAATAAAAACTTTTTAGAAAAAAAAAATAACCGACTTCACTAAAAAAAACACTAAAAGGATCAAAATAACTTTAATTTCGGATGTCGGTATTTCTCGGTATTGTTTGTTTCTTATTTAACACCGACTTCCGAAATTAAAGTTATTTTGATCCTTTTAGTGTTTTTTTTAGTGAAGTCGGTTATTTTTTTTTTCTAAAAAGTTTTTATTTCACACTTTTTAGTTGCGATACACTTATAAACAGAGTGCCTATTTCTAATGACAATTCCAATTAACCCTAATACTGCTAGGTTACATTGTTTTATTATAAAGTTGCTGTGCCTACCTTCCTCCTTCCGGCTCCATCATCAGATCAGTTCGATAGTACCTTATAGCCAAAGAGCATCTCACGACAATTCTAATAAGCCCAAACACGGCTAGGATACATTGATTAATTACGGAGTTCCTGTGCCTACCTTCCGGCTCCATCATCAGATCAGTTCGATAGTACCTTATAGCCAAAGTGCATCTCATGACAATTCTAATGAGTCCAAACACGGCTAGGTTACATTGATTAATTACGGAGTTCCAGTGCCTACCTTCCGGCTCCATCATCATCATCAGATCACTTCGATGATACCATTTTCAACGTAACTATTCAGAATCATTCATTTATTTGTATTGTCATAGTCGCTTAACTATATCTTCAATGTGATATCTATTTGAGTATGAAGTTCCGTTGACCATTTCTGGTCTTCTTCATCAGTTCCACTTCATCAAATGTTACTTTTTGACTGTAAATGCTTAAGTTCTTGATGAAAATACTAAAATTATCATAGGGTTGCCTATAATTTTTGAGGAGTTCCCTCGATTCCTCATGGATTCCATCATCAGAACTGGATTTTGAAAAAAATGGGACCAATCTGGAAGCATATCCTATAAAGGGAAAAAAAATTTTGCAAATCGGTCCATAAACGACGGAGTTCTGAGGTAACACACATAAAAAAAAAAAAAAAAAAATGATGATAAAAAAAAAAAAAAAAATACAACCGAATTGATAACCTCCTCCTTTTTTTTGAAGTCGGTTAAAAAACTAAAACCCGACTACGACAAAAAAAAACGACGCTGAAAAAGTACGAAACAAGATTTTCATACTTCGAACAGAACAAAAAGAAAAACCGTAGTCACACGTTATTAAAGTGTTTCGGTTGGTAGGTACGAGTACCTATAACGTACCAAAATCTTGTTTCATACTTTTTCAGCGTCGTTTTCTTTTTGTCGTAGTCGGGTTTTAATTTTTTTACTTTATTTTTATTTATTATGGATAGGCTCACGTTTAACCACTATCTCACCTGATGGTAAACGATGGTGTGGCCGACTCTGGAGGACGCTTGCCCAGAAGTAACCTATCCACTCTTCGGACCGAGCCCAGTCGTCAACAGCGCGTAGTGATCCTCGCGCTCCTCAAAGAGATGTCAGCAAACCGTAGGGGCTCAGCAGGGCCAATGCCCGGTAGCTAGGACCGCGGAGAATTTCGGAAAGGGAAACCCGTAGTCCTAGAATGCAAAGGGTAATTGAAGGATACAGGTGTGGTTTAGTCAGTAAAAGTCTGACACGCCCTCGCGCTCCACCCAGAGCGCGAGAAGTCATTTTGATGATTTCACACCTAAAAAAAAAAAAGTAAAAAAAAAAACCTATCCACTCTTGATTTAACTTACTTACTTTCCTAGGGGTCTTGACTTAAAGACCCCTAGGTTATAGCTATCAGGAAACACAGACTCCGGCAGGGAATTCCATTCCTTAGCTGTACGCATAATGAATATGTTCCCAAAACGCTTTGTATGTATGGGTGGGATGTCCACCACGTACCGATGACGCCACGCCGTACGTGTTATGGTCCGATGATGGAACGGACTTGGCGGATTTAAATTGTGCAATTCCAGTGCACACTCCCCGAAATGTAAACGATTGAAAACCGACAGGCTAGCAACTGCCGCGTTTTTGTGTTGACTCCTTATTTGGACTATCTATTTTATTATCGGTATGCCACAAACATATGTAACAATAAGTGAACTTAGTATTCGTTTTATTGACTCAACCCAGTTCTGATAGTACAAAGTCGATTTTATTGATTTAGTGTGGAACAAAGAAAAATAATGTGTGAGCGGGTTAATTGTGAGCAAATATTATTCGACCAAGTAACCCGGCGTTTTCTATTACAGCTAATTCGGTTAAAAAAATAGAGGTTCTTGATGGTTATCACTGTAATTTATTAATAATCATTTAACTCCATCCGTATTTAGAAATACGCACCTGACAGGTTGCTGAAAATCAGGTAAGGTACAATTCTGAGATGGACTGCAGACTGCAACCACAAGCTGCAATCTGCAGCTCAAAGGAGGAGGTTCTATGTTCGGCTGAATGTATATATATATATATTTTATTTATACCGATTTCTCGGTTAATTGTGAACCGATTTTGATTTTTATTTTATTGGATGTCGTAACAAGTAAAATTGCTTTGTTTATACGTGTAGTCGATGACTGACTGAAAGAAGAGGGGGAATATATCGACTTATCTGATGATAAAGCTTAAGGATAGGCACCGGAACTTTGTAATAAATTAATTTAATCTAACCGTGTTTGGTATTATTAGAATTGTCATGAGATGCACTCTGGTTATAAGGTATTTAAGTATGGCTGAGGGGTACTTTTTAGTGGTGGTATCATAACTAAAAAGTGTAAAATAAAAATCTTTTTACAAAAAAAATACTACAGACTTCAATGTAAAAAAAAACACTAAAAAGTGCAAAATAACTTTAAATTCGGAAGTCGGTGTTAAATAACGAAGAGACAAAAGTATTATAGAAACACCGACTTCCAAAATTAAAGTTATTTTTCGTCGGTTGTATTTTTTTTGTAAAAAGCTTTTTATGTTTTTGCATATATGAACAAAGACGAAAGGTTCTGGAGTGACGACTACATACTGGAAGATGCTGCGTTGGAAGGCCTTCCATAAGGTGGACCGGTGACTTGGAGAGGGTCGCGGGAATCCGATAGAACCGAGACGCACAGGACCGGTCACGGTGGTGACACTTGGGGGAGGCCTATGTACAACAGTGGACGTCTTTCGGCTGAAATGATGATGATGATGATGATGATATATGAACAATTTACCTTGATAACACTGATAAGAATGGTATATGACAAGATATCTCTTGTCATATACCATTCTTAAATTATATATTTTAGACTTTTTGATAATCGTTAGCGCTGATAGAAGATATTCTATCAGCGCTAACGATTATCAAAAAGTCTAAAATATATAAATGAAAGGGTCCTTTTTCACTCGCCTATAGTCAACATCGAGCACGGTTTAAAAGCTTTTAAGCAGATGAACTAACTCATCTAACACAATCTAACGCGATGTTTGACGAAAAGGCAACGCGAAAAAAGAGAGATAACGCCTGAAAACTCCGTTAGCATTCAGTAATTCCGTAATTTACTCGAATAAAAAAGCTCAAAGCTTCAAAGCTTGTTCTAGGTAATATGTATTTTTTTTAAACCCTTTAAAGTTTTTGAAAAAAATTTTCGTCATTTAGATTCTTGATTAAATTTGCAAGGCTTCTATTGTTATATTTTTTTGACCTTTTTAAATTTTTAAGTAAATTATTAAGTGTCAAAGTTCATGCAAAAATAGCAGATTTTCAGAGGTCTTTACTGGATTAGTTTTACACAAATTTATAAATTGATTTCAATAGAAGCCTAGTTAATTTTATGCACCTGCCACATTTTCTCTTCACCACCCTAGGTTGACTGGTAGACAATGCCTAAGGCATTAAGTCCGCCTTTGTACTTTTGTGTTGCATGAAGTTTTAATAAATAAATAATATCCACAAGATACTTTTTTTTTTAGGTTTGAAAATCATCTAATAACAAATCCCACTCTTGGGCGGAGCGAGAGATAGTGTCAGACTTTTACTGACAAAAAACCCACTCCTGTTCCTTCTTTGCCTTCATCCCGGAGCCCCGAGCTTCGCTTTCACAATACCCGTGGAATCCACAAGATACTGTGTTTCCAAAATATCAAATGAAAAGTGTGTGATAACGTCATAATCGCTTAAGTGCGTTAATATGAAAAACAGCGAAAATGTTTGTCGAGTTGCATGCCCTTAAGTTCTCTTCGAGTTCTGTCATGCGAAACTGGTGATAAAATAACTGTGAAAGAAAAAAAACCCACACGACATTCGAACATACCAGTCCACCAAAAAGTTTCTTATCAAAAGCTCGTATATCATATTAAAATTATGAAACACCTACACCATTAGCTCCTGATACCGTATCTTGAAGTTCTTGCGAGGAACTTTTGGCAAAATGTGATTTATTAACTGAACCTTATCGGGAAAGATTTCGTTTTTTATTTGGAAACATCTTTACGCGTGTTTTGGACGAATTTTTTTTGTGAAAAATTCTGGATCCCTAGGATATTTGCAACGAAATTTATACTATTTATAATTTTGTATCTGATAAATTAGAACAAGTTTTTTTTTTAATTCTTTATAAGTTCGCGCTTGACTGCTATCTCACCTGATGGAAAGCGACGATGCGGTCAACGATGCTTACCTAGAAGTAACCTATTCACTCTTGACTTAAAGATTCCCGGATTGTAGCCATCAGGAAACACAAATTCCGTCAAGGAATTCCACTCCTTAGCTGTACGCACAATGAATTTGTTCCCAAAACGTTTTGTGCGTATAGGTGGGATGTCCACCATTGGGTCGCGCTTTGCCGAAAAGTAAGCTAACAAGTACAAGTAACATACAGGTTCAATACTAATAAAACCCAGGCGTGTCTACCTTCCCCTAGAAGAGTTAAATTCAGACCTGCTCCAACTTTCTGGGGTGTAACCGTGTCGGTGTAATCTTGATCTTCTCGGTGTTATGTTGATATCAACTCTCAACTTTGGGCCATACATCAAAGCAAAGGCTCAACTGGCTGCGAAAAAGCTAGATATCTTCGCAAAGGTCAAGCAGTTCCTCACGCCGGAACAGCTGCTCAAACTTTATCAAACACTAGTTGGATCGTATATTTGTTTTTTTTTTAGGTGGGAAATTCATCCAATGGTATCTCGCGCTCTTGGGCGGAGCAAGAGGGTGTGTCAGACTTTTACTGACTAAAACCCCACTCCTGTTCATTTGTTGTCTTTCATACCAGGGTCAAGTTTTCCTTTCAGAAACAAACCCTTGGCCCCAGTAGACTTTGACCCTGCTGGGCCCCTACGGTTTGCTGACATCTCCTTGAGGCGCGCGTGGAACAGTATGCCCCGTCGACGACTTAGGCTCGGTCCGGACGGTAAACGGACGGTCGAACGGCGAGCTACCCATTGCCCGCTGTCCGCAAGCCCGCGCCTACGGTGGCCGGGAATCTGGATTGGGATCGGGCTGGGGCGTGAGGATCGCTCCCTCGGTGTGCACGTGCGGCCTCTTCCTTTGCTAGCATTACTGCTTCGCAGAAGGAGGTGACCGCCTGCCACTCCTCCTCGCTTCGGACCATGGCCTGTACCAAGGCCCAGCGCAAGAGATCGTGGCCACCGATCGCCCCCACGAGAACACGGCGGTGCTCTGCCTAAGCAGGACACACCTCTACCGTATGCTCCACCGTGTCCTCCAAGTGGTCCACGCAATGGTAGCGCCCGGGCGTTACTTCCGCATAGTATATATGTAGGTCTGCCTGTATGTTTGATAATCCTTCATGCTCAAACGGTTAAACGAATTGATGAGGAAGGAAGGATTATGAACAGATTGCGGAGACTTGAACCGTTGCCGCCCAAGAGCGAGAGATTTTCCCTCGCGCACTGAGGGTTCCGTACAAACTTATCTATGAAAACACTTCAATTCCCGAATAGAGTTACAAAGATTTTTCCGAATTTTTGCAAAAAAGTTTAATTTTTTGTGACGTAACTACAAATTTACAGTTTTCCTATACTTCTGCAATGAGACCTTTCTTCATGCCAAATTTCAGGATTCTAGGTAAACGGGAAGTATCTTATGAATTTTGATTTCCTTGAGAGTGTAAAAATATTCATAAACGGCTGTATCTTTTTTTTCTTTAACTCAAAAATTTGATTTTATTACAACTTCAAGGGACTGCAAGCTTGAGTACATAGTTTTAATTTCAACTCGATATCTTCACTCGTTCCTGAGATAAAGGGTCTTGACAGACACACAGTCAGACAGACGGACGGACATCAAAGTTATCCACAAGGGTTCCGTGTTTTCCTTTTGAGGTCCGAAACTCTAAAAACATACATACTTTATAATAAATATAAATATAATATTCCACAACTTTGCCACCTAAACTGAGCAAAGCATGTGATATGAGTATTAGACAACTGATAATATTATAAAGAGGTAAAGTTTGTTTTTTTTTGTTTTTAGAAGGTAATCTTTCATAGGGTACTGTTTGAAATGTTATAATAAAATACCTCCACAAATATTAGAACTCAATGAAACAAAATTTCAATCTTGTATTAAACGCACACTAAGCAGGCAAGCATATTATAAGTTGGAGGATTATATTCAAGATAAAAATGCTTGGCTCAATGCTGGTCCAGCTCCACTACCACCGGGGTGAACAAATTGATTAGTCTGGAAATTATTGTTATTATTTTTAAATGGTTCTTTTATTTTTTGGAATTGTTAAATATTATAAGTATTGTATAATGTAGAAGCATTTTTTTCAAAGTTTGTAAATGTGAGTACCATGGAACTATTTTATGGTTTTTTATGTTACTATTGGACTTGTTTGACATAAATGAGCATGGCAGTTGAGAGTTTGTCATGCTCACTCAAATGTCTCACTGATGGTGGCGCATGTGTTGGATCATTCGGTTCCCTTCAAAATGGTTGAGCTGAGTGGTGCTAATATTGGCGTCATGTTCGTGAACGGGCGCTGTCAGTTGAGACTGGTCATCTCTGCGCTGCCAGTTGCTATTTTAATATCTATATTTAGTTTGTATTTTTACTTTATTTACATTGTTCTCACATGATAGTGACAAGAAACATGTAACAGAGATATTTGTAATTACAAAAATGATTGAAAAGAGTGTCCATGGAGTTTCTTGCACATTCTTCTCCATAGAGATCTACGCTTTGGAATGTGCAATTAGCATCATTTTTTTTTCTGACTGACTGACTTCATGACATTTCAAAAGTGCCTGTAAATGGTTTATTTGAAATAAAATGCTTTAAATCTTTGAATCTTTGAATCCCTGAAAGTACTGGTCCAATTCCTAAAAGTTTTTACCGATAGAAAGCTATAATAATAATTTAATAATAATAATTCATTTCTCAATATTAATCAACGTAAACTTAAAATTTGTTGTTCAAACTACAACAATAATAAATGCTAAAATATGGACAATTATTTAAAACCCTGACTTCTAAACTAGGTTTATGTACCTGTATCTTAAAAGCCAGTGAACCTCTGAAATTAATACAGTCTATGTCAAAGTCAAAGTCAAATCTTTATTGCAGAACACAATACAATAAATTATACATTTCTGGCTGTCATTTGAATGCTCTAGTTAATTGTGTTTTACCAAATTAGGCATACAAAATTATAGTAAATTAAAAAAAAAACATTTTGTGAGTAAGGTACATAACATATGTCAGAGATTGATACTAATTGATAATGTCAATACAGAAGAAATACAAAATTTATATAGTCAAATCACACATAAGCATTTTGTGTTGTGCCTAGATAGGACACTATTTAACTGCTTTATTCCTGAGTGACGTAGGCTATATTTTTTGTACGCGGGCGAAGCTGCAGGCTAGTAAATAATAATAATAACATAATAGCATAATCAGCCTTTTAATGTTCCCACTGTTGGGACTCAGGCCTCCTCTCTTAGGACATGCCGGTTTCCTCACGATGTTTTCCTTCACCGTTTTGAGAGCAGAGGTGATGAAATAAATTACACAAAGTAATGCGTCTGGCTGGGTTTGAACCCGCGACGTACAACTCGTAAGTCAGGGCCGTTACCACTTGGCCACCACTGCTCTTAAAGTCTCTTTAGTAAATAATATAAAAAAAAATAAAGTAAAAAAAAAAACTAAAACCCGACTACGACAAAAAAAAAAAACGTTGCTGAAAAAGTATGAAACAAGATTTTCATACTTCGAAAAGAACAAAAAGAAAAGCCGCAGTCACACGTTATAGGTACCAACCGAAACACTTTAATAACGTGTGACTACGGTTTTTCTTTTGGTTCTGTGATATTTACTGAATGCAAATATTCAGTAAGTATCACTTGTTGAAATGAAACTACTGAAGAACGCCACAAATGCCCGACGGAATTAACACAAAAATACAGATATCTCAATAAAGGTAGCTAAGCGAGTATGATAAAACAAATATACAAAGTTCCGATGAAAATGGTACCATCGAACTGATCTGATGATGAAGCCGAAAAGTAGGCACTGGAACTCCGTAATTAAACAGTTTAGTCGTATTTGAGCCTATTAGAATTGTCATGAAAAGCGCTTTGGCTAAAAGGTAACAACAATAATGAAATAAAACTAAGTTTGAGAACCTTCTGCTTTTTTGAGGTCGGTTAAAAAGAAAATGAACCAATAAATACACGTCTAAGAAAATCTTAGTGAAGCTTTCAATCAAGTTTATCTTTCGCTTAAATTCGATGAAGTTGGAGAAAAAAAGGATCGATCCACAGATGTAGAACTTTTAGAAGTCGCAGACTTGGTTGAAAGTGCGCGGTTAGGTTTGTGTCTCTGAGGACAAACGTTTACCCACAATTGAGTACTCAGTAGTAACTGTGGATTCTCACAATTTTTGCAGTGCCATTTTAGTTTATTTTATAACATCCACGAGATAAATGTATGAAACTTAAGTTAAAGTAGTTTTTTAAACATTTATTTTTTATTATTTACTAATATGATGTTTAATCTTAAAAAATAAACATTTTGATTTTTTCGGTGGACACTTACAAAACATCAGAAGCTGCGCTAGCTTCTGATGTTTTGTTTGCTCCTTTCTTCCATGGAAAAAAACCAGATAGAAACTCCATGGTTACTATTTAAAAAAAAAAATGGTTTTACTATATTTACATATTACAATATTAATAGGTATGTGAGGACAGTGAATATTGTACCAAAAAGCATAATAAAAAATAAAACAATAAATAATATTTAAAAATGTAATTTATATGTGTGTATAATAAATAAAGGGAATAATAATGGAAAGTAGGTCGAAATAGAAATTAATATAGAAATCCGCGGATTCTACATTGTTCTCAAATTCACATTATAAAATAGAGGGTATATCGTCGTATCCTACGAATAGGACCCTAACGAACATAGGGGCTTTCTTTTTTATTGCATAATCCAATTCTGCTCATTCTAACACATATAACCAGTTCAACAAAACAATTAAAAACGGTACAGGTTATCAAATAATTAGGTTTTCTAAAGAGCCACAATTTTAAGCACTACGTTTTCATCGAAGAAAAAAGCTACAATCGCCGTCGTGCCCTTTTTCTTCGCAAGTAGTGGGGGTGCGCGGGCGCGGAGAGATCGTACTAGCGCCGCTCGGCCACTAGTCGGCGGAACGCGTTTTGTTAAATTGTAGTATGTATATATATATAGTAGTTGAATAAGTTCAAAATAAAATCATAACATCAACGAGTTTTTACTTAATTAAGTCATTCTAATTACATAATGCGAAGTAGTGCTGGACTTGAGCAATAAGTTACATCATGCCTTTTATCTGCGGAAGAATAAACGACAAAAACATAATTTGAAACAGAAGAAAGACACAAACGTAATTAGGGCTTCGTCTAGCAATATAGCGATTCCATAGAACACGGCCACAATCACCATTATGGTTTTTTTCTATGTACCCAATATTGAAAATTGATTAACACAAGAGAGAATAAGGATTTAAGGATTTAATTTATTGAAAATAATCCTAGCCGAATCTTAAGACACACACACACAAACACACACACACACATACATACACATCACACACACCCATACACACACATACACACACACATATTCACATTATATGAAATCACTAATACATATTTGATAATATTTAATTTAATTAAACACAAAAAAGTATCTCCTGAAAAGTTGATATTATGCAGTTACGCCCCTATTTGTAGGATACGACGATATATAATAAAGATAAACCTATTACTAATGAAATTAAGATGGTTGAATCTAAGTCTAAATAACATATATTTTTTTAAATTGCAAAAAGAATATAATGTAGTTACTTATATTCTTTTTGCAATTTTTTTTACTAACTTCGAGTAAGTGGCATAATTGTCTCGATATCTTACCTTAAGATAAGCAAGGATATATGCGAATCAATTACAAGTCAACGACTGAATAAAGATTGAAGTTTGGATTACAGATAAACCATGATTTAGTTAGGACCTTTTGTAGCAGGAGTATATTCCTTTGGGATCATTTTTTACCTCTATACTGGCAAAGTCACTGTCAGAAGCTACCAACAACATGAGTAACATGAGTTACCGACGGTAGCTCGTTCCCGTAAGATGATTTTTCTACGAAATTAATCTTTTTTCTTAATATTTACAGTTTTTACATATTTGAAAGAAAGAAAGAAAAGAAAGAAAGAAAACATTTATTTGAGACTCGCACAGGACAAACAACAATAAAATAAAAAGTAACTACTACTATTTCCGTTTAGTTCCGTACAACGTTATAATATAATATATCACGTTACCTATGAAAACGGTCCAATTCCCAAATTGAGTTACGAAAAAATTTCCGAAGTTTTTTTTTATAACATAACTACAAATTTATAGTTTTCAGATTTTTTTCCTATACTTGTGCTATAAGACCTTGCTTTATGCCAAATTTCAGGTTTCTAGGTCAACGGGAAGTACCTTTTGAATTTTGATTCCCCCGACATAAACGGCCGTATCTTTCTTTTTCGTTAACTCAGAAGTTTGATTTTTTCACAGCTTCAAGGGACCGCAGACTTAAGTACCATCATGTGGGATCACAGTCAAGCACTAGTTTATTACAAATAAAAAAAAAAGTATATGGTTTAAATTTCAACTCGATATCTCCACGCGTTCTCGAGATAAAGGGTCTTGACAGACAGACAGACGGACAACAAAGTGTTCCTATATGAGTTCCAATTTTTATTTTTGAGGTACGAAACCCAAAAAATAATTAACTGTCATTTTAATTATATTATAATATACAGTAAATAAAAAAAACCATACGAACTAACAATAAAAAACTTTTACAAAAAAAAAACAACCGACTTCAAGGTAAAAAAAAACACTGAAAGTGCAAAATAACTTTAATTTCGGAGGTCGGTGTTTCTATAATATTTTTGTCTCTTCGTTATTTAACACCGACTTCCGAAATTAAAGTTATTTTGCACTTTTCAGTGTTTTTTTTTTACTTTGAAGTCGGTTGTTTTTTTTTTTGTAAAAGTTTTTTATTTTACACTTTTTAGTTATGGTACCACCACTAAAAATTACCCCTCAGCCAAACAAAAATACCTTATAACCAGAGTGCATCTCATGACAATCCTAATAATCTCAAACACGGTTAGATTACATTAATTTATTACAGAGTTCCGGTGCCTAACTTCAGGCTTCATCATCAGATCAGTTCGATGGATTCCCCCTCTACTTTCAGTCAGTCATCGACTACACGTATAAACAAAGCAATTTTACTTGTTACGACGGTTCCGCTGTGATCCTATGAGGAGTTCTGTTCCACATCTTCGAAGTTTATGATCAGATCATAACAATATTTCTATGGGACCAACTCGAAAGCATAACTTTTCAATAAAAAAAAATATTTTCAAAATCGGTCCACAATTGACTGAGAAATCGGTGAACATACATAAAAAAATAAAATAAAAAACATACATTCAACCGAACATATAACCTCCTCCTTTTTGAAGTCGGTTAAAAAGTAAAACTCCTCCTCATCTCTGTTGACTGGTAATGTACCCATGGTGTGTAAACTTTAGCAACGCATTGTTGATACTTCGCGTAACCCAAGGGCTAGCTTTTTCCTAGGGCAGAAAATAAGCATTGCCTTACAGTGTGGAAATGCCGCCAGCCTATTCTGTATATTACCAGTCGACAACGATGCCAAGGAATCTAAAGTATGGCGACGGTAACTAAAACTAGTTCGTAGGGAACTAAACCACAACATATTCTCTCTAAGTCATTTCCATTGTCCGATAGTCCGGTAACCGTCCGGACCGGCCCCAAGTCGTCGACGACGCGCACCGTTCCACGCGCGCCTCAAGGAGATGTCAGCAACCGTAGGGGCCCAGCAGGGTCGAAGCCTACTGGGGCCATGGGTGATGCGAAAGAGATCCCCGGGGCCCTGGAAAAATGGCAAAGAAGGAACAGGAGTGGGTTTTTAGTCAGTAAAATGCTGACACTATCTCTCGTTCCGCCCAGGAGCGGGGGATGTCATTAAATGATTTTCCCACCCGAAAAAAAAAGTCATTTCCATTACTCTGTTTAGATATCTGTGGCTTCAAACAATCTATACGCAATTTCTTTGTCCCTAGAGGTGGAGTTCAAATCCCTTATTAGCTTTGTTATTGAAAAAGTTCTACTAATGAATTTAATAATAAACTAGACATTGTATCTTCGGTGTTTTTCTCGCTTCGTTAGGTATGAAGTTTTTGGAAATTAATTTTGTGTAAACAACTTATATTATTTTGTGGGTTATGAAGAAGAAAACGTGTATTCACACAATATGTGTTTGTGAAGATGTGCCAAAATTTTATTACATAGTATAAAGTAAAGACATTGCTTTCCCCATCTTCTTAGTTATTAGGCGTGGACAATAGTTATAGCCAACATGAAGTAAGTTACTAATGAAAATGAATTATTACAACGAAAAACAGATTATAAGATTAATTAGAAGGCTTTACTAGGGGATGTATAATTTCACGATGGATTTGTTTTGCGAAGATATTTCTATTTATTTCCTTCCTTTTGGATTTCAATCATTTTTTGCCCGGTTTGTGTTACATAGGTTTTTTTTTCTATCTAAGGTGGAGGGGAAGTGCGTATCAGACTTTTACTTCTTTGAGGAGCGCGTGGATCACTGAGCGCTGTCGACGACTGGGGCTGGGGCATGGATAATAAAAAAAAAAAACAGAGATCCTTGGGGTCCTAGAACGCAAGGTAAAGAGGCAACATAGATGTGGATTTAGTCAGTCAAAATCTGACACGCCCTTCCACACTGTCCTAGAGCAGGAGATGACATTGGATAATTTCCCACTTTAAAACAAGTTTATATATTTATGAGCTAACTCCTTCTAAACCACACAATGGGAATTCGATGCGGTTTTCACGAATCAAAAGGGTAATAAAGAAGGTAGCTTTATTTATTTATTTAAACTTCATGTAAAGTAGTGGTACATAAGTGGACTTAATGCAACAAGGTATTCTCTACCAGTCAACCTTTGGGTTAAAAAAGACAACACTGTGGTAGGTTTACACAATAAACAAATAAAGAGTTTTTATATTAGATAGATTTTTTTTTCTGTTTGATGTATCTGCTGTTATACATCAAACAGAAAAAAAAAATCTATCTAATATAAAAACTCTTCAGCTTTTTAACACTAATATTAAAAAGTTGAAGAGTCTGAATTTGTATAAATCCCTTAACTCAGGAACTACTGGTTCAAATTCAAAGAATATTTTTGTGTTGAATAGTTTATTTATCGAGAAAGGTTTTATGCTATATAACATTATGCTATGGTTGATAGGAGAGGAGTAGTAAACAAAGGCGCGGGTAAAACTCAGGGGACTGATAGTTGGGTATAAATAAACAAAAGGACCTAAGGAATAAAATTCCTTGTCGGCCACATCACTGTTTACTATCAGGTGAGATACTGATCAAATGTTAGTATTTATCTATTAAATCTACAGAACCAGAACACAAGTGGACTATAACCTTGAATATAACTTCTTCATTTCGTATCGATAAACTCGGATTATATTTTCTCTGACCATTATTTGGCAACCTGTGCAGTTCTATTATATTACCTACATTGAAATTTGAAACTATTTTAGTATTATATAGTATAGTATTTATTTAAATTTTTTGATTGTTACTAAACTTTATTCAACTAAACATGATTATTTATACATGAAAAATAAAAACACTTAACTAATTAAAATTACATAATATATAGACAATAACTCCTATCTAAAATATGGCGTCAAAAAATTCCTCCGCGTCGCTGTCGACTGGAAGTGTGCCCAAAAGACTGGCGGCATTGCCACGTTGTATGGCAATGCTTATCTCTGACCGAGGTAAAAGCCAGTCCTTTGGTCACGCGAAGTGTCAACTAGCCGTTTGGATAATTCTTTAAAAAGGGCATGAGCACTCGGACCCCACGGCCCAAGAGTCTGAACCCCAAACGGCTCAAAAATATAACTACCGACGAGGTTGTTATATTTCCGCCGCTTGTGTATAGTATTATAATTTTCCTTTTACTTCTACACACAGTGTCTATCTACATCTCTACTTTTTTTCCAACTCTCCTTTCGCAGGTATCATCATCATCATTTCAGCCGAAAGACGTCCACTGCTGGACATAGGCCTCCCCCAAGCGTCGCCACAACGAACGGTCCTGTGCGTCTCGCATCCATCGGACTCCCGCAACCGTTACCAAGTCATCGGTCCACCTTGTAGGAGGCCTTCCAACGCTACGTCTTCCGGTACGTGGTCGCAGGTATGCTGGAAGAGATTTCTTTAGAAATAAGCATCACCTTTGTACTATTCTTCTGTTTCCTTCTTCTTTTCTTTTATTATTGTGTGTACATAAATAATTGTTAAATAAATATATAATAATAATAATAATAATAAGCCTGATATAGTGGTGGTGGACCGAAGCGAGAGGCGTGCAATGATTGTTGACATATCCGTTCCGCATGACGAGAACCTCGTGAAAGCCGAGAAAGATAAACAAATCAAGTATATTGACTTGGCTCGCGAGGTTGTCGACATGTGGGATGTGGACTCAGCGATCATTGTACCGATAGTCGTGTCAGCCAATGGCTTAATAGCCAAGAGCCTCGACCAACACCTTAGGAGGCTCGCGTTAGGCGGCTGGATCAAGGCCTTGATTCAGAAAGCGGTACTCCTGGACACGGCTCGTATCGTTAGGAGGTTCCTTTCTCTGGACCCTGTTCCCGATACCGGTGGGGTACTATTTTTTATATTTTTAAATGTTTTTTTTTTATTTATGTTTTAAGAAATATTTAAAAATGTACAAAATATGTATATAAAGTAAATAAAGGAAATAATAATAATAATAATATTTTTTTTTTTTTCCCCATCGCCGTATCTCTACGTTGACGGCGTGGTGGGGCTTGCGTGCTCCAATATACCCTAGGTCTGTATCGGTAAAGTTTGCTTTGCCGTAATATGCCTAGGGTGAGGGGCCAGACTAAGAGAGATACAATCCGCAGCGCAGTTTTGTGGCGAACTGTTGGGCATTAGCGACCCCACGGACCCGATCTCCCGGGAGAATTCTTGTTCTTCATCTCCGGCTTGCCTTTATTGGCCAGCCGTAGTGAACACTGACGAGGAACTGAGCTCCCACCTCTCTCTTGCCTTTATTGGCTGGCTTGAGTGGAGATTCGCAAGAGCAAACGTGCTCGGGAGAAGGATGTATAATCCAGTAAGGTGCTGGTAGGGATCTTGACCGTACTTCCGGGATTGTCCTGATAGCCGTGGTATACCTCTCCACTCCTTAAGCACCTCAGGATATGTTGCCCTCTTGTTGCTACGTCACTTCGTGCTAGCGGCCGTTTTTGGGGGCCCATTTATTGAGTGTGCAAGTCACCCCCTGCCTTTTTTCGATGCATATTAATAACGTTGTTCAGGCAGGGGCCATAGTCTTGACATAGTTCCATGTTACCAGTCCACTTAAGATTCCAAAAACCATAGCCCTATTATCTTTGTTCTCCATATGTCGCAACAGTTTTTCAATAACCGGGGGTTGTCCTTGGGTGCACTAGCATAGCGCGTACAGGGATAATCGTCGGTTGGTATCATGTTCCATTATAATTATCTAAAGGGCCTCTGCGAGTTGGCTTCGGCTCCTTGTACGCCTCCCAAAGGTCCAGGACCTCAGGGTCCTGAGATAAAAAAAAAATAAAAAATAATAATAATTTTATTCATTCAGACATCATTGATCCAATGGTTAGTAGAAAACTTATAATGTAGAAGCATTTTTTTTTTCAGTTTGTAAATGTGAGTACCATGGAGCTATTTATTGTTTATTAGTTATTATGGGACTTGTTTGACATAAATGTGCATGGCAGTTGAGAGTTTGTAATGTTCACTCAAATGTCTCACTGATGGTGGCGCGTGTGTTGGATCATTCGGTTCCCTTCAAAATGGTTGAGATGAGTGGTGCTAATATTCGCGTCATGTCCGTGAACGGGTGCTGTCAGTTGAGACTGGTCATCTCTTAGCTGCCAGTTGCTATTTTGATAACTATATTTAAGTTTTTATTTTCATTTTATTTAGATTGTTCTCACATGATAGTAGCGTCAAGAAACATGTAACCGAGATATTTAATATATAACATGATTGAAAAGAGTGTCCATGGAGTTTCTTGCACATTCTTCTCCATAGAGATCTACACTTTGGAATGTGCAATTAGCATCTTTTTTTTTCTGACTTACTGACTTCTTGACATTTCAAAAGTGCCTGTAAATGGTTTATTTGAAATAAAATGCTTTGAATCTTTGAATCATTTTATTATTGTGGTGTTCTTATTAGCCTCGTATAATCCCGGAATATGCGGATAGTTATGCAAGACAGGCAGCAAAGCAGGTGACACATTTGCATATTGCATGACTTGATCCCACCGTCTCATTTCTGCCATCGGACAACTGGACGAACGGCGAGTATCCACCCTTACGTTGTTGAAACCTCTACGGTTTGTTTTAGCGTTTCGCTTCGTCGTTTGTACCGCGAACATCGAGGGACTGGAATAACTTACCTGCTGCGGTCGTCCCATCCGATTATAATCTAGGTGTCTTCAAGGCTAGAGAGAATAGGCTCTTAATAAACTAGTGCGCCTCACTATCAACGATTGCATCACCACTTACCATCAGGTGGGATGGCAGTCAAGCACTAGTTTACAATTTTAAACCCAGAGATATATACAACTGCATCAATTAGGTACCCTTTCCACACTAAAATTATAGCTTCAAAAATGTGGCAATTAGATGACGCAATCCGTACGTTCCAATGGGATAATTTATTACTTTGACGAACGCGAATCTACTAGCCAAAGCAAGTCCATTATAAAATTTCTTTCATAAACAGCGATGAATGCAAATGGATCATTATACATGCCTTTCAACCATGCTAAGCTCTAATTCCAGCAATGATTTGACTACACACGGCATTAGCGTAAAAATATGTGCCACAGAAGTCGTTAGAAAGTGCAAAGCTGGCTTAAAAATTATAAACACACAACCAGAGGGTTGGGGATTGAGTTATGAGCGGTGGGAGGATTTTAGAGGGAATATTGTGAAAGTAAGCTAACCTCCTACCCCCTGGCTTACTACCCATAGTACATTAAAAGAGTCTGTGTTTACCGATAGTTATAATCTAGGGATTTTTAGTCAATAGTGAATAGTTTACCTACTTCTAGGCAAGCGTGCGCCATCGTGAATCACATCGTCGCTTACCATCAGCCAAAATTGTGCTCAAATGCGAGCCTATCTATTTATCCTAAAAAACAACATATTCCTGCATATCAGGACTTAAATTAAGTTTTGCAGATTGTGAAAAAAAGACCCGAAAGAATTTACTGCGTGTGGTTTATGAATTTATAGTCAAAATAAGCTGTTCCTATTATATTTCAGCAATTTTTCATTTCTGTATTAATGGTGTACATTTATTTACTGTTGTTGATATGTATGAATGTATTATATGATTTAATTTTGGTATTATAGTCTATTTAATTCTTCTCTATATTATGCACACTGCGTCTACATCACTCTTATCCAACTCTCCTGTCGCAGGTCTGCTGGAAGAAATAAGCAGTACCTTTGTACTCTTTTATCTGTATTTGTTCTTTTTGATTTTAAATGTTTGTGTGTACATAAATAAATAAATAATATTTGTATTTTAAATTTATTTGTAATGATTAAACTCAAAACTACTGGAGCGATTTTAAAAATTCTTTTACTAGTAGAATGCTACTTCATCACTTGGTCACATAGGTTAAACATTTTCTACCATCATGCGGGCAAAACCGCTAGCAGAAGCCAGTAAAAAATATAGTAAAATCTTTTTCAAATCATAAATCCTTTGAGACAGAGATAACTTGTTCTATATATAAACATCATCTCATAGATGCAAGGCTGTTCCAAGAAATTTGATGCACACTGTACACAAGGGTATACGTCAAAGATTAATGTTTTGTAAGCAATCTCAACTGAGGCAGCCAGTGGTCTGGGATTTCGGATGGCAAAGCTAAGGATGAGAGACAAACGGACGGGCTCGAATGACTCGATTCGATTACATGCATTTCGGACAACCATTTATGTATCGTGCAATATTAGTTTGGTATTGAATTGGGGATTAAATTAGTTCTCTGGTAATTATTTCGATTTTGCACACATATATTTAAATCATGCTTTTCTTCTATGAAATTGGGCTGAAATTAGACATCGCTGTCTGCTACAATCCTTATTATACGTCATCAACATCATCATCATTTTCTGCCTCCCCATGTGTTGCCATAACGAACGATTCTGAGCGTCTCGATTCCATCGTTTTCCCACGACTCTCACCAGGTTATCAGACCACCTTGTGAGGGGCCTTCCAATGCTACGTCTTCAGTCTTACTACCACTTAAGTTTGGCGACTCTTCGGGCTATGTCGGTAACCTTTCGGCTCTATCGGTCATCCGTTCTACGAGCAATGTGCCCTGCCTACTGCCACTTAAATTTGGCGTTTTTTCGTCCTATGTCGATACCTTGTTACCTCTACGGATATCTTCATTCCTCATGTATTCACGCACAGAAACTCCGAGCATAGCCCTTTCCATTGCCCTTTGGGTGACTGTTAGCCTTCTGATGAGGCCCATTGTAAGCGACCACGTTTCAATGCCATATGTCATCACTGGTAACACGCACTGGTCATAGACTTTCGTCTTGAGACACTGTGGTATGTTAGACAAGAAAATTCGACGATTGACTTCTATCTCAAAGTTAGACTGGTTAGGTTAACTGTTAACTGGATTGTCTGTCCCAGATAAACGTAATCGTCCACAACTTCGAGTATATTCTCCGATCTTGATCGGAGTGAGTGCTACATGGTTATTTACCATGACTTTGACTTTGTCCATATTCATTTTAAGACCCACTCTTTCGGAAACTCTACTAAGGTCATCGAGCATTGTACGGAGCTCCTCCGTAGTCTCAGCCATGACTACTTTATCGTCGGCAAACTGAAGGTGAGTGATGTACTCGCCATTGACATTACTGCTTAGCCCTCTTTAGTCCAGAACCTTGAAGACATCCTCTATAGCAACCGTAAACAGTTTCGGAAATGACGTTTCCCTGCTTTACACCCCGCTGCAAGGATAGGTTTCGAGGTCCGGTCCTGAAGTCGGACTGACATTCTCGTACAAACACTTCAGCACATAGATGTACCGATAGTCAATCTGGCACCGTTGGAGAGACAGAATCAAAAGCTTTATCCACAAACGCTAAGCAGAGAGGCAGATTATACTCCATACAAGCACACCAATTTGTTAAAAAAATAAATAACAAGGATTGTTATATAGAAAACTATTTTTTTTTTTGGAGTCATTTAAAATCTGTCTTTTTATTTGAAAAGTTTTAGATTTTTCGTGAACTATATTTTGCAGACCATCAGTGGTTTGCGGGTCACAATTTGGGATTCAATGATTCAAGGCATCGTTTACCAGATTTTCTTTTCCTAACTACCTAGCAAATACATTTGTTAGTCGCCTTTCATTAATCATTTCAACACGACCATGTACCCTTAGTTGTTTTTTTTTTAGCTACAAGCATTTGAATTGTTGTTCTCTGTTTTTAAAATTCACTAATAATAATAAACAAAGTTTAATAACAATAAGTGTGCACCAAAAACATTAAGCAAATTATAAATATTAAGTGTGAACGTTATCCTCGAAAAAACTTAAGTGATATGGAAAATAATTTAACATTTGTGAATAGTGTTAAAAAATCCTCTTACGAACAATAGTTTTAAAACATGAACTCAAGTGAAGCAACAGTGCAGAATAAGTGACTAACAGTGCATAATAAGTGAACAAAAATTATAAAATAATCCGCAGTTCAAACTTGAATCACTTGAGTTGTAATGAAAAAATTCCACTGGCATGACTCATACTAACGACTTCATAATATTTAAAAATCTTTCTCGCGTAAACCGATCACCAATTACAACGTCTCCCGTAACAGTTAAGCTAGTTAGATAACTCAAACAGTCGACTGCCGTACACATAGTCGTGCGTTCGAACCCCGCCGGCTGGATCACTTTTTGTAATAAGCAAAATTGTTAACTTGACAATTTTAGATAACTTGCAATGAACTTCTTCGGCAATATCACTCAGCGACGTCAGCGCCAGCGCAGACATTCGGATACAAAATGAAGATTTAAACCTAACCACCGACTTAAATTGTACCACTAGCAATAGTTTGCCGGAAATGTCAGACGAAGAACATAGCGATGAAATTACCCAACTACAAAATAAAATTAAGGAATTAACTTTAGGATTAGAGGCAGCACACGCAGAAGTCGAGAGTTTAAACTTAGAGAATACTCAACTTAAAAACACTATCGACGAATTAACTAAGAAGAAAAATATTTATAAAAAAATAACAACCGATATAGTTAGTGACAACAGTACATCACCAATAACTAACAAGAAAAGGAGGAACAAAACCATTGTTACAAATAACAGCCTCCCGACAACACCCAAGACTGACAAAACTAAAACTAACAATTTACCCGCGCAGACTGACAAATCAACACAATAATATGATACCAATATCAATATAATGACGAACCTGCAAGGCGATAAAAATGGATTCCAAAAAAAAACAAACAAGGAAAAATTTATGTATAATTAGCAACAATAAAAGGAATAAATTTTGCAACTTAATTGAGGATACTTTTTGTATGTATGATTATTGCCACTATCTTCATCCAGGTGGTGATATTCAACAAATGCTGCAGGGCATTGATAATAAAATAAAAAACCTTAAATAAAAATGACTATTGTGTTATTATGATGGGAGAGATGGACTTCATACGGACTGGAAACTATCACGACATTATATTTCTTATTAGAGAAACCATCGGGAAAATCAATAACACGAATGTGATTATTTGCCTTCCGACCTACAGATATGGCAATTATACAACTATATATAATGCAAGAATAGAAACTTTTAATAATCTCTTATATCTAGACAACTTAACTCACGAATATGCCTACTTATTGGACTCTAATGCAGAATTAACTTGTGGCTATGAAATGTTTTCTGCACCACAAGGACACATAAATGGAACAGGAATGAGGAATATTTTCACTAATCTCCAGAGGACTATAACTGAAATCGATGCTGAAAATAATATGACAATATCTAGTTCTTCTACCTCAGAAATTGAGCGTTCAGACATGTTTTTTCTATAACTATCTGATTATTATGCATCAAAACATCGCGGGACTCATCAACAAGGTGGACCAACTAACACTACACCTGCAGGAACTAGCCGAACAAAGAAACAGTATAGACATAATTTGCGTCACAGAACACTTTATGGAGCGAGGACACGAGGGGTTTCTCTCAATACCTAATTATAAATTAGCCGCTTACTATACAAGAAGTACGAAAAGAGGAGGAGCCTGTATTTTGGTAAAATTTGGTCTCCAATATAAAGAACTTACAAATGTCAGTAAAATGTCAATTGAAGGCGTTGTCGAAGTTTGTGCAATAGAAATAATACCGCATAACACAATCATTATTTGTATATACAGAGTACCAAAGTTAAACAATTTAGAAGTTTTCTATTCAAAATTAAACATTATATTATCAAAATACTGTTACAACTCGAACAAGAATGTCATTCTATGTGGTGATTTTAACATTGATATTTTAAAACAAGATAAATTATCTCTTGAATTTACTAGTTTCCTATTGAAGTACAATCTATGTTTACAAATTAATCAACCAACTAGATTACAAAGCAATACGTGTATTGATAATTTTGCACATAATATTTCACGAAAATGTACTCATAGTGTCCTTGATCTACTTAAGTCGGATCACACCGCACAAACTTTAAAAATTCCAGTAAAAAAGACATGTTTAATCAAAAGCTGGAAAATAAAAGTGCGTGACTATAGTAATGAAAACTTAATGAAATTCAAAGACTGCTTGAAATCAATTTCCTTTTCTGATGTCTACCTCACTAAAGACCCTAACGTAGCATATAACAACTTTTTAGAGCTATTCCAATTGTTTTATAATTTATGTTTTCCAATTATGTATAAAAAAAGAAAATTAATAAGAAATCCAAATTGGATAACACCTGGTATTAGACGGTGTAGCCAAATAAAACGACGGTTGTTATGGCAACATAGATTAAATCCATCTAAGATTAATGTGACAAAACTTAGAAATTACTCAAACAGACTTAAAAAAATTATAAAATTGACACAATTCGCAAAGAATAATTATAAAATAGAGACAGCATATAATAAATCAAAAATGACATGGAATATAATAAATGGAAATAGAAGCAACTCTCCACCAGAGTATATAAAAGAAATAAATTATGACGGACTTACATACACTACTCCCAAAGACATAGCAAATACCTTTAACGACTACTTCATAAGCCAAGCAGAAAAACTTTCCACTGCTTCGACACAATTTACCACTGATAATAAAATAAATTTATCTTCACAGTCAATGTTTTTGGCCCCTATCATACCAGATGAAGTAAATAGAATTATAAAAGATTTAAAAAATAAAAATAGTGTAGGATACGACGACATTTCAACAAAGGTTCTAAAATATGTTTCGGAAATAGTATCACATCCTCTCAGCTACATATTTAATTTAAGTATTGAGTCTGGAAGCTACCCTGATAAACTTAAACCTACTGTCATAAAACCTTTATTTAAAAAAGACGATGAGAAAGATATTAAAAATTACAGGCCAATAGCTCTCATTCCAGTAATATCCAAAATATTCGAAAAATGGATCTACAGGTCTATAGAGGCATACCTCAACAAACATAATATACTTGTAAAAGAACAAAAAGGATTTAGGAAAGATCATTCAATAAATATGGCAATATATGACTTTCTTAATGACATCATAGCTAACATGAATGAAAGAGTCCCAGTATCAGCAATATACATGGATATGACCAAGGCATTTAACTTGGTCAACCATGAAATACTGCTGAGCAAGTTAAATGCGTACGGGATAAGGGGAAATGTCTTATCACTCATAAAATCTTACTTAAAACATAGAACACAACACACAGAAATAAGTCGAATTTGTAAATTAAATAAAACTGTTATAAAATACACATCCAAAGAACGAATAATATCTTATGGCGTGCCCCAAGGCAGTGTGCTAGGGCCTTTATTATTTCTTATATATATAAATGACTTTCCCCAGAATATAACCTATCCTATGACATTGTTTGCCGACGACAGTACTATCATTGTTAAACTTGACAAAAATAATAAAGACTTTGAAGCTAAAATAATCAATGCATTACAACAAGCAGTTAACTGGTTGGAGCATAACAACTTAATTATAAATTTGAAGAAAACAAAAATTATGAACTTTCGGCAAAGAGTAGTTAATTCGGAACTAAATGTAATGTTTAATAATGAAAAAATTGAAGAAGTTGCAAATACAAAATTTTTAGGCTTAACAATCGACAATCAACTTAATTGGAAACAACATACTTCAATATTAATTAAAAAAATTAGTAAGTTCGCTTTCGCTTTGTACAAACTAAAGAAAGTAGTCAATCAAGCAGCGGCAGTCACTGCATACTATGGATATGTCGATTCTATACTACGCTACGGAGTCATGTTTTGGGGTAACTCCTGCAATAAGGACATGGTGTTCCAATCGCAAAAAAGATGCATTAGAGCTATTACTGGTATACAAATAACTGATAGCTGCAAGCCTTATTTTATATTGTTAAAAATTATGACTTTACCTTGCTTGTACATATTTGAGACTGCTTTATTTGTTAAAAGAACATGCATCTATTTAGAAAATCATCTGAACATCGCTACAAAATAATCAGACAAGAATATAGACATGAACTTTGCATTCGACCATCAAAGACCGCCTTGATGCACAAAAGCATACTTTGTATGGCCCCAAAAATATTTAATAAATTACCAAATAAAATTAAGGACTTAAATATTAATCAATTTAAGAGTAAATTAAGAAATCTATTATTGGAGAAATGTTATTATAATATTGACGAATTCCTTAATGATAAATTTTAAGCTATTTGATATTGATTTTATTTAATTTTGACATTGTATTATTATTTTTAGTATAGTAAGTTACTTGACATTGATATTTATGACATTGTATTATTATTTTTACTATAGTAAGTTAATTGACATTGATATTTATTTAATTTTGACATTGCATTGTTATTCTATTTTCTATTCATTGAGTTATGTTGTGTTTTGTTATAATTATTTCAATGTGTTAATTAATTCTTATTTATAATAAACTACGAGAAAGAGTGTACACCTTTAAGGTAGATTTTTGAGGAACTAACTAATTTATTATTAAGATCTCATGTAAAATGTACCAAAAATCACACCAATAAATGAATTTTGAATTTTGAATTAGTATTTAACTTTGTCATATATAAATAGTTTCACTTAACTGTCGATTACAGATACAGTCATTTAGATTGGACATTAATATTCATTAAAAAAATTTAATAGGCACTTACAAAACAGTAATTATTTTATTAACCTTCACCAAGTCTTTGATTACTTGGCTAGTCGAAGGTAACTGACGCAAAGTTTACTTATTAAGATTTAAATATGAACCTTTACTTGTTTGTGTGTGTCCACAGGAGAACCAAGGTAACCGACATAGCCTAAAGAATCGTAAAAACTTATGTGGTAATAAGCAGGCCCCCTAGCCAAGTTACGATCGTTTCGTTTGCGTCGAACTCGGCACTTTGCTCGCAGTACAGATGATCAAAGGGATGAAATGTCTGGAGTGGCGACCGCGCACTTGAAGACGTAGCATTAGAAGGCCTCCCACAAGGTGAACCGATGACCTGGTGAAAGTCAAAGACAGGAATGAGATAGATGCAAGACGCACAGGACCCTGATTATGTCGACACTTGGGGAGGCTTATATCTAACAGTTAGCCGTCCGACCGTCCGGTAACCGTCCGGACCGAGCCCAAGTCGTCGACGGCGCGTACTGTTCCACGCGCGCCTCAAGGAAGTCTCCTCCGAAGTCTACTAGGGCCAAGGGTCTGATTCTGAAAGGAAGACTCGGCCCTGGTACGAAAGGCAACGAAGGAACAGGATTATGTTTTTAGTCAGTAAAAGTCTGAAACTATCTCCCGCTCCGCTCAAGAGCGGGTGATGTCATAAGATGATTTTCCAACCGAAAAAAAAAATTCTACAGTTGATGTCTTCCGACTGAAATGATGATGATGATGTTGATGAACCTGTACCCAAATATAACAGGCATTCAGGGGTTGAGAAATGGTTTGGAAGAGTAACCACTGACACTGGCAGGTATTAGTAAAAGTCTAACAATCCCTTTCGTCCCAAGGAAAGAAAGAAAACATGTTTATTGTGCCCAAATAGACGCACAATAAAATACAGCAATCTGTCGGGCCATGTGTGAAAAGAGCATAACTGTGCGGCACCATAGACACTAGACAGAAAACAATTGTCTAAGTCCAAGGTTGTCTACAGCTTAGTCTGTGGTTGTCTATTGCACCTGTACCTTTCCAGCTGTACCTTCCATTGTTTATGTTGAATCGAAGAATTTCGTGCACAGCGAAACTTTTTAGTAGGTATTTTACATGTCAAGCATAGTGAGGCTAAAGCATATCTGGACTAACCACTGTGCACAAAAAGACATTTCAACAGATTGACACGCGTTACAGGGTTAATTTTTACCTGACTTCGATCGACATCAGTTTTTGCTGATTAATGTCTATATTAGGGTTCCGTACCTCAAAAGGAAATAAACGGAACCCATAAAAGATCACTTCGTTGTCCGTCTGTCTGTTTGTCTATCTGTCAAAACCCTTTATCTTGAGAACGCATGGACTTATCGAGTTGAAATTAAAACTATACATATACTTAAGTCTCCGGTTCCTTGAAGTTGTGAAAAAATCAAACTTTTAAGCGAAAAAAAAGATATGTCGCAAAAAACGTATATTTCGACACTCTCAAGGGAATCAAAATTCATAGGGTACTTCGAACCATGAAATTTGGCATAAAGCAAGGTTTTATAGCACAAGTATAGGAATAAATCTGAAAACTGACAATTTGTAGTGAAGCCACAAAAAAAACTTTTTTTTATTCGGAAAAATCTTTGAGACTCAATTCGGGAATTGAACTATTTGCTTAAGTTAGTTTGCACGGAACCGCACTTGTTTTTTTTTCTAGAATCTTATTGGTGTTTAAGTGAATCATCATAATGATGATGAAGGTACGATATTTAACAGTAAATTATTGTCAATCAAATCTTTTATAACTTAAACCGTACCTAAAGTAAAAGAGAGTACATTTTACAGTAATTAAGATATTAAAGAGGCGAGTGTTCTGAGCCGTTTCGAGCACTCATTTGGAAGCGTAAAAGCCTAGAATTTTCAGGTTAAACCTCGTAATAGTAAAGGGTTTCTGATGTTTTCGACAAATACAGGTATATTTTAAAGCGTGCAAAATTTCGAGATGCTTTTTACTGCATTTTACGGTAATATGAACGTACAAATGTTTTTGTTCATGCCCATGCCCTGAATGAAATGTTAGTGTACTTAAGAAACATTTCCGAGCGTTTTCAGAATATGTATGTAAAGGATGAGGGGAACTTTGGAACAAGGAGTTGTGTAAAGTACTGAACGCCGCATCGTAGTGAGCTACAGTTGTACTGTAAATGGAAACAGAACTGTTGCAGATACAAACTTTTACCTAGACTTTAATTGAAAGAGATTCCTTAAGTATTTAATTACACTTTTTGTTCGTGTTTATAAAAGATCATGAAGGATGAGCTCCTTAGCTTAGATAGTGTGATAGGAGGGGAGACGCAAATCGATGGGTGCAAAATAAATAAAGTTATCTGTAATTTTGCGATTTTCTGATAGTTGCAGAAACTTACTAGTGGTAGTCTTTCGTGTCAAAAATGCAGAAATTATAGTTGTTTTTTCTACAATATCTTCTATCTTATCTATCTTTTACTAAATATTAAAAAAAAAACTTTTTTTTTTATTTTTTTTTTTGTTTTTTTTTTTAACTGCTTATTATTCACTTATTAATACTAATTATCAGAAAATCGCAAAATTGCAGATAACTTTATTTGCTTTGCACCCGTCGAAATGAAAGGCTTCTGGTTGAATTATACTGATATTCTATTGTATGAAGAAGCACTGTCTTTCTAATACATTTTATATATAAAAATTACTATTATCTTTTCATTGACATCCCCTATCTTTCGTTTTAACATCAATCAAACCTAAACTTTTTAAAACAAACCTTAAAAGTATAACATGCCAGTTTGCAATATTAGTAATATTAGTGTGACCATGAAGGTCACCACAATAGCTTGGCAAACGGGTACACCATATCCTAGAATTTAAGATATTTTTTAATCCGGGGAGTATATTCTCTTAGGCCTACTGTCCTCGGACGCGTAGCTTCACAGACGCGTATTCGTCACTATACGCTTGGTGTACGCCTGCTCACAGCTTAGATACAAAACTTTGAAACTGTGTCGACGAAGCGCCAACAACACGACAGGACGACGTTGCCGTTTTGCGACGTTGCCGCAGGCGTACACCAAGCGTATAATGACGAATACGCGTCTTTGAAGCTATGCGTTCGTGGATAGTACGCCTTAGGATAATTTCCTATTTTCATGCGGGCAAAACTACTAGCAGAAGCTAATATTGACTAAAATATTATGTCTAAGTGATAATTTCCGTATTTTCAAAGAACGTCCGCATTCTAATTTCTGTCGCAATCTGCCAAAAGCTTTCCTAATTTATCTACATTTTAAGAAGTTTTTAACATTTACTGTCGTCGTGATAAGATTGGTTTTTGAATTCCTAGGAATGTTTTCTTAAATATGAAAACAATGACCTAGATTTTATTTAGAGTACGACAGTGGCAAATCATCCAAATTGCTTTAGGTATTATTTCTAAGAAAGCTTAACTATTATTGTTCTTATATCTTTTTTTTTAATTGATATAAACTAGTGCTTGACTGCGATCCCACCTGATGGTAAGCAGTGATGCAATCGTTGATGGTGAGGCGCACTAGTTTATTAAGAGCCTATTCACTCTTGCCTTGAAGACACCCAAATTATAATCGGATGGAAAGCCCTCAGCAGGCAAATTGTTTCAGTCCTTCGATATGCGCTGTATAAACGACGAGGCGAAACGCTTAGTCCGGACCGTAGAGGTTTCAACAACGTAAGGGTTACCGCCGTACGTCGGGTTGTCTGATGGTAGAAATGAGATAGCGAAATCAAATTATGCAATTCCCGCGCACACTGTCCAAAATGCAACCTGTAAAACACCGAAAGGCTGGCTACCCTATGCCTGTGCTCAAGGCTTTGAAGACTGGGCTTAACCAAATCTGGATCTCAGCCTCTTCGCACGCCTTTCCACCGAGCCCAAAGCTGCTATGTGGCATACACACGATCAGACCTGCACATTTGTATAACATTAAAAGTTGTCCCGGTGTGAAGTACCACCGGACCTTTGACCTTATAGAATTTGAACTTTAATGAATTTGAAGACTAAAGAACCCGAAGCACCGATTAAATATTTCAGAAAGCATTTCCATCTAAAATGTTAAATTGTCAGCGGAGAACCCCTAAACAAACTTCTGAAACGCTCAAACTTCATTACGAAAACAGTAGTGCGTCACAAATGCACGGTCATTATTCGTTCCCCAGAAAGGGTCTCCCTAACTTACCTCCAAGGAGCCCATTCTCAGAAACTCGGGGAAAACGTACAGCCTAATCTAAACATTCTTCTTAACTTCAGCCATTCGCATCTTACTACAGCATAATGCAACTTTGTTATACTAATGAGTTCCACTGAAGCGGCTCCAGCTGGAAGCGAACATGCTGATGACCCCACTAATGAAGTTAGAAACTTTAACAGAATAGTAATGTGACCCAAAGGAGCATGTTTTCAAACTTCCAACGATTATTCTGAGAAAATATTCGAAAAAGAAACTCTTTATGGCCTTGTTTACAGAATATAATTATGAAGTTGATTGGTTTCTCTTAAAGTAAACAAATTATGCGTTGATGAGAAGAATACAGATTCTTTTTGTAATGAGTGATGGAGGAAAAATTCGGTAGCGGCGTGAAGAGAAGGCTTTATGTTGAGCCTAAGAATTTGTAAGTCTATCCGTGTTTATAGAGCTACGTCGGGCTTCTGCATAAATATACGGCTGTCTTTGACGAATTTGTGGTGTCGAAAGTATAAATAGAACATGGCATTACATCGTAACAAAAAAATAAAGTCTCGGCGTCGACAGTGTTGTTGTATGCTTTAAGGTTTCTCTATAGTCTTTCTACAGTTGTAAATATATATTTTGATTTGACTACCCATATCCATACTTTAGGGATATGTTGGTTTATAAGGTCATCTACTTTATCTGTAATAATTATTAATAAATAAAAGTAAATATGTGTCCTTGTAAACTTACATGGCGGGCGCAGCCACCTCTACATACCTATACGTGTACATATATAATTGCACACCACATAAATTATTATTGTCCCTACATACGACGAGTTAGAGACACATCATTTTTAGGGTTCCGTACCTCAAAAGGAAAAAACGGAACCCTTTTAGGATCACTTTGTTGTCCGTCCGTGTCTGTCAAGACCCTTTATCTCGGGATCGCGTAGACGTATCAAGTTGAAATTAAAACCATATACTTAGGTCTGCGGTCCCTTGAAGCTGTGAAAAAATCAAACTTCTAAGTTAACGGAAAAAAAAGATATCGTCGTCTATGTCGCAAAAAACGTATATTTCGAAACTGAAGGGAACCAAAATTCTAGAGTACTTCCCGTTCACCCAGAATCCTGAAATTATGTATAAAGCAAGGTCTTATAACACAAGTATAGGAGTAAATCTGAAATAAGAAAAATTTTTGTCACGTCAAAAAAAAATTTTTTTTTTTTCGGTTTGGATCAAACTTCGAGACTACAATCAGGAATTGAACTCTTTACATAGATAAGTTTGTATGGAACCCTCAGGGCGGGAGTCCGACTCGCACTTGCCCAGTTTTTTTTTTATGTATGATATCTCTGGGTGACGCAAAAGGGAGTATCAAACTTTTACTTACTAAAACCCACCAGTATCCCTTAAGTTTCTGTTTGCGTTTCAAAGCCACAGTAAATCTTTCGAACAATCCCGCATATCTTCACGAGTAGTTTCATCAGTCGACTGCAAAATTAACAAATTGAATTTGTTAATTAAGCCGTATCTCCACTCACCAAAAAAGCCCCTAGCACTGATTATAATAAATTTTCCTTTCACCAAAACATGAATAATATTTCGTAACTTATTTTGAACCAACGAGGTTGTAGGCTTCAAACATTTTCAGGTCCTTTGTCTAAAAATGTTGAACCGCTATCTTCTCTAAGCCCTCTCCCATAAAATTATTGCGAGCACGCATTATATCTCTTGCTATTTGCACATCGTGTTATATAAGAAAGATTTCATAGCGCCACTGCACTTTGTGTAATGTGCCATAATATTTTTCAGGATATAATGCTAGGAGAGACGCTTTATAGTGCGCCAAGGATATTTACAACGCCATCCTGGGAGAGTACTTTTATTTTGGACCAGATTCCGTTGCGCCTTTGTTTGTACGGACAAAAGTTTTACAGAACTTTTTTAATTATTACTGGTGTAAATTTTTCAGTTTAGTTTGGATTACTTTTTTGAAGTTCAGACTTAAAAAAACATTGTGATGTATTACGAAAAAAAATATTAGGAAACTTTTCTATTTTAAGCTCTTACAGCCCATTTAAAGGTTGTCTGGTAGATATCACTCTCACTGTCAGCGATAAGACCGGCATTGTATCCATATATTTAAATTTGTGTAAAAGTTTTATCAATATTTTGGTGTACAATAAATTTCACTTTATTCTAATCTAAGAATGTACACGTTGTCAAGATCTAAATGAATCTCAAGGATGGTTTTCAGGGAAATTCACACCACCAGTTGGCGCCACTTAGCTGAGAGGTATTTTTAAAAACATATACATGACGTTGACGTCAATTTAACTAATGTCATTAACATAAGCGTTTTGACAGCTGCCTGGACCTGACGACTCAGTGCTGCCACCTGGTGAATGTCATTTTAGAACACCCTCATTGCAATAACTTTAAAGCTTTTTATTGAATAGCAAATGACTCTAAGACATGGAACTGGTTTATGAAAGGAATAATAATAATAAATATAATATATGTTATTTTTATATGTGTTTTAAGAAATATTTAAAAATATATAAAATATGTATAGAAAATAAATAAAGAGTAATAATATTCCACAAATTTAACACAACGCCATCTAGTCCCAAACTAAACAGAGCTTGTGGTATGAGCACTTGACAACTGATAAACATTCTTATATATTTCTAAATACATACATATTATAGATAAATAACACCCAGAGTCCCAGACACAGAACAAATGATCGTGCTCATCACACAAACATTTGTCCTGGCTGAGAATCGAACCTACGACCTCCAGCATAGGAACCAGGGCCACTGACCACTAGACCAACAGGCCTGTCAAATGGAACCACCACTTAGTCGTATTGTTAAATTCATAAAACATTAGGATCCAGAATATAAAATACATCACTTGTGCATTAAGGATCTCTTTCGAATTGTTTCAGAGTGTACATACATAAATAGTCGTACAACACGGTGTAACGTTAATTGACTTTGATTGAAAGGCACAGACAACGGCCTGACAGTTTTACTTTTGTGTTTATTCAATTAAAAAGTATTCGTTTAACTTCTACGGTCCGGACTATACGTTTCGCTTCATCGTTTATACCGCGTACATCGAAGGACTGGAACAATTTGCCTGCTGCGGTCTTCTCGTCCGATTATAGGTAATTCAGGTGTCTTCAAGGCCAAAGTGAATAGGTTCTTAATAAACTAGTGCGTCTACCCGTAAAAAAACCATTGAAACATGGGTTTCCCTTTCAGAAGTCAACCAATGGCTCCCGTAGGCTTCGGCCCTGCTAGGCCCCTACGATTTTGTCATCTCTTTGAGCCGCGCATGCAACACTACGCGGCATTAATGATTCGGGCTCGGTCCGGATAGTTACCGGACGGCGAGCTACCCATAACTCGTCGTCTGCATGCCCACGCAGCCGTTTAAGCGTGAAAGAGTAACAAACATACATACATACAAATTTTTACCTTAAGTATTAGTGTGACAAATTAGAAATATAATAAAAATATAAAATATAATACTGTTACTTTTGACGAACAAAAACCAAATTACTTTACCCCTGTGTGTTTGTGTGTGAATAAACATCATGGAATAGCTTAACAAAAGACACGTTACGAGACATCTCTTTATTTATTCAAACACAGTGAAATATTTGTTAGTGTTTGTATGAACTTCATAAAATTGTGTTGTCTGCTACGTGTCCCGTTGACATATTCTTTTTGGGTTCTTTTATTCATTGTTAGATTTTGCTAGCTGCTTTGTTCGTGAGAGTCAAGATTATATTACGGGATCTGAATATATGGCGATAAAACACGTTGTACGAAACGCACGTTGCACGTTGTGTGTGTTGTGTGAAGATGACTGGTCAGTAGGACTAGTGGTTAGTGACCCTGACTGCTATGCCGGAGGCCGTGGTTTTGATTTCAACCCACGAAAAATGTTTGTGTGATGAGCACGATCATTTGTTGTGTGTTTGGGTGTAATTTCTAAAATATCACATGTATTTAAAATTATGCAAGAATGTTTAGTGTAGATTGTTTAGCATAAAATATTGTACTACACTGAACACGCAAAAGTCGTTCCTCGAGTTGTCATGGCCAATCTGAAATTCTAAACAGACTCTGCACCCAGGTTGGTCCTCGGACGGTTTCAATCTTCAGTGTTTGTGCGGCGTCTCTCCGCAGACCATGTCCCACCTTCTTCTATTCTTCCATCCTGCTAGCTAACTAAATGGGTCTACCTTTTATAGCAGAACTTTTTATGTCATAATATTATTTTGTATTACAACGAATGTCATAAACTTCATTTTGCAGAAAATCTTTTAGCATAGCATACACTCATTTTTCATAAGTTCAAAACTCATAATTTTGTTAGTCAGAATCATCTTTAGGCATAAATTTCATATTCATAATAATTAAAAAGCAGCACCATCGTCACATCGCAGAAAATTCGCAGTCAGAGTCGTCTTTTGGCATATATTTTATATCGATAGTTTATATCATTAGTTGCGCTGGAAATAGTATCAAAACGGTAACCTAAAATTAATTATAAAACACTATTGGTTTACATAGGGTCGAAAGAGGCTCCCTCCGGGTCCTCCTATTTCTGGGTAAAAATAAATAACACGAAATAACTTCTAACCTATCCTGTCCTGTCCGTGTCGGGGTGCCCTAAAATTCTGAGCTCGCTACACTCGCCTATGGCGATGGTACATGCAAAAAAGAATACATTATGATATTACTATTAATATCAAAACGGTAACCTAAAATTAATTATAAAACACTATTTGTTCACATAGGGTCAAAAGAGGCGGATCCTCCTATTTCTGGGTAAAAAAAAACCACGAAATAACTTCTAACCTAACCTGTCCTTGTCGGGGTGCCCTAAAATTCTGAGCTCGCTACACTCGCCTATAGCCATGTACATGCAAAAAAGAATACATTATGATATTACTATTAATATCAAAACGGTAACCTAATTATAAAACACTGTCGGCTTGAATAGGCTTAACGGAGGGCCCTTGCGGGGACCTCCTATTTCTTGGTGGTTTAAAAAAATAAACACGTTGGCTAAGGGGGGAGCGTAGCGGAGTAGACCGGAACTCCCGCCGTCAAGCAGGCATGTAGCATGCAAGCAGGCATGCAGTATGAAATCAGGCATGCAGCATGGAAGTAGGCATGCAAGATGCAGCGAGGACGCAGCATGGAAGTAGGCATGCAACATGCAGCAGGGACGCAGCATGTAAACAGGCATGCAGTATGCAAGCAGGCATGCAGTATTGAAGCAGACATGCAACATGCAGCAGGCATGCAGCATGCAAGCAGGTATGCAACGTGAAGCAGGCACGCAGCATGCAAGCAGGCATTCAGTACCTATGGAAGCAGGCCTGCAGTATGCAAGCGGGCATGCAGAATGGAAGCAGCATTGAACATGCAGCAAACATTGTTTCTGTCACGGCTCCGGCACTGCGGGGTTTGGGTGACCCCACGCGAGCTTACCTTACCCCTCCGCGCCTACGCGGGCTTGACTTATACTTTACGGGTAGGGCAGATGTAAGACTGTGTAAAGTTGGTTTTGCAGCGATTCGTTTCTGTCACTAAATTTTGTAGCACAACATATTGACTTTTATGACACTGTTTTAATTTAATATTGAAAATGCTACCAAGTAACCGTCTATATATTTGTGACCAAAATTCCGTAAAATGTTGATATGGTGTGGTGAAAATACGGCAAATAAATCATTTGGCAAATGAAAACAGTTTAAAAGAGGCTTCGGCCAATAACAAAAAGTAATTTTGTGAATCGGCGAAATATAGTTCAGTAAAATAATACCTATTATATTACTATTCCACGACCTAAAAATATATCAAATAATGCATGAAGCAAAAAAGACGTCGGTCAATAGGTTTCGGTAAAATGAAATTCGAACAAAAAAATTTCGGCAAAGTTCCCCAAATAATCATCTCTCTAAAAATAAACGTAATGCTCAACGAAATTATGCGTAATATTAACCATAGCAAAGGTAATTATGCTAAATAAAATCCTGCCATGTTAAAAGTATGCCGTTGTAAATTCGGACACTGCCAAACAATAGTTATGCTAAATAATTTTTATGCCTTAAAAATATTCGATTAAAGAAAATTATGCCAAATGTGTTATGCTAAATAAATTTTGGAGTATCAAGATTCTGCTGAATAGAAGGAACCCTAACTAAATATTAGGTACTTATGGATTATTACCAATACTTAACCCTACAGCTGGGCACGCCACAATTATGGCGGTAAGTCCCCTCTTTGACGCGTGGTTGGAAAGACCTCACGGCGTCCTCACCTTCCGCATGACGCAGGTTCTCACCGAACACGGTAAGTTCGGGAAGTTCCTGCACCGGATTCGTGCGGAAGCGACGACCGGGTGTCGCCACTGTGTGGAACGCCTGGAGGACACGGTGGAGCACACGGTGGAGGTGTGCCCCGCTTGGGCAGAGCAACGCCGTGTCCTCGTGGGGGCGATAGGCGACGGCGATCTCTCGCGCCGGGCCTTGGTACAGGCCATGGTCCGGACCGTGGAGGAGTGGCAGGCGGTCTCCTCCTTCTGCGACGCAGTAATACTAGCAAAGAAGGCAGCCGATCTCGTGAGGCAACGGTCTTCACGCCCTAACCGCCGCCGGGATTCCGATCCCGATTTCCAGCCACCGTAGGTGCGGGCTTGCGGACGGCGAGCAATGGGTGGCTCGCCGTCCGACCGTCTGGTAACCGTCCGGACCGAGCCCAAGTTGTCGACGGCGCGTATTGTTCCACGCGCGCCTCAGGGAGATGTCAGCAAATCGTAGGGGCCCAGCAGGGTCGAAGCCTACTGGGGCCATGGGTAGTGTGAAAACGAAGCCCGGGACCTGGGACGAAGGCAACGAAGGAACAGGAGTTTGAGAGAACAGGAGGTTTTTAGTCAGTAAAAGTCTGATACTATCTCCCGGTCCGCCCAAGAGCGGGATTTGTCATTAGATGATTTTCCCACCTAAAAAAAAAACCCAACAGTATTACAAACATGAAAGATAAAAGAAAAATATAGATAAACTCTTGTTTATCGAAGTTAGATTCGTGTTTCGTAACTTTTCTTCCCTCAAAATATATTATCAGACAAACCTTTCCCTCCGCTGTTATTTTCCATGTACTTCAAAACACGTTAAGTTTGAGCACAAACTCATTATAATTCACCAAGGAACATTGCTTGGGAAGTCAAGACACGTAGTACAGCAAGGAAGGCGACAATAATTGCAATATTCAAAGCCCTCAGTATTTATGCTGGGAATGGATTTAGCTTGCAGTTAACGACTGCAGCAAACTAAGTCTGACCTAAATTAAAATGTCACTATACGTCGTTAGTTGCAAGTCGGTCCTGTGCGTCACGCGTCCATTGAATTCTTATTGCCCTCTCCAGGTCATTGCACCACATGATCTGTCAAATCCCTTTCATTGTTTCTTGTTGTGATGATGATTTTCAAATTTTTCATTTTCGTGTTTTCAATTTAAACATTGTTATGGTAGTTTTTTTTTTTTTAATTAATACAAACTATTGCTAAATTCTAAATTAAAGTGTTACTTTAAGTCACTAGTTGCAAGTAAGTCCTGTGCGTCACGTATCCATCGCCATCGTATTCTCATTACCCTCAAGTCAATGTACCGCATGATCTGTCAAATGCCTTTGGCTCGGTCCGCCGACGACTTGGGCTCGGTCCGGAGGGTTACCGGACGGCCGGAAAGCGCCCTACCTATTTTTGGTCGTCCGCAAACCCATTCCTACGTCGGCTGGAAGTCAAGGTCAGGGTTCCCTCACGCGTGCGGCTGTCCGTGGTGACACCCGGGTATTTCTTCCGCAAGTCATCGACTATGATTCTGACATGAAATGGGTTGGTTCAAAAAGTGCTTCCTTGACTGACACGTGAGATTCAGACCAATAACCGACGCAAACTTACTGCTTTCGGTTACAAAACTAACTAAAAAATAAATCTAATAGTGTGAGCGTAAATCCTACGGCTGAAAGCTTTTGCTAAATTTAATTTTGTACACAATCAAAAGCCCTTAAAAAACATAAAAATCTTATATTCGTTTACATTCAGGCGTTGTAGCGCACTAGTCGCTTTTCAAGTGAATCTAATATTTTAATTTAGTTTTATCAACTCCATTCTCAAGTTCCCTTTTGTACTAAAAAATGAAGATGATTCTAGCCTTTTATCCGTCTTAGTCTTAAAGATATACAGGGTCTATCAAATTAGCTAAAGAAACTAATGAATAATACCTTTACCTCAATGTTTTTTATAACAAACACAAGAATTATAGTAGTAGTCAGTTATATACAAATTTCCACTAACCATCTAATAATAATTATAAAACTAAACTAAGCAAAGCTTATGGTATAACTAGATAACTGATAAAGATATTTATATCTTTCAAAATACATGCATATTATAGATAAATTTCACCCACACACAGAACAAATAATAATGATAATAATTTTTTACAACTGGACTTAGATAATAATATTATTTAAATTCAGTACAAAGTATTTTACCATCTTAACTTTTGGAGTAGCGTAATTAGAGACACAATAGTAAGACAATGGCGCACGAACGCCGGCGTTCGTGCGGGGATCAACAGCTAACTAATAACTAGGATCTCAGCTTGGTTCACACCCGTGAGATTCTAAAATAACTTAAATAACCATAATAGTAATAATAACCTTTATAAGGCATGAATAATACATGAATTTTATTAATTCCCTAGCTCCAGCGCTAAAGTTACATGCATTACACTCACTACATTACTGCGTTTCAAATCTGTTGGTTGGTGGGGACACTTTTACGCAATGCCTTTTAATCAAGGAAGCAGAACAGATTGGCAACATTTAACGACTAAATGAGACTTATGAAAGTATGAATGAATAACATGGTTTTACAAATCCTTACGGAGTGAAACATACTGGCATTTTAGTTCAAACTTCTGAAATACTTCAATCACTAAGTAAAGAGAATGGATTAAGCTGTTGATCCCCGCATTAACGCCGGCGTTCACGCGCCATTGTCTTACTATTGTGACTCTAATTACGCACTCAAAAGGTTAAGCGTTGTTTAGCAGGAAGCAGCGTCCCGTTTGTCACTACGGTATTATCTCTCAGGTATTGTCTGCACAATGGTTTTGCATCTATCCAGGTTAGTCAATTTTGCAAGGGTATTTGCGTAGTTCATCCTCTATGTCCATGTTTGAAACAAAATATTCAGGAAATTCCTTCACAAAATATAAAATGTCTCAATTTGTGAGATCCCTTGGTATTGCAGTGTAAACAGCCAATTTGGACCTTAATTGGGAATCTCTTGGGGATTGAACAACACCCAATGAGGTTCATGAGGGTTACGGAAAAGTTTGGTATACTAAAAATATAAACACAGAATTCTTGGAAAATTGGGGAAGAAATTTTCTGTAATGAATCTTTGTGTTTACATTTTAACCATCTTCATTGGTAGATAGATATTTGATTTGTAGCAGAGTGGTCGTAATCATGGATCGTTTGATAGGTCGGTTGCGGCTTTTAGGAGATTTCTCCATTTTTTTTTTCTATTCGTGGTACTGCGTGAACAATCGATAAGGGAACACTTATTGGTCGATTTAATCAGGTCTATCCATCTGGTGGGTGATCGGCCGCGTGAACGTAAGTTCTTTACTCTTTCTTGTATAATTAATTGTTCTTAAAAGCTTTAATTGTGGTTGATATGTCAAAATATCTCAAAGATTCTTGAACAATCGATAAAAGTCTGAATATGCCTTTGTAGGAACGACATTTTTAACTATACCAACCAAGCGTGATAGATGACACCGTTTACAGATAGGAATTAACAGTCAGTGATAATTTGGACTATGGCTATAACTGCCGAAAGAGGTGCTAAAGCAATGGTGTCACTAATCTCTGATTGAATGAAACTCGAAAAAATAATTCTAGGTCATCCTAGATAACCACTGAATAAATTATCGAATATAGCGTTGTATGTGTGTCGTTGGTTCTACAAAGAGTATGAGGTTCACTGGAATTTGAACTGCATGCACGACATAACGATGGCTTAGAGTGAAATCCTCGGGTATGCAATTTTAGGTAATTTTTGATTTATTATATTTCTGAAAAGAAAAGCTCGTAACGCATAATCTTGTATCACGCAAAATTTTGATTTGATACTCGTAGCGCACTCTACGATGTTGAATGCATACTTTGCTCGAGTCAGTTTGGTGTGATAACTTCGCAATGGCGTGTCAAAACTTGTGGAAAAAAAAAGAAAACAATAGAAACAAGCGTTTGAAATAAATCAATAGTTTTAAATATTTGAATAAAACACGTAGAAGTCCATTATGATTATATGATAATAAAGGTCTAGTTTGGTTTTTGGTGCCTCCTGAAAAGTTACGTATTTTACAGTTACGAAGTATTCACTATAAGCCGAAGTGAAAATTAAAAAACTTTTTACAACCGACTTCAATGCAAAAAATTTCAGAAATGTTTGTTATTATACTATCCATTATTTTTATATTTCTTATCTCTTATGTGCAATCATAAAGATGCTTTCATAACCTTTGCGGTAGTAATGCATGTTTTTATTTATTTAGAATATATTTTTTTAAATCAGCGTTTCTTTAGTGTTGGATAACTCAAATTTAACTGTCTATTATCAAAACTGCAGGGGAATACGAACGAAACTAAATATCTTATATATGAATATTTTAAGCAATTGTTATGATATAATTATTCTAATTGAGACCTGGCTCACTCCACATATATTTGATCATGAATATATTGATGAACGTTATGTGGTCTTTAGATGCGATCGTAATCGCATTGCTACAAATAAAAAAGAAGGTGGCGGAGTTCTCATAGCTGTTCGTAAAAAGCTGAATGCCATGTGCGTACCATATTCTACAAAGCCTTATATTGAACACGTACTTCTACAAATCCCAGGTCACGGTAACGACAAATATTACATTGGTGCTACATACATTCCACCGAATTCCTCTGAAGAAACCTATCTCGTCCACTTCGAAAGTTTTCTTAGCACACTAGACGAGTTAGGTTCCAATAAATTTTATTTATTTGGCGATTATAACCTACCTAATATTGAGTGGCTACCTAGGGAAAACGACACGCCTGAGGCTCTATATTGTAAAGGCAGCTCGTCCATTTCTAGACATTTAACTAATTTTATGTCAGTACTCAATGCTTTCCAATTTAATAACTTGAAAAATACTAAAGGTCGTATTCTGGATCTAATAATTAGTAATAATGTTTGCCACGTATGCCTACCATCCTCCATATTACTACCAATAGATAATTATAACCCCCCTTTTTGTTCTACTTTTTGTTATAAATCTGAATTAACATTTACACGAGCGAAAATATCAAAATATAATTTCTATAAAGCTGACTACGAATTAATTAACCAGGACTTGAGCAAAATAGATTGGGGCAGTGCTCTAGACCATAGGTCAGCTGATGATTCTGTAAATACTTTTTATGATATTATTTACCGAACTATAAAAGACCATACACCTAAAGCATCCGCGCGCTCGTCAAAATTCCCCGTTTGGTTCTCCAGGTCCTTAATTCGTATTTTCAGGAACAAGAATAGAGCTTGGATAAAATGGAAGGTATATGGTAACATTTCAGACTATGAACAATTTTCTTTCTTAAGGCATAGATTTCAAGTAGAGTGTAAAATCTGTTATAATAAGTATATTGATTCGGTCGAAGAAAATATTAATAAAAATGTTAAATACTTATGGAGTTATATCTCTAATCGAAAAGCAGATACTAGCATACCTTCAACAATGTCTTATAAAAATCGGAGCTCGAGTAATTCCACAGAGATTTGTAATTTATTCTCAGATTTTTTTCATTCTGTTTATGAATGTTCTACCTTTGATATAAATAATTGGTTACCTCCGCTGAAGTACAATGAAAATTGTATTCTTATCAATAGTGTTCATTTTAGTTATGAAAAAATTCTTAAAGCATTAAAATCGCTAGATACTACAAAGGGCCCAGGGCCCGATGGTATACCACCGCATTATCTTATAAAAACTGCAGACATTATATGTACACCCCTACATATCATATACAATAAATGTATTTCAGAAGGCTCATTTCCTGAAATATGGAAAAGTGCTAATATAACGCCCGTTCATAAATCAGGTTCAAAACTAAGCATTGAGAACTATCGTCCTATCTCCATTTTGTCAGCCTTGTCAAAGCTTTTTGAAAGATTGGTTCACGACGAGCCTATCCTTTGTTACACAACTCGATAATTAAGCAGCAGCATGGTTTTGTTCAAAAAAGGTCCACAGTCACAAATCTTTTGGTTTTCACAGATTTCTTATTCAATAATATGGACCACCAGTTGCAAGTAGATGCTGTTTATACTGATTTCCAGAAAGCTTTTGACAAGGTGGATCATGAACTGCTTCTGACAAAAATAGCTTTCAATGGTATACGTGGTGATTTGTTGCGCTGGTTTGCATCATACGTCACTAATAGAACTCAAAAAGTTGTGATTAAAGGCTTTGAGTCCAGATCCATACATATCACATCCGGGGTACCCCAGGGATCAATTTTAGGCCCTCTCCTATTTATTCTTTTTATTAATGACATGAATCAATGTTTTCAATATTCAAAATTTCTACTATATGCTGATGATCTTAAAATTTTTAGACACATTCAAAATAAGACTGATTGTATTTTATTTCAAAATGATTTGGATAGATTCTCGGCATACTGTATTAAAAATAAGTTAAAGTTAAACATCCTAAAGTGCTCATCTATAACATTCACCAAAAATAAAAATATTACAACTCACACTTACAACCTAAATAACACCTCATTGCATAGAGTTACTGTAATCAGGGACCTTGGGGTACTTCTGGATAGTAAACTTCACCTGGATCAACATATTGATAACATTATTAGTAACGCGTTTCGCATGTATGGATTTGTGATGAGATGCATGACAGATTTTAAGCGTACTCGCACGTATATTCATTTGTACAAATCTTTAGTAAGGTCACAGTTGGAGTATGCTGCAATGGTATGGAACCCCCTGTACAAGAAATACATAGATAGTCTTGAAATCGTTCAACATAAATTTCTCAAAGCCACACATTATCGTTGCTTCCGAAAGAAGGCATCATACGTTGATTTATTGAAACATTATAAACTTACTACATTAAGTAATAGACGCATATTTTTGGAAACAAAATTTCTCTATGACCTGTGTAATAACAAATATGATTGCTCAGAGTTAACAAACAAATTATGCTATATAGTACCTAGAACTGTTATGCGGCGTGGGGTGCGCGGGTGCCCGCTATTTGCAGTGTCGTCTTGTCGCACTAACGCGGGTGTACGCGCGCCTCTACGACGTTTATCAAAAAATTATAACGACCTGTTTTCAGATTTAGATTTGTTTTCATTGTCAGCAAGCAAAATTCGTATTGATTTACTTAAAATGATCGAAGGCGCAGAAAATTAAATTAACTGTATTCTCTTAATCAAAAAATTAACTGTATTCTTTAATGGTTTAAATTTTTAGTAATATAAGATTTTTTTTTTAATTTGTATGATTAATTAGTTTTTACATACACATGTATACATCAACATATACATGCTGTACTCATTGTCTTCCAAACAATTTTAAATTTGTAACACGTGGATGACGTAGTTAGTTATGCACTTATGTACCTAGATTATAAGCTTTTGTTAATCATATGAAGTGTGTAATTGTTAGTTTTCCCTAATAAATAAAATAAAAATAAAATAAAATAAAATAAAAAAAGACAAAAAATTGCAAAATAACTTTTATTTCGGAAGTTGATGTTAAATAACGAAGAGATAAAATGATAATAGAAACACCGACTTCCGAAATTAAAGTTATTTTGCAATTTTGTGTTTTTTTTTTTTACATTGAAGTCGGTTGTATTTTTTTTGGTTTTTTTTTTTTTAATCTTTGATGGATTGACAATAATAGTTATACAACTACAATATTTATCAATCCGTACAATTATTCAGTATTTAGTTATTTTGTTAATCAATTTCAAAGAAACTTAATTAATGTCCGCCAGTACGGAGATATTGGATGATGAAGCAATGATCTTGGGGCAAATCGCATCTGTTCCTACAGAATTCACTGTGATGATCACGACTGCCTTGATAAAAAAGAGATAAATGTCTTATTTTTCTCGTTGATAATAAAGAAACAATCATTTTCATCGTGTCTGTCCTCACGAAAATGAATTCTGTAATGGTTGAAATTAAACAAAGCGAGAAGCGCTCCACCTTTAGAACTTTACTTAAACAGGTTTAATACAGGACTGGAGCACTTTTGAGCATTTTCTGACGAAATTAATTTTATTTTAAAAGCAAAATTATTACGCTTTGACTGTGGTCAGTGGATAAATCCATATTTAAAATTATGAGTGCGGAAGTAACACTGTCTTGTGGTTTTGTTTAAAAGAGTTACTGTGGCCCAGGAAAGCAAAGGGTAGCTGAAAGAGGTTGGTTATTGTCAGTAAAATTCTGATACTCCTTCTCGATTCACTTAGAGCCGGAGAAGGTATTTGATGAATTCCCACCTAACAAAAAAAACACTGTCTGTCTGTTACATTTTCGCATCTAATACGTTTAGCCAATTTTGATAAACTTTAGGGTACAGATAGATTTGACCTTGAAAAAGGACATGCAATACTTTTTATTCCTTGTGATAATTTCCTACTTTGTCGCGGCTAAAACTACTGGTAGTAGGCTAGTGTTTAATTTTATTATTATTGAGAACCAAGGTTGCCGACATAGCACGAAGAATCGCCAAACTTAAGTGGCAATGGGCAGGGCACATTGCTCGCAGAACAGATGGCCGTTGGGGCCGAAAGGTTCTGGAGAGGCGACCGCGTACCGGAAGACACATGGTAGACCGATGACAGCACAGGACCGTTCATTGTGGCGACATTTGAGGGAGGCCTATGTCCAGCAGTGGACGTCTATCGGCTGAAATGATGAATGATGATGATTATAATTGATAGGATCGCGCTTGGCCACTATCTCACCTGATGTGGTTGACAATGGTGCACGCTTGCCTAGAAGTAACCTCTTCATTCTTGATTTAAAGACCGCTAGATTAAAGCTATCAGGCAACACACACTCCGGCCGGGAATTCCACTCTTTAGCACGCACAATGAATGTGGTCCCAAAACGCTTATGTGTGGAATATCCACCATGTACAGGAGAAGCATCGTCACCCTTACGTGTGGTGGACCGATGACGGAACAGACTTGGCGGAATTAAGTTATGTAATTCCGATGGTCACTCCTCATAATGCAATCGTAGAAAACTGGCTTCGATGCTCAAGACTTTGAAGCTTTAACTAGACGTGTACATCATTATAAGGACGTTCAATCGAGAACAGTCCTTGAGAAGATTTTTTGGCACTGGATAGTTATTTTCTAATAACTTATATTGTGTTCCACTGTTAAGCAAAAACCTCCCCTGTCTCCTTCCGAACCTCTCTGTCTAAGGTAATCTCTTGTCCTGTTTGCCCAAAGAAAATGATCAGATTATAACACCACCTTCATCGGATTGTTATATTATAGTACAAAAGGTCAAAGACGTCCATAATATTAGGGAATCGACTGGTAGACTCGCGTTAGTCGTAGGGTCAAAAACTTTTCACTTCGAGAACAATTCATTCTTGGAATTCCATGTTAATTTTGTCTAAGTAAAAGTTCAAAAAGCGAGCAGAACCAAGTTTTAAGAGATTCCAAAAATAAACAGATTTGTGACTACCACACGAATCTAAAACAAAACTATTTTCAGAGCGAGATTTAACAAATCTTATTGAAAAATCTAACTTTGTTGCCCTTCGAATAGAAAATACTTCAATTTCGTTCTAGACTGTTTTTTTTCTCCTTTTTGACATCGGTTGGGTAAACTTCATGAAAGTGGGTATTGTAAAACAAAACTCTCCAAGTTAATTTTACCTGTTACGGAGCCAGCGAAGTGCTTTGGCTGGTACAAAAAGTTAGCCTTTTGTGTTTTCTAAAGAGAAAATATTTTCTTGGCATTCAACGAACCGTAAATTTGTTTGAAGAGAGTATCAAGTAGCTATGCGTTTGTTAACGATAGGTAACTGACTTGAATGTGAAAACGGTCCTGACCAGAGGTCGGAATTAGGTAGAGTTAAACATGTACTTACACCGATTTCATACAGCGAAAGAATAAAGTGGATATGCCTCATATCCCGAGATTAATTTTAAAGAGCAGAATAGACACTATCAGACATGTAGCAAAAACAAAATTCTTCCTGCATTTAAGACGAGGAGCAGGAAGTGTATAAATTTGTTAACCTTACCTCAGTTGACAAAGAGAGAATATTTTCAATGAAAAATACTAATAAAAATTGTATGTTAATTAACTTTGTTTTATTTGTCTTATCTATCTAAGAGATTTTTTAATATTATTTATTTATAATATTATTGGCCACACGGGGTTTTTCATTAGAAATCCCGGGAAGATCCATATTATTATCAACATTTCGATGCAAGTACATGAATAACTCTACCTAATTCCGACACCTGGTCATGAGTAGTATCAATATTTTTAACCGGTTGCAGACCAAAAGCCCGGTTAGTTTCCAGTAGTATAAAACTACCATCTCCTTCTGCGAAGCAGTAATGCTAGTAAAGGAGGAGGCCGCATGTACATGTGCAAGGCAAAGGCCCTCGCGCCCCAGCCACCGGGATTCCGATCCCGATTTCCGGCCACCGTAGGCACGAGCTCGCGGACGGCGAGCAATAGGTAGCTCGCCGTCCGACCGTCCGATAACCGTCCGGACCGAGCCCAAGTCGTCGACGGCGCGTAGTACGCCACGCACGCCTCAAGGAGATGTACCGTAGGGACCCAGCTGGGTCGAAGCCTACTGGGGCCAAGGGTCTACTTCTGAAAGGAAGACTCGGCCCTGGTACGAAAGGCAACGAAGGAACAGGAGTGGGTTTATAGTCAGTAAAAGTCTGACACTATCCCGCCCCACCCAAGAGCGGGGGATGTCATTGGATGATTTTTCCATCGAAAAAAAATACCATTTTGCCTACACTTTCTTCAACCAAGTTGGTTACCCTTTTTACCAGATGCTACTAAATATCAGTAATTTACATGGACCAATTCGTCTATATAGATTAAAAACTTTTAAAGGTTTAAAAAAAACACGTATTCCCTGGAACAAGTTTTGTAAAATATTCAATCACGGAATTACCGAATGCTAACTGAGTTTTCAGGCGTCATCTCTCTTTTTTCGCGTTGCTTTTTCGTCAAACATCACGTTGAATTGCGTTAGATGAAGTAACAAGCTTTTAAACCATGCTCGATGTTGAAGATAGGCGAGTGAAAAAGGACGCTCTTAACATCAGGAATCGGCTACACGGTAAACTCAAAAGAAGGTGGCGAAGTGAGATTCCTACCTAGGCTCAGATTTCCCGAGATATATAAAAACGAAAAAAAAAGAAGCGGGATACCATGGTTTTGTAATGATACCAGCTAATCCTCAACTAAGCCCACTTAGCTGTTGGTCTGTAATCGACCAAAAACGTTGGTCTATAGCTTTTCCTTGACCAAACCAACCACAGTTCAACATAACCAACCATCTGTCTTCCCAATTGTCGGTATTTTTAAAGACGATCAATCACCAAACATTAAAACCATGCCAGTCGTACTATGTCTTCAAAAAACGACCTCAAACATAGGTTTATAGAGCATTGAGTGCTTCAATACAGCATTGTCGAATCCATAGAAACCAATCAATCAGTGTCACCGTTTACTTATAAGAATCAAATGCCGACATTTCAGACTCATCATCTTTTTGCCCTTGTCATATGTCACTTGGGATTGACGCAACGCGTTTTTTTCTCCATTCTATCCTGTTAGTAGTCACGCTATCACTGGCTCTCTTTTCTTTCGCTTCCCTCTCCCTCTACATCCATCCACATGTATATTTGTAACTTTTTTTGTAACTTGCGTTTTGCCATTTTGACTTTGGCTACAATAACCCAAACTTTTGTTGCAGCGAAATTACGCGGTCATAAATATTGTTGATCATTTTTTTAGACCATAGTTCCAGATTCTATATTATATAGCATTAAAATTAAATAACATACACACAAATATCATAAATCAAAATACATAAAAAGAAGTCTTACTCAACATATCAAAATAACGTTTATGCGTCGTCATGTACACTACAATTACTATAGGAATGCCACGGGTGACAGCTGTCAAATTCATACAATGTAGCAAACTATCTCTTTCTCTCATCTTAATGATACATATTTTCGTCCTGCTGTCATCTTACCTATGCTACGTAAAAAAGACATTAGTACCATTACCATATTATTTATCATCAAATTGGGCTGTCCGTCTTGCCAGTCACAATAACCAACAGGCTGTTGAAGCTATCACGCATTCACCACATCATAGATCATATTCATGATAAGTTAGCAATGGTATTTCTAGTCGTCGCCAGTGTGGCGTTCCTTACTCTATGGCAATGCTAGTTGAGTTGTCAACACAAAAAGGTCAAGGTCTCACATCATTCATCCTGCCCCATAGACTCGATTACAAGCCATCAATCTCGAGTGACGAAGGGTAGGGGACGACAGTTTAGGATACGTCGTTACCATGATCTGTTGAAAGAAAAATGCGGAGCAAATCAGCTGTCTGACAAGTCCAGAGATCAAGAAAGGAATTGGTGAGATATATAAATATGGATTTTAAAAAATAAATCTTACCTAATTGTTTGTTTTGTATTTCCCAAACATAAAAAATGGCGTCAAAAAATTAAGCTGTATCTCTGACAGAGGTAAAAGCCAGCCCTTGGGTCACGAGAAGTGTCAACTAGCCGTTTGGATAATTCTTTAAAAAGCGCATGACCACTCGGATTCCACGTCCCAAGAGTCTCAACCCCAAACGGCTCAAAAATATAACTGCCGACGAGGTTGTTACATTTTCGCCGCTTGAGGTTCTCCGCAGCCGCAGCGGCAGCACCAGCACTGCACGACGAGCTAGGAAGATGGGATGGCGCAAGAGTGTCGACACAGGTAGCGTCCCACACTAAAGGCCCATCCATCTATTGATTTTTTTGCGGTAGATAACTAATCGCTGGATCCTGAAACAATTTAGAAAATTCTTCTCAAGGACACAATATTTCACTGCGAACAACCTACATACATATTAGTCGACAATTTTGAAAGCTGACCCTTTTAGTTAAAAATTGTTTGTTTAAAATTGTCAAAATAGTTACTTCTCTTACTAAATTACCAATAATAAAACAGAAAAAAATGTCGTCAAGAGTGGTGTAACATCCAGTAAACGTTTTCAGAAATGGGAAAATGAAGACCGGTTGTTCTCATGTAGGTTTATATACAACATTAATTTTATGCGGAACTCGAAACACGTGTCTAGTATTTTTATGTAAAGAATCTATGTACAGAATTTCATGACAGTATCATGAAAAACCACGAAGTTATAACCTTTTTCGCTACCTGGTTGTCCGTATGGTTGTGGTGGTCACCGGGCTATCCGGGCGACTGAGGGGTAGTTTTGCTCCCGCACCCAGCTGTGCGCTCGCGCTTAGTGCCCACTATGACCTACCGTGACCCGTGTTGTACTTAGTATCGGTGGTGTCCAATTTGTGACCATTTTTAAATATTTTTGAGAAAAAATATAACATGGTGTTAAAATTATTGGAATCGATTCAGTTACTGATTCTGAACAAACTATATTCAGAAACTGACTAACTGACATATCAACGCACAATCAAAACTACTGGGACTAGGAGCGTGAAATTTGCACAAGGTTACTTTTTACAACGTAGACTTTGCTTTGCGTCTCAGGACCCCAGGGTTCCCTTTCGAACAACCCATGACCTCAGTTATAGGCCACAGATTTATGTTTCTGTAAAATTGTTACTATTTTGGTGTATAATAAAGTTTATTCTATTCTAATCTATCATTATATTGGAGGCCATTAAAGCTTTGTGAGTTACAAATTATAGTATAGCAAACTAACTATGTATTTAAATGGCTACACAGTATTCAAAATCCAGTCATATTGTACAAAACATACCCTCGTCAAAATGGCCTTAACATCTAATAAATCCGTCGCGCCTCAATGGTTTAGCAAGTGGAGTGTGTAGTCATTTGTCAATATGTTTGTTGAAGCCATATTGGCCTGGAGCCAAAGCCTCAAGAGAGGTCTTGAGGTATTTAGGATTCCTAGTTCAGTCCTATGAGATGAAAATTGTTAAGCGAGTCATTATTCATAACCATCGATCCCTTTGGATCAGTTGATGATCTTGTATTTAAATGATTGATGTTGTTAACAGTGGTTGAACCGTCAATGGAATTCAACTCACTCATGGACTCATGGACTCAAAAACTGCCCTCATCCATAAAACCCACGACAATCAGTAAAACAAATTATTATAAAATAGAATAAAACTTTATTGTACACCAAAATCAAAAAAACAAAAATCAATCTTCTTAGGTGACTATGAGCTTTGTGACTGTGGGGCTAAAGTAACTTAAAGTAATTTACAGCAATTTATCAAAATACCACTACTAGCTAGCACTACTGACATGTAGATAAACCATTGCTAAAAATTGATATCTTTATATGTAAATTACAGTAAAATCGGCTGAAAACTTTATAAGGTAAATTCAGCACCATAAACACAAAACCTCCTTTGACCTTACTCATTTACGTCCAATGTCATTGACACCGTATCATATAGAGGTAAATGTTTTAAAAAAAAAACCAGCTCCGGCAGAAATGAAATATGTCTCAAATTATCTATAATAATAAGTAATAAAACAATAACCAGCTATTATCGTGATCCTTACTGGCAAATATATAAAAAATTGCCAGTTTTATTAATCACGCGTCGATATTAACAAACAGCATAATTTTTAATTAGTTGTTTTTTATTACTATATTTTAGTTATGAATACGTAGAATATAATATAATTTAAGTAGAATATAATAGAATGCTGCTTTATTTTTCAGCCGACTTAGGAGGAGGAGGTTCTCAATTCGGTTGATTTTTTTTATGTTTGTTACCTCAGAAACTCCGTCATTTAGACCGATTTATAAGTAACTATGACAATACAAATAAACAAATGGTTCTGAATAGGTTGTAAATGGTACCATCGAAATGATCTGATGACGATGATGTAACCAGAAGGTAGGAACTCCGTAATTAAACAAAGTATCTTAGCCGTGTTTGAGCTTATTATAAGTGTCATGAGATGCAGTTCGGCTATAAGGTACCATCGAACAGATTTGATGGTGCAGTTGGAAGGTGGAAGGTAGGTAAGGGGACTTCAAAATAAAACAATGTATCCTAGCAGTGTTTGGGCTAATTAGAATTGTCATGTGATGGTTGGTTGATGGTACTCTGGTTATATAGTGCATAACAACTAAAAAGTGTGAAATATAAAACTTTTTCAAAAAAAAAACCGACTTTACCGCTAAAAACACTAAATTGTTCAAAATAATTTTTCATTTCGGAAGTTGATGTTTCTCGTTTTATTTGTTTGTGTTTTAACACCGACTTCCGAAATGAAAAGTTATTTTGAACGTTTTAGTGTTTTTTTGTAGTGAAGTTGTTTTTTTTTTTTGGAAGAAGTCTATGTATGTCTCGGTCTGCCAGATCATGTCGTACTTATTTTGCGAGACTTTGCCGAATCGTCCCTTCCTCTATCGCATAGAGAGAGCACTTTCATTTCCCCATCTCATACGAGCAGTAGTCCCTCAGGGCTCTGTGCTAATCCCCTTAGTTTACGCGCTGTTCACAAACGATACCTCCAAAAGTAAAAAGGCCCAGTTGGCTTTTTTACTGGTGACACAGCCATTTACTTCACCAGTCAAGACCCAGGTGCTATCATTCGTAATCTCTAAACTTTCGCAAAATTTTGGGCAATTAGTTCCAGAAATGGAGAATCGGCTTCTTAACCCCGTTAAAAATTAGGCAGTCCTCTTCTCAAGACTACAGACAACCCTCCCACCTATCCCTCTAATCACTATGTATGGCAAACCGATCCCTTCCCGATCCTACTTTAGCTTGAAAAACTGTCTGTTACGAAAGTAAGGTTTGAGAAGTGCTTAACTCAAAATACTCAATTGAGAAATTCTTTGTAATAAAAAAGCTAGTTTTCAAATCAATTAGTCGATTTAGCTTTAGCTAAGCTAAGGCGCTAAGATGTTTTTTTTATTTTTTTTTTATTAGCCTATACTGTCCCACTGCTGGGCAAAGGTCTCCCCCAACTTCTTCCAGGTATTCTTTTCTTGAGCCACCTCGAACCAGAAGACGTTACCCTCTACAAAATTATTTGTTGAATGAACCCAAAAATTGATTGCACTGATTGCTTCATTCTTCATTCGCTCGGCGACGATCAGAATGTACAATATTTTACGTTAAATTGGGATCACACGTCAATATTCCATCATATTCCATCGTCAATGCTCTCATTCATTAGTCAAAGCACCGCAGTGCCTCGACGATGTCTCGTTTTTTTTCGGTTTTTTTTTTCGAGTGGGAAAATCATCTAATGATCTCCCGCTCTTGGGCGGGGCGGGAGATAGTGTCAGACTTTTACTGACTAAAAACCCGCTCCTATTCCTTCTTTGCCATTTATCCAGGGCCCCGGGGATCTCTTTCGCATCACCCATGGCCCCAGTAGGCTTCGACCCTGCTGGGCCCCTACGGTTGCCATCTCCTTGAGGCGCGCGTAGAACACTACGCGCCGTCGACGACTTGGGCTCGGTCCAGACGGTTACCGGACGATCGGACGGTGAGCTACCCATTGATCCTCCGCAAGCCCGCGCCTATGGTAGCCGGAAATCGGGATCAGAATCCCCGGCGGCTGGGGCGCGAGGGCCATTGCCTGCCCTTTTACACGTATAATTCTAAGAAAGAACTACCCACTTCAATCTTGTCTTAAGATTTCTGCTCTTACTTTAAGCATTTCTAAGAGACCCACTTAGTACTGATTACCTTAACATTTAACAAGAAAGTAATTTAGCCTTCAAGGTTCAAGAGTACTCGTTTGAGGAATTAGTCTTAATTTGACATATTGTAGCTTCTTACTTATTTCATCTTGTTTTTTTCTAACTAGCTTATTCTAAATCGTGTTTCTTAGGGCTCTATTAATGATTAAAATCTCGTTTAGCTCAAGTGAATATCTGCTCAATGACAATCGAAGTGCGACATTCTATCAAACTTAAGTGGCAGTGGGCAGTGGACTGAAAGGTTCTGAAGTGGTGACCACGTACCGGAACACGCACCGTTGGGAGGCCTTCCATAAGGTAGAGACGACCTGACGAGGGTCGCGGGAATCCGATTGATGCGATAGTTATGGTGATAATCGGAGGAGGTTTATGTCCAACAGTGCACGTGTTTTGGCTGAAATGTGGATGATGATGAGGTGATATTCTCTGATTTTTTAATCTTAAATCCAACGGAAAACTAAACTGACAAGAATACATGACCAACAGTACACCCTCAATTAGAATACTCCAGTCTGGAAGTACTTTGCTCGACTTAGAGATGGAACCCAGGGCTCCAAAACTAAACAGATGCGCTTACGACCACGATATTAATGGGGCAGACAAAAATAGCAATTTCTATATAGAAATCTTTCCTTTACCGAATTTGCTAAAAAAGCCAGTGATTGGGTCACGGAAAATATCAACAAGGCGTTTAGATAGATCTTTATATTGGCTTACTATAGAATCGAATTGGTAAAAAACAGAATAAGAATCGTGACAATTATAAATTGACGTAACAAATAGGATTCACAGCAAATTGGCGTAGTGTGTCAACTTCATGAACAATTCATTTCCCTGTGAACTAAACTATACTAATCGTATCAAAACTCCATTTAAAATAAACAGTTTACCCTAATCCTACCAACTATCTCATAAAAAGGTTCAACCAAATTGACCCCAGAGCGATGTAAAGGTATAAAAACGAACCGGTGATACTTTTATAAATATATTATGAGCACACTAAAGCCCTCGTAAAGGGAATCGGTTTTATCGGCAAGTATTTACTAAAGCTTTTGGGTAAGGATAGAGCAATAATATTTAGATTTAAATATTTAACTAGCCGAAGAAATTAAATGAGTATTATAATCCGTAACTTTTTTTCGTAGATCTGAAGAACACATGTGACTAGTCAAGTCCTACACATCTTTGATTATATACTTGTCTAGATAGAGCAATGCAAACATACGAAGCGCTAAAACTGGCTCCAATTGCGTGACATGTTTGAGTACCGCACGTGTACTTATTGTCGTCAAACTGTCAAGGTGTGCGTGTTTAGGGATGCCTGCTCCAAATTATTAACTTTCCTTTTCTCCATTATTTATTATGACGAAAGTTTAACAAAATAGGTTGAATGAAATAATTATTTTGTAGATTAAAGAAAGAAAGAAAATACATTTATTTAGCACAGACTTAAAGACACACAATACTCCAGTTACATTTCATATGTAATTACATAAAACCAACAAATAAAAAGTATTAAGTTCGATGTAAGGATATAGTAGGAATGTGTGCCTCGAGGCTGCACCAAACAGGCCCAATTGAGCAAAAATCTGAAACCTAAAATATTAGAAAATAAAAAATTTGTGCATGACGTCATGGGTTTCATTTTTTTTGTAGGTATAGATAAGTTATCATTTACTGATCAAATAAATAATATAATTTTTAAAATAATAATGATCTCCTGATCGAAAGATGATGTAATGATATTTGTATTTTGTCTCCCATAGTTTCGCCAAATCTCCCTAGTAATAAACTGACAACACTGGCTAATCGGAATGACATACAAAAAAACGAATTAAAAAATCGTGTTTTCTATAATAATAGTGGTTAAATAACAAAACAAACCGATGAAAAGTGATGTTAGTGTTGTTATATTGTTTTCCCACATAATTACGGCACATTCTGACAGCATAAACATAATAATTAATTATTTTTCGTGAGCACATTTTCCTTAGTTGTTTCAAATGACACTGACGTAAAGGAGAAGCGAGTCTACCAATTATAGTAGACTTTATTTGGGCCGTTTCGTACGGTCAATGTGGCATCTCGACAAGTATATAATCAAAGCTACACATGAATATTTGTCTAAAAACGTGTAGTAGACCCCTTCTGACTTGGATGTCTGTAATTAGCAATGACCTGAAGAAAGCCCGAGTGAATGACTCGACGACCCAGAACCGAAATGTCTGGCGAATAAAGACGAGAAGACCCGACCCCAAATGAAATGGGATAAAGCTAGGCAAAGAGAGAGATAATTCGTACCTTTCATCGTAAGACGGAGAGACAACTCTCGTTTATTATGGAACTTTTGCATTCGCATCTATCTCAGTCGTAAATGTCGAAAATGCCTCAAATGTTCATACAAAATGTATGAACATTTGAGGCATTTTCGACAGTAACAAGCTTTTGAGATCGATTATTTCCGAGATAAGATTACGATAATTATAATTATAATAATAATTTATTTAGGTATTTTTACAAAGAAATCCATAAAACAAACTTATAAATACTTAGTAGTACTAAGTTCTAAAAAGATTGGCTTAATTACCTAATTATATAAAAACTAGTCTAATTTACACATGTTTATAATGACCCATTAATGGTGTATTAGTACTGTCATTACAACTTGTAGTGACTTGCCTGACCTAGGTTAATAAAAACCTGTGTTTCAGGCCATCACCAGACTAAGCGATCAGTTTGTTTTTGGCCCACATTTAATAAATTTTAAGGATACTATGATTAACAAATACAGTTTAAAAAACAAAAAATACAAATTTAATATCTTTAAAATTATTGAAGTGATTCAAGAAGATAATATGTGTCTGTGTAGTCAAGTTTTCCCAAATATTCCTATAACTTAAGACTATAATGTTTATAACTAACACTAAAAATATTAAGTTATTATTGAGCTTATCATACAAAACAGGTTCTAAATAGACAAAAAAACGGCTTACAAAAGCATACGAGGTTTTATGAAAACCAAATCTTTTCTTCTCTTGTCCGAAGGTACTAGCTTCTAAGCGACTTCAACATGCTGATGTAATACGATGTGCAGTACAAATAATTGGCGTACTGTTAGTACCTTACATGCAATGTAAAGCTGATGAGTAGGGAATCTAAAAGGCTTAACCTTTAGAATTGCTCTTTGAGCGCGTTCTAGAGGTAGCAGAATAATTGTCTTTGCAGTTATGCAGTAGGTAAGAACAGATTGGCACAAAGTCAAATATACCTGTTTAATTTTTTTTTTTTTTTTATTAGATAAAATATTTATTAATTTATATATACATCTTAACTACTAAATATTATAACTTAATAAATATATACACAAACTGAAAATAATATATGTACAAACGGGTAGAAATAAAACTCATAGGGCATCAAAAAATTCGTCCACATCGATGTCAATGGGAGATGTGCCCAGAACGCTGGCAGCATTACCACGCTGGATGGCAATGCTGATTCGTTGACCGAAGAAAAGCCCAGCCCTCTGGTCACGTGAAGAGTCGACCAGCTGTTTGCTGATATCCCGAACAACTCGATGAGCGCTCGGACCCCATGGCCCTAGTGTTTCAACCCCAAACGGCTCAAATATATAACCTCCGATGAGGTTATTATATTTACGCCGTTTGAGGTTTTCTGCACCTGCAGCAGCCGCCCCAGCACAGCCCGCCGTACTCAGAAGATGGGATGGCGCAAGGGTGTCGACACATGTTGCATCCCACACCAAAGGCCTACCCAATTTCCAAGGCATTATAGTCATCCCGTCTGGCCTCTTCCCATCGTCACGTGCCAAGCCATTGGGTTCTAAAACAGCTGGCACCCCGGCGGTGACAAGAGCTCGGCGGATGATGTCATTAATACTGGCATGTCGTGCTATCCGACCAGCGCTTCTACTGCATGATAGGCCATGGTGTCCGAGGCGGTCGACTGCTTCGCCGCACTGACATCGATGTGGAGCTCCACTAGGAGCACCCAGACGCAGGCATGTAGCGATCCGGAAGGTGGTGTCACTCAGCATAGTACCTATGTTAGGTGACGGTAGAGCCTGTAGCCAGAGGCCCGACTCCCATTCACCCACAGCCAGTAGGCGGGCGCGCTCAGCAGTATTGGTGGACGTATTAATAAGATTATTCCGTACCAGCCTGCAGAGCGGCTCATCCCACTGTCTCTGGGAAGATGGATTCTCGGGCAACGCCTTGTTCGGGCAAGCCACTTTCCAGGCGTTCACGGCGTCGGTCAAGCACGGCACCTCACAGTCAACCAGTGATGGAGTTAAGATATGTTCGACTAACTGTTGAGTGCTGTGGACCGAAGACAGAAACGCCGGTAGACTTATACTAGAAATTTTGCGGATGCCGAGCCCGCCAAAACGGATGGGTAACGTGGCTTGTACCCACGCTCGGTCATCCAGAGCCACATTTAAGATGGACGTTAAAGCGGATCGAATGGTTTGATCAATTTTGTCCAAGAGATGTGGTTGTTTCCATAAAGAGGAAGAGCGAAGGAAATACATAAAATTTGGAGCAAAACAGCAATATTTAATTAGGGTGAAAGCCGAATGTAAGTTAATTTTTGAAAGTCTATCTGAAATATCGTTGAAACGTGTAATTTTATCGTCAACGAATAAAGGAAAACTGTCTTCTAAAATTGGAGAACCTAGGAGGCGCAGTGAACATTTTTCTAAAATTTTGATCTCTGGGGCTATTGCACTGAATTTCTGAAGTGTCGATTGTCTGTCAGTATTGTCAGAAACAAAAATTTCACATTTAGAATGATTGAGGTCAAGGCCGATGGATCGAAACTGCTCCTTCAGAAATTGGAGATCATTTAAAACAGTATTTACGTCACCTCCCAGGGTTCCATCATCTAAATACCAAAGGTTAAATTTTGAATTTAATTGTTGAATGATAGGATGATTAATTAATTTAAATTCGGCAATGTGGCACAAATTCTTATAGATATATATTAATTTACGAACTCGAGTACATAGTAAATCAATGTGTTTACGGAAAATCAGATTTGAGTCAATTGTGATTCCTAAATATTTCATGTGATCGGTTTTAGCTACAGTAGAACTTGAACATGTAGCATCAGCGTCTGTCGTACAGTTATGAGCGGAAATGTTAGGGTTAGTAAGAATTATCATTGAATATTAATAATATAATGAATAGTATTATGAATATGATACTTCGACACAGAAATTTATTGGTCTTCTGACCATTAAGTTTGACTAGTTTAACCAGCGAGGTGCGTAGAGTGTGCTGATATCGTCCTCGGATAGTTGAAGTGGTAGTCAAAGGTCTTGCTGACGGTGTAAGTGAGGGTTGATCAGGTCTTTGGGGGTAGGCCTTTCGATCTCCGAAGCCAAGCCTATTGAAAACCCGATGTCGCACTGTAAACTGGTCTTGTAGACCTGTCTCAGATTATTTTTTTTAGTTGGAAAAATCATCCAATGACATCTCCCGCCCTTGGGCGGAGCGCAAGGGTGTGTCAGACTTTTATTGACTAAAAATCCACTCCTTTTCCTTCTATGCCTTTCATAGGTACCAGGGCCAGGTTTTCCTTTCAGAAGCGAACCCATGGCCCCGGTAGGTCTCGATCCTGCTGGGCCCCTACGGTTTGCTGACATCTCCTTGAGGCGCGCGTGGACCTGTCACAGACATGGGTTGCACCTATAACAGAAGAAGCAGGTTGCTGTCACCGGCTTGGCCACCTCGGCCAAGCTGAGGTCAGTACTAATCGACCAACGTCCGACCAATGTTGCAGAAGAACCGGCCCAACCACGACACAGTAACCCGCTGGAAATGTTCAGGCCATGGCCAAGCTAGCTCTCAACGAGACCATTACTGCTCGCGGAAAGCATATGCGACTGCGGCTTGATCAGTCCAAGCGGGTTACATCAAGAAGCTGCGCCCAAGCTGCCAGCACTTCCCTGATCGTCGCTATAACTTGTGACTTTGTGTGACTTGTGTGGAAAAGTCCTAACGCCTCCACAGCCGTACCATCATTTTCTCGAAGCCATGGCATTTTCGGGTGGGTAAACCTAGAAGTCCAACGTGGCTTGACATAAGTTCGTACAACTTTTAAAAGGGAATGAGTACGAGACTTAACATATATTTTTTTTTATAAAATATTTTTAACATAATTATATGATTCATACAATTCGTTTTTCCGGAACAATACACGGTTGCTATGGTGGTGGTGGCGGTAGCGGTGGCTATAGAAACTATACCGTGGGATAAACTATTAAATAAATAAAGACATACGAAAATCCTTTCTAAACTACGGAGTACCGATATTTTGCGAGTATAAACACAAGCTTTGTGAAAAATTACTTTATTAAAGTGTTGAAACCCAAACGAATATCGGTCGGCCGTTTATGTTACTAACATTTTTGGTAACTGGGTAGAGGTAATATTCTATCCCTAAAGTTGGGGTCACTTATTTAGCGAGAATTTTTAAAATCTTACCGATAGCTCCCGTGATTTTGATTTATATTTTTGAAGTTTTCCTGCTGTGGTCATCCCGTCCGATTATAATTCAGGTGTTTTCAAGATAGAGTGCATAAGCTTTTATAAACTAGTGCGCTTACCATTAACGATTGCATCACTGCTTTCAGTAATGCAATCGTTCCTGATGGTAAGCCGTCGGTAGGATACCAGTCAAGCACTAGTCTAAGATATTAAAAAAAGTATTTTGAAGACCGACTGCACATAATTAAGTTAATTGTTTTCGACAGATTGTTTTGTAGGAATAAAAAACTTTAAAAAAAAAATTGTGTAAAAAGGTGTTTCTCGGTATTTTTTGTTTCTTCATCATCATCATCATCATTTCAGCCGAAAGACGTCCACTGCTGGACATAGGCCTCCCCCAAGCGTCGCCACAACGAACGGTCCTGTGCGTCTCGCATCCATCGGACTCCCGCAACCGTTACCAAGTCATCGGTCCACCTTGTAGGAGGCCTTCCAACGCTACGTCTTCCGGTACGTGGTCGCCATTCCAGAACCTTTCGGCCCCAACGGCCATCTGTTCTGCGAGCAATGTGCCCTGCCCATTGCCACTTTAGTTTGGCGATTCTTCGTGCTATGTCGGCAACCTTGGTTCTCCTGCGGATATCCTTATTCCTGATTCGATCACGCAAGGAAACTCCGAGCATAGCCCTCTCCATTGCCCTTTGGGTGACTTTAAGCCTTCTAATGAGGCCCATTGTAAGCGACCACGTTTCGGAGCCATATGTCATCACTGGCAACACGCACTGGTCATAGACTTTCGTCTTGAGACACTGTGGTATATTGGACGAGAAGATACCGCGCAGCTTCCCGAACGCTGCCCAGCCGAGTCGGATTCGACGATTGATCTCTTTCTCGAAGTTAGACCTTCCCAACTGGACCGTCTGTCCCAGGTAAACGTAGTCGTCCACAACTTCGAGTGTAGAGTCCCCGACCTTGATAGGAGTGGGTGCTACATGGCTGTTTACCATGACTTTGGTTTTATCCATGTTCATTTTAAGTCCCACTCTTTCGGAAGCTCTACTGAGGTCACCAAGCATTGTACTGAGCTCCTCCGTAGTCTCAGCCATGACTACTATGTCGTCGGCAAACCGAAGGTGAGTGATGTACTCGCCATTGACATTAATGCCTAGCCCTCTCCATTCCAAAACCTTGAAGACATCCTCCATTGCTGCCGTGAACAGTTTCGGAGAAATAACGTCACCCTGCCTCACACCCCGCTGCAAGAGGATAGGTTTCGAGGTCTGGTCTTGTAGTCAAACTGACATAGTGGCGTTTTTGTACAAACACTTCAGCACTTCGATATACCGATAGTCAATTTGGCACCGTTGGAGAGACTGCAGTACAGCCCAAGTTTCAATCGAATCAAAGGCTTTCTCGTAGTCCACAAACGCTAAGCAGAGAGGCTAATTATACTCCTCAGTCTTCTGTATAACCTGCCGCAGCGTATGTATGTGGTACACGGTGCTGAAGCCTTTTCGAAATCCGGCTTGTTCGGGAGGCTGGAAGTCGTCGAACCTGCGCGCGAGACGATTCGTGATGACTTTGGAAAACAGCTTGTAGACATGGCTCAGAAGCGAGATGAGCCTATAATTCTTAAGCAGGGCATTATCGCCCTTCTTAAAGAAGAGTACTACCACGCCTCTGCTCCACGCCTGTGGCGTTTTTCCCTCGAGTATGACGGAATCAAATAGCTTCTGAAGGGCCTTAAGGACCGGTTTTCCACCCGCCTTCAGGAGTTCGGCCGTAATTCCGTCCTCACCCGACGCCTTGTTATTTTTTAGCTGCTTCAGAGCCATCCTAATCTCGTACAGGCTGACGTCCGGGATATCTTCGGTATAGTGTCGAGTCAATCTAGCTCTTGGGTCGTTTACTAGATTTACAGCGGGTTTAGCGATAGACGTGTATAACTGTCCATAAAAAGCCTCGATCTCTCCCAGAAGCTCCGATTTGGCGGATATGACTCTGCCATCGTCGGTCTTCAGTTTCGTGAGCTGGCTTTGCCCAATAGACAGATCTCGTGCAAATACTTTAGAGCCCTTATTCCGCTTAATCGCATCCTTAATCCTTGCGGTATTAAAGCGGCGAAGGTCGTGTTTCAGGGACTTCGAGATTTGTCTATTGAGCTGCCGGTATATGCACGCATCGTCTGAAGACTGCAGAATCATCTCACGCCTCGTCTTCATTAGCTCGAGGGTCGGATCGGAGAGCTTCTTGTTCTTATTTGTACGGTGAGTCTTGAAAAACTTAGACCCGACCGTATGGACAGTTTCCACGAACCCATCGCTATATTCATCCACGGAGGTTCCTAGGCACTCGAAACGATTGTGGAGTTCGAGCTGAAAGCTCTCGGGGTTTTGGATCTGGATCTGTGCTGGACGGAGCGTAGACTTCATCAGTCGAGACCTTTCAAGCTTAATGTTAATCTCATTTCTAGTTGCACCGTCAGGACTTTGCCAGGTCCACCTTCTATGCTCACGCTTTTTGAAGAAGGAATTCATCATATAGAGGCCCTCCTTCTCCATAAAGCTAGCCAGTAGGTGTCCCCGGTGATTCCGACGTCCAAATCCAAATTGCCCCACTCGCAGCTCGTCACCGTCTCGTTTGCCCAGTTTCGCGTTAAAGTCCCCCATGACCACGGTGAAGTGAGTCTTGGAACCATGCATGGCTCTTGATATATCCTCATACATGGATTCTACTTCGTCGTCGGGATGTGTCGAGGTCGGGGCGTAGACCTGTATGACCTTCAGCGAATATCTTGATGATATTCTGAGTATAAAGTACGCCACCCTGGTCGACACACTCTCGATCCTCACGACATTGTTCACAAGGGACTTGTGGACGATAAACCCGACACCACCCTGGGACTGCTGGTCACCCTCCCGGAAATAGAGCAGGTTACCGGATTTGAGAATTATCGTATCCTCCCCCTGTCTTCGGACTTCAGACAATCCCACAATACTCCATCGCAACCTGCTCAATTCCTCCTCAAGTTCGGTGATCTTCTCGTCAGTCCTCAGTGTACGCGTGTTAAAAGTTGCCAGGTCGAGTCGTTTTACAGATGGGTAGCCAGATCTCATCCGGAGATTCTTCGCACCCCTTGCCTCGTCGTGGCCTTGACCGCTACCGGAGTCAAGGGTAGACGGGCTGCCGGGCACTAGGGGCCATTTTTTCTTTCTGCTTTTCCTGTTGGGGGGGGGGGGTTGCCATAATCGCCACGCTTGGCAGACGGGTTGGCGATCGCAGTTTGGTTCTTATTTATTTTGTTTCTTATTTAACACCAACTTCCAAAATTAAAGTTATTTTGATGGTTTTAGTGTTTTTTTTTTTGTGAAGCCGTTTTTTTTAAGTTTTTTATTTCACACTTTTTAGTTGCGATACACTTATAGCCAGAGTACCAATTTCTCATGACAATTCCAATTAACCCAAATACTGCTAGGATACATTGTTTTATTATGAAATTCCCGTGTCCACCTTCCGGCTCCATCTTCAGATCAGTTCGATAGTACCTTATATCGAAAGTGCATCTCATGACAATTCTAATAAGCCCAAACACGGCTAGGATACATTGATTAATTACGGAGTTCCGTTGCCTATCGGCTGGCTACATCATCACCATCATCATCAGAACACTTCAATAATACCATTTTTAACTCTATTTAGAACCTTTTATTTATTTGTATTGTCATAGTCGCATAACTATCTTCATTGTGATATCTATGTGAGTATGAATTTCCGTTGGCCATTACTGGTCTTCTATATCAGTTCCACTTCATCAAATTTTACTTTTTGACTGTAAATGTTTGTCTGAAAATATCAAAATCACTATATAGTTGCCGATAATATTTGAGGAGTTCCCTCAATTTCTCTTGGATCCCATCATCAAAACTAAAAATGGAGCCAATCTGAAAGCATACCCTAAAATGAGTGTAAAATATCCTATTTAATAAAAGAATATTAATTGATCATTGTTTGTTAATTAATCATGTTTCAACGGCTGAATGGACTTGGATAAAACTTAATATACACTTAACATATTATCTGGATTGGGACATAGTATACTTTTTTATTACAATTACATACAATGTTGAAAATACTTTGATACTAGTTGTCTCGTAAAAATCTCCAGCACTGTGGCCCCAACCTTCGTACGTCAACACAAACTATCTACAGTTCCCTTTTATCAAATGGTCCGACATCAATATTTATTTCAATCTATCTCAAAAAGGAAAGCATTTAGATAGCATGATTTTCATTTTTAGCTTTCTAAAAGTAAGAACAAAAGGTTTTTTTTACCTTTTTGACGCTATTAACATGTCATCAACGTAAATATGTGTAAAAGTTGAATCACTTTCATAGTGCCTCTCTTCCACATTTCAATTAGTTACCAAATACATATTTGACAAGGCTAATATAATCATATTTGTTTTTAATCCCACACATTTCGTGTCTAACATGTTTTCATTTGTAGCCAATTTATTTGAATTTGATGATAAGCGAAGTTCAGATCCAATATGGAAGACTTTTTTTTAAATATTCTTATCAGTTACGTACATAATACCTAAAATATTCATCAAAAGATTGGATCAGATTCGATCAAAAAGCAATCCCTAGGTACGCCATAGTGACAAGTACGGCGTGATACCTACAACAGGCGTTTCGTTACTTCCTAAATCGAAGAATCTTAAATAAGGCGTGCGCTGTTTTAACACCAGGAAATAGTAAGGCAGAGATCCCGGAAGACGCTATCACAAAAGTTTGCGAGTTTTTCGTATTTATCTTTATTCAACACAAATCTTTAGAAACAATTTTAATCAGGACAGTCTGTTGATGTACCACAGACGAGCTTTTTCCTTATCTCCTGATCTCAATAAGGATGCTTCTGGGAATAAATGTTTTTTCTGTTCCTCCAGGAGCATTCATGAAAAATAATTTAATCTGGCTGATCTCAAGACTTTGAAGATCGATAACTATGCTTTGAGATGAACAAAAAAACGTGGTGAGGTTCGGTTTTGGTGGCAACTTCCAGATGTCCCCAGTCTTGATGAGCAAATGATTATGGCGCCAGTAACCCACATTCAACCAATGAATGAGATCACAATTTTCAGTGAACTATGATAACCGTTCAGAATTCGTTCATCATTGCGTTCAATATTATCTTCAGGAGCACCTGCACGAGCTTTGAAATCTCTCAAAGCTCGTAAAAATACTGCGAAAAGATGATGCCGATGGTTTTCCAAAACACGTCTTATCAAATGTCCTCTGGAATGCAAACGACGTTGTGTATTGTTTGCTGTGTGAAGCAATAACCGCATATAATGACACTTGCTTTTATTGGGATGCTTGATGTAACCCCTTTCTAATGCATGGTATTTTTTAATCTGTATATACAGGTAGCAATTACTTAAAAAATTAAGTAAAGCTACCAAAACGTTATCATGTAACTACAACGGTTCAAGCCCTTGTTACTCCATGTCAAAAGTCCAACCTGTATATAGGTGCCCAGAGGACACGATGGAGTATACGGTGGAGGTATGCCCCGCTTGGGCGGAGCACCATAGTATCCTCATAAGAGCGATCGGCGGCAACGACCTCTCACGACCGGCCATGGTCCAGTCTATGGTACGGAGCGAGTGTTCATAGGAAGCAATCATTTCCTTCTGCAAAAACAGTAAAGCTTGAAAGACGAGGCGGATAACGTGAGGCAATTCTCACACCACGAGCAGCGGAGGTAAAAAGAAAGCATCAGTAATAGTAGTAGGCAATACATTCCCGTGCATTAGGTTTGAAGAATTATTTGTTCCGTTATATTATGTTATGTGTTATGTTTAAATATATACCACACTCATGAATATTCTCTGTAAACTACCAGAAATTCATCAAAACCATTGTTTCTTAATTGAGATGTTACTAATAATATATTTATCATAAATTACCTCAACTACAATGTCAAAGCTTACCAGTATATTGTAAGCTCATAATCCGTTTATTAATATGGAAATAAAGCCTACAAACGGTGGCCTTAATACTCAGAGCGATAGTTTTGAAAACACGGAGGAGATAGCAAATTAACTGTCAACGCGAACGATGCTATTGGCGTATTTTTTAAATTGGCGTGCTTTACCACACTTCTAAGCAAAAGTCACCCTTCATTTTTTTCCTGATTCCCAAACCCAAACATCTTCTTTTGAGTTTGGACAAGAGCTGTCTAGTTTGTTCCACTAACGCAAAAAATAGTGTCTGGAGACTGTTAACTCCAGACACTATTTCTTGCAAATTTTTGGGGCACAGTTGGATTAAAAAAAAAATATTATACCACTATTATTATGTTCATACGTGGGCAAAGTGATATTTTCAAGATCCCCTTAATATTATTTTTCTTAAGCATTACTTTTAACGAGAAACTCCACTAACTATGAAAATAAGATATTTCTTTACACTTTCACTGATTCAATCAATTTATGCATCATTTTTGTAACTGTATTTTCATATTAACCCTATAACCGCTTGCATCGGATTTCTCGTGTTCTATTCGCTAGGGTCGTGTGTTTGCGACTGGGTACTCTATCTCGTTTAGCTCTTTAATCCCATAGGTGACGGAAGAGCTGGGACCTAAGTCTGCTATTACAATAGTATCAGAATGATCTATCATTGATTTCATAATTGTTGATTTTGACAAGTTTGGTAATCTACTAATATAATGGCGTCATTATGACTTTCCAATGGTCAACCACTGACACTCCATTGAAAGAAGTGGCATAGAATAGTAATCTCGTAAATATTGCCAAATGAATGTCTGTCGTATGCGGTAATCTGCTAAAATTTTGACAGTTCCTTTAATCAGTGGCCTACCATTAGAATGACATCGTGCAGTCATTGCTTTTAATAAGCTCGATATTGTCATTCTACCACAACTCTATTGTGAGACTATTGACCGATCAATGATCGATCATTATGAATTAGCTTATTATGAACTTTTAGCAAAATGACAATGGGATCGTGTTGGAATGATGAATTTATAAAAATAGCAGACTTGGGCCCCTGATCAGATGAAGTATTTGGTCATGGATTTGCGACTCTAATGGAATAAACGCAAGAGTGTTTATCGGATATATCCGACGTAGGCTGTCAAAAAGTTATTTAAACAGAATATACTATTTTTCTTAAGGCAATGTAATTTGGATTTAAAAATCTCAATTTCATAAAATAAAACGTATTTAAAGTATTTCATCGATACTCCATTTGTTGTCTACTCCACGTTCTAAAACGTAGGCTTTAAGTGAAATTCTGTTGGAAATGAGTCGGTTTGTAATTACTGAACGCTCCAATACCCGCTTATAGAAATCTTAAGAGTCTGAAAATGAGGTCATTTGTGGCTGTAAATTGTTTTCTTTTCAATTTAAACTCAGGACGATTGAGGGTTGATTGCTTCTCGTAGTATTTCTATTTTTATATTATGTTTTTCATTGCGTATTGGATTGCCTATCATGGTCAACTTTTTCAGGGTGGAGTAAACTTAGTGCTGTATCTTGACATTGCCAATGCCTTCAATAACCTGCCCCAGAGTAGCATCAGGATGGCAATCCAGTGTCACCAGATGCCAATCTACGTCTATCACTTGATCGAGGCTTATCTGACGTACATAGCTGTGATCCACCTTGGTTACCAGGGAGAATGAAACCAGTGAGGGGGTAAACTCTCAGGGGCAGGAGGCAAGGATCAGTCCCGATGTCCCAGACACACATCGGACATTAGGTACAACTAGGCGCTACACGATGTCCTTCCAAACGGTGTCAGCTTAGTCTACTATGCTCATGATATGCTGGTACTGGCGCAAAGGGAGTCGCACAAGGTGGCAGCCGATTTAGAAATACACGGATTTATGACAGTCATTGAGATAACCCGGCAACTGAGACTAGACGTGGCTCTGCTCAAGTCTAAAGCTATGTGTTTTAGAAACGCGCAAATATCTATAATATTTTGTAAAAAATATATTGCTGGTTCCGATTCCATTTAGATACTGTTTTTTTTCACATAATTCCGTCTATATATAATACTGATATGTCTGTCTATATATGATACAATATGACTCTCACCAGGACGTCGGTCCAACTTGTGGGAGGCATTGTCTTCCGGTGCGCAGTCGTCAATCCAGGACTTTTTGGCTCCATCGACCACCTGTTCTACGAGCAATATTTCCACGGCCACTTAAGTTTGGCGATTCTTTGGGCTATTTCGGCGACCTTGGTTCTCTTGCGGATATCTTCATTCCTGATGCGATTGCGCTTGGATACTAAAAAAAAAGCGCAATGGAAAAGGCTATGCTCGGGCATAGCCTTTGTTTTTATTTTCAAGGAAAAAGCCGTATGTACGTTGTCAGGAGTCAAAGGGTGATTCTAACAAACGTACTTATAGGTAGGTGGGATTTTTTTTTTTTTGGACGACACTGTTATCACGGGTTTGATTTCCCCAAGAGACAAATATTTGTATGTATGTGAGTTTACATGTTTGTGAACGTACCCACGATACCGGAGTTATTCCTAGTATGAGGCAAACTTAAAAAAAAATCTACTGATAAATTCCAGACGAAAAAACACAATAACACTTAGTCTAATCCGCGAATCAAACCCATAACAGACTTAGCAATAAAATTTAAGACCACTACTATACAAATAATTGTTATCAATTCAACTGATATTTACGATACGCACGAATAAGCAATTATTCGGAAGATAGAATCAAGAAGTCTAGACGCTTGGAATTATACTCAAATATTGACTGATATTTCAGATATTAATCAGTCCAATCTTTACTTTATAGTTGGTCTTGGATGATAGAAGTGTCTAGAATCCATTTCAAAGCCGACGATTTTTACTGTAATTTGAATTAAACTTAACTTGGTCTAGATACCATAACTAAGGTATCTGGTTTCTTGACCTATTTATTAATCAAGACACCAGAATTCTCGACCAAGATTTTTCAAGAACATGGAAAAAATTTGAAATTTTTAATAAAACACGATGTTATTTACAAATATTTGCTATAATATTGTTAATTCGATACCTGCAAGGAATGATATTTTAATTCAGTTTTGCGTAATTTGTATTTAGGTATTCATTTTTTGTACAGTAAGATAGATAGATAGATTATATACTCTTTATTGTTATTATTGATATGATGATTGTAACTCCAAATGCCTCAAAACTCAGTTTTAGATAATTTGCATTCTGCATTGTACAACAAATGCAGAATGCAAATTATCTAAAACTGTAAGAATATGATATAACTCAAAATTGCCTTTGAACTGAGTAACAATAAAAAATATTCCTTGCAGGTGTCGAATTATCCTCATAGATGGAATCAATTAAAACAAATGGTAAATTAGTTACCATAAATTGTACCGTCAGGACCATTTATCTCGGGAACGCGTGGAGGTATCGAGTTGAAATTAAAACCATATACAAGTCTGTAGTCTCTTAAAGTTGTAAAAAAAAAACAAACTTCTAAGTTAACGAAAAAAAAGATACGGCCGTTTATGTCGCAAAAAACGTATATTTCGACACTCTCAAGGGAGTCAAAATTTATATTTATACCGACATTTTGACAATTCAGAAGTGCCTGTAATTGTTCTATTTGAAATAAACGTTTTTGATTTCTGATTTCTGATAGGGTACTTCCCGTTAACCTAGAATCCTGAAAATTGGCATGAAGCAAGGTCTCATAGCAGAAATATAGGAAAAAATCAGAAATCTGAAAATTTGTTGTTACGTAACAAAAAAACGATTTTTTACGATTTGGAAAAATCTTCGTAACTCAATTCAGACATTGAACTGTTTTCATAGGTAAGTTTGTACGGGACACTCAGTGCGGCAGTCCGAATCGCACTTAGCCGTTTTTTTTTTATCTCAATTACAATCAACACGGCAAGTCACAGTAATATTGAGATATCGGAGAGATTCAAAGTAAAACTGTGCGATCCATGTTAAACATCCCATACTTCATAAGTAATAAATACATATACACAGACCTGGGTTAACAGTTAAGCAGAAAATTTTATATTACAGCAAGAACTATTAAGACACACTCAAACTCGCAGAAATTTATTGGTCTGAGGCTAAAAAGGGAAAGAAATGTAAGACACACAAAGCTCAGAAAGCTTAGTGTCAATAGTTTCGCCTCTCTAACCAGCAGATTGAACTGAATCGGAGACCTAACAATAGATAGAACACTCACTGGAGTCTCTTTCTAGCTTCCTTCCGTTTTTCCAATACGTTAGCATAGCATAGTCGGCCTTATAATGTTCCCACTGTTGGGATTCAGGCCTCCTCTCTAGGAGAGGGAATGGGCCGTAATCCACCACGCGGGCCCAGTGCGGGTTGGTGGATGTCACATGTCTTCGAATTTTTGGTTCTAGGACATGCCGGTTTCCTCACGATGTTTTCCTTCACCGTTTTGAGAGCCAATACGTTAGTACAGCCAATAATATTGAACACAGATCGCTGTTCTTTTTTTAGGTGGGAAAATCATCTAATGACAAATCGCGCTCTTGGGCGGAGCGAGAGATAGTGTCAGACTTTTACTGACTAAACACCTACTCCTGTTCCTTCGTTGCCTTCGTCCTAGGGCCCCGGATTTCGTTTTCACACTACCCATGGGCCTAGTAGGCTTCGACCCTGCTGGGCCCCTACGACTTGCTGACATATCCCTGAGGCACGCGTGGAACAATACGCGCCGTCGACGACTTGGGCTCGGTCAGATCGCTATGTTGCAAATTTGAGAAAAAAATATACAATTTAATTATCTGTTGTTCACCAAAACAAGTTATAATATACAGTGATAACAAAGTTCAAGTACATAGGCGAAAAATTTAACTTTTAATAATAAAAAAGCTGTCTCGAAATTCCAAGCAACCTTTTCCCTGTTCGAAACTGACTTCTCAAAGATTCTCTTCAAAAGGAATCTGGTCCAAGGTCGACACTTGAAATTCAGGAGAGGGATTGACAAAATGTCTTAGTGTCTAATGCTTTTTCTGTTTGCACCTTCCCTAAGTTCCAAATGACAAGACGAGGAAATGGCGGACGCTTTGTGAGAGATCTCCTTGTTTTCGACTTTGGATTTATTTTAAAGGGCGTTTCGGTGTTGTTTATTTGGATTTCGACAAATTAGTTGGCATAGGTTTATTTCCTTGAAATTCGCATACTGCCATAGCTTTGAATACTAAGCTTTCCCATAAGAAAAAATAATCTGCTTACGTTTATTCTAACGTATTTGGCGCTCCCAGTGTAACCGTATGCTATCTATATAATTTCAATACTTTTTTATTATTTAGTTTATTCATTTGCTTACATTACAAAAATTCTGCCCAAACTGTAAAAGAGTTTGCCGGTAGTTGTTTTCGTTTCATATTTTTACATATTTTGTTAAGACGTGATAATAAACTTATGCTAAGCAGACAAGTGGGAGTCGGATTCGCACCCTGAGGGTTCCGTATAAACTTACCTATGTTTTTTTTTTTTTTTTTTTCGGTGGGAAAATCATCTTATGACATCCCCCGCCCTTGGGCGGGGCGGGAGATAGTGTTAGACTTTTACTGACTAAAAACCCACTCCTGTTCCTTCGTTGCCTTTCGTACCAGGGCCGAGTCTTCCTTTCAGAATCAGACCCTTGGCCCCAGTAGGCTTCGACCCTGCTAGGCCCCTACAGTTGCTGACATCTCCTTGAGGCGCGCGTGGAACAGCACGCGCCGTCGACGACTTGGGCTTGGTCCGGACGGTTACCGGACGGTCGGACGGCGAGCCACCCATTGCTCGCCTCGCCGTCCGCAAGCCTGCGCCTACGATGGCCGGAAATCGGGATCGGAATCCCGGCGGCGATTGGGGCGTGAGGACCGTTGCCTCACGCGATCGGCCGCCTCCTTTGCTAGCATTACTGCTTCGCAGAAGGAGGCGACCGTCTGCCACTCCTCCTCGCTCCGGACCATGGCCTGTACCAAGGCCCGGCGCGAGAGATCGCCGCCGCCGATCGCCCCCACGAGGACACGGCGTTGCTCTGCCCAAGCGGGACACACCTCCACCGTGTGCTCCACCGTGTCCTCCGGGTGGTCCACACAATGGTGACACCCGGGCGTTTCTTCCACACGAATCCGGTGCAGGAACCTCCCGAACTTACCATGTCCGGTGAGGACCTGCGTCATGCGGAAGGTAAGGACGCCGTGTTGCCTATGTAAATAGTTCAAGGATTTAGTCTAACCAACAATCTATTAGTACACTCATAATTAATATAATAATTCAGTCCAAGAGCGCGAAGCGAGTTTGGAATTTTAGGGCACCCTGACACGGACATGTTAAGTTAGCAGAGGATTACGAAGGCTTTAAGTAAGCGCACGAAGCCTCCGTTATCCACTTCGGTTAGGTTACTTTCCACCCCGCAGATAGAAATAGGAGACCCCAAAGGGGGCCTACTTTGACCCTACCTAGGCTCGTCACCCTGCACTGACAATAAAGCTAAATATTCGATCGCCATCACAATCTGATTGAACATGAGGTAGCCCCATTAGAGTTCTAGTCTTGTAATACGGCGTGTTATACCATATTGGCTGCGACAGATAAACATCCATACAGTTATCGACCTCAGTAAGAGATGTTTGAGAACTTGTGACGTGGACCCGTCCGACTGTTACAATCAAGAGCTCAACCCTCTCTATAACAGTAACCATAAGATAAATAATAGGTCTTAAAATTAATTCAATAATACTCATTATTAAGGCGATCCCGTACAGGAGTAAGCCACTAGCTACCCAAAATAGTCGTATCCATATTTATAAGGGTGTTTGAGTATCGACACTTGAAACCCAAAGAGCATTAGTGACATTAGCTTTAATAATAGCGCTTGTGCTCGTAAGGATTAAGGGTATTATTAATAATATTAATTGTAATAAAGTTAGAAATCGAGAATTGGGTCCAATAAGAAGTTGGGAATAGGTTAGGTAGATATTTTTTTATCTCATTACTGATTATAGCGATGAATCTAACTAAAATATTAACTCACTTTTTACACTAAATCTGAAGTCATATATACCTACAGATACAAAATCAAAATACACTCAAGCGTTGAAATATTCCTTCCCATCGTTGACATCACAAAACGTGCCGTCATCACGTCATGGACAGTAGGCCTAAGGTTACAGTATTTGCGTCACTTGAGGACTTGAGCAGCCGCAGCGGCAACTACAGGGCAGCCCGCCGTACAACAACACGAACATGAGTTGGTGCAAGGCTGTTGATACAAGTTGCGTTCCACACCAGAAGTTTACCCACCTTCTATCGCACCAACGTCATGCTATATCAAGCCGCTAGGTTCTAATATGGCAGGTACGCCGATGGTTGTTACTAGGTAGATTTTGTAAGTGCATACGTTGCAAGGTTGGGTGCAAAAATGGCTATATTAAAGTCTTTCAGCATAATTTTATCATCTTATTAGCATCTATATTAGTCTGTCTATTTAGGGTAACTTGTATGACCACTATCTCATCCGATGCTCGTCTAGAATTTAGATTCCCACAGACTTTTTTATTTGTGCAAAAAAATCGTTTTAAAGAAAGACGTACCACGTATAATAATAGGTCTTTACCTATGAAATTGGAGATTTTTAAAACGGGTAGCATTGAAGTGTTATATCATTGGATTGACTTGGAATCATAAGTTCAAATAAATTTTATAATAAAGGTATGTTATTCTTCTTTTGAAATTAGGTATTTATTGGTTTCTTTGTGTTTTGTATTTTCTGTAATATCGCAGTACTTATAACCATGAAAGCTAATAAAAAAACGTTTTTTCATATTAAGAGTTTCAACGTAGATACTATGCATTGCAAAGGGCAAACAATATCAATGTTGCATACCTACGACTTTCTTCTAATAAAAAAACTCTGTGTTCTTGGTTTAATAGATTTCTTAAGAAATAAAGTTATTCCTGAGATAAAATTTCTCACATGAAAGTGATTGAAACCAAAATAGACATCTCATTCATTAGCAGTTTTAAGTCCGTATACATCATCAATATTGCATATCACTTGAGTCCCATTGTTTCCACGATAGAACTCATGTTACAAAATAATGCGAGTTTTCTTAGATTTCATTCAAAAATGGTTATAAGTACTGCTATATTACAGAAAATATAAAACACAAAGAAACCAACAAATACCTAATTTCAAAAGAAGAATAACATGCCTTTAATATAAAATTTATTTGAACTTATGATTCTAAGTCAATCCAATGATATGACACTTCAAAGCAACCCGTTTTAAAAATCTCCAATTTCATAGGTAAAGACCTATTATTAACATTCATAGTTACGTTGACTCATACCTTACTCCCATGGGAGGCATTACAAAAACTATAGGACGCCATTTTTTTTTAGTTGATTATTCATCAAAGAACTTTTCTCGTGGTGGAGCGAATGGGAGTGTTAGGTTTTTACTGATCAAACCCTCCTGAGATCCTTCAGTTGCTTTTTGCGCTGCAGGGCCGTGGAAACTCCTTCAAACAATCCCGCAGCCCGCGATGTTCCTGGCATACTGTATGTCTTTCGTTTATTTGCATAAACCTGAGGCCTTGTTTTTTTTTAAGGTGGGAAATAATCCAATTACTTCTCCTCCTCTTCTCCCACTCTTGTGCGGGGCAGACTTTTACTGATTAAAACTCACTTGTTTGTCCCTCTTTGCCTTGCGTTCCAGGGCCCCGCTGACGTGTGAATCCAAGACACTATATCTCAGAAATACCTATTTTGTGAAAACTTTAATTATTTTTTTTGGTTTTTGGTATGTTTAAGTAATATTATTATAATATTATGTGTTAGATACTAAATTAAAAGTATTTTTACCCGACTACGGCAAAGCCAAAGGATATGATTTTGACAGGCTATGTATGTATGTTCATCTGTTCCCTCATAGCCCCTAATATACTTATCGGAACTCAACATATGACATATCGTTAGAACCGTCTTAATTGTCCGCTGAACATAGGCTACGTGAAGTGTCACAACTTGATATGGCGCCCTCTAGCGGACGAAAAGTAATGTGTTAAAAATAAAAATAGAGTTAATAAATACGCCGTGTTTGGTATCATTTGAAACGGCTTCACTTGTTCATTTTCAAAATATTACTAATAATAACGAAATGTTATTATTAGTGAACTCTCAAAACGCGCTAAGTACACTACCTCAAATAATAATAATAATAATAATAATAAACGTTTATTTCGGACCTTTCCGTCCATATGTAACAATTACAGCATTTTTACAACACACACAATATTACAAACAACACACAACAGAAAAAAAAAAAAAGAAACAGTTACACACATATACACAATTAAACAAAAAGAAACACATACAAAACAAAAAACTACACACAATAAGTGCGGTGAGGGGGAACTGTCCAGTACTCACCGTACAGCGTGCAAGCTTATCCAGTGGTGCAGCAGTGGAGAGTCCCACCTGTCCGCAAACACGTTCACAATATTGTTGCTACTGGTTCTAACACGGCTCATCAGTGACGCACATTGCTTCCTAATAAGGGCATGAAAGCCATCAGTGTGCGCTTCAGCGAACATGGTGGAGGCACTGCAGAACCGCGGTAGCCCCAGCAGCACCCTAAACGCGTTATTGTATTGAACACGTAAGGCGCTATATGCTCCCAGTGTGTAGTTAGCCCACAGGCTACACGTGTAAAGTGTTTGACAGTAAGACTTAAAAAGCGTAACTTTCACTTGATTACTGCTATGTGCGAACCTGCGGGCCAACATATTACACCGGACAGCCAACGCCCTACGTGCTCTCTCAATGTCTGTGTTGTCTCTAAGGTCTTCGGAAACCCAGTGGCCCAGATACTTAAACTGCGTGACTCTGTTTAAAGCAGTACCAGCTACGGTGACTGTGGGTACGGTTACATAACTTTTACCAAGCCCCTTAAAAACTAGCAGTTCACTTTTCTTAGCGTTGTATCTGAGCCCATGGGCTTCCGCATAAGACTCACACATTCGAACCAACTTACGCAATCCACCTATCGATGGACTCAGCAGTACCATGTCATCTGCGTAGCTGATATTGTTGACACAAACACCATCTATACAGCACCCGACATTGGCACTGCTGAGCTCACCGACGAGTCGGTTTATGTATAGATTGAAGAGCTTAGGTGAGGTCAGGCCACCCTGCCTCACCCCGCACTGCAACCTATACTCATCCGAGAAAGAGCCTGCCCATCTGACACAATTTTTCTGATTGTTGTACCAATATCTAAAAATAGAAATAACTTCCGGACTGCAATCAGTCTCAGTCTGCAGCTTCTCCCATAGCTTGTCATACGACACCAGGTCGAAAGCTTTTGAGAGATCTAGGAAGCATGCATAGATAGGAGTCTTGCGATCACTGTAATATTGTACAGTCTGCTTGAGACACATGATGGCACTTTCCGTAGATAAACCAGATCTAAATCCGAATTGCGCGTCATGGAGCTTGATATGCCTGCTCAGTTGTTGGTCAAGCAGACTGTCCAGTACTTTTGCTATAACCGAGGCCAATGAGATTGGTCTATAATTTAAGACATCAGAAGTATCTCCAGTTTTATTCTTAGCTATTGGTACCACAACAGTGTACATCAAACTATCAGGTAAGTAAGAGTGGCTAACACAAAGATTAAAAAACATGGCCAAAACCCTCGGCAAGTGACAGCCTGCATTTTGCAGATGCTCGATACTGAGACTGTCGTGACCAGGAGATTTACCTCTTACCATATCCTTAATAATGTGCGCCACATTTTTGGCTGTAAACCTAACTTTAAGGTCTCCAGCACTGCAGTCAACATCGATCATCTGCGACGTCGTACCCAAAGGAGACTCCACTTTAAATTGCTGTTGAAAAAGATTGGCAATCCTTTGTGGTTCATGTACGCCAGCAACACTCACAGGATGACCAGGCTTCGGATTCAACTGATTCGTCTTTTTCCAGAAACCTTTAAAATCCTTCTTACAGTGGTGGTCTGCAATGATTTCCATTTTAATTTTTTGCTCGTTTTTCTGACACCACTTTAATTTGGACTTAAAAAGCTTCCTGGATTCGTACATTTCTTCATAAATATTTCCAACAGGCGGTTTTCCATTTATCACCCATGTCTGATAACAAAGCCTGGCCTTTGCATGAGCCTCCCTGACGTACCTGTTCCACCCAGCTATGCTACATTTCTTACGTGTCTGTTTAACAATTGCTGAACATCTAGACGCATATGTTAATATACTCACTATTTCATCGTATAATTTATCTAAACAATGCCTATGTTTTATATTAGAACACCTTTTATCGCCACAATTACTCATCTCCGCCGGAAAATCAACATTTTTCAGTTTATTATGACACAGTTTATTATATTCATAAATTTGACTTTGGGCCCTCTCACCCCAGGCTACTAGATTTTTACTAAAATTAGTTGGCATTATTTTAGGTTTAATTAAGGTAAAATCACACTCCAGTAGAACAGGGTAGTGGTCGGACCAGTAAATGTCATAAAGAACTGACGCACCTACAACGGTAAGCCGCGCGGCACTAGTCACAACACAGTGATCTAGCCAGCGCCTCGTCCCATGCGCGTCGCTTACAAAAGTATATGCGTCCGACGGCAATAGTTCCCTGTCGACACACGACCACAGCTGATCATCACAAAAATGTTTTAGTTCAATGTCAAAAAGCTCACCTGGATGTGCGTTGAAATCACCCAATATAAACACAGATTCCACATTATTACTTTCTATTATTGCGTTAATTTCACATAAGCACTCGGTAAATTCTATCAAATTATCTGTTGAATCAGTAGGCATATAAACCGAAAAAATTATAATAGCACGATCACTGAGCTCGACTTTTATTGCTATCAGACGCACACTAGAGCATGTTATCACTGATACTGTGGGGAACGCACTCTTTCTCCACAAGATAGCCACTCCTCCAAACGGTCTACCACGAAGGATGCCAGCAGAAGTATCTACAGCAGAGTTACCGACGAATCCAAAGTCGCTGTCGATGCTGCCAAGGTACGGAATGTCATGGGGTAGTAGCCAAGTTTCCTGTAAGGCAATTATATCTGCCGTCTTGCAAAGCTGTCTTATGCATTCTACCGAACGAGTCACACTTTTACAATTGTAACTTATTAATTTAGTTGAACCTATCATGATTAGAGTTAGCAACATCGTTTTTCAGATTTTATTCTCTGCCTTTATTCTGCCGATCGAAGTTTATAAAACGACGAAAAGCTATTCCTTCTGGCCAAAAGTCTGATTCCATGAACATGTTCAACTTATATTTTGGGACAAATATTTTATAAGCATTATAATCTTTTTCCAATTTCATGTTCATTTTTTCAAGTGTGACGGTAATATTACATTTATCTCTAATATAGTTGTTAGCTAATGTGTTAACTTTAGAGAAAGATTGCATAAGAAACTTATTTAGTGTACCTAGATATAGTGTAGCGGGAAGGTTTTAAATAAAACGACCAAGACGGGTAACACACCCTCTATACTTTTGCCTTGACAGCACACAATCATTACAAATATCATAAATCAATACCATTTAAAATAATAATAATTATATAGTAGCACTTACTCTGAGATGTTGCTTACCCCGAAAACCGGAATGGAATGTGTCAGGACAGCGCAGCGCGTTATTTTATAACCTCTGTCAACTGTCATACCACTGAGCTGTCAAATCGCATAACGTTCCAGTTGTCAGTGCAAAATAAATACATTTTAATGTTGCTAATACAGAAAACAATCATAATGTATGTAACTAATCATAAAAATCGCTGACAGTCGGCCATCCGTATTACAAATACGACCTCGTATGTGAAAGAATAAAGAAATTGGTGTTATACACAAAATAATGAGACAAGAAAAAAAGAATAACAGCAATAAAGCAAACAGATATCTATTACAGTAGCGAATAAAACTTTAGATTATTCATACACTGGTTGCTGTACCTAGGAACGAGACTAAACATAATTATCAATTTACCAATTACTATTTAGACACAATTGATTGTAAGCAATTGTGTGTACATGATTTTACTTTGTTGCTCAATAAATATATATTATTATTATTATTCTTACAAATCATTATCTTATTCTATAAACAGTCATTCAAAAACAGGTCTCTAAAATGTCCTGCCTCTACTGATTCAAAGATTCAAAGCATTTTATTTCAAATAAATAATTTACAGGCACTTTTGAAATGTCAAGAAGTCAAGTTACAAATCTATGTTACTTATTTCTTGTCGCTATCATGTAATGACAAACGTACAGGCCCCTCAAATATCCTGCCTCTAATGAAAAACAAACAGGCTCCTCAAATGTCCTGCCTCTAATGGAAAACAAACAGGCCCCTCAAATATCCTGTCTCTAATGAAAAACAAACAGGCCTCTCAAATGTCCTGCCTCTAATATAAACAGACAGGTCCCTCAAATGTCCTGCTTCTGTAAATACCCTTTTGATTTTGATATGGCCACTCAGGCCAGGTACACGATAAGTTTCAAGTGCATGTCACAATAACATCAATGATTTACCTCACCACAAAATTTCACCCGTTGTTTGTGAATCATTGACCAACAATGACTGTTTGTTTACATTTGATATCAGTTGTAATCACTGACCCGACTAAAACGTGAGGGTATATATTTAATTTACTCTTTTGGCTCCGATTAGTTTTTATTGAAACTCCAAATTTCGATACAATAACTAATCAAAATGCGAGATCACGAACTATGAAATTGTTTCGTCTATTTTATTTCATTCACTAAAATTACCAACTATTAATTACCAGTAGGTACGCTGTAAATACCATCACTTTTAAGATACTCAAGGCAAATTCAGTCTAGACTACTTTCTCTTAATGTAAGAATAATAGGTTTTACGTTAATCACTTATTTCGTTAACATAATTTTAGATGTGGGAAGTCAGGTACACTTCCGTAAAAATAACCTCTGGTAATCAAAATATTCATAGACATTCTATAATAAATAAATTACAGTGAGACATCTTTTGGATGTTACCATTTTATTTTAAATAAATAAATCATTGTATCCCTCCATGTCCCTAGTGAACAAATTGGGAGTCATTGTATTAGGTATATTTATCCACAATAACTCTTTACCATACCTAAAATACTCAACATTTACAGATATTTAGGTACATCCCCCTGATAAGACAAATCTCTAAAAACAAATAAAAAATGCCTACAAAAGGCTTACTGACTTCAACTACTTTTTGCCGCACCATCCGATTTTCCATGAAAATTACTTCCTATAATTCAATCAATGCTATCCCCTAAGTTGGTACACTAAAATTAGTAATTCATGAATATAATTTGGAAGTGCTCTGGGAGTCATTAAATAGAATTCACATTACATTGCAAATTCTGCAGGACTATAGTCCAAATCAGACATTCAAGTTATTTACGAAGCTTAGCGATCATGTCCTCAGATGTCTCTGCACGAATTACAATCTCATACGAAAATTTATTACGCAGAAGGTATTGAAAATATACTTTCACTAAATCCATTTCGATAGTTATATTCAAAGTCAATCTTATTTATTTGGTCTTCTAACTTTATATAGAAGATAAAACCGTTATGAAGTTTCAAACTAATCTCAAAAGGCAAGTATCCAAGTTCGGTAAAATTCATGAAACGTTTGTTTGACGGCAGTGTTACGTCAGTGACATGACACTGCTGTCATGTCACCACTTTTATTGTAGGTCAATATTAGGCGTGGAAAAAAGTGTGTCATCTTTGCGATTGGAACATATTATTTGGAACATTGGCTCAAAATATACACACCGAGTCGTGATCTGTTACGTTGCGTCATATACACTAAAAGTTTTATTTAATTGAATTTTGATTTGAGAATAATTTAAAGCAGAGGTTTTTAGTTCAGGTCATTAATTATATATACGCCATTTACGTTATAATTTGAATTTTTATAAAGAGGTCTCAGAGTTCCAATTGTTCCAAATGATGCATTAAAATTTAAAACATTACTGATGTTCCAATCTTTCGGAACAGTGAGTCGGTTCAGTAAAGAGTTACACGCCTAGTCAACATTAATTTGTCCACAAATGCCATTTTATGAACAATGACTTCAGAGCATGAAAATAATGTTAAAATGTCAGTCGTACGACCGAAAAAGAGTGATGGAGCCATACACCCTATATAGCTCCACCCCTTTAACAGCTCGGTTTAGGTCGTAAAATGGATCACGTTATGAGCTCGTGGTAGAGCCTCAGTGTGTGATAAAGGTAAGGTTAAGCTTTTCAGCAATAGATGGCGTTATCACAAAATCAGCAAATGTTCTAGAACTATTTATAAAAAATATTGAATTTTAATTAATTAATTCGTAAATACAAAAAATATTTACGAAAATAAACCGAAGTTAGGTTCAGTCATTTTATCATAACAAGATTTGCAATAGCGTAATGGGCAGTTCGGCATATTTTCTCAGAAAATTATTTTCTTTTAGTGCATAGAGCGGATACAAACACGACTTGACGTGTAGGGGCGTCATACTAGACTGAGCGACTTATGACCACTAGGTAATAAGTATCGGATCACGATTTTGTTCGCTATGTCCTGTCTATTGGTAGTACATATTTAATGTCTTTGTTTTAAACCAAGAACAAACACTCTTGGTACCCTACATAGCACAATTGATAGATATTAATAATTGAACAAGAACTTTGTCTAAACCTAGCAGTTGTCAATAATGAAGCTATCCCAACAGCATAACATGGCACTGTGCGCTCTCGTGCCTCATTTGGTGTTGTATTTTGTAACGGACCTTCTTTTAACCTATAGAGTATACGAGCCCCTTGGTGTAGCACCACATAAAAATATTGTGTAATTACTTGTGTCACTTCTCCATTTCCATTGATACCCACATCACTTTACAAAATAAAAAACATTTAATCAACAACAAAGATGCATGAACCATATTTTATTAAATATAATATTTTTATTCTGCCTTGCTTATTTAACTATGAGTATTATTATTTATTGTCACTGTTTTAATTGAGCCAACAGCGTTCATGCATATATGTATCATACGCCTGGCACCTATAATATTAAACAAAGTGCTGAAACTTTTTTTACACTTTTTTTTTTTTGTATAGTAATTTAATTACTTGCTAGATTTCCTCTTACTGTGTGTTAACTCCTTCATTAGACAAAAATGTCATTTTGTCAAAAACAGTTTCTTTTTTAACTATGTTAAACTATGTATTTGGCAACTACTTGTGTTCAATTGGATAATATGCAATTGTATATTCTTCGCACCACTACCTATGGCAAATTATATAGGCCATCACCTTTAATGTTCTACTGTACTTACTATCCCGATTTGTACCAACTACAAGCTCATGTTCTACAGAATACCTATACACATTATAAGGAGTTTCACGGAAACAAGATTTGACTTAATATTTCTACATCTAGAGTTTTTCCAGTAAAGCGATTTACTCTGGTGATGTAATAAAATATTATTAGCCTACCCTTCTGCCTCTTCTAAGAGCAAAGAATCTATTTCAGCATCATTAGGCATACTAGATAATACTCTTCGTCACCTGGTTTCAGTTAAATGGGTAATACTAGTAGGTATGTAAAATCACTTTAAACTGTAGTTAACAGTAAAGCATATACAACGCCAGTTCCAGCATATGTGAAGCCTGATACACGTTGGTAGCATTTTTATGTAAAGAAACTATGTACTAAATTTCAAACTGTATCATGTAAAATCACAAAGTTATAAGCTTGTTATGTTACTTGGTTGTCCGAAAAATACATGGTCACCGGGCCATCCAGGTGACTGAGGGGTTGTTTTGCTCCCGCACCCAGCTGTGCGCTGGTGCCTAATGCCCGCTATGACCTGTGTCGTACTTAGTGTCGGTGGTGTCCAACTTTATACATTGGTGTAAAAATTGTTGGAATCGATTCAGTTACTAATTCTGAACAAACTATATTCAGCTTTCGCATATACCAAAAATAAAGCTGTATACAGATACACCCTTTTGTTTTATTTGGAAATACCAAGAAGTTATATTTGCATTCAATGTTTGCATAAAACTCGGTAAAGTCACGTGACCGCGTGTGACGTCATTTTACTACGCTCCGCTCAGCCGCAATTCGCCAGCTGAAGTAGAACTGTTTACTCGCGCAGTATATTATTATTATTATTTCGTTTTATTTTATCATACAAGGATTCGAAAAAGGGACAATCAGATAACCTACCTAAAATACATTAGAATGGTTGCTCATTATTTAGTGACAAATAATGTTTTCTTTGCCGTTGAAATGTAAATCTGTACATTTTGGCACAACGCATGATTTAAGTTATAGTGAAACGCAAGCACAGAATATCTAATAACGCAAGGCAGTGGGAACGGACTGAGCGAGCGCTGCACTATGAAATCAAGGCTCAAATGATCGGTCATCGCACGCTCACTTTAAAAATCTATAACTTGGAATCTAAAGGTATCAAAATATTGATTGAATCTGAAAGTACTGGTCCGATTGCATTCACACATAGAAAGCCACTGTATCCCTGAGTGACCTAGGCTATATTAATATGTACGCGGGCGATGCCGCGGGCTAAAGCTAGGAGGCAAATGTAATAAATGTCAGACTATCTGTCAAAAGGCAATCCATATAATATTAATTTACCTAATTTTAATTTCATTGACTGTCCTCTTTAGTTGCATTTAGATTATTCTTAATCAAAAGTATTACTGGTCTGCTCATTTACTTTATAAGTAAGCTCAGAACGCAGGTCATGGTAACAACGATTCCCTAATCCATCTGAACACACCCTGAGTTGTCCTTAGGTATTCAATAGATTAACATACGTGTGGTATGGTAATACCTCCAGGGTGTAGCCCTGGCAAGGCACGCGTGGTGGTGTGGTAGGACCTCCAAAGTGTAGCCCTGGCAAGGCACGTGTGGTGGTGTGGTAGTACCTCCAGAGTGTAGCCCTGGCAAGGCACGCGTGGTGGTGTGGTAGTACCTCCAGGGTGTAGCCCTGGCAAGGCACGTGTGGTGGTGTGGTAGTACCTCCAGAGTGTAGCCCTGGCAAGGCACGCGTAGTGGTATGGTAGTACCTCCAGGGTGTAGCCCTGGCAAGGCACGCGTGGTGGTGTGGTAGTACCTCCAGAGTGTAGCCCTGGCAAGGCACGTGTGGTGGTGTGGTAGTACCTCCAGGGTGTAGCCCTGGCAAGGCACATGTGGTGGTGTGGTAGTACCTCCAGAGTGTAGCCCTGGCAAGGCACGTGTGGTGGTGTGGTAGTACCTCCAGAGTGTAGCCCTGGCAAAGCACGTGTGGTGGTGTGGTAGTACCTCCAGAGTGTAGCCCTGGCAAGGCACGTGTGGTGGTGTGGTAGTACCTCCAGAGTGTAGCCCTGGCAAGGCACGTGTGGTGGTGTGGTAGTACCTCCAGGGTGTAGCCCTGGCAAGGCACGGGTGGTGTCAGAAGAAACTCATATTGAATAAGGTAGTACAACAAAAGCGATAAGCCTGAATATTTTAAAGTTCACCATTTTAAAGTACACATCACTATGCCCGCTTAGATAGGTACGATTTTATCAACAACATTGTAACGGTGCCTACAAACGTAGGTACTTTCAAAGCAAAAGTAGAAGATGCAGTTTAGGAAAAAAAATCGCTTGTGGGCGGGATAAACGAATGCATTTAAATAAACGACTCATTTATCCCACTTCTGAATTGTTAGCTAATGTGTTAACTTTAGAGAAAGATTGCATAAGAAACTTATTTAGTGTACCTAGATATAGTGTAGCGGGAAGGTTTTAAATAAAACGACCAAGACGGGTAACACACCCTCTATACTTTTGCCTTGACAGCACACAATCATTACAAATATCATAAATCAATACCATTTAAAATAATAATAATTATATAGTAGCACTTACTCTGAGATGTTGCTTACCCCGAAAACCGGAATGGAATGTGTCAGGACAGCGCAGCGCGTTATTTTATAACCTCTGTCAACTGTCATACCACTGAGCTGTCAAATCGCATAACGTTCCAGTTGTCAGTGCAAAATAAATACATTTTAATGTTGCTAATACAGAAAACAATCATAATGTATGTAACTAATCATAAAAATCGCTGACATAGTTTACTATGTCACACACAGTCACTTCCTTCGCCACGTAATAAATATACATTGGGATTTGTATATCTGCCGCTTTGAACTTCACTGCGGGATCTATCACAGCCTTCCCCCTGTTTCCAATAAAACGATTCCTGTATCTCTTTCTCTGTACCTCGATCCACCCTTCATCATTACGTTCCGGTTTCCATTGCCCATCGCGTACAATATCAGCAAAACATTTTTGTTTTTGTGAGGCGACATGTTGTACATTCGGAGCGCTCGTATGTCCCGACGGCGGTGTAAACAATCGAGGCGCTTGCGTCAGCGCACACTCGGCTACGTTCGTGGATGTTCGACTCGTCTGCGTTCGGTGGTTGGCCGCCTCGCGGACTTCGGGCGTCGGTTCGGGCCGTCCGCTCTGTTTTGCACGTACCGGTCGCGATGTTTTACAACTACCCTCTTTATCAACTAAAGTTACAGATGGAGATTTGCAATTGTTATCTTCTGCCACACATATTGGTGGCAATCCAACAGGACCCCTGCTCCCCTCTTCATAGTTGTCAATCCCCAAATCGCCCCGTTTTGTGTTCATAGTCACGGAAAAAAATTAACCATTGACGTATTTTTTAACGACTCAAGATCCAAATTTAATTGTTGTAACTGGTCAATAGTAGCATATTGTTCCTTTATCATGGTCACTTCATTTTGTAGTTTGAGTAAGTCTTTTAACAACCTTGTAACATCGACCTGGTCGAATAGAACAGGTGGAAGTTTCTGCAGGTCTCGAGCCACGAAGGTTGGGATTTCTTCCGGGTCAGTTTCCTTTAATAAACAGAGTATGTCATCAATGTTTCGAAGCGTTTTGCCGTCCCTCTTCCTTCTTTTTTTCCGCTTTACCGTCGGAATGGAATGAAAAAGCAGATCTTTAGCATTTTCGATATCGGACTCCGAAAAAGCACTTTTGCATATGCGACTGATGCTTTCTTCATCCATAACGTCCATCTTATTGCATATAAACGCAAGCACTTCGTTTATAACAACATTGCACGAGTTACACTTTACCACGTTAGAAGCCATTTTCAAGGACACGACACTACGACCGATCGGCAAGCGCGCGCGTCGCGGACTGACTGACTCAAAGATGGTGTGAAAACGTGTGCATATTATGACGATGACCTCTTTCAACTTTTTGAATCATTAAATCTCAAAAACGGTGGCTCTTGGGAAAAAAAAAGAGTTGAGACATTTTTGTAAATAATTATCTGATCTACAATGTTTGTCTGAGCTAATTTTATGACAATAATGATAACTTACCATTTTGCTGAAAATCGCGAAAAACTCGTTTTTGTGACCTTTGACCCCCAGTTTTTTTTTCCAGGTGTCGGATCGATAAAAACTTTTTAGGTTTAATTTATGATGATTTTTTGAACAATACTACCAATTTTCAGCTGGGTACTAATTATTGTAACCTTGGATGTCTAAATTGACCGGACTTTTATTTCTGTAATATCGCAGTTCTTATAACCATGAAAGCTAATAAAAAAAAACGTTTTTTTTTCATATTAAGAGTTCCAACGTAGAAACTATGCATTTCAAAGGGCAAGCAATATCAATTACGTATACCTACGACTCTTTTCTAACAAAAGAACTTTGTGCTATACTTAATACTTTGCACAAATTGACGTTTATGGTAAGGCGATCGGTCTAAGATCACTCATCCCACATAAGCCGCTTGCGAGTTCTACTCACCAGCCCCCCTAGCCAAGTTACGATCGTTTCGTTTGCGTCGAACGCCTCGAGTAGGCCACGCCTCCGATTCCTTTGTTCTGACGTCATCTCAACGCTCAGTCACGTGGTCAGAACAAAGGAATCGGAGGCGTGGCCTACTCGAGGCGTTCGATGCAAACGAAACGATCGTAAATTGGCTAGGGGGGCTGATATTGCTGAAAATAATTCCAAGATGCAACGGGAAATATAAGGCATATAAAACATATTGAAATACATGCCACAGCATTAAAACAACTTCATGAAAAAGTTAATTCATTATTTCCTCAAAATAGAACACAAGCTGATAGTTATTACATTCTGTACATCGACTATTTTGTTTTAATTATTCATTACTACTGTAATCAACTAATAGCATGAATCCAAAAATAAAGTTAATATTATGAACTTGTAACTACACAGTATGAGTATACCATTATTGAATAACGCAGCATTGGACAAACTGCTCTCTGTTATATTCGAAATTCTAAAAATGCTTGGCTCTAGCATAGTGTGCAATTTGAAACCAATATTGCTTACTCGTTTAATTTTCGGTTACAATTTTAAACTCGAGTCTCCTAAAATACGTATTATATCAAAAGCGTACATAACTATTTTGGTTGCATCTCTCTTGTATTTACTGTATACTGAAAATAAATTACAAATTTTTGTTATTAAACTTTTGGCTACAGTTGAGTATTTAATTTATGTCATACATTCGCTTATAACTAATGATGAAAATTTGTTAAGTGCATATAAAAATATTGCTGTCATTGATACGTTGCCGTGTGCAAAGATTTTTTTTAAAAGATTGGAGAAGTTTTTGGTTGGAGCAACGGTTACCATTGTAGCTTTAAGAATAGCAACTGCAGCGTACTTTTGTTACAATTTTTATGATATATGCTTTGGCACAGAAACATTGGGATTTATATTTACTTACATCCTAGTTTTGGCAATAGATATGCGACATATAAATTTAATATTGTTTTTTTCATTGCTTCGAGTGCGAGCTAAAATATTCAAAAACACACTAGAATGCAATGGTTTTGATAGATTTCCATCACATAGATTTTCTCCCAGAAAGTACATTTACATGTACCAGGCGTTAGTTGATTCCTTGGAATATTCAGATCTTGGGGAGCAAAGTACGGTAAGAAATTATAAGATGGTAATATATAACTTTCTTAAATTCTCTGAATAAACAGATGATAATTATTTAAAACCCTGTAATATTTTTTGTAGGTTTTTGTGGGTTTTTGCTGCTCAGTAATAAGATGCTTTTACCGACTTTTTTTAAAAATAATAGAATTTAAACAAAATGTAAGTACCTCTACGTTAAATTTGAAGAATATAGGTACAAGATATGAATATATAGCATGTTGAAAGATAGTTTTCTTCTTGTTGTCTTTATTTTGTATGTGTCAAAGCTTTTTAACCACCGCACCATACAAAAGAGGCGTGTAATAAGTTTGACGATGTTTCTGAGTGCCTGTGTACCTCTTTGTGGCAAAGATGCTCTTAAATGAATGAACCGATTTTGTTAAATTTTTTGTATGAAAGAATAATACAATTTCAGGAACTCAATTTATGGCGCGCATCGTGGGTGATATTAGATGCACAGCATACTTTTATTGGTCTGATTGTTGCTTCTATAGCACTTGATCTGATACAAGATGATGTGAACACTATCAAAACTTTAACCATTGAGAGATCTATAAAATGTAACAGTAAGTACTTATTAGATAGATATCCACATTATACGAGAGAAGATAACTTTGCACCCCTTTGTAGGGTTTCGTAGTCTTAAAAAGAGCCCTTTATAGTTTCGCCACGTCCGTGGTCCGTTCGTTCGAGTTTTAGCCGAGAGACTATTAGTACTAGATAGCTGTAATTTTGCACGAGTATTATATTAATCATACTGACAAAGTGGCAAAATGAAATTTAAAAAAAAATTAGGATATCTCTCCAATGATATCTTTTTCTTTGTTTTTAGGGTTCCGTACCTCAAAAGGAAAAAACGGAACCCTTATAGGATCACTTTGTTGTCCGTCCGTCTGTCTGTCTGTCTGTCTGTCTGTCAAGAGTTCAAGACCCTTTGTCTCGAAAACGCGTGGAAGTATCGAGTTGAAATTAAACCATATACACAAATTTGCGGACCCTTGAAGCCGTGAAAAAATTAAACTTCTAAGTTGACGAAAAAAAAAATGTTTACTTACAGATGAAAGAGAACGTGCAGAACTGAAATTACTTCTAGAGGTTATGGATCAACACCCTCTACAGTACAGATTGATGCGAATATTTCCATTATCATTATACTTTATATTAAGTTTTGTCTCCTTTTTTATCATCAATATGATTGCTATGGTACAGATTAAGTTATATTTTTAAGAGACATTGATAATGATTTATTGAAACACTGTGTGTACTGTTTTACGCTTAGCTTTTACACAAGGTTTTGCTTATATGATCTAAATAAATAATACTTTTGACCAAATTTTCTCCTCTTTCATTTGATATCCCACTCGATATAACAAGTAAAACATTTCACAAGCCTCCACTCTTGTTGGTAACATCTGTAATTTTAGTTTTTTTTTTCATTTGTAAATTTAACCTGTATCATACCCGCTCGACTTCATATTATTGTAGAATAGAATAGAATAGAATAAACTTTATTGTACACCAAAATAGTAACAAAACTTTTACATTAACTTAAATCTATGGGTACAAAGGCGGTCTTATCGCTGATAGCGATATCTACCAGACAACCTTACCATATTATTGTATGTACCGAGTGGTACGTAGACGAACTTAATGATAAAAGGCATTACCAGTCTACCATCCATCCATTTGGTTAGAAACTACACTATGATAGATTTGTAACAACAACTAAATAATACCAGAAACCACTCACCAGAAAGACACGGACCAGAGATCACTCAGAAAATTTTGTGAAAAAAATATATATAAGGCACTGGCCACTTGTAATTATTTTAAAAACTTTGGTTATTTAAAAGTAAAAACAAACCATTATTCAAATTTTGAATTTCCTTCCACATATTTTCGAGAGCCAAATCAAATTATTGTGTCTCATTTAAAAATGGATCTGCATCGAGAAAATTTTCGTGCGATGATTTTCTATGATTTTAAATGTGGCCTAAAACTTGATGAGTCATTTGATCGACTTTAAATTGCTTTTAAGGATGAAGGACCTTCAAAGGCAACCATCTACCAATGGTAAAGCGAGTTCAAGCTCGGTCGCCTTATAAAGAAGTAGTCGTCCTACGACGGCTGTCACGGAAAAAAGTGTGCTGGCAGTAAAAAATTTAATTCAAGAAAACAGGTGAATTACATACGAAGAGATTAAGTATACACTGCAAATTGTTTCGAGAAGCGCTCACAAGATTCTATACGAGCACTTTCGCGTGAAGAGGATAATTTGTCGCTGGGTGCAGCACAACCTTACCGAATCTCAGAAGCCGGCCCGTGTGGAATGGTGCCGTGATATGATTAAAAAATTTGAAGCAGGCTCGTTTCGGTGCGTTTAACGACATTTTGACAGGTGACGAATCCTGGATTTTATCAATACGATCCAGAAACAAAGCGCCAGTCGACAGTTTGGCTGTTTCAAAACGAACCAATGCCTACGAAAGTGATTGAGAAGTGCAGGGAACATTTTGATCGCTAGTTTCTTCACTTTGAAGGGGTATCTGATTTCAATTCCATTACGAGACCAAAGCAGCATCAACACCGAATGGTATACCACAAATGCTTGCCAGAAGTTTTGTCTGCAATGGCCAACAAGCGACAAGCAGGATCCTCAAATGCTGTATACAACATCGTATCAGGTGACGAATCCTGGATATACGCGTACGAACCCGAAACAAACAACCAGTCACGAGTTTGGGTGTTCGAAAATGAGTTAAAGCCAACAAAAATTGTTCGTTCACGGAGTGTTGCAAAAAAAATGGTGGCCATGTTTGTCTCCAAAACCGGCCATGTTGCGACTATTCCTCTTGAGGGACAAAGAACGATTAATGCAGAATTGTATGCTAGCATTTGTTTGCCACAGGTCGTTTCTGAACTCCGTAAAGAGAACTGCAACCGCCGCATCATCCTCCATCACGACAATGCGAGTTCTCACACCGCGCACAGAACAAAAGAGTTTTTAGAGCAAGAAAACATAGAATTATTAGACCATCATACTTTCCCTAAACTAAAGAATAAATTGCGTGGTCAGAGATTTTCATCACCTGAAGAAGCTGTGGACGCCTACAACACGGCCATTTTGGAGACCCCAACTTCCGAATGGAATGGTTGCTTCAATGATTGGTTCCATCGTATGGAAAAATGTGTCAAATTTCGCGGAGAATACTTCGAAAAGCAATAAATATATTTTTAAATTGTAACGTTGTGTCACTTCCTTGATTCCCGAAATTTTCAGTGCCGCCCTCGTACGAGTATAACTGAAAACTGTAAAGCAGTTAAAAATCAGTAGATTATGCTTATAAATAAAACATTATTTTTTATATTAATATAATTGTGAAATCTGGTACGGGGTTTGGGCATTCTCTTTTTTTTAATTTCGTTGTAAATTCTAAATATATATATATTTATGTTAAAAATGACAGCACAATAAAGGTGATAATAATGAAAAATAAAATAAGACTATATAATGTCAAACGGGAATAAAAAGTAAGTCGACCAGGATCAAAATAATAATGTCAAACAGAGTAGCAGTATGTCAATCAATTAGTGAACCATCATTATGAAATGTCTTGACATAGGGTTCAATGATAGACTGTCTTGGCATGCAAAAACTACATTTTTCTACGTATACGGTGCTTACACCTTTCTATTCCCCTCACTTTCCTTGATTACACGCTGCAAGAGATGTCACCTTTTCTAGCCCCTACTTTTTGGATTTTCTTTCCTTACTAAAAGGTATTGCCTAGCGATGTTTGGATTATTTTAGTTGTCATGAGATGCACTCTGGCTATAAGGTACCATCGAACTGATCTAATCATGGAGCCGAAAGGTGGAAAGTATTTAAGTTTGGCTGAGAGTTACCACAACCAAAAAGTGTAAAATAAAAACCTTTTTACAAACAAAAAATGTAAAAATAAAAAAACACTAAAAACTGAAATTGTGAAAGTCGGTGTTAAACAACAAAGAGACAAAACTAGAAAACGAGAACAAAAAAAAAGATATTTGGCAGTTTTTAGTGTTTTTTTTTTTTACATATTGTAGGTCGTTGTATTTTTTATGTAAAAAGTTCTTTATAGTCGGATAGGTAACACTCAATCTATTTCTCTAAATCTAGACTTTTTGAACCGAGAGCCTATTCGAGTGCCATACAATCAGGCTACACCATTCGATTCCGTAACGTTGAGTACCGTTCATTACTGGAAGCAATTGGTCGAAACGAATCGAATCGGTATCGAATCTGTAACTAGACATCGATATTGAATGTACGATTCTTTAGTCGGTTTAGGAACTGCCTCTGTAAAATCATATATTGGCCGGCCGGTTACAAGAGGCCTCTGTTTAAAGCTATAAAGATCTTTGTCAGAGCTCAACTTACATTTGACATTGCTATCAAAGATCGTCAAAAAAAAGATGAGCTTGGAACCCATTAAAAATATAGGCTGTTATGGTTCTAGCTTTTGTGGGTTATTGAGAAGATATGTCTTGTATATATTTCTATTCAATTATTATAATAAACTAGCTTTTGCCAGCGGCTTTGCCCGCGCGATAGTTGGTTTCTCCACACAAACTTCCAACCCCCGTTTTACCCCCTTAGGGGTGGAGTTTCGCAAAATCCGCGTAAAATTAGCGGATGTCTACACCTTGAACCTAAGTACCTGCCAAATTTTAAGTTTGTAGGTGTTAAAGTTTCGGAGATTTGGTGATTAATCAGTAAGTAGTATTTCGCTTTTATATACAAGTATATAGATAGATTAGCTGACTGGTTAGCTCGGTCGGGTCGGGTATGATCTGTGATAAGATCGTAGGTACCCATAAAGATTTTTTGTTACTATTTTACCAAAAAAATCTAGCAACAACGCAAGAAAACTATTTATTTTATTAATTTGTACCATTTTTTTTATAAGGCTTTAAAAATTAATAGCCTTTTGTTTTTTCACAGCTTCAAGGGATTACAGACCTGAGTATATGATTCTAATTTCAACTCGATTCCTCAGTGTAACCGAGATAAAGGGTCTTGACAGACAGATAGACAGACAGACGGACGGACAACAAAGTGATCATATCAGGGTTTTGTTTTTTTTCTTCTAAGGTACCGTAAAACGGGGTGAATAGAAACAAAACTTTAATGGGGATTGTCACGTTATTGAAAAATTGTATGCAATATTTGAGTACTCAAAATTATAGAAATGGTATATTAAAACACATTACTTTATTGAAACTAAAAATATGATCATATACCAAAGTAAAAATCTTAGTCAAAGTTTTGTTTCCATACACCCCTGCGTTTCTATTCACCCCGTTTGTACGGAATCCTAAAAAACAACAACAAAACGCAGCAATTTCAAACACATTTTAGTTTGTAAAATATCCTTTAATCGGATATAGTCTACGTGTCTACCAGTGTATTTTTAAAAAAGTTTTAAATACGAGGAAAGAAGAAAATTTTATTAATTCCAGCCACATTCAGGTCGTTGGTAGTTCACTTACAAATTGGAGATGCCATCCTTGTTTCTGTATTCTGTTTAGAGCGGCACGTTTAATAGTTGTTACGGAGTATCGCATAAAGTGGCAATTTCAGAGTCGTACTTCGTTTTTGAATTTCGGGTCGGTGCATCTGTTTAGAAAATGTGAGATTTGCATAAAGATAAGAAAAGGTGATATTTGCATCGAAAAAACGTGATTTGCATCTGTTTAGAAAAGGTGAGCTTTGCATCTGTTTAGAAAAGTTAGGATTTGCATCTGTTTAGAAAAGGTGAGATTTGCATCTCTTTAGAAAAGGTGGGATTTGCATCTGTTTAGAAAAGGTGGGATTTGCACCTGTTTAGAAAAGGTGGGATTTGCATCTGTTTAAAAAGGTGGGATATGCATCTGTTTAGGAAAGGTGGTGAATACACTTACTTGAAAACCCGCTCTTATCCTACCGATTTTATGCACGCAATTTACTGTTTTTCACAGTAGTGTGGAAAAGTGCATGAGCTTGCCCCCGCCACAATTTATTACATTTATCGTATCAGGCTGGACACTTACCCCACGATTGGCGTGTCAATCCCCATTTATTTGTATCTTCCTATGTACATTAAAAAATGTCATTTGATACACCTGATCTGTCACTCCATCATTCGGCTCCATAACAATTATTCTTATTCTGAATTCCGTCTCGGTCACAATGGCAAACTTTCTCAACTTGTATCAAAATGAACTATTGCAAAGGCTTGATTATGCCAGCAGCTTCGTCCAAGTCGAAGAAGAAAATTACACCAAGGAAACATGTTCCTGGAATAACCTATATCTGACCATTTGAGTATTTCTGCAGCCTACACAAATGTCCTTTCCTTGGTTCGTCAAATCGCTCCTTAGTAGTCCTAAGTTGAGCTATACGAATACTGACAAATCCTTGCACTGACTGGACAGGTCCACTCAAATCTGTATGGTTCTTTCTTAAAAAGACCATATCAGAGACTAATCTGCATGGTTCTCATATGATTTGACCATTATAATTATATTTGCTGTACGGACTTTAAAAGAGCCTTTGACCCCTGAGTTTGTTTTGGTGTTTTTTCTCAGGGTAGTCAGCTAGGAAACACCGGCCTCATCTAGTTTAACTTCTTGAGTAGCGTAATTAGAGACACAATAGTAAGACAATAGCGCACGACCGCCGGCGTTCGTGCGGGGATCAACAGCTTAAACTGACGAAAAAATTAACGTGTAAAAATGTTTTTAAAAAAACCTAATTGCAAAATAAATAACATTTAACGAGTATCCTATGTGCTATCTATTCTTGGACATGATCTGACCGTATGCCACATTTTGTCTTAATTTGTTCAATTCAACCATCTGACCGTGAAGATATAACAGACATTCAGACACATACATTCAAATTCAGTGATATATGTACTATGTATAGTTTATACTTCTATTCTAACGAAGAGGAAAGATTTGTATTTGGTTTGTAATTAATAAACTCAAAAATTACATTAAATTTTTATGCACCTGCCATATGACTCTCCGTTACCCTATACCCTACCGGTTGACTGGTAGAGAATGCCTACTTTGTGTCTTTAGTTGCATGAAAATTAAATAAATAAAAAATAGTATTAACCTTTCGTACTTCGAATTACAGACACAATTAAAAAGCCATTGTATCCCGCGTACATCTGCGTTCTGGCATACAATATCTAATGACAAATCCCGCTCTTGGGCGGACCGGGAGATAGTGTAAGACATTTACTGATTAAAAACTCACTCCTGTTCCTTCGTTGCCTTCGTCCCAGGGCCCCGGGTTTCGTTTTCACACTACCCATGGCCCCAGCAGGCTTCGACCCTATTGGGCCCCTACGATTTGCTGACATCTCCTTGAGGCGCGCGTAGAACAATACGCGCCGTCGACGACTTGGGCTCGGTCCGGAAGGTCGGACGGTCGGACTGCGAGCCACCCATTCCTCGCCGTCTGCAAGCCCGCGCCTACGGTGGCCGGAAATCGGGATCGGAATCCCGGCGGCGGTTAGGGCGTGAGGACCGTTGCCTCACGCGATCGGCCGCCTCCTTTGCTAGCATTACTGCTTCGCAGAAGGAGGCGACCGCCTGTCACTCCTCCTCGCTCCGGACCATGGATCGCCGCCGCCGATCGCCCCCACGAGGACACGGCGTTGCTCTGCCCAAGCAGAGCACACCTCCACCGTGTGCTCCACCGTGTCCTCCGAAGTTTAGGCTGTGCGTTTTCTGTCACTGAATGAATGTTTTAATATTTTTTGTAGGTACAAACGCAAATGCAATATCATTGAATAACTTATTAACTCTATTATTCAAGTCTACCACTGTCTGCGGTAACGCAGTGGTAGCTTAGCTTAAAAATGTACAAAAGTTTCAGAACCGCGGTGGTAACAACGTAACCCACAAGTTTTACAAAGCGAGTTCTCAGTAAAATTATTTTATTTAGTGGTAAAACCTTTAGTATTACAGGTTGCTGGGTAGGCTCAAAGCAAACGACATTTAATCCAGTTAACATTTATTTTAAAAGCATTTTATCCTTATTTGCTTACAACGAAGGTTTAAAAAGGTAAGTAGGATCATGGTTCACGGCTTGGTTTTGTTAAAATGTTGATTTGTTTAGCGCCTTACAGGCGTAACAACTCACACTGGGCCTGCGTGGTAGATTACGCTCATTCCCTCTTCTAAACCGGAGGAGGCTTAAGTCACAGCAGTGGGAAAATTATAAGGCTATAGATTTTTTTTTTAATTACAGCCCCCTAGCCAAGTCACAACCGTTTCGTTTCGATTCTTTTTTGTTGATCGCCTCGAGTTGGCCACGCCTTCTATTCCTTTGTTCTGACCACGTGACTGGGCGTTGAAATAACGTCAGCATAAAGGAATCGGAGGCTTACTCGAGGCGATCGACGAAAAGAGAATCGAAACGGAACGGTTGTAACTTGGCTAGGGAGGAAGGTCTGTTATAAATCATAATTTCTTGCTTATATATATGGAATTCATCGTCATAATTTCAGCCGAAACACGTTCACTGTTAGACATTGGCTTCACTCAAGTGTTGCCATAACGACCGGCCCTGTGCATCCCACATCCATCGGACATCGACGACCTTCATCAGGTCATCGATCTGCCATTCAGAAGGCCTTTCAACACTGTATTTTCCGGTACGCGGTCACACTTCAGATCTCTTCAGTCCACTCAATCATCTAGAAGTTATGGCAACGATTCTCTTTCTTCTTTATTAGTCTATATCTCAATAGCCACGTCTTCTTTAGCCATACCATTTCTAAAGTCCTTCCATTGTTTCTTTAGGCTTCCTCTTTTCTAATATTTCTCCAAATTCAAAATATTCACCATGTGATTTTTAAGCGTGATCTGAAAATTATTCGAGAAATTGGTACTATCCGGCTCGAAGGACTACTTACAAAATAAACATTAATTTATTTTACCGATTTATTAACAGGGTTTTAATTAAAACCAACACTTCATCTCTATCAGCTCAAACTGATGCGAACTTGTATTATAAAATGTGTTTGAATATTCACGCAGTAACACCTAATTTTGTTTGCAAATATCCGTGAGGCCATTTATAACGCTGAATTATTCAAAGCGTTTGTTTGATAGTATTTTGGGGTGTAATTTGTGTCAGCTGATATATTTTATGTTTACAGTAAAGTGTATGGATTCCACTTATCATTCTATATCCTGTTGTTTCAGCACATATTAAGTTTCATGCCTGTATTCCCCAAAGATTCACATTTTTACAGTTGTCTTTAAATATTTTGAAGAGGACCCGAGTGAAATTACGTATATATTATTTAAAGGTTTTCATATCCAAAGAGTAATCAACGGAACCTTGTTATCAAACCCCCGCTGTCCGTCATGTGGCATGCCGCATCAACATCATCATTTCAGCCGAAAGAAGTCCACTGTTGGACACAAGCCTAACCAAAATGTCACCATAACGGCCGGTCCTATGCGTCTCACATCCATCGGATGCACGCGATCCTCACCAGGTCATCGGTCTACCATGTGGGAGGCCTTCTGGTGGTCTCCACTCCAGAACTTTTCGTCTTCATCGACCATCTGTTTGGCAAGCAATGTGCCCTGCCCATTGCTAGAAGATATTGCATAGATACACATAAATAATAAAAAAGTTACAAAAAAAAAACAAAACAAAGGGTTCGTCAGCTGTTTCCACATACCATTGGGATACAAATAAAAGCATTTTTATATTCATGTATTCATCAACTGCGGAACATATTTGTGAAGCTCCCACCGCATCTATTTCAGTTATGAAAATAATATTTTTTAAAACGATAAAATGTTGGAAATCATTGGAAATGCTTTTGTTTAAATACTAAAAGTGTAAAAAGAGCACAGCACAGGTGTTTTTATAGTAAATCTGTGTATTGCCAGCCGGCTTAAATACCATGTTCTGGGAAGTTATTATTATTATGTTTGGAACTTATCTAATGACTTTTTCCGCTATACGGTGGAGTGGGATGGCATGTCAGACTTTTATTGATTAAAACCACACGTATGTTCCATCAGTTGCCCTTGGCGTTTTAGGACCACGAGTTTCCCTTTCAGAAGTCAACCAAACGAAGCCAGTAAGCTTCGACCCAGTTGGGTCCCTTCGATTTAGCTGACATCTCCTTGAGGCGCGCGAGGAACAATACGCGCAGTCGACGACTTGGGCTCGGTTCGGACGGTTACTGGACGGCCGGATGGTGAGCTAGCCATTACTCGCCGTCCGCAAGCCCACGCTTACGGTGGCTGGTAGTCGAAGTCGGGGTCTCGATGGCTGGGGTGTTAGGATGTCTGTTCCCTCATGCGTGCGACCGCCTCCTTCGTTACCATTACTGCTTCACAGAAGGAGACAACCACCACACATTCCCCCTTGCTTCAGACCATGGCCTGAACCACAGCCCAGCTAGATGTTGCCACCGCCGATCATCCTCATGAGGACAAGATAAGGCTCCGCCTAACCGGAGCACAACTCCACCGTATGCTCCACCATCGGCACCTCCGGGTGGTCCACACTATTGTCCGGGCGTTTCTTCCGCCTGAATCAGGTGCAAGAACCTCCTGAATTTACCATATCCGATGAGGATACGGAAGGATACTGCGTGATACGGAAGGATACTGCGTGATACGGAAGGTGAGGACTCAGTCACGTCTTTAGAGACACTCCTCAAAGAGGGACCTTACCACCATAATGAGGAATGTGAGTATGTATACACACATTGTGTAAATTTTGAATTCACACAATGTGTGTGAATTTTCGTCTTTTTAATATTGGTGCGTTTGTACTTTGTAAGTATATATCTAATTTACTTGTCAGCAAAACTATTCAGAAACATACTCAAAAAAAATAAAACTACATGTTGCATTCAACTCCCGAATTCCGTAAACTAGTTTTATCTTTAAAGAGAACTGACACAAAATTGTTATCACATTTTGTTTCCTATTCTGAACAAAATTGTCCAACGAAACTAAATCTCGACTTTCCTCACTTCACGTTTGTAATTGGGCCACTACTCGACAACGAGCCTTTTTAGTCTTTTTTTTACTGTCCACTCTCGTTTGCTTGTGGCTGGATAAAAAGACAGACATTCCCTTCGAGCGGCTGCTTATGCAGATTTTTTTCCGTTCGTTGAGTTGGGATGTTTATCACAATTTTTCGTGCTACATTTTGAGTAGATACTAGATATTTTAAACAGGATTCTGAAACAGTTTTCTAATCTTTATTATCTACTAGCTGATCCGACAGACGTTGTTCTGTCTTAGTTATAAACTGTCATGCGCGCGAACTACACTTCTGGACACATCTATTGGCCCACCTTGTATTTTCAGTTTCGTTTGGTCCTAGCTAAAATTTTATATTAGGTCGAGCAAAAAGTTTTTATGCAGTTTTGAACCTGGCACATTCACAATTTCATTCAATAGTCTTTTTTTGAATTTCGAACACAGAATTTAAAGAAACAAAAGACAATTTGGAGCCTGTTTGTTGATATCAAACAATCGAATACTAAGAAAACTTGGTTTTATTGGTTTACTTGGATTTAATTCTTGAAAAAGTGATTGATATCTTTGGTTTTGCAACAAACATTACTTATTCTTAACATTAAGGTGAGGTTCTATCAATAATCTATGGATACTTCACCTGAAGTCGCCGCCCAAGCTGTGGCACTTATTCAGGCCGGACACAGCCAAAGAAACGTGAGTGCTCAACTTAATTTAAATCGATCTGCGGTCCGAAATGTTTATCGGAGGTACCTAGAGACTGGCAGCTTTGTTCGTCGCCAAGGAAGGCAACGATCTCGGGTCACAACTGAAAGGTAGGATCGATTCATCGTGACGACCAGCTTGAGAAATCGTCACCATACCTCCATTGAGATACAAAACCAACTTCGCGGCTTCCACGGAGTATCTGTGAGCGCTCGAACTGTTCGGAGAAGGTTAAAAGAACGCGATATGGTACCACACAAGCCAGCTAATGGGCCCAAACTAACGCGAGCCCACCGAACAGCGCGCCTTCATTTCGCACGCAATCATTTAAATTGGACACAGCAAGATTGAAGCCGTGTACTCTTTTCTGATGAGTCTAAAATTGTGTTACATGGCAATGATGGAAGGAAGAAGGTCTACCGACGTAAGGGAGAGCGTTTCGCACAATGCTGCTTTGAAGAGAGGGTTGCTTATGGCGGTGGCTCATGGACTGTCTGGGGCGGTATATCCGCGAGCGGCAAAACTCAACTTGAGATTGTTACAGGACCACGGCTGCCAACATTAAATGCTGAAAGGTACATTCGTGAGTGCTTAGAACCTCACGTGATACCATACGCGGACTATGTGGGCCAAAATTTCCTTTTTATGCATGATAATGCAAGAGCCCATGCGGCCGGCATCGCCAGGGAATATCTTCGGGATGTAAACATCACAGTTATGGACTGGCCAGCCAGAAGCCCAGACATGAACCCCATTGAGCACATGTGGGACGAGCTAAAAAGACGTGTTAGGGCTCGTCAGCCAGTTGCCCAGACGATGCAGGAGTTGAAAACTGCCATAGAAGAGGAATGAGAGATGATCCCTCAAAATTTCATAGAGCGATTGATAAACTCTATGCCTAATCGTATGAGAGCCTTGGTAGATGCCCATGGAGGCAACACGCGTTATTAAGCTGTTGATCCCCGCATTAACGCCGGCGTTCACGCGCCATTATCTTACTATTGTGTTCCTAATTACGCACTCAAAAGGTTAAATTAAACCTTTATTTGATAAAACATGTTTTTTATTCAAAAATCAATTGCCTTTAACAAGGCGCATATCCGACTTGTTAGGCGTAGCTCCATGTCGTATGGTATTCTGAATTCAGATTTAAAACAAAACGATCGAAAAAGATGGTAAAATGTATCAGGTTTAAAACTGCATCAACAGTTTTTGTTCAATCTAGCAATTATATTTCGGTAGGGGCCATCGAAACCTAAACTCTAAGGTGGGCCAATAGATGTGTCCAGAAGTGTATTATAAATATTATTATTTATTTCTTTCTTGCACACCTTAACTTATTACAGGACAGACATTTATAAAAAATAAATGTACAATAGGCGGTCTTATTGCACAGGGCAATTTCTACCAGACAACCTTTGGATGGACTGTAACGAAAGGAAAAGATTTGGGGCTGTCAGTGTACAACAACATAAAAGGATAATAAAATATATATACATATAATACATAAATAGGTACATTACCAAATAATAAACTAATAAATATTAAAATATACGATAGAGAGGAGAAGAAAAATTAAAGTGATAGGTAATGCTCCTTCACCATCTTTTTGAAAGTCGGTAGCGTTTGGGCACGCCTCACTTCTAAAGGTAATGCATTCCACAAATGCGCTGCTTGTATCGTGAAAGATTTATCAAAGAACGAAGTGGAATGCATTATGAATACTAAGTTATAAATTCTCCGATGACCTCAAGGACCTAGAGTGTGTGTCACAGAGGAACTGAAAGCGTTCTTTAAGATAAAAAGGAGTCGAAGGATTAAAGAGCACATTGTAAAGCAAAGAAAGTATGTGAGCATTCCGGCGAAGGCGAATGGGAAGCCATTTGAGCTGAGTGCGAAATTCAGAAAAGTGCTCATACTTGCGCAAGCCAAATATAAACCTAATACAAAGATTTTGAAGTCGCTCAAGCTTATCCAATTGGTCTTGGTTGAGATCAAGATAGCTGGCATCAGCATAGTCCAAGATTGGGAGAAGAAGAGATTGTGCCATCGCAATTTTAGTAGGGATGGGAAGAAAATTACGAAGGTGCCTCATGGAACCCACTGAGGCAAACAGTTTGCGGCTAACTTCCTGCAGCTGTTTAGTCCAGGAATGAGTGCTGTTGATATAAATCCCCAAGTTCTTCAATATATGAGTTACAGGAATTATGGTGTTATTGAAATAAACTTGGGGAAGTGTCGACCAATCAATTTTACATACAGTCCGGGAACTACCAACAACAATCACCTGCGTCTTGGTTGGATTGATCTTCAGCCCAAACTCAGTGCTCCAGTCACCTATTCGAGTCAAGTCTGTATTAATAGTCGCAATGGCTCACACAGCCTTTCAAGAGGGGATTGGGTGTATATTTGTAGATCATCAGCATACAGGTGGTAGAGAGAAGAAAGTCGTTAAGTTATAGCATTAATAAAAAGTGCGAAAAGTAGAGGAGATAAAACCTCACCCTGTGGCACACCGGCAGAAGTGTTACACCAAGAAGAAAAATATTCCTCAAAGCAAACACGTTGCCGACGACCAAACAGGTAACTTTTGAACCAGTCAATTACCGGAGGAGATATGTTAAAAGAGCAAAGGATGCCAAGCAAAATGTCAAAGTCCACAGTATTAAAAGCATTGCTAAAGTCAAGCAGAGCAAGTACTGTTAACTTCCCCATCTCCATGCCTGACCTGATATCATCTGTGATATGCACGAGTGCTGAGGTAGTGCTGTGTCCAGGTCGAAAACCAGATTGGAAGGGATTAAGTAGATTGTGCTTGGAAAGGAACATGCTAAGTTGCTGGTGGACAAGTTTCAAACTTACGAAGGTTGTAATTTTCTGATAGTTATTTTCTAAATTTCTACGCATTTTTTTTCTTTAAAACGATTGTTTTTAATTTATGACGACCGAGAAAAATAGAGATTCATTTTTTTTTTTTTTTTTTACATTTTTTGTTTGTTTTAGTAAGTGTTATTAGGTGTTCCCATGTGGAATCTGGATTTGTGTTAGAATTATGATAATAGGCTCACCCCTATTTACATAGGATTTAATGTAACATGCGAAATATGAAATGTTTGGAATATGTTAATCTATTTTTCTCTACAAAATAAACTATTTTAAAGCAACTATGAATTAAAAATAAATTCACAAATATATGAAAAATTTATGTATAGAGAAATATAAATATTTAGATATGGGAATTTCACCACTGCTCTCAAAACGGTGAAGGAAAACATCATGAGGAAACCGGCATGTCCTAGAACCAAAAATTCGAAGACATGTGACATCCACCAACCCGCACTGGGCCCGCGTGGTGGATTACGGCCTATTCCCTCTCCTAGAGAGGAGGCCTGAGTCCCAACAGTGCGAAAATTGTAAGGCCGACTATGAGATATAGGAATTTAATAATTATTAATTACCTAATATTAATGAAATTGGAATAGTAATACCTATGTATTTTTATTTTATTTTGACGGGTCTTCTTGTCGATATAACGAATCGTACTGAATCGTCTACACAATGGGATAATTCATCAGAGGAAAACACAGAAAATACTTGAGGTTCTAGGTGAGTGAAATTCTATTAAAGGTAGCTTGGCAAAGATATAGTAAATATCAAAAATCTAAAAAGTATGGGCCTGACAAGGGTTATTGAAATGTTACTTCATCGCTTGAACGCTTACATTTGACATATCGGCAATCACTTGTCAAGAGACTCTGAAAAAAGGACGTTCGGGACCAACAATGATGTCATAAGAAAGGTATAACGAAGAATCATCAATCAGAAGTTTCTGAATTAAAATTATAACGATTGTAGTTACAATTAATTTTCTATACAAGTTGATAATTTTAGCGTGCTATAGTTTTTTTTTTTTTTATCGAGGTTAAAAAATTCCTTTCCGTTCAAAGGAATAAAATATCTAGCTGTTTTCTAATTTATCAATCTTCTGATTGTAAATTATCTGAAATAGAATCTCTAAATTAACCTTTGAGTATTAACTTGGGGTCTGTCAGGCCTCAGCGGGTACCTAAATTGTTAGTTTTATCCTTTCCCCATTTTTTTTTTTATTTTTGTGGGAAATCATCTAAAGTCTTCTCTCGTTCTTGGGTGGATCGAGAGGGTGTGTCAGACTTTTACTGACTAAAACCCACCCTTGTTCCTTCTTTGCCTTTATTCCAGGGACCTGGGGTTCATTTTCATTTGACCCATGGCCCCAATAGTCATCGACCTTGCTGGGCCCCTTCGATTTGCTGGCATCTACTTGAGGCGCGCGTGGCTACGCGCCGTCGACGACTTGGGCTCGGTCCGGACGGTTACCAGACGATCGGACGGCGTGCTACCCATTGCTATCCTCAAGCAGCAGTGAGTTAAGTGGTTTTAGCAAAACAACAGAACTCCATACATTTTAAATGGCAACTAGACTTGTAGAGCTACATTACATCTACGCCACGTGACGTCGTTCTACGTACAAATCAGGCGTGGTCCACGTGTGCAATCTTAGAGACGAGAAATAAATCGGATCCGATTTTTTACATCGTAATGATAATTTTATCACGATTTAAGAATCCATCCACACAAAACGCAAGTTGCTGATGTTAGTTACGGCCTTTTCTATGAGTTGACAGTATCTAGTTAAATACTGTAGAGGAAGGTTACCTGGAAGAGTTTTGGGGGAGGCCTTTACCTAGTATTGGGAAAGTATAGGTTGAATAAAAAAAAAATAGAAAATAATAGAAAACAAACTAGCGACCCTGATTTTTTTTTAAGGGTTACGTTTTTCGCGCGTATCTTGTATGTATATAATTATGTATTATTCTTTATTACCTCATACCTTCCAAACCGCTGAACCTTTCCAGCGATGGTCTTCAGTCACTGGAAACTCTCTTAAACAATCGTTTAGGATTGATCGTACGTAGTCCGTAAGCAAGTCGATCTCTGCCGTCATATCTATTGAAGTCTAAATAAATAAATAATTGTCAGTGCCTGAGACTCAAAAAAACGGGAATAAAATCTAACTGAGGCAACATGGTAGATTTTGGTCTTTTGCCCACTTTCTTCCAGTAGATAATCAATTGGGACGGGAGTGATACACTATCTCACTCGTTGCTTTCGGTACTAAAGTAGCAGGTAAGATGTTCGAGGTGTGGCGGCGTTCAACGGCTAGAGGAGGTCACCACATTATGTAGCGTTTAGCAGCAGCTACCTGGATGTTTCTATTCAAGCACTAACTCTTTGTTTTTACAATTTATGTTACCGAAAATGTACGCAAAATGGTTTTTTAAAACTTAAATAACACGAAAGGCAATGGTCCCACAGTTTTGGTGCGATAATAAAAAATGCTCAAGAGATAACAGATAATCATTTTTCTTTTTTGGTACTTTTGGAATTTTGACTAAAATGGATGATCTCCTTTATCTCTGATTGAGTATCTGAGATGTTAATTAGAAGGATAATTCTGTTTTTATTATTTATGTTCTCAATTTTTTGACCAAACAATATATTAAAAACCAAAGAGTTTCTGCGAAATTGGAGGTTATACTTTAGGCCTGTCAGGCCCTACGTTGGTATTTACGTTACAATAAATCTACGTTGGTGCCTAACTAAAGGTTACTTACACTTTTATTTAATTTTTCATCTCAAAGAAGTAGTAACTAAGGTACTTGTTTTTAATTTGTTGGATGCCCTCTTAAATTACGCTTCGTTGAACTTGACGCTTCTGAAAGGGCAAGTTAGAGCACCTAAAATATATTTTTATAAAAGGAACTTGAATGTCGTCTTTTATGAGCTAAAATTCTCTCTTAAAATAAAACTTGTTTATATTTTACTAATTTTTGCTCGGGGTTTTACCCGAGTTTAAAAAAAAAACCGGTCTTGAGCAAATAGAACGCCCATACGATTTCGGACTGTTAGACTTTCCTTTTTGTAAAATTTAATTAATAACCCTGTATATTTTGGAATTGTTTAGAATAAAATAATTTGTGTAAAAATAAGCTGTATAGATAATGGTACGGAACCCTTCGTGTGCATGTGCAACTCGCACATGGCCGGTTTTTGTCGTTTAGCCACAAGCTTCTCTAAAGAAAATAGAAATCATCACCTTCCTACTGTTTTCCCATGTCACTTGGGGTCAGCGCAACATGTTTTTTTTTTTCATCCTATCCTGTCAACCATCACGATATCACTGATTCCCTTTTCTTTCATATCATTCCGCATACAATCCATCCATCTTTTCTTTGGCCTCTTCCTCCCAATCCGTTCCTCCTCCAAAGTCCTTATTATCATCATTTTAGGCATAAGACGCTCACTGTTGGAAATAGGCTTCCCCTAACGGTCTGTTCATGACCTTGCCGCTGTGAGCGGTAGCTAAGCGCGGCAGCGGCGAGCGGTAAGAATAAAAGTATGAAAATTTTTGAAGCACGGAGAGGCCGCTAAAAGCGGCGCGCGGTCGCCTACCGATGCTGCCCCGCCCGCCGCGCCGCTCGTCGCTAAGACCGAAGTCATGAACGAGCCGTAAGTGTAACCATAACGACAGGTCATGGGATTCCCACGACCCTCACTAGGTCATCGGTCCACCTTGTGGGAGGCCTACAAACGCTACGTTTTCCAGTACGCGGTTGTTACTTTCAGAACCTTTCGTCCCCATCGACCTGGGAAATGTATGTGAAATCCATCCATCTTCCAAAGTACCTAAATAAAAATAAATTTAAAAAACAAATTGGCATGTAACCATAGTAACGAGATCAAAATACTCATAATTACCACAATGAGTGCGAGGCTCACAATAAAATGGAAATAGTAAACACTTTATATTAATGAGTGTTGTTATTGGTTTCCATTGAAAATGTGAATGGAATTCGTTTACAATAGTGGTCGGTATTGGAATTATTTGTCGGTGGTAATTTTGTAGAACAAATAAAAATGCACATCCTTGTATTTGAGGGCAATGTTTTTCTCTCATACTGAGATGAAACTAGGAACGAGCGTGGTTTACCTAGGAAACTAATAAAAAATTACAAATTGTGAAATTTTTGTGATTTGTATGTTTTAATTACACCTCAATATCTGAAAATTGTTTGTCATTGGCAGCATCAAGAGTAAGTTCGATAGTTTGATAAGTTTTTTCTTTGAGGAGTGGTTAGAAAGGCACCACGACGTCCTCATTTCCTACCCAACAAGTCCTGTTTCGGATACGACCGAAAAGGATCTGGGTGTTACCATTGTGCAGAACACGATCGAATTCTGCGCCACTTGGGCGCAGCACTGCCGTGTCTTCGTTAAGGCGATCGACTGTGGTGTACTTTTCCCGTCCAGCCTTGGTCCAGGTAACGTCCATACGGAGCGAGATAGCATGAGAAGCTGAAGCCTTTTTCTGCGAAGCAATAATATATTTCATGTAGCACTACTTCATAGAAGGCGTGAGAAAATTCTTACGAGCCAACTTAGGCGGGGGCTTGCGAACGGTGAACAATGGCTAGCCCGCTGTTCGATAAGGCCTACGGTTGATGATGCGTTGCGGATTTACCACGCTTAAAAAAATGGCTGAACGTAGGGGAATTAAACTAGGTAACAGGTTTTTTTTTTTTTTTTACCATGTCCGGTGAGGACCTGCGTCATGCGGAAGGTAAGGACGCCGTGTTGCCTTTCCAGCCACTCCTCAAAGAGGGGAACGCCTACACAGTTAGGAAAGTATAGGCAATCTACCTATTTTTTCCTAACTATTATATATATATTATATAACTATTTATTTATTAAAACTTAATGCTCTAGTAAAAAAACGCTGTACAAAGGTGTCCTACCTTTGTAATGCTTTAGGCATTATCTACCAGTTGATCTTAGGGTGGCATTTATTGTGCATATTCTTTTTAAATAATTCCAAACTTTCACACCGTTTCTCGGACGAAGACATTGGTATTAGCTAGAAAATTATCAGTTCATCATTTTCTAGCTCTCTACTTAAAAGATGAAATTATTAAGCAGTCTCTTGGTAAGATATACAATTTTAATAACATTTATATGAACATTAGCAATTTTAATTACATTCATTAGTTCGAAACCAGACTCAAAGTTTTGAGCACAAAATTATTTTAGTTGAGTCTTAAAGATATTTGTTTAACGACTTAAAATTTCAAAATGTCGCAGCTTAGAACATTCATTTGGAATTCTAATTTAGAACTTTCATGATTATATACATTGAATTATTTATTTGATTCAGAATAAAAAAGTCTAGAACCAACCAGCCTGTTCCCGCATCATCGCTTTTGTGACCAGTTACTTGGAAACTGTGATTTTTGAGGCACAAAATTAGTATAGAATCCGATCGGAAAACGTCTTTTCGTATGTTTATCAGTATTCCCGGATATTTTGTTATACAAACAAATAATTGGTTGCTTTTCTTACAATTTTAAACTGATGATGTTAGTGAAACTCTGTATAATAAGAGTTTTTAAATATATATTCCATGATATATTAAACTTAACGGATACTCGATGGGGCCGAAAGGTTCTAGAGTGGCGACCGCGCACCGGAAGGCGCAGCGTCGGAAGGCCTCCCACAAGGTAGACTGACGACCTGGTGAGAGTTGCGGGAGTGCGGTGGATGCGAGACACACAGGATCGGTCGTTGTGGAGACGCTTGGGGGAGGCCTATGTCCAGCAGTGGACGTCTTTCGGCTGAAATGATGATGATGATGATTAAACTAAAATATTAAACATTGGGTGGTGGGTTTCCAGATGATATAATCCTCTCGACCGAATTTCGACCACAGTGGGCAAACTCAACGGAGATTAGCCAAGCAGAATATAATACAGTGCATAAGTGCGTGCGCAAACACAAGTGTAGTCTTCGTTCCTTTGCTCGCATAGCCCGATGGGGGACAACCTATGGGTGATCAGGGCCAGAACCTGAAACACCACCGACTGCCATATTCCGAGCTGCTACTAAAAATAAATCCAATAACACTTTACCCGACCTGGGAGTCGAACTCAGGATCTCACGCAGCATTTTTACTTTGCGACTACAAGGCCAACGAGACAATTAAGTTTACGATGAATTTTTGGTAATGCGAGTCGTATGACCGACTAGATGAAGACATTATCATCATCATCATTCCAGCCGAAAGCCGTCCACTTCTGGATATAGGCCTCCCCTAAGTGTCCTCCGATTGATCTTGTGCGCCTCCCCCAAATGTCGCCACAACGGCTAGTCCTACGCGTCTCGCATTCATCGGATTCCCACAACCCTCACTCGGTCTTCGGTCCACCTAGATGAAGTACTAACAGGCAATTTTATTTATTTATTATTATTTTTTTATTTATTTATTTAGTACAATCATGGAGGACTTACAGTTAATAAAACCAGACAAAAAAAGGAAACCATAATCATTGGAAAGCCAAGTCCTCACGTATAGACATTAAAATATTTTTTCAGAGACTTTCAGTAGGGGAAAAATTAAGTGGAAACACGAATTAAAATTATTCTAAGGGTCACCGCTTTTATATTAGTTTTCAAAAATTCAATATATTTTCTGGAGTTATTTACATTCAAAACGAATTCCTATTTAACTTTGACTATAAAAGTAATTCTACGTGAAATTTTACTGCTTCAATTTCAACAAACTGTTATCTAGAAGCGACACTGTAACGCAAAACCAGGATTTACATAGATAAGGAACTTATTTTATAAAACGGTATTATAGGAATATTTTAGTGAAAGTTTTGGTACTTTCCGTGAAAATACATATATTTTTATGTAAACCCTAATCCAATGGACAGGTTTATTTACGAAAAGTAAATAACAATGGGCCTCATCAGAAGGCTCAAAGTCACCCAAAGGGAAATGGAAAGGGCTATGCTCGGAGTTTTCTTGCGTGATCGAATCAGAAATGAAGATATCCGCAGGAGAACCAAGGTTTCCGACATAGCACGAAGAATCGCTAAGCCAGTGGCAATGGGCAGGGCACATTGTTCGCAGAACAGATGGCCGTTGGGGCCGAAAGGTTCTGGAGTGGCGATCGCGTACCGGAAGACGCAGTGTTGGAAGGCCCCCTACAAGGTGGACCGATGACCTGGTGAAGGTTGCGGGAATCCGATGGATGCGAGACGCACAGGACCGTTCATTGTGGTGACTTTTGGGGGAGGCCTATGTCCAGCAGTGGGCGTCTATCGGCTGAAATGATGATGATGATGATGAATAACAAGAGCTCTTAAAGCGATCCATTTTACGACCTAAACTGAACTGTTAAAGGGATGGAGATATATAAGGTGTATAACTCCATCTCCCTTTCTCGCTCGGACGACTGACATTTTAACACATCATGATAAGGCCCCAGAGGGAGAATCTCATCTCATCCAACATAATTGTGTGTGTAATGAGTAGGTTCCGAGCAATAAATAAATTATACCAGACCACGCAACTGTTTTATTACGATGTAGGCTTTAGCCCAAGTTGTGGATAGTGACATTAAAAGCAAGGAACACACGCCCGGAATAAAAAGTATCCTATGTTCTATCCTCGGACAAATTCCACCGATACGCATTCCAGCCGTTCGAGCGTGACGAAGAAACAAACACATTTTTTTTTAGGTGGGAAATTTTCCTAATCTCGCTCTTGGGCGGAGCGAGAGATAGTGTCAGACTTTTACTGACTAAAAACCCACTCCTGTTCCATATTTGCCTTCGTCCCAGGGCCTCGGGTCTCTTTTTAACACTACCCGTGGCAAACAAACACATTACAATCTTTCGCCTTTATAATGTTAGTGTGATTTCCCAAATAAAAAAAATAAAAATGGAACAATAAATTGATTGTAGCTACAATGTCTTACTTAACTATCGAAAAATACGGTCAGTTTCTCAGCAAGACGAAACTTCTAAATGGTCCTGACATACCTCAAAGACTGCAAGACAGTTGGCTTCGTTCCATTGCTAAAAGTTTTGTTGAAATGTCAACTTAAAAATACGGTGAAGAAGGTTCACTTCTTTTTGATATGAGTAATTGGACAGGGTGACTTTGATTTCTTCGGAAATCTTTCAGGGTAAAAGTATTCAAAACTAAAGGGGATGCAACTCGACATACATTTTCACTGTTTTTCATACAACCGCTCTTACGCGATTATGACGTTATTACAATTTTTTTATTAGATATTTTGGAAACACAGTATCTTGTGGATATTATCTAGGCTTCTATTGAAATCAATTTATAAATTTGTGTAAAACTAATCCAGTAAAAACCTCCGAAAATTTGCTATTTGGTATGAACTTTGACACTTCATAATTTACACAAAAATTAAAAAAGTCAAATAAGTACAACAATAGAAGTCTTGCAAATTTTATCAAGATTCTGAATGACGGCAGTTTTTTTTTTAACTTTTAAGGGTTTAAAAAAACACGTATTTCTAGAACAAGTTTTGCAAAATATTCGAGTAAATTACGGAATTACCTAATGCTGACAGAGTTTTCAGGTGTTATCTTTCTTTTTTGCGTTGCCTTTTCGTCAAACATCGGTATAGATTGCGTTAAATGAAGCAACAAGCAGTTAAACCATGCTCGATGTTGACGATAGGCGAGTGAAAAAGGACCTTCTTAAGGTCTGACTTTAGGGGAACTGAGCACGAGCGACACTACATACATAAATTTGCTCGGCTTGTGTTCCGGTCGTGCTCGGCTCCTTTAGCGTAAACCCACTTTTAGAAATTAGCTGCTACCAGTGCTTCATCTGCGTGATAGTAGGTAATTATCCCAAGGTAACATACTCCCAGTAAAAGTCTAAAGTATCCTACACTAGTAGACATGGTCTACTCGTAAAACAGGTTTCAACGAAATCCGTTCAGCCATTCGAGTGTAAAGAAGTAACGAAAATACAAATGTGCACACATACAAACTTTCGCCTATAATAGTGTGATAAATAATTAGCTGTAGTCTGTAGTACATTGATTTGTGTTCGTAAAACTCGATTTGGGAAACAGTTGATTTTAATTTCCAGTGATCGGAGTAGGTAGATTGATTTTTGACAGAAAGAATAACATAGATAAGCCATTTTTCCGGAAATTAATTCCGGTATTTCCGGATTCAATTAAATATTGTTAATGTTGGTGGTGTTACTACTCAATTCAAAATTTAAAGGAAGGTATAATGTTCTGATTGGTCGTTGGGTTGTATCAAATCGTGACTGCGTATCGTTAAAAAAAAATATGAAGAATATAATATTGCTCATTTTAATACAATTCCTACCTAAGTTCCGGTTTTTTTTTTTAATAATCAACCAATTCCGGAGGAATGTCCATATTAATATCGAATATATGTCCAATATACGTTTCGGATCAATGACCCCAATTCAATCTAGCTACTCCGATCACTGTTCATATTTTCATACTAAAAGTTGATAATTTTCATTGGTACATTCTTCTCCTAGATTTTTTTATTTAGTCTGTACTTTCCCACTGCTAGTTAATGGCCTGTCCCAAATCTCTCTTTTCACGAGCCACTTCGAACTAGTCTTTGTGGCAGGCATCTAAGTCACCCTCTGAAATACTGAAAATAAATTATAATTCATCCTCTAAAATCACAATCTATGCTAAACTCGATCCGCAGATGGGATTTCCCATGAGTAAAAACTTCAATCTCCAAACTCCTTAAGGGGCAACGAATATTTAAAAATCCTTCCTTAGTTACCTTTGATAATATTTATATTTAAGGAAATCTTGTGAATTTGAGCGTTGCTTGTCAGTTAATGAATTAATGAATTTTTAAGGGTTTTTATTTAATTAATATTTGTCTAACTCAATTTGCAAGGACTAGTATTTCTGTTATATTTTTATCAAGTAATTGGGTACCAAAGCAACTTTTTAATGTAAGTATACTTGTTCAGGCATTACTTCCAACTTTGCTTACAATTTAAAGAACAACAGTACATTTAAGATGTTTTAAAGACAACTGCAAATCTTAGTCTACAGTTCTTATTTCATGGGAGTTTTCTTTACGAACTTTTAATTGTTGCGTTTTTGCTGAAAAGATAAATTGTTCCCGCTCATATAAAATGGGTTCTAAAACATTTTACATTGTTAAGTTTTTTCATCGTTTCTACCCTTCCTTCCTTACATTAATTTCACGAAACGAGGTGTATTTCCATGTTACTTTTCAGTTTTAAATGTAAAAGTTTTTTTTACAAAAAGAAAATGTTGCTCTACACTAGGATTGTTTTCTGTACCGTGGGTGCCTTCACAAATATGTGAACTAAGGTTTCTACACAAGATACCCAGAACCGAAACAAGTAGATATCTTTGGACTATACAAAGTTGCCCCACTATAGGAATTCCTCCTGTATCGTGGGTGCCTTCACAAATATGTCAGCTCAGATACCTACCCAAGATACCCAGACCCGAAACAAGTAGGTATCTTTGGACCATACAAAGTTGCCCCACTCTAAGAATTCCTCCTGTATCGTGGGTGACTTCACAAATATGAGAACTCACATACACAAGACACTCAGACCCGGAACAAATTTTATTTTTTATTTAGAAAGAAAGAAAAGAAAGAAAAACTGTTTATTCGCGCGAAATGACGCAATCTTAAAACTAGCAAACAAACATTGTAAATTGATAGGGAAGATATGCGTCACATCCGCGCAAAACGGCCTAACGCTCAGCATAAAGCTGTGGCCTCACGCATTATGCGTTAAGCTCACAGCGCTGGTTTTGGTATTTATGTAATTATAACACCTTTACAGACAAGTCCAAGGTGATAGGCGAAATAGGTATCTTTAGGCCATACACATGTTTGTTCCGTGTGGTTTGAAACTTTCGATACGCTGTGCAGCAGTCACTCAACCATTGCAACAACCGCGCCAACATTTTTTGAATGTTTAGATATTAATCAATCACACCTCAATGTCTTGGTTCTCGGTTCAGGTGTCATGTCAACGTCACAGGGGTCGATCATTCAGAATTCATCATCATCATCATCATTTCAGCCGATAGACGTCCACTGCTGGACATAAGCCTCCCCCAAATGTCGCCACAACGAACGGTCCCGTGCGTATCGCATCCATCGGATTCCCGCAACCTTCACCAGGTCATCGGTCCACCTTGTAGGGGGCCTTCCAACACTGCGTCTTCCGGTACGCGGTCACCACCCAGAACCTTTCGGCCCCAACGGCCATCCGTTCTGCGAGCAATGTGCCCTGCCCATTGCCACTTAAGTTTGGCGATTCTTCGTGCTATGTCGGCAACCTTGTTTCTCCTGCGGATATCTTCATTTCTGATTCGATCACGCAAGGAAACTCCGAGCATAGCCCTTTCCATTGCCCTTTGGGTGACTTTGAGCCTTCTGATGAGGCCCATTGTGAGCGACCACGTTCATTATCACATTACTGTTCGTTCATTCAGAATTATTCTGATACTATTCGGCTGGTGAAGGAATATCGTGTTGCCCAGTATCTAGGTGGTTGTGAAGGTCTGATGGGCAGTCGCTCCATGTAAAACACGGGTACCTATTCAACCGCATCCAGTAAGATTGGAAGCCGGCCCCTGCTAAATGAGAAAAAGCTAGAGAGATGATATATTCGGCTGGTGACACTTTGTATAATAATTTTTGTGTAGAAACTGTGATTGTTTAGGCAACTGCTCTGTCTGTATTTACGAGCAGAGTTGTTGCTTACAGAGCCATGGTCTATAGTATTATAGTCTTATAGCCGGTCTCTGAGTTGGGCATCTGGGGTAAATTTTCTTTTTTTTAGGCTGGAAGATCATCTAATGACAAATCTCGCTCTCGGGCGGAGCGGGAGATTGTGTCAGAATTTTATTGACTAAAAACTCACTCCTATTCCTTCTTTGCCTTCGTCCCATGGCCTCGGGTTTCACTTTCACACAACCCGTGGCCCCAGTAGGCTTCGACCCTGCTGGTCCCCTACGATTTGCTGACATCTCCATGGGGCGCGTGTGGAACAATACGCGCCGTCGACGACTTGGGCTCGGTCCGGACGTTTACCGGACGTTCGGACGGCGGCGGGCTACCCATTGCCCATGCCGTCCACAAGCCCGCGTCTACGGTGGCCGGAGGGCGTCTGGGGTAGGGTTTTTGTCGAGTTCTGCATAGCTAGAGCCTGTCGCTGCCTGGCATTAAAGTAAACAAAGTTTTTACGGGTTTTTGGGGTGAAGTTGAGTTTGGCTTCGAATACTTCATTCGGGGGTTAGTATTAGATATTCTTAGTATTGTATTGTACTGCATTTTGTTTTGTATGGTTTTGTGTAATATGCGTGAACGTAGGCAGTAGAGCCGACAAACTGCTATGCAGTTTGGCAAATGTTATGTTAAACCGAGTTCAAAGGCTGTGCTAACTTAAAACTTTATGTTTTTACTCTTATCTCCGTAAATTGGGTCTCTAACGTGTGACATAACCACCTTATCTTCGAGTAAGGTATAAATGTTCCGGTACTTAGGCTCTGATAAAGCCAAAAATTCTTAGGAAAACTTCTTACCAAACGAGTTCCTGCTAGCTATAATAGAAATCCAACATAGTTTCCAATGTATTTCCCAATATTTTTCTGCTTACCAATCTTCAAAGTTTCTATGTTTATTTTTAAAATCATTTTGAAAAACAAAAATAGCGTAAGGAAACCTCTTGACTAATAGTTGAGATTTTTTTAAATGATATAAAATAGTACTTGACTGCGATCCCACTTGATGGTAAGCAGTGATACTAAAACTTATATGTGCCCCAAACTAGTAATGGTTAGCTAATAGTAAGTAATAATGGTTTAAGACCACCAAAACAATGCATTAAAAATCAACAAATAAAGAAAAGGTGTCCCTTTTTTGACGTAGTTGCATATATCTGCTAGCAGTTAATATGAAACCTTCAGAGAGCGTTGTGATCAATACTCATAATATGATATTAAAGTATGAGAAGAGGCATTTACACGGAGTGAGATAGTTAAAAAAGTACTTTTTGTAAGTCTGTATTTCCTGATAACTACAACCTAAGATCTACAATCTGTACCGGGCCCACGTGGTGAATTACGGCCCATTCCCTCTCCTACAGAGGAGGCCTGAGTCCCAGCAGTGGGAACATTATAAGGCTGTTTTTGCTATGCTTATGCTATGCTATAACCTAAGAAGAATCGTCAAACTTAAGTGGCAGTGAGCAGGGCACATTGCTCGTAAAACAGATGGTCAATGGGGCCGAAAGGTTCTGGAGTAGCGACCACGTACCAGAAGGCACACCGTTGAGTAATCTCTCACAAGTTGGACCATAGACCTGGTGAGGCTCACGGGAATCCGATGGATGTGAGACGCACAAGACCGGTGATTGTGATCAGAGTTGAGGAAGGCACTTGTGCAGCAGTAGACGTTTTTCAGCTGAAATTATGTTGATGAGCAGATCGGTTGTAGAGCAGTGGTTGCCGAGTGGTAACGGCCCCGACTTACGAGTTATAGGTCGCGGGTTCAAAACCAGCCAGGCGCATTACTTTGTGTAATTTACTTCATCACCGCTGCTCTCAAAACTGTGAAGGAAAACATCGTGAGGAAACCGACATATCCTAGAACCGAAAAATTCAAAGACAAGTGACATTCACCCGCACTGGGCCCACGTGGTGGATTACGGCCTATTCCTTCTCCTAGAGAGGAGGCCTGAGTTCTGAGTGGGAACATTAAAAGGCTGATTATGCTTATGCTTATGCTATGATGTTGATGACGATGATATCCCAGGGGTTTTCAAGTCAATAGTGAATAGTTTACTCCTAGGCAAGTGCACTCCAACCAACACATCATCGGTTACCATAAGGTATGCTAATAATCAAACTCAAAGCTATAAGAAATAAAAAAAAACTTAGAGCTATGCCATTTTCCAGAAATCCAAAAATTAAACCAATTACAGAAAGTATCATCTGTTCATCCTTTATAGTGAGTCGTAAACGTCAATTATATGAAAATGTTCTTCAAATAGCTATCTACTAATGCGATGCCGTCTCTAAACGACGCAATTGCTATTGAAACCCATTTCTGCTACCGTAAAAGATGCAGAAGCTCCATAAAACGGGCGGAAACACACGCACACACCGACATGCTTCACTTACGTACATCGAGTGCAAGCACACTCACGATCGGCATTTGTTTGAGACTGCCGAACGCACGCGTGCAAGCATACATGTTGCTTATAAACGATTCCACTTTCAGTGTAAAATAATTTTAAACTTTATCTACATGCTGTAAAGACTAGTATCGCTTGAAAAGTTCAATGCCACGTGCGTCTTTACAGCGATCCTGTCCGTGGCGATGCGAGGCCGTTTGCGGCACCTTTTTCTTCATTTCCTTTGTTTGTTTTTTTTTTTCTTCTTTAAAGCTAAGTGCTATATTAACCAATTTCATAATTTTCACTTCAAACACACAAGTTTCCTTGGCGAATGTAGAAACTAAACAGATAAAGAGAGTCGTGTGGTGTAGGAAGGCCGTGCTCATCGCGTCGCTGCCTTTCTGGTGGTTTTATTTTTATAAGGTGGTAAATCACTTAATGACTTCTGCTACTCTTAAGCAGAGTGGGAGGGCGTGTCCGACTTGTACTGACTACACATACCACACCACACCCACACACCCACCACACCACACACACACCCAACACATTACACCACCACACCACATCCACACCACACCACCACACCACACCAAACCACACACCATATCACACCACACCACACCACACCACCACACACCACTACACCACGCCAAAGTCAAAGTCAAAGTCAAAAGTTTTTATTTCACATAGGCCTACATGGGCACTTATAAAACGTCAGAAGTTAGTGCACGGTTCCAAATTGGTCGTTTCCTATGGAGAAGAACTGGCAAGAAACTCCATGGTTACTCTTTTAAAAAAGTGGTTGTTTACAATATTTTCATATTACAGTATTATTGCGGTATTTATGTTTGCGGACGCATGTGTTGACGGGTTTGCCGCGATCATGCGGAAGCGATGCGCTTCCATGTTGGCGCGCCTGCGTTCCTCCTCCAATGGCATCCTGAGTGTGTTTTCCGATAGGTGGGACTCCCCCCTCTTGCAAAGGTGGATAAGTGTCCAGACACACTTATCCAATTAAACTAATGAACCATTGAACTGTTCGTACAATGGTTCATTGGTTATTAATTATTATTTTAAATTTTATTTTAATACTAACATTAGGCTAAGTTGTACCACTACTAACACATATGGATGTTTATCTGAAATAAATATTTTGAATTTGAATTTGAATTTGAATTATGTAAGAACAATGTAGACCACATCTATGTTCCTTCAGTTGCCCTATGCTTTCTAGGACCAAGGGTTTCTCTTTCAGAACTAGACCTTTGGCTCCAATCTCCAGGCTTTGGCACTGCTAGGCCTTTACGATTTTGCTAACATCTCCTTGAAGCGCGCGTAGAATACTACGTACCATCGACGAATCGGGTTTAGTCCGGACGGTTAACGGACGGCCGGTCGGTGAACTATCCATTGTTAGTCGTCCACCCGAACATACTATGTCCGACTTGCGTCATGCGGAATGTGAGGACGCCGTGACGCCTCTAAAACCACTTCTCACAGAGGCGACTTACCGCCATGATTTTGGCCAATTGGCTTTTTATTGTACGCAAATCAAAAATGAAATCAATTATGAATCAAACAAAAAATCAATCTGATATGTTGAAAGCGTATAAGCAATCATATAATTGTAAATCGAGTCGACCTTCTGTCTCCCTTTCTATTTAGTGCCCCCTATTATTCTATTTCTGTTACGTTAAGAAATTAGAAGAAAAGTATCAGATAAGCAGTTTTATTTAGTTTTTTTACCTAACTATTCAATACTGAAAAGGATCATTCATTTCGATATCTTTTTACGAAATCAATATTAAATGTGAATACCGAAATGTGGGCGTTTTGACATTATTGCTTTCAAAAAGGAACTTATTTTAGTACATTTTCAATAAATAAATGAATGGTTTTTTATGAATGGTACCTTTAAATGTAGCTACCTGTTGGTAAGCCGATTTTATCGGAGTATATTTATTTTTGTGGGAAGGTCGTAATCCTATTTCTATAATACTATATGTCTTTTGGAGATGTCATATATTTAGATGTTTACTGAATGATTTTTACTCAACGACTGAACGCATTTGAATGGGAATACGGGTAAAATTATGACCTAGATTTGGGATATGAGATCCTTCAATTTCTAAAGTACGGCTAGGTACGTGACTATGTTTTGACTATCATGCAGGCTGTATAATATAATAACTTAAGTATTATTTATCTTCACTTGAAAAATTAACAAGTAAGTAAAGTATATCTGTTGGTGGAATGTAGTCCCTCTTGGGTAAAAGCCTGCTCCAACTTGAACCAACCTTCATAGCGTATGGCAACTTTCATCCATTTATCTCCTGCAAGAACATAACCATTTTTTCTTTGTCAACCTACGTTCCTCTTGCCTATTGGACCTTGTCACTTTTTTGTTAGACGTGTTCATCTTTTGTCCTGGTATCTGGTTATGTGTCTGCCCATTTCCATTTTTGTTCTTAAGCAAAAATGGAAATGGGCGGACACAACACAACAACAAACACACAAACAACAAAGCTAGTTACTTTGGCTAGTATACGCGAGTATTTGCGTACTACTCTTGTATACATTGTAATCGCAAATTTAAAAACTGCACTACAATTTATACGCGAGCAGTTTCCTATGGATGCGTTCTGGCCATGTACAGAATGTTAATACGCGACACAATGATGGAGTGCGTTAGTTACATCGGTTTTCTTCTTGATATCATAAGATAATTCTTTCCGTAGTATGTTGGCAGACTAAAATTTTGTTTTTTACCCTTACCGTATATAATATGCAACATAATAAACGCACATCCTAAAAGTAGCCTAAACTGGATCTGACTGGGGCTGCCCTCAAGCGGCTCTTGCCCAACTTTGGAGGTCCAGACGCCTCCTGCCGGAGGCTCTACGCAGGTATCGTTCGATCCATGGGCCTTTATGAATCTATAATTCAGCTATTTTTTAAAGTATATGTAATGTTTTTATCCTAAAATAGTTATTGATTATTTTATGATTAAAAACCTATTTTGGTAAATTGTTGATAAATCTTGATTGCATCAATAGAGTGTTTGTGTATGCGTGCGTAGATACTAATACTTATCGGTGCGTTACTAATGTATTACGTCGTCGTCCATATTATTTTTCTACAATTAAGATACTTAAATGCATTTGTAGCGACATCTATGGCGTCACATAAGAACTAATCCTGCATCGCGCAATTAAAGTTCTCCGCCCGATTGGAACATATAGGACAACCCGAAATCATCTATCGGGCAGTTGCCCACCAAACATAACACCCGTCTGGTCGGAGGATCCTCCTTTTTCAACGGAGGTTTGCGGGACTTTACTCTCTGTTCCGCATACCTCCAAAATGGTGACCCCGATAAAGAACGTCAGCGCAGCCTTCGTGCAGCCACTACTTCGTGACGTCATCATCACTTCTCTCAAGCTAAAGTAAAATTTCAGTCATCATCATCATCATCATTTCATTTTTGCCGAAAGACGTCCACTGCTGGACATAGGCCTCCCCCAAGTGTCGCCACAATGAACGGTCCTGTGCGTCTCGTATCCATCGGACTCCCGCAACCGTTACCAAGTCATCGGTCCACCTTGTAGGAGGCCTTCCAACGCTACGTCTTTCGGTACGTGGTCGCCATCCCAGAACCTTTCAGTCCCAACGGCCATCTGTTCTGCGAGCAATGTGCCCTGCGCATTGCCACTTTAGTTTGGCGATTCTTCGTGCTATGTCGGTAACCAGTAAAAATTTCAGTGCTTGAATTATAACTGTAACTTGATTTTCTGATTAGGGTGCATTATTTCAGTTACATGTGGTGTAGGTACCCATGTTTGGCTTGCTTAAAAATGAATAGTTAATAATGGACTTGTGTATCCTCCCAAAACTATCCCATGAATTATGTACCAGAATAAAAATTAATCATAACAGAAAAATAACAGGGAAAACCAGAAACTCTCTAAATCATCCCCTAATCTTGTCCCACAAGGTAAAACGTAGTAAGTTCCCGTTATAAATGTTACCGTAGTAACATTATTTTCGTAAATTAACTTGTTTTTTTAACAAATTCTCTAGCGTGACTGCGCAGACATTAATTTTGGATAAGTTATTTACAAGAAAGTTTGGGGACATATTGGGGGAAAACATAGTATTTTTCGTCTAATATTTTGTAGTACAGGGACGAGAAAATGCTTATAATAAAAAGCTGAGACTAAATTCTTCAAGCGTGAAATTCGGAACTACCTACTTACTTAGTCCTCTTAACCTTAGTTTGGTCTTAGTCATAATTATTACATTTTATTTCCTTTTTTTATTATTGTTCCCTTTAGAATAATCAGCCTTTTAATTACCCACTGTTTGAACTCAGGCCTCCTTTCTAGGAGAGGGAATGGGCTGCAAATCATTACGCGGGCACAGTGCGGGTTGCTGGATGTCACAATGATCGAATTTTTGGTTGTAGGACATGCCGGTTTCCTCACGATGTTTACCTACACCGTTTTGAGAGCAGTGATGATGAAAAAAATTACACAGTAATACGCCTTTCGAACAGCAAGCCATACAGCCAGCACCCACAGCTATAAAGGGTATCCTGACCACCAAGCTGCCTACCTGGTCATACCTGGTCTTCACCCTCAGCCTTATCAGCGACCTTGGCTAAGCACACCGCGCCTTCGGCCAGTCACATGAAGAGCCATGAAGAACCTCTCCTGCTCAACGCCAGCAGTCAAGCCCTACGTCGCAAAGCACCGCCCGACTTACTGGAGCCAGCAGCATTACTGCGAGTCACTGGAGCATGCAGCATTATCCCGACTCACTGGGACAGCACCACCTCGACTCACTGGGGCATCACCACAGACAGTACCAACTCACCGAGAACTATGTGGCATTTGGTTCTGACCCACTGGAACTAACCTACCACTGGCACGCATCAAGAAGCATCAAGAACCATCAATCTCCGATCTCCGGAGGGGAGTGATGTAGCGACATCAACGGCGTCACATAAGAACTAATCCCCCGCGCGATTTAAACATATAGAACTGCCCGAAATCATCTATCAGGCAGTTGCCCACCAGACATAACACCCGTCTGGTCAGAGGATCTTCCCTTTTTAACGGAGGTTTGTGGGACTTTACTCTCTGTTCCGCCTACCTTCAAAAATGATTATAGGATCTAGTTTTCGAAATAAACCAACCATACGAGAAACATTTTTATTTTTAGAAGCATATGTTTCAACTGTTAGAACACAGGCATTCTTCCTGTGAGGAAGCTCCAGGGAGGTCATAACGCCAAGACAAGCTTTAAATAAGACAAAACAGCACAACATTCCCAAAGAGATTGACGTATCTCAGACACAGTACATTCGTAAACAAAGATCAAGAGAAAGAATAATTTATTATAAGTACACATAAAACTTAATTAACTTCCGTGGAACGAAGTCCGAGATTATAAGGACTCAATAAAACTGGCTCACCAGTACACTGCGACAAAGATGAGGAAAAGCTAAGCTGAGCTGAGAAATGACCTCTTTTTCATCGAAAGCTTAGTTTTGCTGAGTTTTTATTGTCATAAGAATAGAATAGAATAGAAATGCTTTTATTTGGGAGAGACTTAGCACAACGGTTACAGACACAAAGTAAAAAAGAACAAAAGTTCAGAATGCGCCGAGCATGCCTGTACCGAATGGGTGACCATAACTAGCCTACCTTTTTTATGGGAAATCATCAAATAACTCTTCCCGCTCTAGATGGAGCGAGAGAGAGTGATAGACTTTTAACGAATGAAACCAAACTGTGTTTATTTAGTGGCCCTTTGCCACGAAAACTGTTTTGAACTATCTTGTAGCTCTAGCAGGATCAGCCTTAATGAGTTGCTGTCATCTTTTTGAGGTGCGTGTGGAACACAACGCGCCGTCGACCCGGGCTTGCTCATTACTAGACGTCGATCTACCCATTGCTCTCCGTCCGTATACCCGCGCCAATATTGTCCGAGAATCATCCTGCAACTGCGGACGCCTGTTCCGACGTTATCCAGGGATAATGCTTAGAAAATCATTATTGATGTCTATTTGTTACAATTATAGTTTTTATAAAATAACTCGCTAACAACTGAAAATAATCTTCGAGATGGCGCAATGCATCTGCGATATCTCACGTACCACAGATGTAACCACTTACCATCAATTTAACCGTCTTCTTAATGGCTACAATAAAGAACGTTCAGTCTTTCTTATTAATTACTAGTTTCAAACAGCTTCTTCGCGCGCGTGAAAGTAGACAATTATAACAAAGGGGATAAAAAATTACTTTGTCCTTTTCCAGAACATGGTCTACCCATATGCCACATGTCGTTCAAATTCATTCAGCCGTTTGAACGTATAGAAGTTAAAAACATACATATACCACCTTGAATTAAGAAAAAGAAAGAAAATACAATATTTTGATACAAGTAGAGAAAGTTTGTTTTTGCGACCGAAATGGAATTCGCCCACGGCGAAGGTGTTATGGAGCTGAAAAATTTCCACGTGCATCAAACGACGTTTTTCAATACATTTACGAAGAAATAAATTTGACATAGGGGTCACTTAGCGCCCAGTCTGATACAAAAAATACAATAAATTGAGGAGGGGGTGAGCTCGCGCACTTTTCTGCACTAGTGTGGATATCAGTAAATTGCGTGCTTTAAAGCGGTAGGGATAAGAGTGAGTTTTTGAGTAAGTGTATTGAAAAACATTTATTGCCCACAAAGACTGTCTACAACATACCAGGTCTCAGTATGGCAAAATAAAGATGGGCTCAGAAAAATTTTGAGCAGTGTGCGGCATCACCAAAACGTTTAATTTTGAGGCTATCGACACGTTTGTAACATTCAGCGCTCCGATTGACCCGCTTTAAGCTCTTAACCAACAGAGTGACTAGTGACAGTGTTTTCACGTTAACGCAATCGACACGTTTATGACGTTCAGCGCTCCAATTGCCCCTCTCCAAGCTCTTAACCAACAGAGTGACTAGTGAGAGTTTTTTTCACATTAACGTAATCGATACGTTTATGACGTTCAGCACTCCGATTGGCCCCCTCCAAGCTCTTAATCAACAGAGTGACTAGTGACAGGTTTTTCACGTTAACGCAATCGACACGTTTATGACGTTGAGCGCTTCGATTGGCCCCTCCAAGCTTTTAACCAACAGAGTGACTAGTGGGAGTTTTTTCACGTTAACGCATTCGACACGTTTATGACGTTCAGTTCTCCAATTGGCCCCCTCTAAGCTCTTAATCAACAGAGTGACTAGTGACAGTTTTTTCACGCTACCACAATCGACACGTAGGTACGTTCAGCGCTCCGATTGCCCCCCTCCAAGCTCTTAACCAACAGAGTGACTAGTGAGAGTTTTTTCTCGTTAACGTAATCGACACGTTTATGACGTTCAGCGCTCCGATTGGCCCCCCTCCAAGCTCTTAACCAACAGAGTGACTAGTGAGAGTTTTTTCACGTTAACGCAATCGACACGTTTATGACGTTCAGCGCTCCGATTAGCCCCCTCCAAGCTCTTAACCAACAGAGTGACTAGTGAGAGTTTGTTTCACGTTAACACAATCGGCACGTTTATAATGTTCAGCGCTCCGATTGGCGGAAAGCTCTTAACCAACAGAGTGACTAGTGAGAGTTTGTTTCACGTTAACGCAATCGACACATTTATGACGTTCAGTGCTCCGATTGGCCTACTCCAAGTTCTTAACCAACCTGAGAGCCAAAAGTGGTAAACGTTTTGTGGTTTGCGTTTTCTCGCAGAGCTTCATGATACTAGTATAAAACCAGCCTTATGAGGATTAGTAAGCTCGCTCCAGAACGATAAAGATATAATTAAGTGAGACGGATTAACTAATTTTGTCTGCTTTCGTTTTTTTGGTAGACAGAGATACATATACTTAATACGTAAGAGTTAGTGAATTGTAGTACTTATTTCAGTGTTGTTTGTAGCTGTTTTTTTTTTTTAATTTTGAAGTGAGAAATTACTACCGCCACCACCGTCATTATCTCACCGGGGACCTCAGGGATCAGGTAGATATTGAACGGGAACGCAGGGTGCTAGCAGTAAGATGCAACATGTTGGCTCACAGGTTTGCTCGTTGTAGTAATGAGGTCAAAATTACTTTATTTAAACCTTTTTGCCAATCATTCTACACGGGCGGTCTGTGGGTTAACTATACGCGGAAGGCTCTGGATACCATGTGGATAATGGGTTCGGGGTGCTGTTGGGGCTGCTTAGATGTCCAATCTATATGTATAGCATTGTCTCTCTCAGTTACACCGGAATTATGATGACTTTAAAACGGTAGAGCCGTTATTTCATGGTATTCTGTTACTCTTTCTGCAAGTTTTAAAATTATTGCCAAAAATTTTTGCAAATGAGGCTTGGATTTTCTAACCCAATTTTATTTACACTTCCTTCTGACGTTTCATTAGTAGCATTAAAGGCATTCGTGAAATAAATAAAATAATAGGTATCTATGAAATTGCCGTATTTTAAAACGGGTTCTTTGAAGTATTATATCTTTGGATTGATTTGGAATTATAAGTTCAAATAAACTTTATTTACGTACGGGTACGTTATTTTTTTTTTTCGAAATTAGATATTTATTGGTTTCTTTGTGTTTTGTATTTTCTGCAATATCGCAGTACTACAACATGACGCGCAACACTGTCAAATTTTCCACCAACATGTCTCGCGGCACGTGAATGCATCGCAAAATTTTGGAGAACAAGTTGCGGGACACTGAGCAACGTAGGTGTTGGGGTTGGGTGTAAATAAGTGGACTGTATCTTTTATGTGCTGGTATATTGCCGTTAACCAATGCTTTCAAAAATACAACGATCCCGGACAAACAGTAATTATTAAATTAGGTTCGAGAGGTGTCGTCCGTCGCGGCATTGTCCGTGGAAGCGAGTGCCCGCGGTGCGCCGGACAGCCAGCGTCCCCGCCTGCGTCTCCGTTCACCGCTGCTGATGATGTATGAGCACGCCACCCGCGCGTGCAGACCGCGTCGCTGATGGTTGTTGGGTTCAATTCCCAACATTGGAGTTTCACGTAGATTGGTCTATGTGATTGGATCGCAGACTTCTTGAGGGATCGATCCATCCGAGTGGTCGTTGATGGCTGCTCGTCCGGTCAAATGGATATTAATGCCGGGGTCCCTCAGGGGTCGGTACTCTCGGCAACACTGTTTTTGCTGCACATAAATGACTAACTTAAACCCGGTATCTTTGGGTATGCAGACGACAGCACTGTTGCCGAGAGATATGTGGCTGACGCACGCGCTAGTGGGTCACAGATCCAGTCATCCCGAGAGGCTATGGTTGAACGCTTGAACTCGTCCTTGAAGGCGGTCTCCGATTGGGGCGATGCCAATCTGGTCAAGTTCAATGCAACTAAAACCCAAGCGTGTCTTTTTTCTGCTAAACGGAGTCAATTCCACCCGGCTCCATCTTTCCGAGGTGTGACCGTGCCAATAACCGACCATCTTGATCTTCTTGGCGTTACGCTGACGTCAACTCTCAACTTTGGGCCATACATCGAAGCAAAGGCTCAACTGGCAGCAAAAAAGCTGGGAATCCTCGCGAAGGTCAGACGGTACTTCACGCCGGAACAGCTGCTAAAACTTTATCAAGCGCAAGTTCGATCGTGTATGGAGTACTGCTCTCATCTTTGGGACGGGTCTGCCAAATACCAGCTTGATGCGATAGAGTCAATTGAGAGGCGAGCCAAGAGGATCATTGGCAATGATGCACTTGTTGAGTCGAAGCTCCAAAGCCTTGGACATCGCCGCCGAGTTGCTGGCCTGTCGGTTTTCTATCGTTTACATTTCGGGGAGTGTGCACTGGAATTGCACAATCTAATTCCGCCAAGTCCGTTCCATCATCGGACCACTAGACGTACGGCGTTGCGCCACCGGTACATGGTGGACATCCCACCCATACGCACAAAACGTTTTAAGAACACATTTATTATGCGTACAGCCAAGGAGTGGAATTCCTTGCCGGAGTCTGTGTTTCCTGATAGCTACAACTTAGGGGTCTTTAAGTCAAGAGTGAATAGGCTACTTCTAGGCAAGCGTGCTCCATCGTCGACCACATCATCGCTTACCATCAGGTGAGATGGTGGTCAAACGCGAGCCTATCATTAATAAAAAAAAAAAAAAAAAAGAGTGAGTATTGCGCATGGTCACATCATGGTGAACATTTTGTCCCCAAGAATAAAGATATTAATATATCTGAGGCTTTATTCTTTGTACTAAATTACAAGGTTTTCGGAGTGCCCGTGGCCCTAGAATGCAAGGGGCAATTGAAGAACACAGGTGCGTTTTAGTCAGTGAAAGTCTGACACACCCTCTCGCTCTACCCTAGAGCAAGAGAAGTCATTTGATGACCTCAAAAAAATAGAAACAAAAATAATGAATGGATAAATGTTTGTATTATAATTTTTTTGTTTGTAAATTGATGGCTTGCTATACGCTTTGGTGCATACTGTAAGTATTGCAAGCAGTTGATTAATAAATAAAAAAACTGGGTAAGTGCGAGTCACGACTCGCGCACTGAGGGCTCCGTACGTTTTAAGTTTTTTTGTGACGTAGCAATAAATTTACTGTTTTCCGATTTATTCCTATATCTGTGCTATATAAGACTTTGCTTTATGCGAAATTTCTGGGTTCTAGGTCAACGGGAAGTCCCTATGAATTTTGATTCCCTTGAGAGTGCCGAAATATACGTTTTTAGCGACATAAACAGCCGTATCTTTTTTTTTTCGTTAACATAGAAGTTTGATTTTTTCACAGCTTCAAGGGACCGCAGACCTGAGTACATAGCTTTAACTTCTTCTTGATACCTCCAACCGTTCCCGAGATAAAGGGTCTTGACAGACAGACAAACGGACAACAAAGTGATCCTATAAGGTCTCCGTTTTTTTCCTTTTGAGGTACGGAACCCTAAAAAAGAATAAATAAATTATAAAACATATTTTCACTACGATGGTCGATGATCCTGTTTACAAAAGTGTTCCCAGAATTATGTTTGTGGAAACAATTTTCTATTGAATTATCTAACATTGAGACTGTTGGCAAATTTGATTTTGGCTCGGAAGTAAGTAAATTGTTGATTATATTCCCTTGAGGTATAAGGGAATAATAAACCATGGGGTGTGAGGGGCGTGCGAACGTTGGCCTTCCTAGCTGATTATTGCCCTTGAAAATATTATTAAGGTGAAATATCTTGAAGGTCTGTGTTCGAAGTCAGGCATGCGCTATAATTTGTGTAATTTATTTCATCATCATTGCTTTCCAAACGGTGAAAAACATCATGAGGAAACCAACATGTCCTAGATCAAAAATTCGAAAATATATGAGATCGGTCTGTATATTGCTGATCATCGATTAGGCACATTTTTTTTTCGATAGGAAAATCATCTAATGACATCCCCCGCTCTTGGGTGGAGCGTGAGGGTGTGTCAGACATTTACTGACTAAAAACCCACTCCTGTTCTTTCGTTGCCTTTCATACCAGGGCCGAGTCTTCCTTTCAGAAGCAGACTCTTGGCCCCAGTACGCTTCGATCCTGCTGGGCCCCTACGGTTTGCTGACATCTCCTTGAGGCGCGCGTTGAACAGTACGCGCCGTCGACGTCTTGGGCTCGGTCCAGAGGGTTACCGGATCTAAAGCTACTCATTGCTCGCCATCCGCAAGCCCGCGCCTACGGTGGACGGAAATCGGGATCGGGATCCCGGCGTCTGCGTCTGGGCCGTGAACGCCGCACCCTCGCGCGTCCACGTGCGGTCTCCTCCTTTGCTAGCATTACTGCTTCGGAGAAGGAGGCGACCGCCTGCCACTCCTCCTCGCTTCGGACCATAGCCTGTACCAAGGCCCCGCGCGAGAGATCGTTGCCACCGATCGCCCCTACGACGACACGGCGGTGCTCTGCCCAAGTGGGGCACACCTCTACTGTGTGCTCCACCTTGTCCTCCGGGCGGTCCACACAGTGTTGGCACCCGGGCGTTACTTCAGCACGGATCCGGTGCAGGAACTTCCAGAACTGACCATGCTCGGTGAGAACCTGCGTCATGTGGAAGGTGAGGACGCCGTGAGGTCTTTCCAGCCACTCCTCAAAGAGGGGACTTACCGCCATAATTATGGCGTGCCCATAGATTAGGCACATACCTTCATTCCTCCGTGCTCCGTTGGTTCCACATCTCATTTAATTTTGTGCATCCTATATTCTTGAATAAAAAAAAATAATTTAAAGAAAAACAAAAAACCCGACCGCGTAAAAACTAATTTAAAAAAATACGTGATAAAATTAACTTAAATAAAAAGTAAAAAGAAAGAAACAAGTCTAGTAGTTTAGAATTCTGTTAAGTAATACTAAATAACTACACAAAATAGTTTTATAATCGATACACACATAAATCAAATCATAAATTCTAATGCAGAACAGAACGACTCACAGTCGGGGCCCATTCAAATTTTACGTATCAAATCTTCCCAAGGGGCCCCGACTGTGAGTCGTTCTGTTATGCATTAGAATTTATGATTTGATTTATGTGTGTATTGATTATAAAACTATTTTGTTTAGTTATTTAGTATTACTTATCAGAATTCTAAACTACTAGGCTTGTTTCTTTCTTTTTAGTTTTTATATAAGTTAATTTTGTCACGTATTTTTTTTAATTAGTTTTTACGCGGTCGGGTTTTTTGCTTTTCTTTAAATTATCTTTTTTTATTTTATACTTTTTAGTTACGATTCATTGACTTCGATAAAAGATGGTAAATTTCGCAATCTAGTCATTTCATTGAGGGAGTTAATATCGTGGGGATAAAACGCACTTTCTTGAACTATCGCGTAACTTCAAGTGACAGAGACGATACGCACATTCTGTCGCTGACACTTCGCGATGGGTCAAGGCGATGAATAAAAGTTATTTTTTTACCAAAAATATTTGTTCTTCATGCTTTTTCACTGTTTTTTTTTTTGTTTATATATTGTTTATACTTGAAATAAAAACTTAAATCAATAAGTAAGAAAATTAGCAATAATGATTGTTTTGTTAAACAACTTTAAATCGTTTTATATCCTAAACTATTATTTAAAATAAAAAATGATAAAAGGAACCTAAAGATGATTTTAAAATACCTATTCAACGACACCCCACTTGACATTGACGCAGGTCCTCACCGGACATGGTAAGTTCGGGAGGTTCCTACACCGGATTCGTGCAGAAGAGACGCCCGGGTGCCAACATTGTGTGGACCGCCCGGAGGACACGGTGGAGCATACGGTAGAGGTGTGCCCCGCTTGGGCAGAGCACCGCCGTGTCCTCATGGGGGCGATCGGTGGCAGCGATCTCTCGCGCCGGGCCTTGGTACAGGCCATGGTCCGGAGCGAGGAGGAGTGGCAGGCAGTTGCCTCCTTCTGCGAAGCAGTAATGCTAGCAAAGGAGGCGGCCGATCGCGTGAGGCAACGGTCCTCACGCCCCAACCGCCGCCGGGATTCCGATCCCGATTTCCGGCCACCGTAGGCGCGGGCTTGCGGACGGTGAGCAATGGGTGGCTCGCCGTCCGATCGTCCGGTAACCGTCCGGACCGAGCCCAAGTCGTCGACGGCGCGTAGTGTTCCACGCGCGCCTCAAGGAGATGTCAGCAACCGTAGGGGCCCAGCAGGGTCGAAGCCTACTGGGGCCATGGGTGATGCGAAAGAGATCCCTGGGGCCCTGGAAAAAAAAAATGGCAAAGAAGGAACAGGAGTGGGTTTTTACTCAGTAAAAGTCTGACACTATCTCCCGCTCCGCCCAAGAGCGGGGGATGTCATTAGATGATTTTCCCACCCGAAAAAAAAAAAAAACCCCACTTGACATAGTTCATGGACTTTTTTTTTTCATTTTGACAATATGGCGTCTGGTTGTCGCTGTGGTGAATTTTGATTACTGTCATATCTTTAGTGACACTCGCAAGGTTAAGACGAATCGATTGACGTAAGAATTATCAAAATCGGCCTACGCATTTGGTCTCTAGAACGCCACATAGAAACAAACATACATACATACATAGACTGATAAACACATTACCTTGCGTCGCGCAGTCGGGTAAAAAGCCAGATAATCTTACTTCTTTACAAGAACGAACATGATTTTACTCATTACTTAATTCTTCATTGTTCTATTTATGTTGTATTTACGTGTCTATCTTATTAAGAAAATACTACAAGGTTTTAGCACATTCATATGGAAATGAATTAAAAGGCTGAGTCGCCAACAATTTGAATAGAAGAATGAGTTCCGGTGGCATTTGGAACGTGCAAAGGATTGACTTCCACTGCAGGATAGTTAGTAGCTAGGATTGAAATAAAATCCTAATCACATATTGACTGGCCTTTTGGTCTAGTAGTTAGTGGCCCTGACTGCTAAGCCGGAGGTTGTGGGTTCGATTCCCACCCAGGACAATATTTGTGTGATGAGCACGATCATTTGTTCTGTGTCTGGGTGTAATTTATCTATAATATGTATGTATTTTGAAATATATAAGTATGTTTATCAGTTGTCTAGTACTCATAGCACAAGCTCTGCTTAGTTTGGGACTAGATGGCGTTGTGAAATATAATTATTATTATATTTATCAGTACATGAAAAAAAGAAAGATAAATAAAAAAAAAATTGTATGAGTAACGTAATTAATACTTTCAAAGATCCTCGTAAGGCAAAAACATAATAACGTACAACATTTACTCTATAAAAAAACTGGAATTAGGTGCCTCTAATTTATATATACCTTACCCAAGAGAATACTATAACGTATTTTTCAGAAGACGAAATTATAACTTTTATTTGCAAATATTTTGATATTTTCATACGATAAACCGTATTTTTTTTATTAACAGAATGGATTTTTCTATACTCTATAATTAACTTTATACGTTATAAAAGGAGAAACTGACTGACTTTTTTTTTTGGTGGGAGAAACTGACGGACTGACATATCAACGCACAGCCGAAACTACAGGGAGGAGGATTTTCCAAAAATCACCTCATAAAGGAATCAAACGGGGATCCAAAGTTTGTATAGAGAAACCTAAAATCACGCGGGCAAAGCCGCTGGTAGAAGCTATAGATCTATAAAAACATTGTTCTGTTTACCATTTTTAGGGTTCCGTACCTCAAAAGGAAAACAAATATTATATATCTTCTATACATATAAAATAAAATTGAAGTGTCTGTTTGTAATATCAAAATAACATTTTTTACTAATTGGATAATATGAATGTATATTCGACACATATAACAAAAATGCAATTTTAATTTTTTTTGGCTATATCTTCCGGCTAATCTCCGAAATGGCTGGACCGATTTTGACCAAACTTTCACTGACGGGTAGCTTACATGTGTTTTATTCTGTTATAAGAACTAATAATTTGCCCCATAAAAGGACAATGTTCTTATATTCCATGCAAACGAAGTCGCTGGTAAAAACTAGTTTATATAAATTATACAGTTTAATACACACAAGCCGTTCCTTCATTGGTGTGTGTTCCTAACAATATCTAAGTATTCTCCGTGTCTTCACTTCCTTTACCATTTGACAAAGACAGTAGTGCATTTTTTTCAAAATAAAGCGTAACTTATGACCAAAAAGACACTACTATTTTTGGTCATAAATTACGCTTTATTTTACTAAAACTGTATTTGAGTGAAATATTGTTTATAGTTTGTTAAAAACTAGCAGTGATTGCATACTATAAAATATCAAAGAAAATAATAATTTTATATTATAATAAATCAATTTCTAATTATTAGTCTTTTCAAAAAACTTTATTTTTTATTTGTTTTTGTTCACTTTTTATAGGAGTGTGAAAAAATAGGGAAAAATCAGGTGAACATTTTAAAATAGATTGAAAATTGGGAAATAATTTCATGGGGGCGGAGCTGCAGGTGATAGCGAGTACCTAATAGATAGGTGATTTTTTTTTTTATTCTTGATAGGTTCGCGCTTGACCGCTATCTCACCTAATGGAAAGCGACGATGCGGTCGACGATGAAGCGCGCTTACCTAGAAGTAACATATTCACTCTTGACTTAAAGATTCCTGGGTTGTAGCCATCAGGAAACACAGATTCCGGCAAGGAATTCCACTCCTTAGCTGTACGCACAATGAATGTGTTCCCAAAACGTTTCGTGCGTATATTATAGGTGGGATGTCCACCATGTACCGGTGGCGCATTGCCGTACGCCTGGTGGTCCGATGATGGAACGGGCTAGGCGGAATAAGGTTATACAATTCCGACGCACACTAAATAATGTTAAAATTAACTCACTAAATAATATGAACCCACTCAAAAAAGGCACTTAGTGATATAATCATCATCATTTCAGCCGAAAGACGTCCACTGTTAGACATAGGCCTTCCCCAAATGTCACCACAACGAACGGTCCTGTGTGTCTCACATCCATCGCATTCTCGCAACTCTCACCAAGGTTTTAAGCCTTCTGACACACGACATGCACTGGTCATAGACTTTTGTCTTGAGTCACTGTGGTATGTTGGACGAGAAGATACTGCGCAGCTTTCCGAATGCTGCCCAGCCGAGTCGGATTCGACGATTGACCTCTTTCTCAAAGTTAGACCTACCCAACTGGATAAGTAAACGAAAAGTACTATTGGTTTTGATTGTAACTGAGAATTTCTTATTCTCAGTCGAAACGGCCGAAGTCCGGATTTGTCGTGGATATAACCAATCGCCTAGTTCCCTGGTACGTGAAACTTATAACCGACGAAATGTTGATGAACTTCATCTCTGCTTCTCGAAAATTGACCTCTTTCTCCATTTTTCTGGTGTAATAAGTTCAGAATTTAGTTTTCTGTCGGTTTAACTTAGTTGTTTACAAACAGTATGACTTGTTAATAACATACGAGCTCATTATAACGCCACGATACATTACCTACAGTGACGCTAAAGCAGTCTATTTCGAAACTAATTAGTTTATAATGAGCAATCCCGGCTTTTAGCTACGAGTACATAATGTTTCTGTATTACAACAGATATGTTTGGTACACATTTTAGGAGTTTAGTTGACAAAATAAGACAGCTGAAAGAAAAAAAAACAGTCAAGTGCGAGTTGGACTCGTGCACCAAAGGCTCTGTATAAACTTAGCCTAGAATCGCAAACCAGTCTTTGTGACGTACTTAACTACTTTTTTTATATAAACTAGTGCTTGACTGCGATCCCACCTCATGGTTAACAGTGTTGCAATCGTTGATAGTGAATCGCACTAGTTTATTAAGAGCCTATTCTACACTTTAGCCTTGAAGATACCTAAATTTCCTAATTTTTTCCTATACTTGTGCTACATGGCATTGTTTCTTGCCAAATTTAATGATTCTAGGTTCCCTAAAGATTTGGATTCCCATGTTACCATTAAAATATGCATAATAACCGGAGCATAGGAACGGTGAAGGAAAACATCGTGAGGAAACCGGCATGTCTTAGAATCGAAAACATGTGACATCCACCAAACCGCACTGGGCCCGCGTGGTGGATTACGGCCCATTCCCTCTCCTAGAGAGGAGGCCTGAGTCTCAACAGTGGGAACATTATAAGGCCGACTATGCTAACCGGAGCATAAACGGTCTTTAGGTTACGTTAACTTGAAGTTTGAGTTTTTTTTCGGCTTCAAGGGGTAGCTGACCTGAGGATATTTAGCAGTCTGAATTAAAAATTAAGCTTTCTTAAATTTGATATTAATTTCTCTACTTTTATTCAGTTTATTTTATTTTACTTTAACGGTAAAAGAAAAAAGAGTATTTAAGTGCAAGAAATAAAAAACAAAACATTCGCTCAAAAATGGGGATCACACACCCAGGAAAAAAGGCTACAAAGCTAAAATGGGATTAGACAGGTCACATTAGTCGCATGCACATTGATCGCTGGACTAGAGTCTCCACGAAGTGAGTGCCCAAGGATCGATGACGCCGCACGGGGCTGACCTTGGAAAGGGTTGCGAGATGACCTAGACGCCTAACGCAAAGGCTGGTTCGAGATAGCTCGGGAATAAATTATCTGAAAAGATTTCGGGAAACGAAAGACATTTGCCCAACAGTGAGACAGTAGAGGTTAATTTAAAAAATATATAAACTTTTTAACTGCAAAAAACTAAAAAAAAAAATAAGTAATAATTTATAATCATCTATCGATTCTCACAAAATTCAGACATACTGACATAATTGTCACAAGTCTATATTTTCTCTGATACACATAAGCATATATTTATCGTTTGGTTCCAAAAGTAAAACCATACTGATTTGTTAAATACGCATAAAAAACATTATTTTAGAATTAGAATGTTATTGATGGACAGAGTTATAAAAGATTACATACATACATACATATTCAGTCTTTTTAATGTTCCCACTGCTGGGACTCAGGCCTCCTCTCTCTAGGAGAGGGAATGGGCCGTAATCCACCACGCGGGCCCAGTGCGGGTTGGTGGATGTCACATGTCTTCGAATTTTTGGTTCTAGGACATGCCGGTTTCCTCACGATGTTTTCCTTCACAGTTTTGAGAGCGATAAAAGATTAGCTCTGATTAACTCTCCGGTTAACCTCGAAATTCCTAAACAGTATTTTAAAATAAATAGCTAACACTAACTGCTGACAGGAAAAAAAAATACATCTCAAGGAAACATACTCCTAGGATAAAAAGTATCCTATGTGCTATTCCATTGATCTACCTGTGTACTAAGTTTCGTCGAAATCCGTTCAGCCGTTCGAGTGTAGAGAAGTAACAAACATACACACAAACACTCACAAACTTTCGCTTTTAAATTTTAAAGTGGTATTCTCCCCTTTCCCAGAGATTCTGTCTACAAATAAAACGCGTCATTAAAAACCTCCTGCAAAATAGAACCGTAAAATGTATCTGCCACTGGACACCGACCCTTACTTAGGCATCCGTCCGCAATGCATTTGCATTTGATGAAAATTCCAGTAGTACCTAGTTGGCAAGTTGCAAAAACTCCGGCAGTTGAGTCCAGTGTCTGTACTACATCCAGAATTTGAATGAAACCTACATTTTGATTGTTGTATACAGTGTGGAGATTAAGTCGATAGATTAAGTAGTTTATCGATAGTGTTTGGGGAATCATTTTTGTTTTTCTAAAATCTATACTAATATAGTGTGTACCCAATGAATAAACTCAAAAACTGCGGAACCGATTTAAAAAAATCTTTTACTAGTAGAATGCTACTGTATCAATGAATGTATGACTATGTGTCATACATTTTTTACCTTTACGCAAGCATAGTAACTGGTAGAAATTAGACCAAAATAAATCGATAGTTTAAAGTGGCAAAATTATTTTTGGAAGTAATAATAAAAAATAAAATAAAAACTCTTTTTTTTATGGAAAACGCTGAATATCTAAAAGGGCTCTGACTATTTTTAAGATTTCTGCGGGATAAGCCACAGAATCGAAGGCTCAGGAAAAAACTAGTCGATAGTGAAAATTATCCATTGTGCAAATTAGATTGCTACACTATTCGCCCGGATGTCACCATTGTATAGACCGCCTGGAGGACACGGTGGAGCATATGGTAGAGGTGTACCCCGCTTGGGCAGAACACCGCCGTGTCCTCGTGGGGGCAATCGGCGGTTACGATCTCTCGCGCTGAGCCTTGGTACAGGCCATGGTCCGGAGAGAGGAGGAGTGTCAGGCCGTCGCCTCCTTCTGCGAAGCCTACCAGTAGGCTTCGACCCTGTTGGGCCCGGCTGGCTCCGGAGTTCTATTTCACACAACCTATGGCCATGGGGCATGGGGCCTGGTGCGAAGGGAATGAAGGCAAAGAAGGAACAGGAGTGGGTTTTAGTCAGTAAAAGTCTGACACGCCCTCGCGCTCCGCCCTATGGTGGGAGATAATATATCACTGGATGATTTCCCATCTAAAAAAAAAGTCGGGCAAGGCGTTACAGGCGAAAGTTGGTGTGTTTGTAACTTTTTTACGCTGGAACAGATGAATGGATTTAGATGAAATTTAGTATACGGGTAGGAAATGTAACGGAATATCATATAGGACTAGTCTATATTTTTTATCCTGAAAGTCTGTTCCCTAAGGACAATTTTATTTATTTGACAATTTTATTAATTTTACTTTTACGCGGGTGAAGCTGGTGAAGGTTGCGGGAATCCGATGGATGCGAGACGCACAGGACCGTTCGTTGTGGCGACATCTAAGGGAGGCCTATGTCCAGCAGTGGACGTCTATTGGCTGAAATGATGATGATGATGATGATGAAGCCGCAAACAGCAGCTAGTGATCCATAATTTCTTGAGTTACAAAGTTATTTATTAAATAGGATTTTGATCCCTTATTCTCTTCCTGCATCTCTCAAAGATAAGGTCGTTTTGTTTTCAAAATAATCCAACTCATTCTGACTTTACGATTATGCATTTTCACCTTATTATTTCAAAATAACACAAGTCAGATTTCATGCAAATAAGTTTAATGTATTTTCATTTCATGAATACATAAATAAACAATAGGGATGCTCCTTGTTTTATCGATAATTCATTTCATCACAAGATAACTCTTTTCTTAGTGTTAGTTAAATTTTTGGCAATTGATAATCTCAAAATCTATAAAATCGCGGAGTCTACAGTGTTCAGGTCATTTTTAAAAGAAGCTTTCTAAAAATAAATACCAATGAGATTTACAATAATAAATTACTAATGAAATTAAGGTGGTGGTGGTTTAAATAATATAAAAAAAAAACATTATAAAAACAATGTCACAAATAGAAAATGATAATTATGTACATAAAAATAAATTATTATGAGTGAATAAGAATAGAGTTTATCACAGTTTTTGTTCTTTTTTTGCATTATATTTTTATATATATATTTATAATTCATATTTATGTTTTTGTCATTCTATAATAAAGTTTTACTTTATTTATAACATTGAATTAAAAGATAATACTAATATAACTGAATAGACTTTTCTATAACTTTATTAATTAAAGTTTACTGCATAGTTGGGAACGATAAAAGTTGGTGTTAATTAAAGCGTTTCAAGTATTTCAAACTAATTAATATATAACGTGTACAGAAAGTTTTATGAACACAATATATTTAGTTAATTTCGTGAATCCTAGAAGGGTTTTTAGGTAGTTGTCTGGGACTAAAATTATATTTTTGTTTTGTCTAAGTGGAGAATCAAAAAGTTTTTGAATTGCGAAAACGTTTTATGAGCTAGCTCAGATGACAGACCGACTTTGAAAATGAAGTGAATGGTTGAAATGTTTATAATAGGTTTCAAAATTGGCTATGACTAAGACTTATTTTAAATACAAGTCACTTACGAATAGCTTCTCTCTGACTGCATATTATGAGCCCTTTAGCGATCCATTACATTAATTATGAGCAGCTTAATCTAATGATACTTATTCTATTTGAAATATCTACTATTTATTTATTGTGCATACCTACTACAGTGTTGTCTTTTTTAACCCTAAAATGTCTAGTTGCATTAAATCCGCCTATGTACCAGTACTGTACATTAAGTTTAAATGAGTAAAAATAATGCTCACTATTATTGAGTTTTATTACGTACTCTACGTACCCCACGCTGGCTGGACTATAGGCCAAGGTGCTTGAGCTGCCCGTGACTCTGACTTGACGCCTACACTTAACTGCGTGAGGCTTGCTGGCACTGGTGTTAGGCAGCCAGCGTTCAGCGGTACAGCGTTCCGCCATGAAGAGCCATGAAGGAAGGTGAGTCCTTTAGTACGTGTGTGTAAACACTGCAGTTGTGTGATCAAACCTACGAACTTTAAGAAATCTCAAGTTTAGACTTGACTTACATACTATTTACATTTCACTTTGTCCTGTATAATCCTTGGTCGTCAAAGGCCTTAGTTTAAAACTAAGTTAACAGAGATAAATTATCTCAAGGGAACATATAACTGGGATAAAACTTATCCTATGTTTTATTACAGGGTATATACCTTTTTTTTTCGGTAGGAAAATCATCTTATGACATCCCCCGCTCTTGGGCGGAGCGAGAGATAGTGTCAGACTTTTACTGACTAAAAACCCACTACTGTTCCTTCGTTGCCTTCCGGGTTCCGAATTTCACCCAAATCTGGTCAGCCGTATATGAATGAAGGAGCAATAAACCTACACAGATATATATAAACTGTGAAGTGCAATATGTAGATTTTGGTAAATTATTATTATCAAACAAAAAAGCTTAGAATCGACATCGATAGCACAAATCATCGACATACACACATCACATCACTACGATGGCACCATCTGTATCTTAGAGCGGGCAAGTCTTTCCTGAATATTTGATTCTTCATCATGGCATGGAATTTGATGTGAGCAAGCTAGCAGATGCGTAGCGTTGATTTGTTTAGAAACATCTGCTGCGCTTCCTGCTTCGAATTTTGCGTTAAATTATTCATAGGTACTAAAACAGGCCTTTATCTTGTTCTTTGTATTTCTCGATTCCTGCACCATCACCTACTTGCTACCTACTTGTCCTTTTGGAAGAAATTTACTCCAGTTTAAACAGAAAAATGTCAGTCGGAATTACAAAAGAAAAAAAAAACCACTCGCCGTCAATACAAATCGTCACCTGTCAATTTTCAGGAGTTAAAGCTCAGTCGAGTTTGAGTTGAGTGGAGGAAATGGCTGAGGTTCTGACTTCCAATCGAAGGAATATTGCATCACGCCTGTCTCCCGAAAGATTTAAGAACATAATTCTTAAATATACCTCGCTTTGGGTGTTGCGAGAAAGTATGTCAAATTTTTAGTGACTAAAACTCACTTGTGTTCCTTCAGTTGGTCTTTGCGTTTCGGGGCCACTGTATGGGTGTTTTTAATATCGTGCGGTTTTGATCACGCATGCGGGATTGCTTCGCACGCGTAACCCCTGCAAATGTCCATTTCATACAAGTATTTAATAATAATAATTTAAGAATAAGACAACATTTGGTCCACAATATCTGTTATCAATTCTTATATCTACGTTAGTTCATCATCAAATATAAATAATAATATACGAAAACCAATAAAATAATAATAATAATAATAAATAATAAAATAAAATTGACTAATAAAATGTTCAATAAATTAAAATGTCAAAATGTGTGTATTTATTGTTATGCGTGGAATACGCACGCGGGACGCGTTTTTTTATTATGAAATTTTCTGCTTGCGGAGCAAACTTATGCATGCGTGATGAAATCCGCACGATATTAAAATCACCCTAACTCTTTTGACGGGATTATTAAGTATAGGTACCTTTAATTCTCCAGTTATATTAAAATCCTAGCTCCCTACAGCTAGAATTTTTATCCGTGGGTTCGGTCAGTGGTTTTGTTGCAATGTAATAATAAAAATAATATTTTTAGGGTTCGTACCTCAAAAAGAAAAAACGGAACTCTAATAGGATCACTTTGTTGTCCTTCTGTCTGTCTGTCAAGACCCTTTATCTCGGGAACGCGAAGAGGTATCGAGATGAAATTAGAGCCTCATATTTAGGTCTGTAGTCCCTTGAAGCTGTACAAAAATCAAACTTCTGAGTTAACGGAAAAAAAGATACGGCCGCATCGAGATATAAGTACTAACGTACTAGAGAAGACACCGTAAATTCCTACTTTGTCTCGTTCAACTGCGGCGATGGCGCCGCACTTTGTCTAAGAAAACGCGTAAGTGCCGTGATTTACATGGCGCTTAAGACCTTTTTGCCGAGAATAAATACACTTCCGCAGCAAATCTAGCGCTGTGGTAAATTAGTTACGGTTTAGACGAATTGTTATTATTTTAGCACTGCAGCGAACTAAAGATTCAAATTACGAAAATAGGACAATTCAGTTATTTGACGTAACTTCTCTAGTACGTTAGTACTTATATCTCGATGTACGGCCGTTTAAGTCGCAAAAAACGTGTATTTCGACACTCAAAGGAATCAAAATTCATAGGTTACTTCCCGTTGACCTAGAATCCTGAAATTTGGGATGAAGCAAGCTCATAGCACAAGTACCTACTTACAGGAAAAAATCTGAAAACTATCAATTTGTAATTACGTCACAAAAAATAACTTTTTTTGCGATTAAAAAATCTTCGTAACTTAATTCGGGAAATGAACTATTTTCATAGGTAAGTTTGTGCGGAACCCTCAGCGCGCGAGTCCGACCTGCACTTGCCGTGTTTTTTTAGAGTTCTGTACCCAAAGGGTAAAACGGAACCCTATTACTAACACTCCTGTCCGTCTGTCTGTCTGTCTTTTTGTCTGTCCGTGTGTCACCAGGCTGTATCTGATAAACCGTGACAGTCAGACAGTTGAAATTTTCACTGATGATGTTTCTTTATTAAAATATCTAAATATATTATTTATATAGTAAGTACATTAAAGTGAATACTCATATAATAATTTATTTATTTAATCAGAAAACAGTAATCCATACATCTCACAAATATAATCTACACTAATAATTATTATAAAGAAGTAAAGTTTGTTTTTATGTTTTTTGTTTGTAGGAGGTAATCTCTGACAGTACTGGTCCGATTAATAAAATTTTTACACCGATAGAAAGCTGCTTTATTCCTGAGTGACATAGGCTATATTTAATGTACGCGGGTGAAGCCGAGGGCAAAAGCTAGTACATAATATTAAGTATACTGAGTTGATTTATAGACCTTGGATTAATTACTATAGAGGCCATTGGCTCTTTTATTTTTAATTTCACGTCATCTTGTCTTTAATCGTGTCAGCTAAGTGTTTTTCTAAACCATGTCAGGATCCCGGAGGACACGGTGGAGGCGTGTGTCCCGCCTGGGCAGAGCAACGCCGTCACCTCGTGGGGGCAATTGGCGGCGGCGATCTCTTGCGCCGGGCGTTGGTACAGACCATGGTCCGGAGCAAGGACGAGTGGCAGGCAATCGCCTCCTTCTGCGAAGCAGTAATGCTAGCAAAAGAGGAGGCCGCACGCGTGAGGTAACAGTCCTCACGCCGTCCGGACCGAGCCCAAGTCGTCGACGGCGCGTACTGTTCCACGCGCGCCTCAAGGAGATGTTAGCAAACCGTAGGGGCTCAGCAGGGTCGAAGCCTACTGGGGCCAAGGGTCGCTTCTGAAATGAAGACTCGGCCCTGGTACGAAAGGCAGCAAAGTAACAGGAGTGGGTTTTTAGTCAGTAAAAGTCTGACACTATCTCTCGCTCCGCCCAAAATCATCTAATGACATCCCCGCTGGATGTCATTAGATGATTTTCCCGAAAAAAAAAAATAAAAAAACCATGACAGGGTCGGCTTCAAACATATAATACTGAATGCAGCTGAATACCAGTATTTTACTTGGGGCGACAGTATTAAAGTTATTTGACTTCCAGAACTCAATTACTGGGTTAACGATATCTCTGGGTATTTGACTTCCAGAACTCAATTAACGGGTTAACGATATCTCTTTGTATTTGACTTCCAGAACTCAATTAACGGGTTAACGATATCTCTTGGTATTTGCCTTCCAGAACTCAATTAACGAGTTAACGATATCTCTTGGTATTTGACTGAGTTAACGATATCTCTTGGTATTTGACTTCCAGAACTCAATTAACGGGTTAACGATATCTCTTGGTATTTGCCTTCCAGAACTCAATTAACGAGTTAACGATATCTCTTGGTATTTGACTTCCAGAACTCAATTAACGGGTTAACGATATCTCTTGGTATTTGCCTTCCAGAACTCAATTAACGAGTTAACGATATCTCTTGGTATTTGACTTCCAGAACTCAATTAACGGGTTAACGATATCTCTTTGTATTTGACTTCCAGAACTCAATTAATGGGTTAACGATATCTCTTTGTATTTGACTTCCAGAACTCAATTAATGGGTTAACGATATCTCTTGGTATTTGACTTCCAGAACTCAATTAATGGGTTAACGATATCTCTTGGTATTTGACTTACAGAACTCAATTACTGGGTTAACGATATCTCTTGTTATTTGCGAATAGTGTAGCATAGCAAAAGCAGCCTTATGATGCTCCCACTGCTAAGACTGGGCCCTCCTCTCTATGAAAGAGAAAGGTTAAATCGTAATTAACCGTAATCCACCACGCGGGCCCAGTGTGGGTTGGTTATCTATGAATGTCATCTCGACTTCCGAGGATCCTATGTTTACCCAGCTCCAAAATCCAAAAACGGATTATTTGTAGCTCCATGCTTCCACAACTGTAATTATCGTTAATTTTATACAATACATAATTGTACACCATAGTGCTGACATCATAAAGACCAAACCATGCAGATAAATAAGAAAAATTGCCAAAAAAAAAATTGTGAGACAAAACCCAACCGTGGTTAATAAATTCTGAATGTGTGTAATGCTCTGAAAACGGAGATAAGCGGGGACATTTATCATTTCGGGTTCTACTACCGGTATGTGATCGAGGGGCACCGTAATTACCTTGGTTTCTAGACAAAGTGAAATTCTGTCAGTGATAAGTTCAAAATTCACTACCGGCATTGCATGAGGTGTAGTGGTTTAGACACTTGGAATTCCAGACAGTTGTTACTCAAAGAAGGTTATTTTGCCTTGAATTTCAAATATAATAATAATAATATTCCACAACTATCACACAACGCCGTCTAGTCTCAAGCTAAGCAGAGCTTGTGTTATGAGTACTAGACAACTGATAAACATACTTATTACTTCTAAATACATACACATATAGATAAATTACACCCAGACACAGAACAAATGATCATGATAGATAGATCAAACAAAAATTTGTCCTGGGTGAGAATCGAACCCACGACCTCCGGCATAGCAGTCAGGGTCACTAACCACTAGACCAACAGGCCAGTCAAAAATCTTTGATAAATATATGCATTTTTTTTGTTTTTTTTTTTTATTTCAGTAAGAATACACTTATTGCCTTTTGCGTATAAAATTTCACATTCATCATCATCATCATCGTTCCAGCCGAAAAACGTCCACTGTTGGACATAGGCCTCCCCCAACGGTCGTCACAATGAACGGTCCTGTGCGTCTCGCATCCACCGCATTCCCGCGACTCTCACCAGGTCTTCGGTTTACCTTGTGGGAGGCCTTCCAACTTCCAAATTTCACATTAATCAATAAAATAAAGAGGCACCAACACGTTTCTTGGCGTGGTGTCGGACAGAGTGGACAACCAAATCCTGAGGCAGTAGTTGCTCATGCACGTCCAAAAAAATAATCATTTTAAATTTTACTAATCTGTTATAAGTTTGCACTAAAATAATATGGACTTGTGTCATCTAAAAGTAAATTTTCAATTTCAAAAATCAAATTAAATCATTGCATCAAACCAAACCAAAAATAATTACATTAAATAAAATTATGTTAAACTGAAGAATTACATTCAATCAAATTAAATAATCAGTTTAAATAAAGTAAATTAAAACTCAAATCTCCCTCTCTGGTTTTGCTAATAGAACATGCCTGTCAGAACAATGCCGGATGAAAGAACAATCCAGTCTTGCAGCAATCATCGCCAGTACGACGTTGGAACTAGCCCGTACTCTGTTTACCAAGAATATGGCGCGCTTAATTTTATAGCGTAGCCCTTTTTTATTTCAATTTTTTTCAATCCATCTATCAAAAGTTTGTCAAAGTTACCAACATAGCCCGAAGAATCGCCAAACTTAAGAGCCGGTTGTAGTCACTGAGTATTTTGTACGAACTCCACCCGGGTCTATGTCGATTTCGCGGCCCCGTAACAGCGATTTTATTTTTATATATAAAAAAAAACAAAAACAATAACTATTCAAGATTTTTGTTTTTGCGAGGCCCTTTTAAAAACAAGCTTTATAATTTTTTGTAACTTTCAAATATTTCCGTGACGTAATCTCGTAGACATAGATACACGTTTGAAATCGTAAGTTAGGGTCTGATTTTTATCCAGCTAATTCATATCATGTTTTGATTTTTGCCCGGCGGTTGGTCATATAGTCAATTTTAATAAATAATTTTTCATGGTGTTCTCTTTTATATTTTTGGATTTCCAGAGGTTTAAAAAAGTTCAAAATGAGTAGAACCTGGCCTTAAGGGGCAGTGGGGTGGGCAAATTGCTCGCAGAACAGATGTTAGAAGGCTGATAGGTTCTGGACGCAGCGTTGGAAGGCCTCCCATAAAGTGTACCTGACCTGGTGAGGGTTTCAGGAATTCGACGGATTTAAGACGCCAGGACCGATTGTTGTGGCGACGCTTGGAGGAGGTTTGTGATCAACAGTCGACGTCTTTCAGCTGAAATGATGAAATGTTGTCTGGTAGACATCGTTGTCAGCGATGAGACCGCCATTGTACTGATAGTTTTAAGTTTGTGTATAAAGTTAAGTTATTTTTTGTTACTTAAGTTGTTTGCAGTTTTAGAAGGAACAATTCTTTGTAAAGAAACTCGCCTAGGGATTCACCCTAAGGTTTTCAGGGATTCATCATTATCCTCTATACAACCAAGCAACCATCTCTTTTATCATGTTTTTGCACATTAAATGGTAGCTTTGGATGTAGGTTCGGTTGAGTCTTTTTAGCCTTCTTGGAACTTTACCATGACCGAGTCCTTATAGTACGCGTCCAGGTTCTTTTGATCATGCCACTTTTTTGAGCTAACCCTGTCGGTACCGTCCATCTTCAGGCCAATCTCTAAACAATATAATTTTGATAAAGCATTGCATAAGAATAAAAAAATAAATAAACATGAAGTACGGAAAAACTGAAAAAAAAAGTAAATGCATCCAGTGGTAATGGCACCGAATTACGAGATGTACTACATCATGGGTTCAAACCTAGGCAGGCGCATTACTTTGTGTAATTTATTTTAACACCAGTACTCTCAGACGGTGAAGGACACATCATAAGGAAACGGGATATCCCAGAATCAAAATTTCGAAGACATGTGACATCCAGAAATATGTACCAGGCTCGCATGGGTTACGGCCCATTTCTCTTGTAAAGAAAAAGCCTGAGTCTCAACAGTGGGAACATTATTAGGATGATTATGCTATATGGCAAATACATTTAAAAATTTCAGACATTACAATTTTGTGATTATTTTAATTCAATCTCGTATTTGAGGCCACCAACAGCCTCATAGTGAACTTTGCACAAAATCTTCTTCGATTTCTTTTTCCCCAAAACAATTATCCATAAGTCATTCATCTCCATTCATATAAGCCCAGAATGCATTAAAATTTGCTCTTACTTTAGCAAATATAATTTGCGTTTGTATCAGATAAAATGCTAACATTTCGTGTACCCTTTGCGGCGAAATAAATCTTCTCAAAAGATTTATTGTGTGTTGCGCTGTGGGTGTGTGTTCGTAGAATATTGATAAAGTTTTGAAGATTATTTTCGTGCAGGATGCAAATAAGTTTAAATCTTATAAAGAAAGAAAGTTTAAAATTTATTTGTTGATAGACAGATAAAATAGATATCATACAGTTTATTATTTACACCAGTAGCTCTTGCTAGAGGCTTTGCTCGCGTAGAAACATAGTAGAAGACACTGATTTCTGTAACGGTTTATCTCTAACAGAGAAGTCTAGACTTCATATACGATTTAATGTTTAATTACGGCTTCGAAACCGTGGCTCTTCCCGACTAACTGTCAATTTTTCTTAAATAAATGTAGCTAAGACAAGTTAGTGACAAGCATTCTATCAATAAAACAAATTAGGCCCTTCTTACATAGAACTGGTAGCATAGAGACAGTGAAGCGGAGTCGCAATAAGCCCCGGCGGAGATAAGACTAACTGAATAGGCTACGTCCATACTGAAATGAAACCCAACCTGCTCTGGTATGAAAGGCAACGAAGAAAAAGGAGTGGATTTTTAGTCAGTAAAAGTCTGACACACCCTCTCGCTCCGCCTAAGTGTGGGGATGTCATTGGATGATTTTCCCAATGAAAAAAAAACGGAACTGGAAAAAATTTAATGATTCTGAAAAATTCAAACTTAAATTCAAAATATTTTTATTTCACATACATGGGCACTTATAAAACGTCAGAAGCTAATGCACGATTCCAATTGATCGTTTCTTGTTTAGGAGAACCGGCCGGAGGAACCTAGCTTGAAAATTAGACCACTGATGAGCTCGTTCATTGGAACATTCTGAACTAGGATAGGTTATTGACTTGTGATCTTATGTAGAGAATGCTTAAGTTCTACGAGTGGAGCGAGTTATAAAATTAGAACATCTTGTCAAATAGTCATTATTCATTCAATAAGAGCCTCTTATCAATAAGAAGATGATCAATATGGGAACATCTGGGCCCCTGTGGCCCGAGGGTCTCGTATTAGTACGGCTTCCCATACGTCTATCTAGATTAGTTCATGGGAAAATACTCCCGAGACAAAAAGTAAAATATCTTATGTCCTAGCTAAGAAATTATCTACCCGTGTGCTAAATTTTATTCAAATTCATTTTTTAATTCCAACATTTGGGCGTGAAACAGTAACAAACATATAAACCTAAGCCTTTAATTTAAGTAACAATTCAACTGGCTGTCATTACTTTCAAAGTAGTTAAAATTTTACGTTACTCGTAATATAATATTTTTGGGTTAATGTCACATAGTCAAAGCGCTTTTGTCACTTATTACATTATGCTTCTAGACGTACCTCCTGCCCTTTTCACAAACTAAGCTCAACAACAAGATTTATTTCATTCGCAGATTTCCAAAGAAATCCTTCCCATAACGTATAACCGAACCCTTACTGCGGAAACTTGACGACCCAGGTTTTCCCACACAAGAAATTGCCAATGCAATATAACATAACCCGATCACTGAATCCATCGGTTACAATATTGATATAGACTGCAAAGAATTATGTACCCTATCCCGTTCAGATAGAGACGTTGAGCTAACCAAATTGAACGATGGAAATTGGACGCACGAAAAATGTACGGATCTCTCATAGGATTATTTATGGATCGTTGATGGTTCTTTTGGTAACAATTTTAGTATATATTTTTTAAAATTTTGTTAGTTTTTACACATATGGGTGAATATTTTTTAGAGCGGCTGCGTTATTCGATTAAATTGAGGCCTGTTGTGAACGTGGAATTTTATGGCTAGTCAAATTACAGTTTTTATAGTTGAGTATAATTTTGATATTATGTGGTGGTGAAACGTGATAACATTGTTTTAGTGTGATAGCAAATGATATTATTGAAACTTCTACACTTGTTTATAAAAGTGGTAGTGTGGCATAATTGTTATATTTAGGAAGTAAACATTTTAAATGCTTTGAAACCTAGACTTTCTGCAGAAAATTAGCCAATTATTTGATAGAAATATTAAAACTAAAGTTTCATATATACATAACAATACTAGGTTTTGCCCGCAGCTTCGCTCCCGTCATCTGACTACTCTACCCAAGTCTACCCTGCCCTACCCTACCCTACCCTACCCTACCCTACTCTCCCCTACTCTACCCTACTCTACCCTATTCTACCCTACTCTACCCTACTCTACCCTACTCTACCCTACTCTACCCTACTCTACCCTACTCTACCCTACTCTAACCTACTCTACCCTACTCTACCTTACTCTGCCCTACTCTACCCTACTCTACCTTACTCTACCCTACTCTACCCTACTCTACCCTACTCTACCCTACTCTACCCTACTCTACCCTACTCTACCTCACTCTACCTCACTCTACCTCCCTCTACCCTACTCTACCCTACTCTACCCTAATCTACCCTAATCTACCCTACTCTTGCTTAGAAAAAACAAAAATTTAATGCACTAAAAATAAGTGATCAAGTGGATAATGACTAAGTAAATACAATAAAAACAATCATCAACTGGAGGAAATGTATTCTTAATCGCCTACTTTTATTTTTTTAACCACGAAGCACAATCGATTGTAAGAAATAAATGAATGGATGATTTTTAAATAATGTAAACGACTGCTACAATGAGATCAGCTCTGAACTGTGAAAAAAAATCAACCTAAAACACAATAGTACTTTCACTCCACAAAATGTAAGAAATTTTACTTTATATTCCTAAATAACCACATTATCTCTTATGACATGCATGACAGTACTGTCAGTAACGCCTTGTAGCAATCATATCAATAATCATAGAGCATTTTTTTAAAAAATTCCTACATATTATGCACGGTGGAGTGGTTGACGTGGAATCGACAGCGGTCGATATCTCACTGCATCAGATGGTGAGATATCGACCGATATAGAGATGGTGGTCAAGCATGAGCCTATCAATAAAGAAAAATGTATCGTCAGTGCCTACAACATTGCCAATAGATTGAAAGCCAATATAAATAAAGTAGTTCCTACCACATTTCCTTCTACGGATCAGAGAATACATCTAAAGTATTCAAACGAACAAAGGCACTACAGCTATCCTGATATGGTTTCCGAATAAATTTAGCTTAAGCTGTCGACTTGTGGTCAGGACTTTAAGACACTGAAATTATTTGGAGCTGCTTTCTGCGGTTTCTGCTTCTGGTTACGTCTGCGTGAAAGTTAGAGATTATCCCATGGAAATGTGCTACCGATATTTAAAAAAAATCATTGTATCGTTTTTGGTACCGTGCGCTAATTAATGTCATTTAAATCAGTTCAACCATTGAATATGAGTAGTAATTGAACGACAAACATACAGATCTTGAATTTCATATTTTTTGTTGGATAAATTCTTGTTTTATAAGTTTTTGAGATTTGTAAAACAAACGTTTTCTTTATGATAGCATAGCATAGCATAGTCGGCCTTATAATGTTCCCACTGTTGGGACTCGGGCCTCCTCTCTAGGAGAGGGAATACGCCATAATCCACCACGCGGGCCCAGTCCGGGTTGGTGAATGTCACATGTCTTCGATTTTTTGGTTCTAGGACATGCCGGTTTCCTCACGATGTTTTCCTTCACCGTTTTGAGAGCAGTGGTCATGAAATAATTACACAAAGTACTGCGCCTGGCTGGGTTTGAACCCGCGACCTACAACTCGTAAGTCGGGGCCGTTACCACTCGGTCACCACTGCTCTTCTTTATGATATACACCATTAATTTTTAATTAGTACAAATAAATTAGGGGCTTATTAAAAAAGGTCTTGTTATTATTTAAGTAGTCTCAACAAATAATATATATACAAAGCAAAGTTTATTTATATCCGAAAATGTCACTCAATTTATGGAAATATTGTACAGACTATTGATTATTCGAATGAATGAATGGCGATCAACATAGAAAAACGCTGCGCGTAGTATTTTCTAGTAGCAATTGTTATGAATGATTAATTCAATTATAGATTTACCAATTATGACAAATTTTCGTGGACATTTTGGGATTTCGTTTTTTTTTACTTTTGACAACATAAATATTAAAGTAACGGGTACGAATAGAGCCCCATGTTTTTGTTCGAATAAAAAAATAGTGGTGTATAATTGGGCATCTGGATATTCTGGTTGATACCTGTAATTACGAGTATGTTTTGTGTAGAAGGTTAATAAATAATTTACACAAAATCAAATTAAATTAAGAAATGAAAAGTAAAACGATTATTATCGACACTTTCCTAGTGAAAACCAAACAAAATAATTTTAAGAAAGCACTTCAGCAGCTAAAAAGACTCAAAGGGAGACAGCTATACTCTGTTGGTCAGTTTTCTAAGTGATCAAACCAAAGTTAAAGATATAAGTCAAAGTTTATGACAAAACCCGAAGAATCGCTATACTTAAGTGAAGTGAACAGGGCACATTACTCGCAGAACAGATGGACGAAGGGACGGATAGATTCTGGAGTGGACCGGAAAACTCAGAATTGGCCTGCCTCCTTTATAGATCGCTGACCTAGTAAAAGTGGTGGGCATCTACACGTACAAGGCCGGACGATAAGGTTATATTTAGGAGAGACTTGTGTCCAGCAATGGACATCTGTTGGCTAAAATGATAATAATAATGATACTTCCAGCGGCCGATACGATAATCAGTTTTAGTTACTAGAAATAACGGCAAGGACTGGCAATCTTTTTAAATTTGGAACAAATAAATTTTACTTACTAAATTAGATGTAGCGTTGGAAGGCCTCCTACAAGGTGGACCGATGACTTGGTAACGTTGCGGGAGTCCGATGGATGCGGGACGCACAGGACCATTCATTGTGGCGACACTTGGGAGAGGCCTATGTCCAGCAGTGGACGTCTTTCGGCTGAAATGATGATGATGATGATGAAATTAGATGAAAATGATGAATATATGGAGTGACAAAAATGGATTAAATGAGAAAACAGTACATTAGAGGAATTTCAAAAGTCGGCAAAGAAAGAAAACGTGTTTCAGTGATACCAAATAATATGAGACTAAAGCAAAAAGATAATGAACCAAATAGCATTAAAAGTGACCTGTGAATTCGAACACAAATCGTGTTATCTTGAAGTAAAACCAAAAACAAAACCAACTAAGTATTTCCTCTTTTTTAATTTTTTTAATTCCTTCCCCAAGATAATGTTTATCTACGCAACGAGAAGAAAAACGGGAAAAGAATTTATTTGAAGTTAACATTTTGGTGGCTAAAAGAGTTTGTAATAGAATTTAAATGCAAAATTAAGCTGAAGTTAAATGAGGGTTTTTTTAAATTGCGTTGAAAATTTTTACTTTTCGAAAACACGGTACTTAACACATACACGGAATACACGGTACTAGAAAAATATTTTCCAGTATTCAAGATAAATGTTTTGGCATCCATATGGGCATAACACGTGGCTTAATTGTGGTATTGTTATCATTAATCAGGCATTTTTTTTTTATTAATGATAGGCTCGCGTTTGACCACCATCTCACCTGATAGTAAGCGATGATGTGGTCGACGATAGAGCACGCTTGCCTAGAAGTAGCCTATTCACTCTTGACTCAAAGACCCCTAAGTTGTAGCTATCAGGAAACACAGACTCCGGCAAGGAATTCCACTCCTTGGCTGTACGCATAATAAATGTGTTCTCAAAACGCTTTGTGCGTATGGGTGGGATGTCTACCTTGTACCGGTGGCGCAACGTCGTACGTCTAGTGGTCCGATGATGGAACGGACAATAATATATGCGTTTTATTTAGCTAAATCATCCAGTAACGTCTCTTGCTCTGAAAGTCAGCGAAAATATTTGACTTTTACTGAATAAAAGTCACCCGTGTATTTTCACTTCAAGAGCCACGGTAACCGGTAAATATAACCGGTACCCTTTTGATCATTTCCAGTGTAGTTTCAATTCAGTTTCACAGCCCTGTTAATTGGTTTTGGGTCCTCGTGGTAGATTATGCGCAATGATGACACAAAGCGAAGGTTTTAACTCAGCTACGAAAGCGTTATAGGTTGATTAAGCTAGGTCAATCAGCTTCAAACAGGGTTTTTTTACATACAAAACAATTTGTGTAAAGCTTTTTATTAAAATACGAGTATCTATCACTTTGAACCCCTTACTAATAAATAATGATATTTTTTCTGTTATCTCAACGTATATTACCACCATTTAAAATACTTAACTAAGATAAGAACTAATTGTAATCTGAAATCAATTTAATTAACTGGATGTGGTGATCGAGATTCGCCACAAAAATATTGCATCACCAATTTTGGCTGCTTGAAAGTTGAAAATTATTCCACGTGAACGTACTACTGGAATAAAACGTTATTATTATATTTTATTATTTTAATATATATATACAGTAAACATGTAATGGTCAAATCATATGAGAACCGTGCAGATAAGTGTCTCAGATGGTCTTTTGAAGAAAGAATCACACAGATTGGACCTGTCCAGTCATTGCAAGCATTTGTCAATATTCGTGTAGCTCAAACTTAGGTACTACTAAGGAGCTCAACGACTATTCCACGAGAACGTACCACTGGGATAAAACGTTATTATTATATTTTATAGATTATCTAATCCAGCCCAGCACAAATTTCATCCAAATCTAATCAGCCGTCGAGGTGAACTTCTTAAATTAGATTATTTCTTGTTCCCATAATAAGACTGCTTGCAAACAACCTCCGAACTTCCCTTCAATCACGTTTACTTCCTTCATTATTCTTAACCCTTCATCTTTACATAATACGCGGCACGATACGACAGTATACGCCAGTACGCAGCGTATCAAAACGTGTCTAATACGCAACAACGCGACCGCGTTCCGTGATTCTGAATAATAATCACGAAGCTTTTAACATGCTTACAACAAGAAGATTGTATGGGTATATTTTGGTGTTTGGGGTTCAAAATAATAAATTGTGAGTAAAAAGTGGGGCTGGATTCAATAAATCTGCCTATCATTTTTCCAACTATGTCGGAGGCGAGTTTTTTTTTTGAGGTTGAAAATCATCTATGGACTTCTCTCGCTCTAGGGTGGAGCAGGAGGTTGTGTCAAATTTTTACTGTTTGTTGATAGACTCGCGCTTGACCACTATGTCACTTGTTGGAAAATTACGATGTGGTAATGGAGCACGCTTGTCAAGAAGTAACCTATTTATTTAACTTAATGATCCCCAATCGACCCTAACACAAATGGAAAAGTTAAACAGATGAAACTGTTCCAGATAATAGATATAAAAATATCACGCTTTCCCACTACACGGTTTCCCGACAAAAGAAAAACGGCAGAAACATTTCCCACGGCAAATTTACCTACTCTGGTGCAGAAAGATTTAAAATGCTTCTAAAATGGAACTTATATCCTCTACAAACAACCCAAAGACGCGAGTTATTTATAAGTAACTTTAAACTAGTAGTTAACAAGCGATTACAAACTTTAAACGTAAAGAAATAAGGTTAGGTTTCACTTGCTGTAACAAGTTTTTATTTATGATTTATATCTGCGGCCGTAGTGCGGGATATAAGGCTGAAAATTTTTGTTTATCTCTGAAATATTAATATGGGAGAAGCGTGCCTTTGACCAAAGTAAATGTGAAATTTTCATACGTTTTTTTCCGTATTTCCTGTAAAGAAATTGAGTGCACGTTCTCTAATTGGATGGGAATGAAATGCATTTCCACTGAGTGGATAATGTGTTGCTCAATTAAGTAAATTTGTGTTTTCTGGCCACTTTCACACATGGGATTTTTTTTTCTGTGCTGAGAAGTAGCCAATATCATTCTGTGTGAGCTCTATTGGAGTCCTATAGTTTACACGAGTAGAGAGCAGTGATGGCCGAGTGGTAACGGCCCCGACTTACGAGTTGTAGGTCGCGGGTTCAAACCCAGCCAGGCGCATTACTTTGTGTAATTTATTTCATCACCAATGCTCTCAAAACGGTAAAGGAAAACATCGTGAGGAAACCGTCCTAGAACCAAAAATTCGAAGGCATGTGACATTCACCAATCCGCACCGGGCCCGCGTGGTGGATTACGGCCCATTCCCTCTCCTAGAGAGAGGAGGCCTGAGTCCCAGCAGTGGGAACATTAAAAAAGGCTGATTATGCTTATGGTTTACACGAAACCAGCCATGGAGTACCTACGCTCCATTCTTTTATAACTCTTGGTGTAAGAACTATTCTTACACCTAGCGTTATAAAAGAATATTTCTTTATCCCTCTAAATAATTTTGATTTCATATTAAACTACGATTTCTTATCCAACATTGAATTCCCCATCACCCACATCGGTTTAGACTCTAAATTAACCCAACATAATTCGGGACATGGAAAATCAGTTTAGATATCGGTTATTGTCATCAAAACAAAGCAAGATAAATTAATTATTTGTGAATAATTTTATTAGCATCAAAATCAACATTTACGCTCCCGGGAAATCAGTTTGTGTACATTGTCCAAAATTAATGATCAACTTCGAACACGGTATACGAAAATTAAATTACCGAATAGAAAATTATATTATGTTAATGTATTAATTAATTGTTTGTTGATATGTATGTTACCGGAAATCTGTATAATTCAGGAATTCTATACAGTACCTAAGCAATGTATAGATTACCTGGGGCGTCCAGGCGATGTATGAAATATTATGAATATCATTATCCATTACCTAATTTACCTAGGTAATATATACAATTCCTAGGGAATGTATAGATTACCTGCTGGTCCACCGGCAAAGTGTAAAAAAAATAGATTTTAATCAACCTACCTATAAAATAACGGGCAAATGAAACATTTTCTATTAAGTACCTACTTCATCATCAGGGGTCAAATCATTAGGTGTAAAATACGAGAGCAGAGCAGGTGGCGTCACCACCTGCTCTAATTTTAGGGCACCCCGACACTGACAAGTTAGGTTAGAAGGCTAAGTGGTTATTTTTTTTATAATAAAAAAAGTGTCCAACAGTGGACGTCTTTCGACTGCAATGATGATGATGATGATGAGGCTCATTTTATTCCATCAATCGAGTCAGAAGTCTTGAAGACTGACCACCGGTTTTATCACTGAGTATCATTTCAAACAGTCACTTCATAGAAAATACGGTAATTCAGCTTTACCTGGTATTTAAAAATAAGCAATGTGTAGCTTGCCATCCGGTAACCGTCCGGACTGAGACTAAATCATCGCCGGCGCATAGTGTTCGACACGCGCCTTGAGGAGATGTCAGCAAACGCGTAGAGGCCCAGCAGGACCGAAGCCTACTGGGGCCATAGTTTGACTTCCGAAAGGGAACCTTGGGATCCTGGAACGCCAGGCAAATAAGGAACATAGGTATGGTTTTAGTCAGTAAAAGTCTGACTCGCTCCACACAAGAGTGGGAGAAGTCATAGTATCATTTCCCACCTGAAAAGAGACCCGGAAATTGAACCCAGTAACGTACCCAGGAACGTTTCTGGCCACTGAACAATGAAAAAATATATAATTCATATTGGCAATATATAAAAATGCCCATTGACTTTGAAATTTTATTCAATAAAAAATTGAAACTGTAAAACTCAATGCATTAAATTATTTCGATATTTTAAAAGAGCTACTCGATTCGGTATAAAAAAGATAATACTTTGTAAAATTGCGCTTTTTTATTAAGTGAAATGTAAAATCTCTTTGGACGATGGTACAATAACATAATTATAATTTGCATTTCATCGCCCAAAGAGATTTTCATCACGATTATTTTATTCAGAAGACTTCCACTGCAGGAAATAGGCTAAAGTGTCGCCACAATAACTGGACCTGTGCGTCTCGCATCCATCGGATTCCCGCAAATCTCACCAGATCATCGGTCCACCTTGTGGAAGGCCTTCCAATGCTGCGTCTACCTATGTGCGGTCGCCATTCCAGAACCTTTCGGCCCCATCAACCATCTGTTCTGCAGGCAAAGTGCCTTACCCACTGCTACTTAAAGACGTTTCTTCGGGCTATGTCGTTTTCTGGTGTACGGTCGCCACACTAGAAACGACCCAATCGACCATCTGTTTTGCGAGCAATGTGCTCTGCCCAATGCCATTTAAGTTTGGCGATTTTTTGGACTATGTCGGCAACCTTAGTTTGAAAATGAGCCTGACTACCCTTAAATAAATCTGCGTAGCAAACCTTTAGGCCCCCACACGACTGTTTATTCACACCAAATGATTCGGGTTTTTCACAAACGAATCCAATTTGCACTTTTACAGAAATCCGTCACAATTAAAATAACGATGCGTTCTGGTTATTTGTATACAAATCGTTATTTCTGACAAAATAATCATAGGAATAAGGATGGTTTTTCACTAGAGATATGCGAGATAGCTAGGCGGTGCGCTAAGAAATACAATATCTATGGGATCACTTAGTCTTGCTTAAAGCAGCTCATGTGGGTGGGATTAGTGGAGCTAGGTATTTGTATATACAAAAAAGTATAGAGGGGGGTTATGCGAAGGACCTGAGTAAGGAATATTTGCGCGCATGGTCGAAAAAATTGCGCTATGCATCCTCACACTACTCAAGTACACCGCTTCACTAAGCATTTTTACACCATGCAAGTTCACAATCGTGCATTTTTACAGCGCCGCTTCACAACCTCGCAAATCTCTGGTGAGAAAAGACCTTTACTGTGAAGTAATTTTGTAGTACGTGTTTCAACGTATATTACATGAGAATAAATATTGCTAGGCACCGGTTTGTATTGGAAACTCGTGTCAACTATATTTTTCAGTTCATATTAAATGTAAGCTTCTAGTTATATTTGTTGGTTTAAATATTCGCTGTTCAGAAATCCTACAAAGGTTTAATATTGTAGGAATAGGAACAAAAAAAAAAACAAAAATCCTGCATCGCGATATTAAGGTAGCCATAGACGATAGGGTGTACCTGACAGGTTTGCCTGCACAGTTATACCTGTCAGGTAAGCTTGTGTGGAAACCTGCACAGTTGTGCAACATACACGCTCCGGTTTACCTTTAGGGTATACCTGACGCGGAGAACTCTAAAGATAGCCATACGGCTACATTTAGAGTTCTCCGAGCGATTAGAATACACACAACAGCCCGAAATCAACTAACGGGCAGTTGCCCTGACCAGATATAACCTCCGTCTGGTTAGCATTATCATGCATTATCAGCCTTTTTAATGTTCCCACTGCTGGGACACAGGCCTCCTCTCTAGGAGAGGGAAAGGGCCGTAATCCACCACGCGGGCCCAGTGTGGGTTGGTGAATGTCACGTCTTCGAATTTTTGGTTCTAGGACATGCCGGTTTCCTCACGATGTTTTCCTTCACCGTTTTGAGAGCAGTGGTGATGAAATAAATTACACAAAGTAATGCGCCTGGCTGGGTTTGAACCCGCGACCTACAACTCGTAAGTCGGGGCCGTTACCACTCGGCCACCACTGCTCACCCCGTCTGGTTGGATGATCCTTTTTCAATAGAAGTACCTAACTGAGAATTTGCAGCCTGTTTCGCATACCCCTAAAATATGTATAATCGATCTGCATAGATCTTTTCTAAACTATGCATTACAATTTCAAATATCTCCGGTCTGATACCTCAAATCTATTCTGTCATTCCTAGCCAATTTACTCTATTTTACCCCCTTTTTTACCCGACTACGGCAAAGCCAAAGAAAGGTTATGATTTTTACAGGCTATGTATATAAAGTATGTATGTATGTGTGTATGTTCATCTGTTCCCTCATAACTCCTAATCTACTTGTCGGAACTCGACATATGAGGTATCGTTAGATCCGTATTAATTGCTCGCTGAACAAAGGCTACGTAACGTGTCACAAAACTTGATATGGCGCCCTCTAGCGGGTAAATAGTAATGTGTTAAAAAAATGGAGATAAATACGCCGTGTTTGGTATCATTTGAAAGGGCTTCACTTGTACTTATCAAAAATTCCGGTACCAACCGAAACATTTTAATAACGCGTGACTACGGCTTTTCCTTTTGTTTTGTTCTTGTTTATCCTTGTTTATTTTAGCATCCTGAAAATCTTGTTTCATACTTTTTCAGCCTCGTTTTTTTTTATCGTTGTCGAGTTTTAGTTTTTTACTTTTTTTCAGTTGTCAGGCACGTTCATAATATATTAATATGTGTATGATAAATTCAGATAGATCAGAATAGATACTCGTATAATTTTAGTACAAGGAACGCTTATTCCGTAATCGAAACGAATGCCATCATCTTGTTTTTTTAGGGTTCCGTACCTCAAAAGGAAAAAACGGAACCCTTATACAGGATCATTTTATTGTCCATATGTCTGTCTGTCAAAACCTTTTATATCGAGAAAGCCTGGATGTATTGAGTTGAAGTTAAAACAATATAATTTGAAGCTCTGAAAAAAATCAAACTTCTTAGTTAACGAAGAAAAAATATACGTCCGTTTATGTCGCAAAAACGTTTATTCGACACTTTCAATGGAATCGAAATTCAAAGGGTACTTCCTGTTGACCCAGAATCCTGAAATTTTGCATGAAACAAGGTCTCATAACACTAGTATAGGAAAAAATCTGAAAACTGTAAATTTGTCATTACGTCATTAAAAATAACCTTTTGGCGATTCAGAAAAATCTTCGTAACTCAATTCGGGAATTGAACTGTTTTCATAGGTAAGTTTGCACGGAATCCTCAGAGCGCAAGTCCGACTCGCACTTGCCTGGTTTATTTTTTGGGATCTATATTTTACATATTCAAATGACTCCTCCCGTTTTGTGTGGAGCAAGAGATAGTGCCAGATTTTAGCTGACTAAAACCCACCCATGTTTCTTCCCTTTGCTTTCCAAGGTCACAGTGACTCTCACAAACAATCCTGCAGCCAATCAGAATCTCCTTGATAATGTCATTGAAGAACTAAAAGATCCTTGCACTATACATACCCTGCATTCCGAATTGCAACAAAAGTAATGATATCGCGAATCCGACCAACGCGCAACGTCACAATTATTACTCAATAGCCCTTATATTTTGTTACAATTAAATTTAGTCTGATTCGCGAAATAATCTCTTTTATCGAAATTCGGAACTCTGAGAATGTTTGAACTGTCAAACTAGCAAACTAATAAAAAACTTTTCACAAAAAAAAATACAACCGACTTCAAAGTAAAAAAAAAACACTGAAAAGTGCAAAATAACTTTAATTTCGGAAGTCGGTGTTTCTATAATAGTTTTGTCTCTTCGTTATTTAACACCGACTTCCGAAATTAAAGTTATTTTGCACTTTTCAGTGTTTTTTTTTACTTTGAAGTCGGTTGTATTTTTTTTTGTGAAAAGTTTTTTATTTTACACTTTTTAGTTATGGTACCACCACTAAAAAGTACCCCTCAGCCAAACTTAAATATCTTATAGCCAGAGTGCATCTCATGACAATTCTAATAATCCCAAACACGGTTAGATTACATTAATTTATTACAGAGTTCCGGTGCCTAACTTCAGGTTTCATCATCAGATCAGTTCGATATATTCTCCCTCTACTTTCAATCAGTCATCGACTACACGTATAAACAAAGCAATTTTACTTGTTACGACGGTTCTGCTGTGATCCTATGAGGAGTTCTGTTCCATATCTTCGAAGTTCAAGATCAGATCATAACAATATTTTTATGGGACCAACTCGGAAGTATAACCTTCCAAACAAAAAAAAATTTTCAATATCGGTCCACAATTCACCGAGAAATCGGTGAACATACATAAAAAAAAAAACATACATTCAACCGAACATATAACCTCCTCCTTTTTGAAGTCGGTTAAAAACTCGACGCCGGCGTCGGACAACAAAACTTTTTGTTTGTCAAAAGCTTAACTGACTTCGCAGCTCAGTGATGTAAAATAATGAGATGTGATATAATTGGCTCCTCACAGTTGTTCAAAGAAAATGTGAATATGTGATAATTACTTTGAAAACTTAATTTGTTTTGCCCTGTTTTCTTAATAAGAAAATCAGTGTAGACAGAGGATATTGCATACAGAAATAAATAAGCTGATATTTTATAGTTTCATTTCCAGCAAAAAACTTGACAAAATACGGTTAAAGATATTTATTTTCTCAGAAGAATTATAAATTTACTTATTGAGAAAAACATAAGTAGATTAAAACTAATAATATTAATATTTTAAATTAATTAATTAATTTAATTCATCGTCATCATCATCATCATCATTTCAGCCGATAGACGTCCACTGCTGGACATAGGCCTCCCCTAAATGTCGCCACAACGAACGGTCCTGTGCGTGTCGAACTGGACCACAAAATATTAATTTAATTAATATTTTTATAATTTTTATTTTGACATTTTAATTCATTGAACATTTTATTAGTCTAATTTATTGTTTTCGTATGTTATTGATGATGAACTAACATAGATGTAAGAATTACTAACATATATTGTGGACCTAATGTTGTCTAGTTAATAAATTATTATTATTATTATTTTAAAACAATGTAACCTGCCAGATCTTAAAACGTTATTGAAACGTTAATGTTATTAACGTTTCAATAGCACTTCAAACTTAACATGCATCGTTTTAGCATAACTAGAACAAAATAAATAAATCAATGAAGCTTTTAAGACCAGTTTAATATTAAGTGTGAGTGCAGTGCCCCTGTCCTAAACTTGACCCATAATATGCTAAAGTGTTTTAAGTATCCATACACAGACAGGTACAGACCTATTAGGACCTAATTACAGCCCATTCACGCTGCTATTAACTTGGCCACCTACTGCGAACAATTCGGCCACAGTGATCGCATTTCTTTGCTTCTCATGGTGGTTGTAAGCTCTGTTATGTATCGGTCATGTGACTTGCACATCAAACTTTGGCTGAAAAACTCTGAGCACAGAGCGGATATGAATGTCAGAACAACAGAACTGTAAGTTGGTGTCATAATAAATTATGACTGGTTGGTGGTCTAGCTTTGAGGTCGTGGCATTATTTTTTATTTCATCATCGTCTTTTCAGTCCAAAGAAGTCCACTGTTGGACATAGCCCCCTCCCCCAAGTGTATTATTTAAATATTATTAATTATTAATGTTCCCACTGCTGGGACTCAGGCCTCCACTCTAGGAGAGGGAATGGGCCGTAATCCACCACGCGGGCCCAGTGTCACAAGTCTTCGAATTTTTGGTTCTGGGACATGCCGCGGTTTCCTCACGATGTTTTCCTTCACCATTTTGAGAGTAGTGGTGATGATATAAATAAAACAAAGTAATGCACCTGGCTGGGTTAGAAGCCGCGACCTACGACTCGTAAGTCGGGGCCGTTACCACTCGGCCATCACGGCTCTCAATTTTCATCTTTTTTGATCTACTTTCTTTTATCTTCATAGGCTTGCACATGCCACTGCATACGACGTCTCCACTTGTTTCTGTCTCTTCCAGGTCGCGAAGTCAATATCGCATCACTTCGAGTGTCGTTTTTGTACAAACTTTTTTTTTGTAGTAGGAAATCATCCAATGACTTCTCCCGTTTGGGTGGAGTGAGAGGGTGTATCAGACTGACTAAAACCACATCTGTGTCCTTCATTTACCCTTTGCGTTCTAAGACTATGGGTTTCCGTTTCAGAAATTACCCGCAGTCCTAGCAGACATCGGCTCTGCTAGGCCTCTAAGGTTAACGTAACATGTCTTTGAGGAGCGCGTTGATCACTACGAGCAGTCGACGACTGGGGCTTGGTCCGGTCGACCGGACTAAGTTAGGCGTTAGGATGTCTGGAACTAGCGGCAAGACTTCTCTACGCCCAATAATCTTAACTTCGGATTTTTTCGACGTTCATTGTAAATCCTAATTTACAACGAATGTTGTTGAGACTATTTATCAGCCTAAAAATTGTAGCAAGTATCTGCCACAAACCACAAGCCAAGTAAGGTTAATCAACTTGAAAAGAAAAAGTAGTATAATTAAAACTTTTCTTCAAGATATTAGAGCCTAATTCAACGCTTCGTGTCTTTTCCCAAGGGATGGCGAATGTTGGGAAGTTTTGGTCAAGACCGAACTTTTAACGAAAAAGGCCTAATTCCAGAGGCCGTTTCTGTAAAGAAGTTTTTTTTTTAATTGATATAAACCAGTGCTTGACTGCGATCCCACCTGATGGTAAGCAGTGATGCAATCATTGATGGTGAGGCGTACTAGTTTATTAAGAGCCTATTCACTGTAGCCTTGAAGACACCTAAATTTTAGTTGAACGGGAAGACCGCAGCAGGCAAATTGTTCCAGTCCTTCGATGTATTTTTAGCAAGCATTTTGAAAACAGTTTAAAAAAAAACATTTTAGAAACATTTTTGTCTTGTTTCGTTAAAGTAGAACTTACCTTCCTTCTAGATATAAAAACGATCAAAGGCAAACCAGACTCGTGAACCGAAGGTTCCGTACAAAACTGACTATTCCCGAATCAAGTCTCGAAGAATTTTCTGAATCACAACACAAAACAGTAATTATTTAGTGCTATCTAACTAAAGTGATGACCAGACAGTTGCAAATATGTGTTTGGTTTGTGTTGCGGCTACATGGATGTAAACCACGCGCCAACACGTTCGGTGGTTGGGAAAACGCGCCTCCCAACCAAGGGCGTTGAAAGTCATGGTTTACAACTGCTGTCTACACGGATTGAAACTAGCAAGGTCACCTTGGTTGGGACGTTGGTTTGCAACCATCTGGTCACCCCTTAATACATTATGGATTATTTTTTTTTGCGTGATTTTGTCCCTTGCGAGCGTCAAAATATGCGATATAAACGGCCTTATCTTTAGTCTGCGTAGACTCAGAAGTTTAAATTTTTCACTGCTCCAAGAGGTAGCAGATTTGAGTATTTAATATAATATTAATTTCAGTTGATATCTCTATGCATACCTGAAAAAAACTGTTTTGACAGACGGACAGACGAACAACAACGTGATCTTTATGTCGACACCGCCACCGGCCCACGCTGAAAACCAGCGCTGTGAGCTTATGGCATTATGCGTGAGGCCGCAGCTTTATATTGAGCGATATCGGCCGTTTTGCGCGGATGTGAAGCATTATCTTCCCTATCTATTGATTATGTTTGTTAGCTAGTTTTAAGATTGCGTCATTTCACGTAAATAAACTGTTTTTCTTTCTTCTATCTAGTTACTAAGGGTTCCGTTTTCGCCGACTGCTGTACGGAATCCTGAAAACATACTGTCCTATTAGGAGAGGACACAGAAGCGAAGGTACGGCGTGAGAATGCCAGTATTTCATAAAGAGCGCCCTTTTCGAGGTACATTTTTATACAACCAGTCTTACTTGATTATGATGTTATTACACATCTTTCTCTAGATATTTTTGATACACAGCTATCTTGTGGATATTATCCAGGCTTCTATAGAAATCGAAACATCAATTTGTGTAAAACTAATCTAGAAAAGGCCTCTGAACATCTGCTATTTTACGTGAACTTTGGCCCTCCATAATGTACTCATATATTAAAAACTAGCGACCCACCCCGGCTTCGAATAGATACACAATACTAAATATACTACAGAATGTCTTTAAGTATATAAAACGTTCACAGCTTTTTTGTCATTAGACAATACAAACAAACATGTTTTCTTTAGATGCTACTATTAAAAGAGCGACATCCCAACCAGCAAAAACTAGGCTTACATATCATATCTCATATCTCAAGACTACTGTTTTTTTGCTCTTACATCACTCCTATATAATGATATAAGCCTGGGTTTGGGCACTAATTATAAGCATATTTAGTTTAATATCTAATATATAAAATTCTCGTGTCACGGTGTTCGAACTTGAACTCCTCCGAAACGGCTCGACCGATTCTCATGAAATTTTGTGAGCATATTGAGTAGGTCTGAGAATCGGCCAACATCTATTTTTTTTTTTTTTTTTTTTTTTTATTTATATGGCAGAACAACGTTTGCCGGCTCAGCTAGTAATGATATAAGCCTGGGTTTGGGCACTAATTATAAGCATATTTAGTTTAATATCGTTCTAATATCAGTCTAATTGAATGCTGTTTGCACTTACTGAAATCTAGCCAAAATTAATTTAAGCCGACTTAGGCTAATATTGCTTTTACGTAAGTATCTTGTAAGCCTGCATAGGCTTATATTGGTCTCAGGTTAGAATATTTTGAGAATTTTACGTCAGATCCAACTTAAAAGTTCGTGTGAGTGTTGGTTTGAAATTAAATGAACACAAATTAAAGTTTCGTGAAGTTAATGTTCATACTATATATATATATATATATATATATATTAGTATAAAAGTAACAGTAGTTTTACGGTAAGTAATCGTATTGGAATTTATTATTTACTGTTAATTAGACCTCGTTTTACGCTTCAAAATTCTAGCGCCTTGTTAAATACGGTATTTCCTGTTCTCGTTTAATTATTTTATTTGGTCATTTGTATTGATAGTGTCGCCATTAGTATAGCTGCATTTTACAAGCGCACTATTAGACTAATGTAAGATTGTTTACTCTAATTTTAGCATTCGGTATACTAAAGATAACTCCATATTGGACTAAATTAGGGTTCCTCGCAATGTTATATAAAACCTTAAATCGACTGAGTGGAAAAAAAGAACTTAATCTTAAGGCTATACGGACACGAATTCGGCTTTTGTATTGTAAATATGTTGATCCAAAATCACTCTAATATCATACTTATCCAGTGCTATTGATCTTATATTAGTTTCAAATAAGATCAGAAATGCACGTACTCACAGTACTCTTATGCTATGCTGATATTAGTCTGACATCTTACAATAACATTTAGCAAGTCTAATATAAAATCAAACGAGCTTAGAAAATACCCATATAAGAGCAAGTTTTTCTCAAGTGCAACTAGTCTTAGTAAATGCTCTTATATACATATATGAGACATGGTTATGAGACTGAGCGTTCTTGAGGCCATACCGGCTTGTCTAAAAGTAATATATGATCGATGCAATGTTCTAAAACAAATATAAGAGCGCTTTAAGCCTACCACTCTTAAAAAGTGTGGGTTCTGAGACTGTTTTGCTGGTTGGGATATATTGGTCACATGGTCATTTATATTGTCTTACATGCTCAAATTTAAGCCAGCAACATTGCAAGTTTGACCCGCTATTTATAGGTACGCACCGCCGCCCCCCCAGCCGGTCTCTGCATTTTAAATCTGTAATATCTTCGAAAATATTAATTTAAATTACATGCTGTAAAGAGCCATATTGATCTATATTAAATGCACAATATATTAAAGATACTTAATTGAATAAGGATTAATTCTGTATTGCTTATCACTTCGTGAATATGCTATTATTTCTCATAAAATATAAAGGATAAAAATGATTATTGTATTTTTAAGGTGTACAATACTGTAGTACATTATTTTGATCTATCTTGTAGGGTTCAGCCAGCGTTTGCAATGTAAGCGCAAAAAACGTGTTTATTTACGACATCACATTAGAATCCTCTAAAATTATCAGTGTTTCTCCACTATATTATGCATGTCCCATACATATAAACCTTCCTCTTGAATTTATTAAAAAAAACCACATCAAAATCCGTTGCGGAGTTTTAAACATCTAAGCATACATAGGGACAGACAGCGGGATGCGACTTTGTTTTATACTATGTAGTGATATAAAAAAGTACATCAATAGAAAAATCGAGATTCTGAATGTCAATTTTTCTCAAAAACTCTTAAGGTTTTATAGAAAAACACGTATTTCTTGGAACAAGTTTTGTGAAATGTTCGAGTAAATCACAGTATTACCGAATGCCAAAAGAGTTTTCAGGCGTTATCTCTCTTTTTCTTCATCAAACATAGCGTTGGATTGCGTTATGAAGCAAGAAGCTTTTAAACCATGCTCGATGTTGACCATAGGCGAGTGAAAAAGGACCTTCTAAAGTAGATCTATAAATTTATATTCTAAAAACAATACATTACCAACATCTCAAACTACCAAACACATCACAGTCAAAGATTTCCCGAAGTGCATGTGTTACTACTATCCTTACGCCCGAAGCACGGAATGGCCTATTAGTGTCACAGATAACTTTGAAGTATAGCGCATGGAATCACGGATATCGTGATGTAGTGCGCTTGATTCTTGTTGGTCGTTAAGTCAACCTTCCACTGTCACAGTAAACGTGGACACGTTTGAAAGAGTGACTGTCTCCCTAGAACGTAAAGGGCAACTAAAGGACACAGGTCTCAGTCGACGGGATCCCGATCCCGATTTCTGGCCACCGTAGGCGCGGGCTTGAAGACGACGAGCAATGGGTAGCTCGCCGTCCGATCGTCCGGTAAGCATCCGGACTGAACCCAAGTTGTCGACAGCACGTACTGTTCCACGCGTGCCTCAAGGAGATGTCAGCAAACCGTAGGGGCCCAGCAGGGTCGAAGCCTACTGGGGCCAAGGGTCTGCTTCTGAAAGGAAGACTCGGCCCTGGTATGAAAGGCAACGAAACAACAGGAGTGGGTTTTTAGTCAGTAAAAGTCTGATACACCCTCCCGATCCGCCCAAGAGTGGGGGATGTCATTAGATGATTATCCCACCGAAAAAAAAATGGACACAGGTTTTATTCAGTAAACATCTCACATCATGCCTTCTCGCTCCACCCTAGAGCAAGAGAAGTCATTTGATGATTTTAACCTGAAAAAAAAAAAAACAGTAGTCGTTAAAGATGGAAAAATTAAAATATTTTATTTCATGTGGGTATTTATAAAATGTCAGAGGTAAGTAAGTAAAAGTAAGTGTAAATAAAATTAAATAAGTAAGTCCAAGTAGCATTTGTAACAATTTAAATAATATTTTGGACATAATGTTGACAGAAAGAGTAGGAAAATACCGTGGTAGTGTTTTACTACCACGGTATTTTACCCCACTGAGAAAGGCCACCATGGCAGGACAAATTTTAAGGCGACTGTGATGTAGGCTGCTCGCTGCGCAGTTCCTCAACCCTAATCACTGCTATCACACGAATTTGCTACTGCAAAGCAACTCACCTCGTATTCCGATCTGGCATTAATTTCAAATCGTGCATGACAAAGGATGAACATGGACAGGACTGCCATGTTTTCATATATAGGGTGACTGGCAATTAGTGTACAATACTTAAACACGTGATTGTGCTCATGATAACAAACAATTTGTACTAAGGGAGCAAAGCCAAAATCGCGAAAAAAATATCAAATGTTCAGTAAGCATAAGCATAAGCATAATCAGCCTTTTAATGTTCCCACTACTGGGACTCAGGCCTCCTCTCTCTAGGAGAGGGAATGGGCCGTAATCCACCACGCGGGCCCAGTGCGGGTTGGTGAATGTCACATGTCTTCGAGTTTTTTGGTTCTAGGACATGCCGGTTTCCTCACGATGTTTTCCTTCACCGTTTTGAGATCAGTGGTGATGAAATAAATTACACAAAGTAATGCCCCTGGCTGGGTTTGAACCCGCGACCTACAACTCGTAAGTCGGGGCCCTTACCACTCGGCCACCACTGCTCCCAATGCTTCCAATGCTCACCAATGTTCAGTACATTAGGCAAACATAAATGTACTGAACAGCTGATTTTTTTTCGCGATTTCAGGTTTGTTCCCATAGTAAAAGTTGTTGGTTATCATGAGCACAATCACGTGTTTAAGTATCGTACACTAATTACCAGTCACCCTATATAGCTGAGAAAAGCGTAGCTCAGCCTTAAGCTGCTGTGAAGTGGTGTCTTTACTCTGTTTTAGAATAGCTATTGTTCTTCTTCGATTCAATGACGTTACAAGTTTATGTATTGTATGCAAATTGTTATTATAAGGTCCAGCTTCTTGAAGTAAATTATTGATTGATTTAAAGACAGCCAAGGTTACCTAAATAACCCAAAGAGTTGCCAAACATAAGTGGCAGAAGGCGAGGCACATTACTTGCGATGGGGACGAAATATTCTGGATTGGCGACCGCGTACCATAAGAAGCAATGTTGGAAAGCCAGCAAGGTAGACTGATGACCTGCTAAGGGCCGTGGGAATCAACCAGTCGTTGTGTCGACACTTGGGGGAGGCTTATCTCCGACAGTGGATGCTTTCGGCGGTAATGATACTGATGATTAATCTTATTACTTGCTTCGCATTTAATTGGTAATGCGTCGTTTGATTTCTCCCTGGAAACAGCTCATAATTAGTCTATTAATTTTTTTATGTATTTCTGCATTAGATATTTTATTTCAGTAAGTCTATTTAACATTCCATGACTGTCTTCGTGGCATCATAGTGGGCCATCATAATAGAATATCAGCGCTGCGTTATTTATTATTTTTAAATATCGCAGCATATGCTGAATTAGGCACCGTTTTTGACCTCTCATAGTTTATTATTTCAGGTTTTCATTTTTATATTTATTTTTAGTTTTTATACACGTTTGTGCGAGGCACAAATAAACATTTCTTTTTCTTTTCCTTCACTTTTATTCTTTAAATATGTACTTTTAATTCAATGTCTAAATGATTCTCCAACTCATTTTACGTTTCACAGAAACGAGACTATTTCCACCACCAAATTCTAATTTAAAAGATCATCTTCACTAAACAGGGCTCTCTAAATTCAATGTTACAAGATAACTGGAGTTCTACCAAGTGATTATGATCAAATTTAAACTTGTGGAATCGGAAATTTCTTGGCAAAATGGGCCAAGTCTTGCCAGCTGTCCGTAAAGAAAGGTTCCCTTGTACAATTTGCAATAAAAATATTTTTAGGGTTGTGTTGCAGTTTTTCAGTTCAGTCAGACTTCTTTAGAGTTTGTGAGTAAATATATACAACGGCACGAATTTTTAATGCAAAACAACGCTTCCTTTCAATTTGAACTAAATTATTATATTGAAGAATTATTTTTTTGCACCTGATGGTAAGCAGTGATGCAATCGTTGAAGGAGAGTTTTGTGAGTTTATTAAAAGTCTATTCACTCTAGCCTTGAAGACACCTAAATTTTAATCGGAAGGTAAGACCGTTGCAGGCAATAAAAATATTTTCCAATCAATGTACGCGGTATAATAATTAAAAAAAATTGACACCAGTTTTTCCACGTGACGGGGTATCCTGTCAGTATACTGGACACCGAACTTAGTGGTCCCATCAAAATCAGGAAAAAGCTCAACTGATAAATTGGTTTTCAGATGTTTTAAGACATAATTATTTCAAGGTCATAGATGACCACGGTAAGATCAGCTTTAATTATAAACATCAGGTTCTTAGTTTAAAAAATAGTCTTCTGATGTTCCTTTTTTGAAAAAGATTGCAGAAGTTAATCAATAGAAAGATACCATTGCCAACTGTACGCTGGCCACTTTTAATTTCGAAAAAAACCAACTGTGTAAAGGAAAACAATTTTAAATTTGCTAAAGCGCTGATTCTTAACCACAATTTACAGTTTTTTTTTTTAACGATAGCTGCAAATAAAGATGCATACTTACTTGATTCCACTTTCAAGCCATGGGAACAGATCCTTAATACCACACAAATGTTTGAATAAAAAACAAGATATTTTTTCTATCTAAACTGAAGAAGCCTTTCAAACGAATTCAATTTAATTACAAGTTACGTGGAAATTTGGCATATTTATTATTGAAATTCAAGCACAAGGGATTAGGCTCTGCATTATACACTCTTTTTGCAAAAAATTTATATTCTTGTTATTTTGCATACTTACATTTTAATCACTAAAAAATTATAGTAATAATTTAATATGTAAAATACATTTATTTTGCTAGGTGACTGTGAATGTTATCTAATTCAAATATGAAAAAGAAAAACGTTTACTAAAGTATTTTTTGTGGTCCTCGGGAAAGTTGATTGGATGATTACATTGCATTCAAAGCTTAAGAATATGTTAAAACATGGGATTACTGTTTTTTTTTTTGAGGTGGGATATCAAATGTCTTTTTCGTTCTGGGTGGAGCGAGAGGATTATTTATTAGACTTTTATTGACTAAAACCCACCTGTAATCCATCAGTAACCCATTGTGTTCCTTTTGAACACTCGCGCAGCCCTGGTAGGCATGGGTTCTGACGGGTTCAGTCAATTATGCTGGCATCATTTTGAGGCGCGCAACCGCGACGTCATGACATATATGGCACTGAAACTTGGTCGCTAACAATTGGCCTCATCAGAAGGCTTAAAGTCACCCAATGGGCAATGGAAAGGACTATGCTTGGAGCCCGAAGAATCGCCAAATTTAAGTGGCAAGTGGCAGTGGGCAGGGCACATTACTCGTAGAGGCCAATACTCTTTGGCGATACTGAATGAATTTGGACTATGCATAACGATATACTTCCAAAAGATATACCTATTAAATTGTATACTCGTAATATTTCATACAAAAGTCAAGCTCCAAATTCAAATGAAACTTAAAAATCATAAATCCAAAACTACTCAAGCTAATCTGCCAACCAGCCAGTTGGAGATTCCAATATTAAAATCCATTCTAGAAGCGAGGGGCGGTTACACGGAATTCCAAATTTAAATTGTCCAGTGCATTTGCATAGACACAGCTGTCGCACATTTCCATTTCGACTCGGTTATCTATATGCAGCGGACGGCTTTTGGCAGCCGATAATAGACTCTCCATGGCATTTGAGTTCGAATAGACCCGATTTTGTTTTGTTTTTTCTCGCCCTGGAGTTCAGAGATGAGCTTAAAAGTCGAGCTATTTGAATTTTAAATGTATTCCGCTTTTTGAATGACTGAAATTATAAAAGTGAACGAACGTGAACGTGTTAAAAGTCAAATTTGAGTTTCAAATTATGATACCGCTCGTTTAACTGTTTTTTTTTTTTTTTTAATAATATATACCACTGCTTGACTGCGATCCCACCTGATGGTAAGCAGTGATGCAATCGTTGATAGTGAGGTGCACTAGTTTATGAGGAGCCTATTTATTATAGCTTTTGTTCTACCAAAAGTTATATTTTAGTGCACAAATAGTATTTGTGCACGAAAATATCGCTATCCCCTTCTAACCTAACTGGTCTGAGTCGGAGTGTCCCAAGTCTCTTAATAATTGTAAAAACTCCATTAATATTTTGTATAAAATTATTATTTTGAGTAAAAACTAATATTTTTGATGCACAGTTAAAAATATCTGTAAACCAATTCGGTTTTATGCCTGGTCGGGGTACAACGGATGCCATTTTTGCTATACGCCAGCTGTGCGAGAAATACAGAGGTGCGCATAAAAACTTGCACATGGTATTCGTTGACCTCGAAAAGGCATATGACCGGGTACCTCGTGAGGTTCTGTGGTGGGCCCTTAAGGAGAAAGGTGTGCCTGGGAAGTACGTGCAGTTGATCCGAGCGATGTACAGCCAATGCAGTACCCAAGTCCGGTCTGCAGTGGGCAACACTGGCAGCTTCAGTGTGGCTGTCGGCTTACATCAAGGGTCGGCCCTCAGCCCTTACCTCTTCCTGATGATAATGGACGCTCTGACGTCGGGCATCCAGGAAGAGGCTCCCTGGTGTATGCTGTTTGCCGATGACATTGTGCTGGTTGCCGAGAGTGGCCTAGAGGTCCAGAGCAAATTGGAGGTGTGGTGGCACAGACTGGAGAGTGTTGGCTTAAAATTGAGCAGAACGAAAACCGAGTACTTGTTCTGTGATTTCGGTGGTCTCTCCGGTCCTATGCCCTTAGCTCTCGCTGGAACGCCCATACCAATCTGCTCCGACTTTCGGTACCTCGGGTCGCTTATCCAAGGAGATGGCGAGGTAGACCGAGACGTATCAAATCGGATCAATTCAGGATGGATGAAATGGCGACAGGTCACTGGAACAATTTGTGACCCACGGATGCCCCCCAAGTTGAAGGGTAAAATCTACAAGTCCGTGATAAGACCTGTCATACTGTATGGATCAGAATGTTGGGCTGTGAAAAAGACGGATGAAAAAAGATTGCATGTAGCGGAGATGAGAATGTTGAGATGGATGTGTGGTGTGACGAGAATGGATAAAGTGAGAAATGAGTATATTAGAGGAAGTTTGAAAGTGGCGCCAGTGACTGAAAAGTTGAAAGGGAATCGTTTGTCTTGGTATGGTCATGTAAAGAGGAGAGATGAAACGCATGTTACTAAAAGAGTTATGAGTATACATGTGGATGGGTGGAGAGGGAGAGGGAGGCCAAAGAAAAGATGGATGGATTGTGTGAACAGTGATATGAAAGAAAAGGAAGTTAGTGATAGCATGACGGTTGACAGGATAGAATGGAAGGAAAAAACATGTTGTGCCGACCCCAAATAAGATGGGACAAGGGCAGGAAGATGATGAGTTAAAAATATCTGTAAAACAAATGCAAAAAATAATCTCAACCTTTTATTGTACAAGCATTCTAAAAATAAATACACACTTAAAATAACTGACAATTACACGATTAAACAAATTCTTCAATTCAGCACCCACACGTGCTTTCCAATCAAATAATTTAGTATACCGTACTATATAAAGCCATGGGCTTGTGGACGGTGAGCAATGGGTAGCTTGCTGTCCGGCCGTCAGCAAAACCGTAGGGGTCCAGCAGGGTCGAAGCCTACTGAGGCCATGGGTGCGCTTCTGAACGCAAGGTAAAGAAGGAACATAGGAGTGGGTTTTAGTCAGTAAAAGACTAACATGCCCCCTCCCAATCCGCCATAGAGCAGGAGAAGTCATTGGATAATTTCCCACCCAAAAAAAAACTATGTAAAGCCTATTGTCAATTATAAAATTTTATACATTCATCTACGGCCTTCTATTCTGTTGACAACAATACATAAAAAAAGAGCGTCACTTTTTTCACGCCATTCTGCACACAGTATTATGTATATATTATGTATGTTGGTTTTTTTTTTATTTTTGTGATTAGAATTTTTTGGCGATATACGATATAGAATTTGTTTAGGATAAATGATTCTGATCCGAAGCTTTTATAACCATTCACCGATTTTTGGTTGCGTATGTACGGTTTTAGACGAAACAGGGAGAATTTCATATGGGGGGTACTGGCCAACCGCAACAGTATCCTGAACGCTCTTGCCAAATGTTTCGTTTATCAGTACATGAAGCATGCATGGTTCATGCACGTAATGTAACTATATTGTTTTAATTACATCAATTTAAACTCAATTATTATGTTATTTTTGTTTCATAAGTTTGTATAATTTAATTCATAATTATTATTTTGATGTCATTGAATGATCCAACGATTTGGGCACGCCATAGTTAAGGTAATAAGCTCCCTGTTTGAGGAGTGGCTGGAAAGACAACACGGCGTCATTATCTTCTACATGACGCAGGTGAGAACCTGCCGACCCGCCCTGGTGCCCCTGTCCGGTTCTCACCGGACAGGGGCACCAGGGCGGGTAAGTAATGTAAGTTTGTGAGGTTCTTGCACCGGATTTGTGCGGAAGAAACGCCCGGGTGACACCATTGTGTGGATAGCCCGGAGGACACGCATTGCATGTAGTGGAGATGAAAATGTTGAGACGAGAATGGATGAAGTGAGGAATGAATACATTAGAGGTAGTTTTTAAGAGCATTTATCCGTTAATACTACGCAGAAGCCAAAATAAATGATTTCTGACGGACAATATAACAATAATGTGTTTAATTTCTAGATAAGATATTGACGTCATATTATTGGGAATTTTATAATCTAGTGTATGGTCCAAAAACATTTTAAAATGATCGTATAGTTTTCCCATTAGAACAGTTCTTATCCAAGCCGTTTTTAAAACTAGCGGTCGACGGTCTACGCAGATGCGAGATAGTAGTTAAACCGTATATGGTAAACTTACAACATTTTACTTAAAAAAAAAAGATAACATTGACTAGTTCTAAAAAACTAGTACTACTAGTTCAAAACTGTCATTTTTAGCCGTTTTTGGAGATATTAAACGTGTTAGTTTAGGATAATATATGAGGCAATATTTTTGTTTTTGTTTTAGACTTATTAATTGAACGCATTTACGATCTATGACATGGTACAATATTTTTTTTAATAACTTATTTGTTTACACTACAATTAATTATTTAATATCACTATATAATAGACGCGAAATCGCGTCAGCGCTTGGTACCGGCCGAGGTCTTTCGGATTTTTAGTCTTTCTATTCTACAGTGATACTAAATAATTAATTGTATTGTAGTGCACATTATTGTTATATTTTCCGTCGGAAATCATTGATTTTGGCTTCTGCGTGGTTTTAACGGATGAATGCTCTTAAAGCGGCGCCAGTGACTGAAATCATGAAAGGGAATCGTTTGATTCGGTATTGTCATGTGAAGAGGAGAGATAAAACGCATTTCACTAAAAGATTCATAAGTATAGTCCTTATTATATTATTTGACAATTTCTCCCTCTACCAGATTTTAAAGGATTCTAATTTACTCAATATAGAATAGATTTAAGGAATTCTTTCTATTTGCGATTATAAATGAAGTTACTTGTAAGGACAATAAAAAAAATAAATCTAAACAAGTGCGAGTCGGACTCGCGCCCTGAGGGTTCCGTACAAACTTACCTACGTTAATAGCTCAATTCCCGAATGTATTCTCGAATATTTTTCCAAATAGTATTTTTTTTAGATTTGTTCTTTTAAATGTACTATAACATATATATATAAGACCTTGCTTCATGCCAAATTTCAGGATTCTAGGTCAACGGGAAATACCCTATGAATTTTGATTCCCTTGAGAGTGTCGACATAAACGGCCGTATCTTTTTTTTCGTTAACTCAGAAGTTTGATTTTTTCTCAGCTTCAAGAGACTGCAGACTTAAGTATATGGTTTTAATTTCAACTCGATACCGCCACGCGTTCCTGAGATAAAGGGTCTTGACAGACAAACAGACAGACGGACAACAAAGTGATCCTATAAAGGTTCAGTTTTTTCCTTCTGAGGTACGGAACAAAACAAAAAAACAAACGAAAATTTATTTAACTAATTACCAAATTTTAAAAAATATCCCGAAATAACCTATCATTAAAATAAATTACAAACCTAAGGAAATCTTTTGTGTTTCCCATTTAAATTTCTGTTCTCAATATCAATTACATTGTAGCAGAAATTAAAAAGTTAATGGCGCACGTAAGATAATTTCAATTAGTCGTTTACAGGTATGCGGAACAGGGTTTTAAGTCCCGCAAACCTCCATTGAATAGGGAGGATTCGTCGACCACACGTTGGACGTTGTGTCTGGTCGTTGATTGCATTTGGAACTCTTGTAAATATTCTTATCCCGCAAAGAACTCTAATTATTTGGTGGTTTCATGAGTAATTTTAATAATTGAATAATAATATCATAATTACATTGCATTGAGAGCAATGATGGCCGAATGGTAACGGCCGCGACTTACAAGTTGTAGGTCGCGGGTTCAAACCCAGCCAGGCGCATTACTTTGTGTAATTTATTTCATCACCACTGCTCTCAAAACGGTCAAAGAAAACATCGTGAGGAAACCAGCATGTCCTAGAACAAACAATTGGAAGACATGTGACATTCACCAATCCGCACTGGGCCCGCGTGGTGGATTACGGCCCATTCCTTCTCCTAGAGAGAGGAGGCCTGAGTCCCAGCAGTGGGAACATTAAAAGGCTGATTATGCTTATGCTAATATCATAATTATTGCTTCTCCGTAAGTGTTGTTTCAAACTGTTAGTGCAGAGAACAATAGTAATAAATAAATAAATGCCATATCTAGTCACTGCCGGTATCTCAGTAGTCCAAACAGAATTCTGTCGGAAAGTGGTTGGAAATCTAGCGAACGCCCTAAAAGCTAAATTAACCCGACACTGTATCAAAAGGCGGCCAAGACGTCAGTTTGTTGTTTAAGTAAACAATTACTACGAGACTATTAGAACTGTCATGCGGTGACATGTGTCAATTAGATCTAAGATCTATTTAAAGCCTTCTAAGTAGAACGATGAATTATATAGAAACCTTCATTCCTTGAATGGTGTGGTTGGCTTCGGAGCTATTTCGGATACCAGTGGGAGGTATGAGAAAAAGCGAAAGTTTTTATATATGTGTATGTTTCTTACACCTTCATACTCAAACGGTTGAACGGATTTGGAAGAAATTTGGTATACAGGTAGCCCATTTCCCGGGATTTGTTTAGTCCTACTTCTGGGTAAGGGCACTTCACTTCATTCATTCCATTTTTTGCGGGCCCGCGCCTCCTTTTTCCAGTTCTGGCAAAATCGGTCTGGTATGTCCCGCCATCTAGGATAGGATATTTTTTATCTCGGGAGTATGGTTCCATGGAATCACAATTATGGTCCCATGGTATCGTGATTATAGTCCCTTGGAATCGGGATTACGGTCCCTTGGAATCGGCATTATGGTCCCTTGGAATCGGGATTATGAACCCTTGGAATCGGAATTATGAACCCTTGGAATAGGGATTATGTTCCCTTGGGATAATTTTCTACTTTCACACAGGCGAAGCCGCTAACATAAGCTAGTATCCCATAAATATTACAATTGTGATTGTCTGAGTTTGTAATTGTGTTTTGAATTACTCAGGGTTTCTCGGAGTTTGGATTTGGGTCAAATTGATGGCAGTGGCATCGTGCGTGTGCCATATGAGAGGATACATCTATACCTTACCCTTGTTGTTGTTCTGTGTGCATGTGAAGTATATAACTCAATTACTTATAGACATTTGGACGGAACTGGCATACAGATACAGATTTTACTATGGGGAACGAATGCCGAAACATTTAATAAAATTAGGATGCCAGTATTTGTCCGTACCCGGTACAAATATATTATTAAAGTAAAACTTAAGTTTATTTTTAGAACTTGATGTTTCTTTGTTTTATACAGTTTTAAGTTCCGAAGTCGTGACCTGTGTATCTCAAGACGCAGCGTTGAATGAACTCCCACAAGATGGACCAACGACCTGGTGAGTGTCGCGGGAATCCGATGGATGCAAGACGCACAGGACAAGTCGTTGTGGTCACACTTGGGGGAGGTCGTTGTCTAACAGTGGACGTCTTTCAACAGAAATGATGATAATGATGACTTTGGATATGATCCTACTAGTGACTGTCCAAAACTAAAGACTAGGTGTTAAAATTTCATAGGTTGACAGCTGATCTATAGAAGCTCTTGTTCACTGCATCGCTTAAGTTATGTAAATTTTCTGTACCCACGTGTAAAAGCCAATGCAAAATATTGGTATTATTTATTTTTTTCTTTTAAGCCTAGGTTATTACTTAGAGGACAATACGAGGAATCAATAGCTGAAAGAACCAGGCCTTTAAACCGTAACCGAACGAAGACACCTATAGAAGCATTGCATGTACTTTTTTTCAGGCTTTCCCTATTTTTCTTATATTATAATTAAGACGACTCGAGGATTCGAGTTCTTTGCAACACTAGACCACACCCGGCAATAAATGCGTAAGCGAGGGACGCAGAATAACTCATTAGAGAAACCGTGTAGTATATTTAACAAAGGGAAACTCAAAATATCAGACACGGAGTATTTTTATTTAAGAAAAATAACGCCTCATAAAAAACAATAACGATCTACTAAATGGTCTCTAACTCCGTTCGGTTACGGTTGATAGACATAATTCTTTTTGCTATTGACTTCACATACAGTTCTTTAAGATATGGCCTAGGTTTCACAATTGGCGAAAAGAAAAAAAATATCATGCCAGCTATGTATGGCAAAAGTTTCATTCCCCTTTCATGATGATCTGTCGACTAATTAAGGCGTAAAAATGTTTCAAACAAACAAAAATAACATTAGATAATTGGGTTTACGAATATCTACACCGCCAAACTTTCAATTTGAAAACCAAACAATATTTACAAGCGGCGCAAAAAAGAAAAGCATTATTTTTCAGTGTTAACGCTGTATCGCTGTCTCCCAAGAGACGAGCCTCAACACAGTGGTTAACCGAGTTTCGTTCAAGTTTAGTTTCTTGTTTAACTTTGTTACTATACACAGATTGTCTGCGGTCAGAATGTAATACACTCAACGTTATGAGGTAGGAAGGAAGGTTTTCGATAATGTGATAATCGATTTGGGCCCGAAAATAATCAATTTTGTGGGCTTGCCGCATAATAGTGAGGGTGATATGAGGGTAATGGAAGTTACGCGTAATTCAGCCTAGAAAAAAATTACTCACGCGTAACTACCATTGTGTGTACATTTTACAGCATAGATTGACGAAATACCTACCGATTTTAGTAGTTTAAATGAATGTTCTAATAAAAAGTATGTATTTAATATTTGTTCAGGTAGTCATAAGGGGGAGTTCAAATACAGCGACTAGGTAAACGTCAGTAAATATTAACAGTAAAAGATAGGAGTAGTAGGTCAACTAGTTGTATCACAATTTCTTTCTTCTTCAATTAAGTAGAAACCCTTTGTGACAAAAACTGAGCAAACTCCTCCTCAACTTTTATTATATACACAGCCAAAGATTTAGAAACTCTGCCAGTAACTTTACTTCCTACCACTTACTTATATAACCTGTATCTTACACGATGGTCTACGATGAAACGAGTGAGCCCAATATATAATATTGGGCTCACTCGTTTCATCGTAGACCTCTTCTATCGCTTACGATAAAAGAGATTGAGGTCAAAGGTAGGCTCATCAATCATGGCGGCTTCCATGCCAACTGGATAACCAGTATTTTGAATGGAACGATTGCTCACCTAAGTACCAATCATATGGTGAATTGAAGCTTGCCCTCGAACTGGATACGATGAAGCGCACGCATGGAAGACCACCCCTCACTTGGCTGACGATAGTCCAAAGAGACCTTAAACAAGGTCATCTCAACACAGACATGGCACAAAATTGTGCTCAATGGAAAATAAAGACAAGAAGGGCCGGCCTCAAGTAAACGGGATAATGGTCTAGTCAAAAGAAGGTACGTATCTGAGCGCCATAACCCATTTATTAGATAATACAATTCCCTTTGTCAAGACTGGTGTCAGATTTACTGGCTTCTGACTACCTGAACCGACTATAAAAGATCCACAAATAGTAGCCGGGACGACATACAGAGTAATCTTGATACGGTTACTCAACCACGACAGAAAAAGGGCTATACTCGGAGTTTCCTAGCGTGAACACATTGTTATTAGGAATGAGGATATCTGCAGGAGAACCAAGGTTACCGACATAGTCCGAAGAATCACAAAACTTAAATACCAGTGGGTAAGGCACATTTTTCGCAGAACAGATAGTCGATGGGGCCGAAAGGTTCTGATTTGGCAACCATTTAGGTACCTACCGGAAGACGCAGCATTAAAATGCCTCCCACAAGGTGACCCAATGACTTGGTAAGGGTCGCGGGAATCCGATGGATGCAAGACGCACAGAACCAGTCGTTGTAGCAACTCTTAGGGTGGCTTATGTCCAACTGTGGACGTCTTTCGGCTGAAATACTGGTGACTCAGCCATGTACCGCAGACCTAAACAATGGACGTTTAAAATGCCTCCTCTAAATGATTCTACATCACAGCTCATCGCGTGTCTCACCAACTCCCAGTTCCTTTACAAGATTAGGACTGAAATGAGCAACTTTCAAGTGAATTATCTTCACAAGGTCATATCGTGGCTCTTTTTAAAACTCCAAGCCACTGGGATTAAGGACTTTAGCGTGATTGATTAAATCATGATGAGAAGTGTTGGCTGAAAAATGTGGAGGAGTTTTTAAAAGGAATAGTATTTTATAAATATTGCTTTGTATACAGAGGTTTTATGCATAGTGAATTTCATTTTGTATCCTCGGTTATGATTTCCAAAACGAAGGGATTGACTACCTGAGATTTCAAAAGTGCAAGTTTCATTTATTATGGACTGGAGGTTATTGTTTTCAAGTGTATGTATGTATATTTCTTCGGCACACCCTAGAGTCTAAACGGATTATTACATTTTAGCTTATGAGATTTCATCAGATTTGTTTTAGTTATAAAAGTGATACCTGGCTACATCAACATTATAAAACAAATGAAATGGTGGTTTTTTGGCGCCAAATTATTTGATATTCCATAATAATGTAGTGTATCAAAATAAAAGGCTTGAGGAGCCAATTTCAAAAGTATTACCCACAAAAATGTAGAAAATAACAAAAAAATTACACAAAAAAAACTTAAATTAACTTAAAAGTTCAAATCAAGTCACTTTAAGCAGCATGATGCAGTTAATGAAATTTAGTATACTATATTGTATAGTAGGCCTCATAATGTTCCCACTGCTGGGACTCAGGCCTCCTCTCTGGGAGAGGGAATGGGCCGTAAACTACCACGCGGGCCCGGTGCGGGTTGGTGGATGACATGCCTTCGAATTTTTGGTTCTAGGACATGCCGGTTTCCTCACGATGTTTTCCTTCACCGTTTTGAGAGCAGTGGTGTTGAAATAAATTATACAAAGTAATGCACCTGGCTGGGTTTGAACCCGTGACCTACAACTCGTTAGTCGGAGCTGTTACCACTCGGCCACCACTGCCCTTCATCTATTTTACGGAAATTTTTTTTTTTATGGAATTTATTTTAGTTCAATCATAGATTTTACCAAGGGTACATACTCCCAGGGTGAAAGTATTCTATACCAGGACATAGTCTACCGTTATGCTAAACATCCAAACCAAACCTCAACGTTCAAGAGTGAAGAAGTTTCAAACAAATATACACACTTACAAACTGTTACATTTATAATACTAATACGTTTAAACAAATTAATGTGAAATTTACGTAATCAAGCAGGTACCTAATTTTAAAAATCTAAAGCGTAAAATAGATTAAGAATGAATAATAATAAGTTTTAAAGACTTCATTTTTAAATTTCACAATAATACAGTGCGACACTAATCCCGCAGGGTATCCTAGACCCCGTGTCACAGGATCCAGTCTTTCTCGACAGTTAATAAGATTTAAAGATAATTAGGTAAAACCCATAACCCTCTTTTTGTCGCAGTCGGGTAAAACGCACAACAGTTTTAGCATCCTATACGATAATTAAACGTATTTATTATGATGAGGAAAATTTTAATAACTGATTGACAAAAGGTTTTCTGTTTCAGCTTAATTAAACCCAAGCAGCCAATCCTTTTTTGAATATAAATTTCCTTCAAAATCCCTGATGAAAAAAGTGTGGTGCGCAATTAGAGCCGGTTTCGCGGGAGCACCCTCTTGCCTCGTAATCAGGGCAATAGGTTAACCCCATATTAGGCACATAGCGCTTTTTTGGTCTTTAACCTCGCTTCGTGCATCAGCGTCGTTACTTTTTAACTAAATTGATAATACTGGTTTTTCAACCACATTTATATAATAGTATCTAACTTTCTTTTTGGGCCTCATCATCTTACATACGGCTGTGGGGATTTTCTGAAAAGGACACCCGTGGAGAACGCAAAAGGTACACAGGTGTGGTTTTAGTCAATAAAAGACTGACACGCCCTCCCGCCCCACCCTATACTGGTAGATGTCATTGGATGATTTCTAACCTTAAAAAAATACATCTTCAAATAATCAACCCTTTGTTTTTTTGTTTCCCTTCATATTTATTGCTATTCATACTTCAACTGTCCTCACGACACGTGATTAAAAACCAGAATGTGTCAACACACAAAAATTGGATTTTTAAATCAAACCAAACTTGATAAAGTACATTTTAATACAAGTGCAGAAAGTTTGTCATTGCGAGGTGGAATTCGCACGAGCCGTAGGCGAGTGTGTTATGGAACCGAGGGCTGCAGTGACAAATTTGCACGTGTGTCAAACGACTTTTTTCAATACACTTACGAAAAAATGAACAAACGGGGGTTGACCGGCGACTGACGGGGGTCGACGCGCGCCCAGCCTGATGCGATACATGTAATAACATTGTGGCGGGGCACGCGCTATTTCAGCACCAGAGCGGAAAACAGTCTATTGCGTGCCTAAAAGCGGTGGGATAAGAGCGGGTTTTCGAGTAAGTGTATTGAAAAGTTAGTTTTATTTGATGATATCTTTCTTAGCACTTACTAAGAAAATACATATGAAGTGTAAAGTTACGTGGCTCGCTAATAATTACCAGACTTAAGCGATAAAGCACGCGTTGGAACACGTTGCTCAGTGTTCGATGGTTTACTTTGGTATGAGTATGAGAGAGAGAGCCATGCACATTATATTTTGAATATGGTTTTCTGTGTTGAAATTTTTAGAAAGCAAACGAGTCCAAGTTCTAGTTGAATCTACTTTCTAAAAGTGACAATGACTATTATTGAAAATCAAGTTATTTTTCGATCCTTTTCAAGAAGAACATCGTAAGCGACAATATACGTTTTTTTGCAAAAATAGGTTTTCTATTCCTTATTTGAAAAGTGTTTACAAAAAGAATTATGTTAGTAGCAACTATTTTATTAAATCAGTAGTTATATGAATGATATAAGTTACAAAATTGATTTGCCCATTACATAATTATTTACTATATGAACTTTAAAAGTGACTTTGAACCCTGAGTGTGTTTCGGTTTTTCTTCTCAAGGTAGTCAGCTAGGAAATACCGGCCTCATCTAGTTTAAAATGACAAAAAAAATTAACGTATTAAATTGATTTTTTAAACGTCGTTACGATGACGCAACGCTTACGATGCATGATGTTCTTCCTAAAAAGGGTAGATAACGATGTATGAGCTTCTTTTCCTGCCAAGGCTGCAGGATTGTTCGAAAGACCCTTTACATTCTAGAACGTAAATAACCACTGAAGGTACACACGTGAGTTTCAGCTAGTAAAAGCCACCCTCTCACTTCACTTAGAGCTGTGGGAGAAGTTTTTTCTCCACATCTATCACACAACGCCGTCTAGTCTCAAGCTAAGCATTAGTCTCGAGCTTGTGTTATGAGTACTAGACAACTGATAAACCTGCTTATTTATTTTTAAATACATACATATTATAGATAAATTACACCCAGACACAGAACAAATAATTGTGCTCATCACACAAACATTTGTCCTGGGTGGGAATCGAACCCACGACCCCCGGCATAGCAGTCAGAACCACTAACCACTAGACCAACAGGTCAGTCAAAGTAGTTATTAAAACTTTTGTCAATCATTTTGCCTAAAGTCAAACAGATACCATATAACGGTAAGCGTAGCTTCATACCTACCCGCAGCTAGATAGGCCAAGAGATGTCAGCAAACCGTAGGAGCCTAGCTGAGCCGATGCTCACTTGGGCCGCAGAGATTTTTTGAATAGGAAACTGGTGATACTAGAACGCATAGGGCAAGGACACAGGTGTAGAGAAGCCATTGGATGATTTTCCACCTCAAAAAATAGCTAGATAGGCCAATGACCGTGGCCTTGAAAAGATGGGCGAGACAGATTTGTGAAACACTTATAAATTCAGTAAAAATACAATCCTTTTTGGACAAAAAACTAACTTTTTAAAATAAAACATTTAAAAATCTAGTCACGTTTATACTTCAATACTGAATTACTTGTTCAAGTTGAAAACAGCAAAAAAATGCTACACAATCATTTTCAAGTGCTGACTTAAATCTTTTCAAAAGCTCCAAAATCCAAATTGATTTTAAACTATCGAGTTGTAATCCGATGTTCGTTCGATTATTAATTTGTCTGTATCGAGTCACTGATCAAAGAGGTATACCAATTAGGGATCGTAAATGATAATCTCTGGATTAGTTATAATATTAATCATACAGAATAGAATCCTTTGATGTACATTGTGTCTGTAACAGAATAGTTTCGAATATTTAAACGATTTGTTTGTTGTAGAGAAGGTTTTTGACACGAATGTCGGGCATAGCATAGCATAGCATAGCATAGTTGGCCTTATAATGTTCCCACTGTTGGCACTCAGGCCTCCTCTCTGGGAGAAGCATAGTTTTTGTTAAATTAATATGGTTATTTTTAGTAGTAAAATAAATGTGTTTTTTAAACACATTTACTTCATAAAACGAAGCTGTTAAAATATAATTACAGCCAAAATGCAACAGAATGGCCATTCCGGCTTTTATATAATTGATGTGTACCAAATTTTATTTCATATGTAAGTAAATAGTTCGTATTAGGCACTATTTTTAAGAACCTTAAAAAGCATAAAAATGCAAAAAATATACATTTATAACGTTGTTAAAATTCATCAGCGGGCAATTTTTTACGTTTTTGGCTCGTAAGAGTATTTTTTCTTATAATTTTCAAGAAACTTTATGATGCAAATGAAAATTTTGATGAAATTTTTTACTTTCAAATTCTCATATCTGTTGCAATCTAAAAATAAAAAATTGGAGACTAGTGTTATTTTTTTTAATGTGTCAAATAAATCTTCTTTCTTTCTGTGACATACTTTTGTTAAATGTATTCACTTTTGTACTGATATTTTAGTTGTAAGCAGTCAATAAAATTTACACATATTAGATGAAAAACAAATCGTTGAGAAATAAAATAAAAACAAAGAGTAGAAGACGCTACTCAATAAACAAAAGACGATAGTAAAACTTTCAGTTCCACTAAGAGTTCTCTAAAAAACAACTACTTAATTCAATCTCTCCCACCAACCAAATATTTAACATAATGACTTGCTACTTCTCACATAACGCCGTCTTTCCTTGCAAGCAACCTCGAAGATAACACCGTGCTCCAGAATTAATTAGTTAACTAAAAACTTCACTCGTTACTTAACCCATAAAATAAGTACAGAAGGTTGGCTCCATACAGTGAGTGAAAACACACACACACACATATTAAGATGTAGGTACAAGTACCAGTCGCTATACTCCATTCGCGTTAAGATTAGTCATGTAAACAAAGCTTTTTTACTGTTCGTTCAACCGGTTTTGAATTCTGTTCCCTAGGCATAAGGATGACATTAAAAGCAAAACAATGGTTACAATACCAACTATTTACGGCAGCCGCCTTTTATCATGACACCAACGCAATAAAATACGAAGCAATAATGTTATCAAAGGAAGAGGCTGCACGTGCACACGCAAGGGAGCGGCCCTCACGCCCCAGGCGCCGGTATCCCGATCCCGATTTCGGGCCACCGTAGGCGCGGGCTCACCGTCCGATCGTCTGGTAACCGTCTGAACCGAGCCCAAGTCGTCGACGGCGCATTCCACGCACGTCAAAGAGATGTCAGCAACCCGTAGAGGCCCAGCAGGGTCGAAGCCCACTGGGACCAAGGGCCTGCTTCTAGGCAACGAAGGAAAAGGAGTGGGGTTTTAATCAGTAAAAGTCTGACACGGGAGGGTCCGCTCCGCCCAAATCGGGAGATATCAATGGATGATTTTCCCACTGAAAAAAAAAAACGCAAAAAAGTCAAAATCGTTTGAACTGACAGTAAAAAAAGGTTTGCTTAAACGTCATATGGAGTAGAAGTGCGCTTGCACTTGTAGTACGTGAAACGTGTCTCTATGGGCACAGTATAAATATATGGAACAGTACGGAAACTACCTACAAATGTTCGAAACGGCTCACTCACACAAACTTAGGCATCGACGAGACTCCTAAGCGGCATTCGCTACTGAGAGGACCGCGAAAAACGCTTAGGAGTCTCGTCTTTGTGTGAGTGTGCCGTTTCGAATATTTGTAGGTAGTTTCCGTACTGTTCCATATATCTATACTGTGCTATGGGCGTCTGTTTTCGTTAGTTGTATAGAGCTAACCTTTTGTATTTGTCTATTTTGTTTTATCTAGAGTAGTCCAAGCAGTTTGGGTGGTAAACAAGATTTAAATTTAAATGGAGGACAGTTTGGGGTAGATACTGAGTTTTATTTTGTTTTTGGTAGAAGAGAGCAGTTTTGATAAATTCATGCGCAATTTTCTTAGGGCTTTTGTAAGATATGTAGCAGAAGACTTGAGGCTCTCAATATAAATATATTGATTAGTACAGAATGATATTAAAAAAAACAGGGCGGTCATATCTGTTTTTGAATGTACGCTTTGGAATGTGCAATTAGCATTATTTCTATGATTGACTGTCTTCTTGTCAATTCAAAACTGCCTTTAAATGATTTATCCCCTCGAGTGCCGATTGTACATACGTCTGTACAACTTAAATGACCTTGAAAAACGCTTAGTTGTCGTTTTGTACATACGTTTGTACGAAATTAAAAGCCTAAAATTTTGGTTTCTATATCTTTGTTTATCCTAGAAAAATCCAGAAAAAGTTTTTTTTGGGGGATTTACGTAAAAACGCGCAATTACGTAATAATAATACCCCTTTGGTGCCGGAGGGGTTAAATATGTAATGAATGCTTAGATTTTTCGAACGAAGATGTCAATTCTGGGTCCACCTTTCAAAAGCGTGTGTTACATTGTAAGATTTGGAACTTGACTATACTGACTTTTATTAAACTCAAAATTTGATATCCAAAGATATAACACACATACCTGTTAATAATATTCTACAACTTACACACAACGAACTTGTCTTATGAGTACTAGACAATTGATAAACATACTTATATATTTCTAAATACATACAATATGTTATAGATAATTTACACTCAGACACAGAACAAAAGATCATGCTCATCGCACAAACATTTGTCCTGGGTGGGAATCGAACTCACGACCACCGGTAAAGCAGTCAGGGCCAGTAACCACTAGACCAACAGGCCATTCAAAATGGAAGTGAAGTTGGGATTATTGGAAGGTGGACCCAAATTTCATAGAAACCCTGGCATCTTCCTTTACCAGATTTTTTCCATTATGATATTATTCAAGCTTAGCAATATTGTAGAGATAACATCTACCAAATTCTAACTTGTTTGCTAGCTAAAAAGGCGTCAGATTTTTTGGCTGGTTTTCATCAAATTTTCGCATATTATATAACCTAACCCGCTATCAGAGCAACAAATATTCTTCTTCTAGTATGAAAATACCTACACATATTCATCCCTTTAGATAAAACCCACCAACCGATAAATGCTGAATCAGCCTTCAATCTCGTAAGTTAGTACGTAAACAGTTGTTGATAAATTAGACTGTTTTTCAATTCACGCTGAATCGTATGATAGTGAGGGTAATTTCTCATGCGATATCTTTATTCTTTATTTTTTATTGTACACTCAACTTTTATGAAACAAACAAAACGGAACAGCTGATGTACACAGACGAGCTTAACCCACAATTGGGTTTTCTTACAGCAAACCTTTTATAAATGAGAGAGAGAGAGAGAAAGGGGAATGAAACTTTTGCCATACATTGCTGGCATATATTTTTTTTTTTCGCCAAAAGTGAAACCTAGGCCATATTTTAAAGGACTGTATGAGAAATCAATAGCAAAAAGAATTATGTCTACCAACTCTAACCAAATGAAGTTAGAGACTATTTTTAGGAGATTGCTATAGTTTTATTATCAGGCGTTATTTTTCTTAAATAAAAACACTTCATGTCTGATATTTTAAGTTTCTCATTGTTAAGTATAGTTTTGGCTTCGGTGTTTATGGTGGGTACGCATTAAATAGTGTCAATCTCTATCGCAATACTAACGCGTATTTTTTCGATTTGTTTATCACTTTTTTTTTATTTTTTTGACTAGTTTTAGTGATGAAAAACAACGAGCGTGAAAAAATTATAACAGTAATAACCAACTTAACCTATTTTATCAATAACAACCTCAAAATATTTTACCTAATATATTTCCATTTCATTATAATATAAGGAAAATAGGTAACGCCTAACAAAAATATACTACCATTGCTTCTGTAGATATCTTCGTTCGGTTTAAAAACCTGGTTCTTTTTGCTATTGATTTCTCGTATTGTCCTCTATTATATAACCTGTGTTTTATTTCTGGCGAAAAGAAAAAAGAAAATCATACCAATAGTTGGCTTTTGCACTTGAGGATAATTATAAAACACAAAACCGTGCTACACCCTAGAGTAGTCATTTGATGACATCCCATCTCAAAAAAAAGCTAGGTAGGCCAATTACCGCGCCTTGAAAAGATGGATCAGACAGATTTGTAAAATACTTAGAAACTCAGTAAAGTTAATGGATCCAACCAACATAACATAATTATATTGGTACCTACTACTGTCTAAGAGAATCATACATGCAAATCAGAATTACTCAATTAACTAAATGTATTATCTATATTGTTCATGTAAATCTATCAGATATGACTTGTCTTTGTTAACTACTCAAGGTTTAACAACAGGAGGCTATTGAATTGATTAGTGGTAATGAGACTAATTATAATTAGTAGATAAAGGGTTCAATGCTGTGTTGCGTGATTGTTTGAAAGAGATACCGCGGCCAAAAACAAAACGGAGCGGAACAAAAGTAGATTTTAGTCAGTAAATGACACTCCCTCTCGCTTCACCCAGTGTGGGAGAAGTTATTTAAATATTTTCCACCTTAAAAAAGGGCGTTTGTGGCGAATAGTTACAATTTGATGAAGTGGAACTGATGAAGAAGACCAGAAATAGCCAACGGAACTTCATATTCACATAATAATATATATCACAATGAAGATAGTTAAGCGACTATGACAATACAAATAAATAATTTATGGTTCTGAAAAGTTATGTTGAAAATGGTATCATCAAAGTGACCTGATGATGATTATGGAGCCGGAAGACAGGCCCCAGAACTCTGTACCTAATTAATCAATGTATCCTAGCCGTGTTAGGGCTTATCAGAATTGTCATGAAATGCAGTTTGGCTTTGAGGTACTATCGAACTGATTTGATGATGGAGCTGGAAGGTGGATGGTAGACACAGGAACTTCATAATAAAACAATGTAACCTGGCAGTGTTTGGGTTAATTGAAATTGTCATGAGAAATAGGCACTCTGGTTATACATAAATGTATCGCAACTAAAAAGTGTGAAATAAAAAACTTAAGAATATTTTTTTTGTAAAAAGTTTATTTTTGCTAAGGTTATGAAACCCTAAATATTGTATTAAATTTACGGTTTTTTCATTTACTTGCGCTACATGTTTCAAGCCTAATTTTATGTTTTTCAAAATCAACAGGAAGTCCCCTGAATTGATTCCCTTGCGAGCAATAAAATATGTGCCATGAACGGAGTGCAAACGGCCTCTGATATCTCCACGGGTTCCTGAGACGAACACCAAAATCATCTGATAAGAATTTCGTTTTTACAGAATATTTCTTTTTAGGTGGGAAATCATCCATAGAGTTCTCACGCTCTAGAGCGGAGTGGAAGGGTGTGTCTGACTTTTACTGACAAAACCCACACCTATGTTTCTTCTTTGCCTTGCGGTCCAGGACTCCGAGGGCTCCCTTTCGGACAACCCAAGGCTCCAGTAGGTTTCGTTTGTGCCGAATAAGGGACGGATCCCTAAAAAGGAACATCCAAAACACAAAGTAAACAACAATATTTATGTTCCGAAATTGTTCTCTGACAGTAGGAAACAGACGATATAATTTTTCTAAGTATTTATAACTAGGTGGTAGCCGCGACTTTGTCTGCGCAGGATTAGAATTTCGACTACCGTAGCTTATTTTCTTCTTCAAGGTCAAAAGGTCAAAAGTCACTTGACACTTATCGTTATATTTTGGACAATTTACACAATATCTTTATAAATTATAGCCTATGTGTTATACTGAAGTACATGCTATATTACTGTAAATTTTAATTAAAATCCATTCAGTAGTTTTTGCGTGAAAGAGTAACAAACATCCATAGATACAAACTTTCACGTTTATAATATTAGTAGGATGGTTTCTAAAAATCAGTACAGTCCATTTTAAAAAGTTTTTATTCGAAATAATTTCGTGAAAACGAGCTACGGCGTATTAATTAAATGAAAACCTGTTTGTAGTACCTACGCATGGAAAATTATTTCGAAGGGAAGAACAAATATAATTAATGCTCACCTCAATTTAACAAACCATGTGAAATTGAGGTGAGCGTTACATAATATTTGTTTATTTTTTAATTGAGGACAATGGGGATTCCATTGTTATTGGAAGAAGAGTATTTTCAGAATCTTCTTCTGCCTCGCCTTTGTCCCGTTACGCGGGGTCGGCTTTCCCAATTATGCGATGCTATTTATGTCTATCTCGAACGTCTTGTTCGTGAAGTCCCAATACTCTCATGTTTTTCTGGACATTTGACAGCCAGGTTGTTTGGGGCCTTCCTCTTCCCCTCTTTCTTGTAGCGATGCAGAGGCACTTTTTATCAAGAGAATTTTCACAATGACTTTTTAAATAATAATAATATCTGGGTTATTCCCAGAGGTCCATAATTCTATTGTTCTTCTATTCCCATCGGGTCCATGAAAAATTTTAGTGTTTTAAATGTTTATTTATCAACTCCCAACGGGTCCACGAGATGAGCCGATACAGAAAGAAAATATTTAATATTTTAAAATGTCGTGTACCCGTTGGGAAGTAATGTATGAATTTAAATTTTTCGAGAACAGTAGACTCTTGGACCTCTGGGAACAACCCTAATATCCCACTAATTTTCACACAACGCCATCTAGTCCGAAACTAAGCAGAGCTTGTGTTATGAGTACTAAACAACTGATAAACATACTTTTATATTTCTAAATACTTACATATTATAGTTAAATTACACCCAGATACAGAACAAATGATTGTGCTCATCACACAACCATTTGTCTTGGATGGGAATCGAACCCACGACCTACGGCATAGCAATCAGGGAATTAATTTACGAATAATAATATGATTCAATTTATGATTGAGAGCAGTGGTGGCCGAGTGGTAACGGCCCCGACTTACGAGTTGTAGATCGCGGGTTCAAACCCAGCCAGGCGCATTACTTTGTGTAATTTATTTCATCACCACTGCTCTCAAAACGGTGAAGGAAAACATCGTGAGGAAACCGGCATGTCCTAGAACCAAAAATTCGAAGACATGTGACATCCACCAACCCGCACTGGGCCCGCGTGGTGGATTACGGCCCATTCCCTCTCCTAGAGAGGAGGCCTGAGTCCCAACAGTGGGAACATTATAAGGCCGACTATGCTATGCTATATGATTCAACATGGACGAGGAATTAAATACTCATTATTTAATTCATCGATGGTACGGTGGGTGCAGCTGTAGTTGAGCGAATGGCTGCTGCATGATTGCAAACATGATTTCTTTCTTTTTTCTAAGCCCGCTAAAAATATAAGCACATAAAAATTAAAAACTATCAGTAAAATTATTCTATGTAAAGTAAAGTTTTACAAGTCAAGTTTGTATCAAAATTCATTGCAGTTACCGCTAATATTAAATGGTGGCTGTGGAAAGTTGACCTAGATAATTTGCAGAGCAATTAGGGTTAGTAACAATTTTGTCAACGACCAACGTACGCGTTGAAAGTGAGCATCTGGTTTTATTTATTAATTTGTGTCTAATCAAGCATTTAAAAGCGAAAATAACAAATACATCGTCACCTCGAATAATTGCTCTTATATATAATTGAACTAGCTTTTGCCAGCGGTTTCGCTCGCGTTAAAGTAGTTTTCTCCATACAAACTTTAGATCTTCGTTTCATTCCTTTAGGGGGTGAATTTTGGTAAATCCTTTCTTAGTGCTCGCCTACGTCATAAAATAAAACCTTGTGAAAAATTTTATACTCATAGTTCCAGTAATTTCGGCTATGCGTTGATATGTCAGTCAGTCAGTTTATTCTTATATTTCGTGGCCAGATCTTAGAAAGTGATCACTTCATGAATGGCCAAGTAAAACTGGCCAGCACCCCTAGCCAAGTTGATAATCTGCAATTGTTAACGCTAGTCGAAAACTAATCAAATGTATGGGAATGACATCATCTCAACGTTAAGTCACGTGGTAAGAACAAACGAATAGAAAATTCGTAGCCAAGTTCACATCGTTCAAAATGGTAGAATGAATTGTTATCGTTTCTACAATGTTCAGCGCTACATCCTTTGATATTGTAGAACGACAGTGTAGAACGAGCGGCCGACTCAGGTGCGACAACATGGCTACAAACTTATCGTTTTCTATAATTGCTGATAACTAGACGTTACCGATTGGAGAACGGAGGTTGACACGAAACGGTTGTAACTTGGCTACGGGGGATGATCGTTTTAAACGTAAAAGTTTGATGATATTTCAATCTTCGTTTAAGCGCAAGAATGTGGCCTCTTTATAAGGCAGGGTCTGCCTAATAAGGAGGCTACATTCTTGCGCAAAATGGCTGAGAATCCGTCTGTACGCGCCTCCATGTACACGGATGCGCTGCAAAAATGTGAAAGCCGTATGGGGAAAATATTACTTTCTTCCTGAATTGCGTATATATGAATATTTGTGTTGGGATGCTGTGATAGCACAATATATTACATAAGTAAGTTATATAATAACAGGTAATGCTATAAACAGGAGTCACAAACATGATATTATTCTGTTAATTTAAGTCGAGGATTGGTTAGGGTTACCATGTATTGTGAGAAAAAACCAGGCCTTTTTGAATAAAGATACCAACAGAGTAATCCTAGATCCTATGTGTCACTGTCGACTGTAAATTATCGTAAGGAGTATATGGGTCTCAGTAATAAATGTATACTTTATTGTACACCAAGATAATAAATAGTACAATTTGAGCATTAAATTTAAAAACATACCATTGGCGACCTTATCACATTCCGCGATCTCTTCCAGGCAATCTGGAATGGACAGAGATTGTCTGGACACAAAATGGGAGGTTGGGGTTTATTGAATAAAAAGGAAATAAAATGCAAAATAAGAAAAAAAAACTCGTAACGAGGACTCGATGGAACGATTGGTGGTGCGAGGGAAAGTTGAGGGTAAAAGATCATGTGGATCACCGCTCTCAAACACGGTGGATGGACCCCATCAAATCAGTGACACACTGCAGCTTTAATGAAAACTCCCAACACAGAACTGCATGACGTCGTATCGCGAGAGAGGCGGTGACGCAGGACTCGACCGAGACATGACCACGACCACTCTGTCAAGAGTGTGTGACTGAGAAGAAGAAAATGCAAAATATTATCTTATTTCACAAAATAGAGAGAGATTTCCTCAAAGACAGAATTTAATTGAAAAATAGTATCTATTGTCCTTACTGTAAATTGAGTATTGACCAAAATTTTAGGGTTTCTTTTCTACATTTTTCTCCAAAATTCAGCTACTAGTTATGAAGAAAACCTGGATGTTATACACAGTCATAAGTAATTTATTTCAAAATGACATACGCGTGCATTATTTATGGGTATAACTTTGGACCAAAGGGAATTTCTGCAAAGGAAATCCGTGGTCCTAGATCGCAAAGGGCAACTGAACCAGAACGGTGTGGTTTTCGTCACTGGATGATTTTCCACCTCAAAAAAATAATGGATAAAATGCCCACGTTTTTCTCCAAACAGTTTATTAAATTCAAACTTCAAAGCCATATAAACGAGTTCCGAATCTCGTGTCGATTTAAACGTTAAAAGTTAGATTAACAAACTTGATAATTAAATTACGTGGGTTCTTCTTCTTAAAGGAAAAGTTTGGATGCAACTGATTCCTATTTCAAAGTAAGTTAATTATAAGAAACAGGGTGAAGCTCAAGGGAATAATATCAATCAGAAAGAAAATGAGTTATGTAAGTAAGGAGGTAACAGAAATGATTACTCTATATAAGTTTGGCAATAGTCGTCATTCAAGATCAAGAAAATTTTCATGATTCAAGTCTTGAATAGAAGACAGTGGACAGTAAAAAGTGACAAAGGCAATTGTACAGAAATAGGAATTACAAGGCGCGAGCGTGTCGTCAGTTATTATCGCTAGTGAAGCGTGTTGGACCCGTTTGTGTCGCCCACGCAGCAGCCCGACGAATGGCAAAGGTACCCGAACAGTGATACATTTTGTTTATTTGTTGGAACTAATTAAATACAGAAACAAAAAAAAAAACACATAACTAGTTAAAACTACAATAAGGTAATATTATTGCGTTAATGTAGTTATAATTCAACAGATGCAATAAATAAAGCAAACAACTTTTTTGTTAACGTTGGTAAAAACTTAGCTGAAAGAACTTTCAACTCTAGTATCATTTCCCAACACAACTCTACCACGACATCCTCCGCATTAAAATCTTTTGTTTTATTCGATACAGACGTTAACGAAGTAGTCAGAATTATAAGCGGGCTTAAGGATGTTTGTGCCACTGGGTGGGATGACATACCTAATAATATTCTTAAAACATTTAAATACCTACTCGCCCCTCCTTTAACCCACATCTTCCAACTTTGTTTATCTAAAGGTATATTTCCAAAACTACTTAAAAAGGCTGTGGTCACACCTGTATTCAAATCTGGAGATAAAACCAGTGTGAACAACTACAGACCCATCTCAGTGTTAACAGGCCTCTCTAAAGTTTTAGAAAAAATTATTAACAGTAGATTGATAAAATATCTAGAAGAAAACAGACTACTATCAGATAGTCAATTTGGTTTTAGGGTTAAAAGATCAACTAACCAAGCAGTCCACAATTTGACTAACTATATTACTACTAACCTAGATAATGGCATGCACACAATTGGGATTTTTCTAGACCTTGCCAAGGCCTTTGACACTATTACTTGTTTTTTACTTTTGCACAAGCTTGAATCACTTGGGATATGAGGTAAACAACTTTTACTATTTTCTGACTATCTCAGTGATCGTCATCAATGTGTAAAAATAGGTCAGTATACCAGTTTTGATCTTAGAAATAGCTGTTTTGGCATTCCACAAGGTAGCATTTTGGGGCCCACATTATTTTTAATCTACATAAATGAACTATGCAGCCTGTCGCTCCAAAATGGTGTTATAATGTTATATGCGGATGACACCGCTCTATTGTTTTCAGGTAAGTCAAGAGTTGAGGTGTATGAATATGCCCAAAATGGTTTTGACATTGTTACTAAGTGGCTCCAGAAAAATCTCCTAACATTAAACGCAGATAAAACAAATTACATTTTATTTACAATGAAAAATGCTAACATACCGCTTAATAACCTAAACATTCAAGCACATATTAACTGCACGTATGCTGACACTGCATGCCCTTGCCCGACTTTAGCCAAAGCTGACCATTTAAAATATCTAGGTGTCACGATTGACTCAAATCTAAATTTCCGTAAACATATCGAGTTGCTGTGTACGAGAGTGCGCAAATTAATATATGTTTTTATAAATAAATTAATAAAACAGATCTATTTAGCTTTATGTCAATCCATTCTTACATATTGCATAACTTCTTGGGGTGGTGCGGCCAAAACAATTTTACTTCCGTTAGAGCGTGCTCAAAGAGCAATTCTTAAGGTACCTTTCGCCCTTTTAGATTTCCGACGCACCAGCTCTATGTAATGTGCTAACAGTGCGGCAATTATTTATTTTAAACATAGTACTACACCAGCATACGGCACTTCCTTTCGACCCTCTACCTTCTGACAAGAGAAGGAAGGACTTGGTTTGCATAAAGCCTCAAACCAGACATGCCTTTACTAAGCGTTTTTACGTGTTCTTAGGACCATTTCTATATAATAGGCTTAACAAAGTACTAAGTCTCTATAGTGTAAGGTATAAAAAATGTAGTAAGTAGTAAGATTTTGTCAGAATATTTAGTGAAACTCAATTACACAGACACAGAACAACTTCAATTCTTCAGAAAACATTACAATTCCGAATCACGATTAATTGCACCTTTAATAATATTTTAGTTTTAGTATATTTTTAGGCACTATAATTGTATGGGAAACCTTATTACTGTTGGCTTAATGTTAATTTTTTGTAATCGTTAATTGAATAAAATTTTATTATTATATTTATTTATTTTTTAATTAGTTAAAACTGACGATTGTGATTATGTTGTTACATAAATCTCAAAAATATATTTTTTAACTTTGTATCCCATATATTCAAAACTCTTGGCTACCCTAATGTGGCCGTCAAGTTAAATACGTATTACCTCAAACATATTTAAGGGAAATTTTAACTATGTTTGCGCCAGTCGTGTTTCGAGCCCAAATTATTAGGGTAGTTGATACAAGAGTAAAGATGTCACTCCATAGCGGACTTTGGCTAAGCTACGTACGTGCGCTAAGCTTCGCTTTGCATAAAAATGCATACAGCATCGTACACTTATACCAGAGCTACGCTACACATAAATGGGTTTCTAAAAAACAAAATAAATCGCGGAGCTGACGTGGCAAACCGGTCCGAGCAAATCCTACGAAAGCAGTAGACCTCAGAACATGAAATGCCGCACCATATTAATAACATCTGTGTGTGTATAATTGCGTTGAGCACGATCTATGTAGCCACATATGAATTAAAAGATAAAATCGTATATCGCCGTATCATAGTCCTCCGCAATTACAGTACAAAAATCAAGTATGTGGCAGTTCCCCGGACCAGACGCAACACCGGTTTGGTCAGAGGATCATCCTTTTGAATGGAAGTTACGGGACTTTACGCATCTATAAAAAAATTTGACTGTCATTAAATAATAATATTAAAAATGTTACCAACACTGACGACGTAAGTACTAACTGCATGAGAAAACTTTATTGCCGTTGTGCAACCTCTAAATACCGATTATGGTGATTTTTGCTATATGAATGAACACTGTGCATGAGTGGTATCAAGAATTCGAGCAAAGTCAAATGCAAATTGAAAATTAAAAAAAAACATGAAACACCCAAATTTGAATTTTCAAAAACTCCTTCTCAGTGCTCGCTTACGTCACAAAATAAACCCTTGTGCAAAATTTCACGTTCCTCGTTCTAGTACCTAGTTTCGGCTGTGCATTGATATGTTAGTCAGTCAGTTTCTCCTTTTTTATATATGTAGATAAAGATACTCGAAAGAAAAAACGGTGAAGGGTGTTTTAGCGAGTGCAGATGCACTTCCACATAAATAGAAAGTTTTAACTGTAGTCAGATAGGTAGGTAGGAAAAATACAATAGGAGCTTAAAATTAATGGTCTGTAAAAATGAGCGGTCTTGTTTACTAAAAGCGACTTTTTACAAATAAACCTTCACCGCCTCTAGCAACTATGTCGTGGCTTCTTCGTGGTGGATGATTGACCTTACTAAGCTCAGTATGTTTCGCAACTATTTCGATATAAACCTGTAGGTGTTACCCTAAATCAAGGATTATATTCAGAGGTCAGGAGAGGTCAAATTAGTTATATTATGAGTAGAGGGACACGTGTATTTCGGGTTCACTGAGAAGTGGGAAGAAGGTGGGGTGGATATATCAACTGGCGTTTTTCAGACTACGTAGGACACAATTTTTTTTTTTTTTGTTAATGATAGGCTCGCGTTTGACCACCATCTCACCTGTTGGTAATTTCCGAGAAAAGGTTTTCCCTGACATACCTTTTCTCGTGGCCGTACGAACTTACCTATTTAGGTAACTTTTTATTCATTGAAAATTTTTTGAAGGCTGAAAATACTGATAAATACAAAATAGTTTTACCAATGGATCAACTCAAGAAAGGGATAAAAAGCTGGGCAAGTGCGAGTCGGACTCGCGCACTTTACAGTTCCGTACAAACTTACCTATAAAAACAGTTCAATTCCCGAATTGAGTTACGAAGATTTTTCCGAATCGCAAAAGTATTTTTTTTTATGACATAACTACAAATTTACAGTTTTCAGATTTTTTTTCTATACTTGTGTTATTAGTCATGCTAAATTTCAGGATCAAGGTCAATGGGAAGTGCCCTATGAATTTTGATTCCCTTGAGAGTCTCGATACACGTTTTTTGCGACATAAACGTCCGTATCTTTTTTCCGTTAACTCAGATGTTTAATTTTTTACAGCTTTAAGGGACCGCAGACGTGAGTATATAGTTTTAATTTCAACTCGATACCTCCACGCGTTCCCGAGATAAAGGGTCTTGACAGACAGACAGACAAACAGACAGACTGAGAGACAGACAGACGGACGGACAACAAAGTGATCCTATAAGGAATCCGTTTATTTTTCTTTTTGAGGTACGGAACCATAAAAAATGAGTGCCATTTTTGGTCTTGATTGGGGTAATTTTTTAGCAATGTAAGGAGACAATTTTTTTTGTTTGGGGAATAGGCCCACCATAAATTGTGGCGTATAGCAATGAAATGCACGTTAGTTTATTCCTTATGATCTCTAGATTACATTGGTAATATTAGCAAAACTTTATGTAACTGGAGTACCGTGAAATACGACAGTCAAAACATGACTCTCATAATGATAATAACCTAAAATCTCACAAGAGCGATTGTCTAATGAGTGGATAGGTCTCCTTGGTATTTTAAATTAAAATAGTGTACTGTTCAATAATATACAGTACTAGCTGTGCCCCGCGGTTTCACCCGCGTTTTTCTCGTTTCCGTGGAAATACCGAGATAAATATAGCCTCCCTCAATAAATGGACTATTGAATATTTAAACAGTTTTCATATCAGATCAGTATTTCCCGAGATTACCGCGTTCATAACAAACAATCAAACTTTTCAGCTTTTTATTATTAAGAAAAATATAAATTAAGTTAAATTGTATAAGTCGCAGGCAATAGCTGTCTATCTGTTCGACATTCAGCCAGACACATAAGAATTACGACTATAGGCGGGAGTGTCCGTCCACTTTAAACTGGGTTAAAATATTATTTTAAAGTACTTCTGAGTAAATTATATTTTTTGTTTTATTTTCTTGTGGCAGAAGAATATATTGATTGTTTCCGCAACCTGATCTTGACAACGCGACATATAGTTGGCCGTGCGAAGAACAGTCTTGCCGTAAATCTAATCCTACATATTTAAATGTTTGCCCCTGTGATTTATTTATCGTTACGGCAAAAGATAATTTAATTGGGAATTGGACTCTTTTAAAATGAAAAGGCAAATCATTTGGAATCATTGGGATCCGAGGTATAAGTACTGTTTGACCAACCGCTGGGCCAGTCAAAACTGTTGCAACGATCACGTTATTGCGAAGAAATTTAATCTGAAGTCGAGTCCCGTTACATAAATTTGGTGGCTTAAGATTTCTAAGTAAAATAATTGGGGCACCAATTTTTAACTTGAGAGAATGTGGGGGGAGGCCACTCGGGTTTAAAGAATTAAGAAATTCCTGTGGATAATGGAATGCATCTTCTTGATCTCATCAACAAATATATTTCGAAAAAGATTATTACAGGATTTTATGTTGATAAAAACCTCTATGGCCCATAACTCATTAATAGGTACCAACTCTTAACATCTTACACACGTGATAACTTTTAAACAAAATATCCGATTGAGATGAAACAGAAAGTATTTTACTTCTACATAAATACTCTTGATAACATAATGCTTAATTTCGATAAAGATTAATATTACGATACATATTTAACGTAGTTTTTTTTTCTTCAGACGATTTAATAATTATTTTGAACACAAAATCGGTTATTGTGATTAAACCATGATAGATAGATATATGTTCTTGCGGACTTTTTTGTAGGTCTTAATGGGATCTACAAACCCGTAGTACATCATTTTGTTCTATTGTCAATAGTTTTTGCAGCGCACGCAAAAATAGGTTTTCGATTTTACACCTTGTGTTACAAAATAGCAATTTTATTACGGATCCCTAATTTCGAAAAAAAAAAACATAGCCTATAGCCTTCCTCAATAAATGGACTACCCAACACTGAAAGAAACATTCAAATCGGACCAGTAGTTCCAGAGATTAGCGCGTTCAAACAAACAAACAAACAAACAAACAAACTCTGCAGCTTTATAATATTAGTATAGATAAAACAAAGTCACGTCTGTACTACGTGACAGACTTTGATGTGATTTACACGATTTGATAGACTTATTCATGAAAATGCGTAGATGTATTCATTTCGAAATCGACAAAAGCGCGGCTTTTGCCGGCCATTGACTGTAGATATAAAATAATAAGGTGATGTGTTTTATGCTGGTTGTGTAAGGAGAAAAAAAAAACACAAGGTACATCACAAGTATTTATTACTGTTCATCATCATCATTTTCAAAGTCATCTCTTAAAAGCAGTATTTCATCTAAAAAAGATGCAGGTGGCTCAACCTCACCTTGATGCCGCGCCCAAGATAAAAACCACACTATACACATCACATATGCACAGCAGCCAACAGTGCGTCTGCCCACTAAACAATTACAACAGTCTCCAGCAAGAGCAGTATTCAACATTCCGTTGAAATCGTGCTGCACAATTGATACAACGGCTTTGTGGACTATGCATGTATCTACAGATGCCATTTTCATAAAATCTTTCGAATAAAAATACGAAAAGAACAGAAGAAACATGCAACTATCTAGTAATCGGAAACAATAATAATGTTGTCTGTAGCGGTGGGCGTTTCAACGACGAACAGTTTTCAAAGACCGTTTTTTGTTCTGCAACGTAACAACCGTTTTCCATCCTGCGACCAAACAGTCTTCGTTGCACAAACCAGTCTTCGAATTACTGTATGCGAATTGTTATCTTACTGTTAAGAAAATAAGGTCGAACATCCATTGCTTCAACTATCACACTCGTCGCGTCGTCGTTTTTAAAACCAGTTATTGCAATGAAAAATGAATTTTATGTTTATAGTCATAAAGTTCATTTTTCATTGTAATAACTGGTTTTGAAACGACGACGCGACGAGTACAGCCCCCCTAGCCAAGTTACGATCGTTTCGTTTGCGTCGAACGCCTCGAGTAGGCCACGCCTCCGATTCCTTTGTTCTAACCACGTCACTGAGCGTTGAGATGACGTCAGAACAAAGGAATCGGAGGCGTGACCTACTCGAGGCGTTCGACGCAAACGAAACGATCGTAACATGGCTAGGGGGGCAGAATTTATTACCGTCCTCAAACTAGTTGCGACAACGAACGTTTTCTGCAACTACTTCACTCAACGATAGTTTCGTCTTCAAACCTGTTGCGACGACGACCGTTTTCTGCAACCGTTTTTGTCGTCGCCAAAACGGTTACGTCTCGTCCGTCTAAAATTCGACAACGACCCACCACTAGTTGTCTGTCAGTGTCAAACTGATTGAAACTGGACCACAGAGCATCTTCAACGGGCTATTAATTACGTTTCGTTCCACGGTGATTTTTAAGTACGTTACTTGATATTTGTTTTAACCGTTAATAACAGCATTAAAAACACAGACGTCTATAGAGTAAATTAAAAACAAGTTCGCTGTACCAATTAATTATTATCTCTTGAAACGCATTTAAATCCGATGTCACCGCTGCGCACTGTAGTAACATATTTTTTTTCACGTTAAAATAAACTTGAAAACGCTCCTAAACAAGCATTTTTTGCCGTAACACTTTTTTACTATTATTTCATTATTCCGGTTAGATTTCTATATAATTTTTGGTCTGTTGATTATAATAAAATGATCGCTTTTTCCATGTGTAATATGATTAATAAACGTAACCGTTTAATAGTGGGCCCAAAAAAAATTGTCTCCTTTTATTAGTCTAGAAAGTTGTAACTAATAACAGCCATACAGCTCGATCTTCGAAGTAAGCAATGCACTACGGGAACTTTTGAAAGAGTTACCATGCTCCTAAAACACACAGAGCAAATGAAGGAACACAGGTGGGTTCTAGTCAGTAAAAGATTCAAAGCATTTTATTTCAAATAAACCATTTACAGGCACTTTTGAAATGTCATGAAGTCAGTCAGTCAGAAAAAAAAAAATGATGCTAATTGCACATTCCAAAGCGTAGATCTCTATGGAGAAGAATGTGCAAGAAACTCCATGGACACTCTTTTCAATCATGTTTTGTAATTACAAATATCTCTGTTACATGTTTCTTGTCGCTATCATGTGAGAACAATGTAAATAAAGTAAAAATAAAAACTAAATACAGATATTAAAATAGCAACTGGCAGCTAAGAGATGACCAGTCTCAACTGACAGCGCCCGTTCACGAACATGACGCCAATATTAGCACCACTCAGCTCAACCATTTTGAAGGGAACCGAATGATCCAACACATGCGCCACCATCAGTGAGACATTTGAGTGAGCATGATAAACTCTCAACTGCCATGCTGATTTATGTCAAACAAGTCCAATAGTAACACAAAAAACCATAAAATAGCTCCATGGTACTCACATTTACAAACTTTGAAAAAAATGCTTCTACATTATACAATACTTTTATTATTTAAAAAATTCAAAAAAAAAAAAAACATTTAAAAATAATAACAATAATTTCCAAACTAATCAATTTGTTCACCCCGGTGGTAGTGGAGCTGGACCAGCATTGAGCCAAGCATTTTTATCTTGAATATAATCCTCCAACTTATAATATGCCTGCCTGCATAGTGTGCGTTTAATACAAGATTTAAATTTTGTTTCATTGAGTTCTAATATTTGTGGAGGTATTTTATTATAACATTTCAAACAGTACCCCATGAAAGAAAACGCCACTTTAGCCAGTCTGAAACCTGGTTGAACTAATTGGTCCCTATTTCTTGTAACATAATTATGTCTATCGCCTCTTTTGCTAAAAAGATGAAGATTTTTTCTAACGTGCATGATGTTTTCATAAATATATTGACAAGGCACCGTCATGATATTAATATCCTTAAACAGTTCCCTTAGAGAATCGCACCGGCGAAGATTGTAAATAGCTCTGATGGCTCTTTTCTGTAGTATAAAAATTGAGTCGATGTCTGCAGCCCGTCCCCATAGTAAGATACCGTATGACATGATACTATGAAAATAACTAAAATAGACTAGTCTAGCGGTATCAACATCCGTAAATTGGCGGATTTTTCTAACAGCATATGCAACTGAGCTAAGCCGTCCTGCAAGAGATGTTAAATGAGGACCCCATTGTAGCCTAGAGTCAAGCGTTATCCCCAGGAAAACAGTTTTGTCGACAATTCAACTTTTGACATTCGGTAAGGAAAATCTTATGCATTTAGTTTTTTTCCCGTTTAAAACTAGATTATTAGCAGTGAACCAGTTTTGGACCTGCAGTAGTGCGTTATTTTCGTCGTCAAGATTATTAGTCCTTCTATTTATCTTAAAAATCAAAGAAGTGTCGTCGGCAAACAACACCATATTAAGTTTATTTTGCAACAAATAGGGTAAATCATTAATATAAACTAAAAATAAAAAAAGACCCAAAATTGAACCTTGGGGTACCCCCATTTTCACATTCAATCCCGACGAATTGACACCGTTTATTTGAACTTGTTGCTGTCTGTCAATCAAATAAGATTTTAATAAGCTTAAAGCTGTTTTGCCTAGTCCGTAATGCTCAAGTTTCAGGAGTAATGTTTCATGAACCACACAATCAAACGCCTTAGACAGGTCACAGAAGATACCTATAGCATCCTGTGCCTCTTCCCACGCATTACAAATGTGTTTTAGTAAGGAGACACCAGCGTCAGTTGTACAACGTCCTTTGGTGAAACCATACTGTTTATCGTGTAAGATGTTATTTGTGTTAAAATGATTAAGCATTTGATTTAACATCACCTTTTCAAATATCTTGCTAAAAACCGGCAACACGGACACCGGCCTATAATTATTAGTGTCTTTACTGTCCCCAGATTTAAAAAGTGGTATCACTTTACTATATTTCATCAACATAAAAGTTTGATACACCCACTCGCTCCAACCTAAAGCGAGAGAAACCAATTGATGATTTCCGACATTACAAGAAACAAAAGGTAAGCAACACATGCCAAGCTCAACCTGTGGATAACTCACCGCCGCCGTGTCCTCGTGGGGGCGATCGGCGGCAACGATCTCTCGCTAGTGAGGAGGAGTGACAGGGGGCCGCCTCCTTCTGCGAAGCAGTAATGCCAGCAAAAGAGGCGGCTGCACGCGCGAGGCAAAAGCCCTCGCGCCCCAGCCGCCGGGATTCCGATCCCGATTTCCGGCCACCGTAGGCGCGGGCTTGCGGACGGCGAGCATTGGGTAGCTCGCCGTCTGACCTTCTGGTAACCGTCCGGATCGAGTCCAAGTCGTGGACGGTGCGTAGACGCGCGCCTCAAGAAGATGTCAGCAAATGTAGGGGCCCAGCAGGGTCGAAGCCTACTGGGGCCATGGCTGATATGAAAGAGATCCCCGGGGCACTGGAACAATGGCAAAAAAGGAACAGGAGTGGGTTTTTAGTCAGTAAAAGTCTGACATGCCCTCACTCCGCCTAAGAGCGGGAGATGTCATTAGATGATTTTCCCACCAAAAAAAAAAAACCCGTGGATAACTGATCATCCATTAAGTATCAAAATTCTTCTATGCTTCGGAAAACCCGGTGCTGAATGTCGTTTGTGCATCAATCTTTAGAACATAATAATATGATCTACGGTTCGAACTAAGCATTTCATCTCGTCGTTTATACCGCGTACATCGAAGAACTGGAACAATCGGCCTGCTGTGGTGTTCTCCTCCGATTATAATTTAGGTGTCTTCAAGGCTAGAGTGAATAGGCTCTTAATAAACTAGTGCGCCTCACTATCAACGATTGCATCACTGCTTACCATTAGGTGGGACCGCAGTCAAGCACTAGTTTATAACAATAATAAAAAAAAACATACCTTCTGGTATAAACCCGAAGTTAATATAATTTTTCACTTCAAGTAATGTATTGGTATATTCAGCTACATGTAAAAACATCAAATGGAAACCAACGCAAACTTGATCAGAAAAATTCTAAGTTTTGTGTCCAAACTTAAAGCTTAAGCTTAATTAATTAATTTAGCAATACCGAAAGCGGTACAAACCTTTTGTTGAGAGTGCCAGCTTTGTAAATGAAAAATAGCCATTATTGTTCCAAAACATTCTTTAAAAGCCACAAATACACGTTGGAGTACGGATTTATTCGTGTCCAGTTGTATGCAAGCGTGGCTTTTCGAAGTTGTCATGTACAATGGCCTGTACGTTTGTTTTTATTTCATGTGACGTTCCCCATTTGAGGGGCAATTTTCGGTGTTTTGTTAGTAACGAGTTCCTCTATGTAACCGACCGTTAGTATCATTAGTTAGTTTTGTGTACCTAACCAACTATTTTATTTTATTTATTTAAACTTCGTGTACAGTAGTGGTACTAGGCTGACTTAGTGCAACAAGGCATTCTCTACCAGTCAACCTTTGGGTTAAAAAAGACAACACTGTGGTAGGTTTGCACAGTAAACAAATGACAGATACTTCAAACGAAAAAGAAGTTATTATAATAAAATACATATGCTAAAATTTTAAACTAATAAATACTACGAAAAATATCAAATCATTAAGAGAACTTAATAAAAAGACGACAACGAAACGAACGAGTCTGACGAAGACCGAACTAAGCTTGAGAGGACTTCAAGTAGTAGTTCCGAATTTTACGCTTGAAGAAAAATTTACTTTCAGTTTTTTGATGTCAAGGGGAAGCACATTCCAGAGTTTTATGGTAGAAACAGCATATGAATTGGACATAAAGCCAGTACGGTGAGAAGGGATATGAAGGAGCATGTTTTTGGATTTACGAAGGTTAAGATTATGAGAACTGCCCAACAAAGTTAGGTAACCGAAGAGTTTAAACTACCTCTCTGTTTAGTGTTTGTAGACTAGGAGAAAGCCTTTGATTCGATTGAGACTTGGGCTGTACTGCACACCTTACAACGATGCCAGATTGACTATCAGTACATTGATATTCTGAAGTATTTGTACGAAAACGCCACCATGTTAGTCCGGTGATCTCGATATAAGGTATCAAGATCACTGGATAGATCCTCGCATAGGTGCAACGGGGTGTGAGGTAGAGAGACGTCATCTCTCCGAAATTATTCACAGCCACAATGGAGGATGTTTTCAAGATTCGTACGGCAATCTGATGGATGCGAGACGTACAGAACTGGCGTTTAACAAAAACTACGGCCATCTTTCCCGGACTTTCCCTATTTTAGATTTTTTAACAATAGCTATCAGTAATAGAAATTCTTGAAAAGGGAGTTAGTGATAGCATGATGGGTGACAGGATAGAGTGGAAGAAAAAAACGTGTTGCGCCGACCCCAAGTAACACGGGACAAAGGCAGGAAGATAATGATGATAATAGAAATTTACGTGCGTGGACTCTCAAGGTCTTTTACCTAAGGGCTATATTCCACCGGGCCACGATGGCGGCGCGACCAGTCGCTGCTACCAACAAAATGTATACAGCTCTATAGAGAGTTACTCATCTGGTGTCTGTTTGGTTGCGCAACCAATTTGGCGGCGCGACCAACTCAGACGTGTGCACTTAAGGTCCATTTTGATACTGTCTCAGCGTGGTGTAGCGACTCTGGTGTATCTTAGTTAGCCCTTAAAGTAGCGCTTGCAAACACTGACCAACGAAGCAGGTAAAAACTTAGCCACGACGTCGTGTTGCGCTTTATCAACAAAAACAGCAGCCCCGATATCCAAAATGGCCATTTTGATATCTCTAGCTGCGACTTTAATGTCGTCAGTCCAAACTGCGGACGAAAGCATTGCGGTTTTGCCGAGTGACACAACGACGCGACAAATTTGCGGCAAAATGGAACCCTACATGTTTATCAATGTTTTATAAAAAGAGGACAATTACGGAGGCACTGGCAAAATTTGTTTGAATAGGATTTTGCTGTTTTTAACCGAGTGCTGACTACAAAGGAGGAAATTATTATTTTACTTGCAAGCTGTTACCCATGGTATCTTTTGCTAACATCGTCATGTCCTGTCCGGGTAAATTGTTATTTTTTTTTAATCTTTTTTTGAATATGGAGATGTAAGTTGGTACAAAAATTATGATAATGTAGATGTTCGTTGGAAACTGTGTCGTTTGAAGTCAAACTCCTAAAAAAACCTCTCATCCTTTACTTCTTCTTGGTAGCTCTTTTAACAACTGTTGGTCAAAGGTTTAATTGCCATAGCCTTCTCTTGTTTTTACAGTAATGTTTAAACGGTCGTGTTCGTTGTTTAAGGAAAAACAAATAGTAGCATAACAAGGGATAGTCATAACAACTTAAATATTACAATATAAAACTTCTAAGTCGTCAATTTAAGGAGTGGCAGGCGGTCGCCTCCTTCTGCGAAGCAGTAATGCTAGCAAAGGAGGCGGCCGATCGCGTGAGGCAACGGTCCTCACGCCCCAATCGCCGCCGGGATTCCGATCCCGATTTCCGGCCATCGTAGGCGCAGGCTTGCGGACGGCGAGCAATGGGTGGCTCGCCGTCCGACCGTCCGGTAACCGTCCGGACCGAGCCCAAGTCGTCGACGGCGCGTGCTGTTCCACGCGCGCCTCAAGATGTCAGCAACTGTAGGGGCCTAGCAGGGTCGAAGCCTACTGGGGCCAAGGGTCTGATTCTGAAAGGAAGACTCGGCCCTGGTACGAAAGGCAACGAAAGAACAGGAGTGGGTTTTTAGTCAGTAAAAGTCTGACACTATCTCCCGGACCCAGTGCAGGTTGATCAATGTCATATGTCTTCGAATGTCTACGGTAATAACTTGGCATTTATTAATTAAGATTGTGAAAATTGTCTTATCAGTATAGAGAATATCTGTGTGTTTTGCATCAACGCGGAAGAATAACGAATATGCACGTTTTGATCTTTCCACTCTCTTCGATTTAAGCGACTCATTTTAGGTGTTCCCCATATAAAACCGGTAAGCAAGTTTTAGATCTTATTTGGTGATACACAACAGTTTTCTAGTGGGTATCTTCATTTCACGAGATAAGAGTTTTTTTGTTTCTTCAAGGGATTTTGACGAATTCTGGCCCTGACAATATTCACTGCCTGTTAAGTCCTGACAACACACAGCCGGGCTGATCTTTTATGATCGTCAAAAGAAAAAGTGTTGGTATGTCTCTGGTATTATAAACAAATATACGACTGATACTAAGCTTCAGCAGCGTTTTAAAAAGTGCGTAGAAAGCAGCGTTATTGCAGGTTTAAATAACGGCAAGATTACTACGCGAGAATACATTAAACTATACAGTATTTGAATGAATTAACCTTGTAAAAACCGGCTAAGAGCGAGTGGGACACGCGCACGAAGGGTTTTGTACCGTAGCAAAAACGAGCAAAACAAATTAACGTTTGTTGTATAGAGCTCCCTTAAATATTTATTTTATTCAGTTTTTAGTATTTTGTATTATAGCGGCAACAGAAATACATCATCTGGGAAAATTTCAATTGTCTAACTATCACGGTTCATTTATTTATTTATTCAACCAAAACGACAAAATGCCGATTACATTGATTACATTAGGTACAAATTATGTAAAATACGTTAAAGAAAATACAACAAAGATAATATAACTAAACCTGTCACTCAGTCTTGTCGCAAATCACCAGACATTCAGTCAGTATCTCCTTCCATTCATCAGCGAATAGATACAGATACAGCCTGGTGATCAGACAGACAGACAGACGAACGAATAGCGGAGTCGTAGTAACTGTGTCCCGTTTTATCCTTTGGATATGGAACCCTAAAAAACAACAACGAAAAAGAAAGTAAATGAATGTTCCTTAATCGCAATTTCTAATACTATCAGTGCATATTATATAGGCGAAAGTAGATACCTAATCAAATAAAAAACCTCTCGAAATCGGGCCAAGTTCTGAATAATTTTCTAACATGAAAATAAACTATAAAATCTGAGTGAAGCCCAATTTGAGATACCAACAAATTAAGTTACTTAAAAATTTTATATGCCTCAACTTTTCTAAAGTAAACTCATTTATGGATTAATATTTAAAGTAGGTAAATATTTAAAGCTTGCTTAGCTCATCCAAAAGTTTTGTGTAACTAGATTAACTAACACACAGAACCGGTCGTTATGACGTCACTTGGGGAAGGCCTATGTCCAACAGTCACACAGTTTTAGGTGTGTTTGAAATAAAATTCAGTTGTTGGATTTCTTTAGTTATAATTTTTATTAAATCAGATTTACCATATTAAATGTTCGAACTGTTTGCCTTCAGCTGAAATGCAAGCTCTACATCTCTTTAAAAATGATTGCGTAATAAGACGGGCATATCGTCTCGAGTTGACGTATTCAGCGGATACTGCAATTCTTTGACGCAGCTCGTCTAAATTTTGTACTGGTTTAGAGTACATGATATCCTTTATCGTACCCCAGTAAAAAAAGTGAACATGTGGACGGGAATTTTAAATGGTAAAGTTATTGGTCCAATCGAGCTGCCGGAGAACTTAAATGCCCTTAAATATTTGGACTTTTTACAAAACCAATTACCAGAGTTATTGGAATAAGTGCCACTGAACATTTACGGCAGCATGTGGTACCAACATGATGGCTGCCCAGCGCATTATGCTCGAACAGTACGTGAGTTTCTCAATCATGAATACCCCGATAGGTGGATAGGGCGGGGTGGTACAATTTCGTGGCCTGCTCGTTCATCCGATTTAAACCCCATAGACTTTTTTTAACGGGGTACGATAAAGGATATCGTGTACTCTAAACCATTACAAAATTTAGACAAACTGCGTCAAAGAATTGCAGAATCCGCTGAATACGTCAACTCGAGACGATATGCCCGTCTTATTACGCAATCATTTTTAAAGAGATGTAGAGCTTGCATTTCAGCTGAAGGCAAACAGTTCGAACACTTAATATGGTAAATCTGATTTAATAAAAATGATAACTAAAGAAATCCAACAACTGAATTTTATTTCAAACACACCTAAAACTAACAAAAAATTTTTTTCCTCAATTAAAAAGTAGTAAATTTGTAAGTGGCATACCATTTTGGAATCCAGACTAAACGCGCCATCTTTTAAAGTTACTTGCTAAAATAGTGTAGTACATTTTTTTTACACTACATGCGGTTAAAGTTGGGTGATGTAATAATTTTGAATTCAATGTTGGGCAAAAATCTAACATTTTATTTAAAACTGAGGTAGTTATGTTTTAACTTTTAACTGTAATTTACAGAAGGTTTATTCATGGTTACGTCACAGAAAACAAAACTGACGAAAAGTTAATATTTGTAGTCACAGGACTTGAAAGATCATCACAGGGTGTCAGTTTTTGAGATTTCTTTTTGAATCCATAAAATTTGAAAAGTACATGACTAAGATGTTTTTTTATATTTTTCTAATAACTGTCACGACTTGGCCTATTGCCCGTTTTCGGCTTGACGTTTATTTCTGGGACACGTTGTATATAGTTATGTAAGTATTTATTAGTTTAAGATTTCACAAACTCTTCTTTTCTTATTTCTACACACTATTGTCTACATTTCTTTTTAACTCTCCTTTCGCAGGTCTGCTGGAAGAAATTTGTTTTAGAAATAAGCAGTACCTTTGTACATTTTGTTTTTATTACTGTATTTTCTGCAATATAATGTGTGTACAAAAAAATGATAAATAAATTTTGGACACTAAGTTTCATGTATATTCTTTGCACTCGTGAAAAGTTGGGATGTCACTAGTTTCATAATAAACAAGTCTACAGTTCAGTTAGACTCATCATGATCATCATCATTATTTCTGCCAAAAGACGTCCACTGTTGGACATAGGCCTTCCCCAAGTGACGTCATAACGACCGGTTCTGTGTGTTAGTTAATCTAGTTACACAAAACTTTTGGATGAGCTAAGCAAGCTTTAAATATTTACCTACTTTAAATATTAATCCATAAATGAGTTTACTTTAGAAAAGTTGAGGCATATAAAATTTTTAAGTAACTTAATTTGTTGGTATCTCAAATTGGGCTTCACTCAGATTTTATAGTTTATTTTCATGTTAGAAAATTATTCAGAACTTGGCCCGATTTCGAGAGGTTTTTTATTTGATTAGGTATCTACTTTCGCCTATATAATATGCACTGATAGTATTAGAAATTGCGATTAAGGAACATTCATTTACTTTCTTTTTCGTTGTTGTTTTTTAGGGTTCCATATCCAAAGGATAAAACGGGACACAGTTACTAAGACTCCGCTATTCGTTCGTCTGTCTGTCTGTCTGATCACCAGGCTGTATCTGTATCTATTCGCTGATGAATGGAAGGAGATACTGACTGAATGTCTGGTGATTTGCGACAAGACTGAGTGACAGGTTTAGTTATATTATCTTTGTTGTATTTTCTTTAACGTAAGAATTGTTTGCGTTTCGGACACACGTTAGATAACTGTTTATTCGGGCCTTGTAAACAGTGTAATAAAAAACACAATTCACTCATTCATGATCCTAATGACTCTAATCATACCGCAAGCTGTAACGCGTCATCGGCGACTGAGGCGAGTGCATCTTGTACAGTTCAGCTGCCGCTCGCGAACTCCCCACATAGTAGTAAACAACCATTCATTCAAGTCAACAACGTTCACACCAATACTCACACAGACACGCAATGCATTAATGTGGAACCAGTTTTATTGTCTACGGCTTTAGTCGAGATAGCTGATAAACATAACAATTATCATACGGCATGCGCTTTACTCGATAGTGGTAGCCAATGTTGTTTTATTACACAATCATTTTGCAAATTATTAGACATTCCATTATTACAGTCCACTCATGAAATACGAGGAGTAGGTAATTTAAGTTCACATTCGACACAATCATGCAATATAGAAATTAAATCGCGCGTTAATACCTACTCGATGCGAGTTCAGTGTTTTGTCTTACAAGAAATAACGTCCACATTGCCGGCTGTACAGAAAGAAAGCGCACAGTTCAGGATTCCTGACCACGTACAGTTAGCAAATACGCAATATTTAGGACCACAAAAAATAGACGTTTTAATAGGCGCGGATCGATTCTGGGACTTGCTTATCGATGGCAAGATGCGTTTACCAAACGGTCCGTTTCTACAAAATACGAAGTTAGGTTGGATAATTTCGGGTCCAATTAAAAACATACGCACTAAAGGACATATCCAATGCAACTTCACTCAGTCTATAGACGCTCAGTTACGTCAATTCTGGGAACTTGAAGAATTAACTAAGCCACGGGATACGCACACTGATGAAGAACGGGCTTGTGAGCACTCCTTTATTACCACAACTACACGCAACAAAGATGGAAGATTTTGTGTAAACATTCCGTTAAAAGAATCACCCGAGGTACTAGGCGAATCATTCTCCATGGCAGAACGTCGTTTCTTGTCATTAGAAAAAAGGTTATCACACGCACATATTAGTTATAGGAAATTATATACAGACTTTATACAAGAGTACATTGATTTAGGTCATATGTCTCGTGTTGATAGTTATCCTAATAAACATTATTTTATGCCGCATCACGGCGTTTTTAGAGAACACAGCACGACAACAAAACTACGTGTTGTGTTCGATGCTAGTGCTGTCACAAGTAACGGAAAATCATTCAATGACATACAGTTGGTAGGTCCAGCCATTCAAGGAGATTTGTTGGGCATATTATTACGCTTCAGGTAGTACAAATACACGGCTATTGCAGACTGTGAAAAAATGTATCGCCAAGTTAATGTGAACCCCGACCAACGTGATTTACAGCTGATCATCTGGCGTGACGATCCATCGAAACCGCTCGGGTTTTATAGGCTAAACACTGTTACATACGGAACAGCATCGGCGCCGTTTCTTAGTGTAAGATGTATGAAGCAGCTAGCAGTCGAATGTACGGACTCCGAGGTCAAAAGGGTCATAAATGATGATTTTTACGTAGATGACCTTATGTACTCGCATGATGATAAATTCGAATTGATAAATATTTGTAAGAAAACCAAAGAGGTTCTAAAATCTGGTTGTTTTCCGTTACGAAAGTGGATTTTTAATTTTAAACTTGACGGTGAATTGACCTCAGATGATCACACATTTCGCGATTTAAACTTAGGTGATCACAGTCAGTGTAAAACATTGGGTCTCGGTTTGTGCAACGTCTCTGATGAGTTTAATTTTAATACACAAATTCAAACAAACAACAACTCAGTCACTAAACGCATTATACTGTCTACGGTTTCTCAAATATTCGATCCGATGGGTTTATTGAGTCCGTCGATTATTATCGGCAAGATATTGTTGCAAAAATTATGGTTATTAAAGTTAGAATGGGACGACTCGCTTCCCACCGATATTGAACATACATGGAACCGGTTTGTTATCAGCTTAGTTCACTTAACGACTATAAAAGTGCCGCGATACGTTTTTCAATACAACTCGGAACGTACTGAATTGCACATATTTACAGATGCCTCACAGGCTGCATATGGCGCATGCGCCTATGTACGTACATTATGTAATAATCAGGTGATAGTGAGATTATTAATTTCTAAAGGTAAAGTAGCTCCATTAAAACCAGTTAACATACCACGATTAGAGTTGTGTGGCGCGGTGTTAGGTGCTAGACTTTACGATAAAATTCGTGGCTCGCTGACCCGTAGGTTTGATGACGTCATGTTCTGGACGGACTCGACGATTGTGTTAGGTTGGTTGCGTATGGCACCTAGTTTACTTAAAACTTTTGTACAAAATCGAGTCGCTGAAATACAAGAATTGACAAATGATTTTACCTGGCGACATGTAAGTGGGAAGGAGAACCCAGCTGACTTAATATCGCGTGGCGTCAGCCTTGAGGACCTGTCTTCATCTAGTTTATGGTGGGAAGGCCCTACGTTTTTGCAAGCCTTAGATTTTGGTAATAATTATTCAAGTTCATTATCAAGTCCTAATTATATCACGTGTCAGGAACTACCTGAAGTGAAATCTAATTTAAGTTCGTTTATAGCAAAAGGTACAAAACCTACATTTGAATCATTTTTTCCATTTGAAAGGTTTTCTCAATTTAGGTTTATGAATCGCGTTGCTGTATACGTATTTCATTTTTTACATAATTTAAGAATTCATAACAAATCTAGTCGGATCACAGGCGCAATCACTGTCACTGAATTGAGAAAGGCTAGTTATAGACTCGCTAGGTTGTCACAAATGGAATCATTTAAATATGAATATGACTTACTTGTGAATGGAAAAAACTTTAAGTCAAGTAATAGTTTTTTTAAAGATTCAAAGATTCAAAAGCATTTATTTCAAATAAACCATTTACAGGCACTTTTGAAATGTCAAGAAGTCAGTCAGTCAGAAAAAAAAAATGATGCTAATTGCACATTCCAAAGCGTAGATCTCTATGGAGAAGAATGTGCAAGAAACTCCATGGACACTCTTTTCAATCATGTTTTGCAATTACAAATATCTCTGTTACATGTTTCTTGTCGCTATCATGTGAGAACAATGTCAATAATGTAAAAATAAAAACTAAATATAGATATTAAAATAGCAACTGGCAGCTAAGAGATGACCAGTCTCAACTGACAGCGCCCGTTCACGGACCTGACGCGAATATTAGCACCACTCAGCTCAACCATTTTGAAGGGAACCGAATGATCCAATACACGCGCCACCATCAGAGAGACATTTGAGTGAGCATGACAAACTCTCAACTGCCATGCTCATTTATGACAAACAAATCCAATAGTAACCTAAAAACCATAAAATAGCTCCATGGTACTCACATTTACAAAGTTTGAAAAAAATGCTTCTACATTATACAATACTAAATACAATAATAATTAACTACAATAATACTTTACAAATTTAACAAATTCAAAAAAAAAAAACATTAAAGAATAGTAATAATAGTTTCAAAACTAATCAATTTGTACCCCCGGTGGTAGTGGAGCTGGACCAGCATTGAGCCAAGCATTTTTATCTTGAATATAATCCTCCAACTTATAATATGCTTGCCTGCATAGTGTGCGTTTAATACAAGATTTAAATTTCGTTTCATTGAGTTCTAATATTTGGGGAGGTATTTTATTATAACATTTCAAACAGTACCCCATGAAAGAAGAGGCCACTTTAGCCAGTCTGAAACCTGGTTGAACTAATTGGTCCCTATTTCTTGTAACATAATTATGTCTATCGCCTCTTTTGCTAAAAAGATGAAGATTTTTTCTAACGTACATGATGTTTTCATAGATATATTGACAAGGTACCGTCATGATGTTAATATCCTTAAACAGTTCCCTTAGAGAATCGCACCGGCGGAGACTATAAATAGCTCTGATAGCTCTTTTCTGTAGAATAAAAATTGAGTTGATGTCTGCAGCCCGTCCCCATAGTAAGATACCGTATGACATGATACTATGAAAATAACTAAAATAGACTAGTCTAGCGGTATCAACATCCGTAAATTGGCGGATTTTTCTAACAGCATATGCAGCTGAGCTAAGTCGTCCTGCAAGAGATGTTAAATGAGGACCCCATTGTAGCCTTGAGTCAAGCGTTATCCCCAGGAAAACAGTTTTGTCGACAAATTCTAGTTTTTCATCGTTTAGTATTACGTCACAATCACTACTTTTAACATTCGGTAAGGAAAATCTTATGCATTTAGTTTTTTTCCCGTTTAAAACTAGATTATTAGCAGTGAACCAGTTTTGGACCTGCAGTAGTGCGTTATTTTCGTCGTCAAGATTATTAGTCCTTCTATTTATCTTAAAAATCAAAGAAGTGTCGTCGGCAAACAACACCATATTAAGTTTATTTTGCAACAAATAGGGTAAATCATTAATATAAACTAAAAATAAAAAAGGACCTAAAATTGAACCTTGGGGTACCCCCATTTTCACATTTAATCCCGACGAATTGACACCGTTTATTTGAACTTGTTGCTGTCTGTCAATCAAATAAGATTTTAATAAGCTTAAAGCTGCTTTGCCTAGTCCGTAATGCTCAAGTTTCAGGAGTAATGTTTCATGAACCACACAATCAAATGCCTTAGACAGGTCACAGAAGATGCCTATAGCATCCTATGCCTGTTCCCACGCATTAAAAATGTGTTTTAGTAAGGAGACACCAGCATCAGTTGTACAACGTCCTTTGGTGAAACCATACTGTTTATCGTGTAAGATGTTATTTGTGTTAAAATGATAAAGCATCTGATTTAACATCACCTTTTCAAATATCTTGCTAAAAACCGGCAACACGGACACCGGCCTATAATTATTAGTGTCTTTACTGTCCCCAGATTTAAAAAGTGGTATCACTTTACTATATTTCATCAGATCCGGAAAAACTCCTTGATCTATACACAAATTAAATATTATAGCTAAGTACGGCGCTATAGTCTCAATAATTGAGGTACAAACTTTGATAGACATACCCCACAAATCTTCTGTCAATTTAACCTTGATTTGTTTAAAAGCTTTTATTACAGATAAAGGGTTTATATGCTTAAAGTTAAATTCAGTCGAACAGGCTGCAACGTTCGCCTGTAATAAACTAAAAGCATGCGATGGCGACGAATTTAGGGCTTCAGTAGTTTTACTTGGTATACTGGCAAAGAAATTTACAAATTCTTCTGCAACTAATTTGTTATCGCTAATAAGACCATGATGTGTCTCCAATGTGTAATCATTGTTATGTATTTTGTTCCTGTTGGTTTCATTATTTATAATTTTCCAAACCGTTTTTATTTTATTATCTGCCGATTTAACTTTGTTGCTAATGTACAAGGCCTTAGCTGCCTTACAAGTGTTTTTAAACATTTTTGAATATGTAGCAACATACTTATTAAAAGTTTCAGTGTTAATAATAGGCTTAAGGCCATACAGCTCAAAAAGTCTTTCCCTACTTATTCTGATTCCTTTAGTTGCCCAGTCACTAAACCTAAACTTAGGGCAGATACTTTTAGTTTTTTTCTCAAAAGTCTTATTGAACTCAGTTTGGACTATTGAAAAAAAATCGTTATACAAAAAATTACCATTCTTCACTTCAAGATTCCAATCACCTAACTTGCTAATTAAAGTGCTGTTAAATTTATTTAGTTTACCGGATGTTATTGGTCTGGACTGAATCTGCACTTGTTGTATGGGTAAGTTGGATTCAAAAGTTACCATTAGGCTACTATGATCAGAGGGCAGATAATTTACAATGGCCTTTTCTAAATAGTTGCAGCAACAAAAAACATTATCGATACATGTAGCAGTAGTTGTCGTAGTTCGAGTAGGTTCTATAAACACATTAAATAAATTAAATGATTTGAAGAGATTTATTAATCTACTGCTATCTGAATTATTTTCTAAAATATTGACATTAAAGTCTCCACAGATTATTACTAATTTGTTACCAGTTGCAAGTTTTGCCATAACATCTTCCATGACAGACTCAAAAATAGAGTAGTTTTGATAATTAGGGGGCCTGTAAACGCACACTATGATATGCCTATCCAGCTCAACACAAGACAGTTCAATGCTATGTTCAACGGAAAATGCAACTATATCTTTACGAGTTTTAAATTTAATACTATTCCTAATTAGGATCAGTGAACCCCCACGTAACATTGTTTTTCAGTTAAAAGAACTGCCCACATTATAATTCTCAAAATTGATTAGCATTTCAAAATCCTTTAACCAATGCTCAGTAAAACAAATGATGTCAAACATAGTTTTTTCTAAAAATAATTCTATTTCCAATTGTTTTGAAGAAAAACCCTGAATGTTTTGAAGAAACAAATTAAACGATTTTTGCTTAGCCCCTTTAGCTTGAATGCTAGAAGATACTTGACCTAAATTGCCAACAGTACCAACTATTGTCTTATTAGCTCGTTTAAAGTATTGGAGTCAGCAAACATAACATTAGTACTATTACTAACGGTGGAATCAATGATTGAGGACTTCGACATACTAACTATGTCTGAGTGAATATTATAAGCTAATAGCTTTGCTATTTGACGTCTAAATATAATAGGTAGGTACACAGTATACCTAGTCGAGAAAAGTTTATCAACAAAATTGTTGATAAACTTTTTATCTAGTTTATCTAGTTTAAACCCGTTCCTTGATGATGAAAAAGTGATACGAGTGGGTGGTAGAATAAAGGCATCACCTAACATTAGTTATAATAAAAAACACCCAATTCTGTTATCAAGTAAACATACATTTACACTTCTGTTGTTTCGGCATGAACACATCGTATCCTTACACTCCGGGCCTCAAGCATTATTGTATCGGGTGCGCCAGGATTGGTGGCCTCTGGCAGGCAGAAACCTGGCTCGGAAAGTAACTCATGAGTGTATTGTCTGTAAACGCAATACAGGTAAAACGTTGACACCACTCATGGGTGACCTACCTGCCGAAAGAATTACAGCTAGTTTTCCTTTCTTTCGTGTAGGAGTAGATTACGCAGGGCCTGTGTTCATTTTAAACCGAAAGGGCAGAGGCGCACGACTTAGTAAATCATATATTTGTTTATTCGTTTGTTTTGCTACGCGTGCAATTCATTTAGAGCTCGTTAGTGACCTCTCATCTGACGCATATTTACTAGCGCTCAAGCGTTTTATTTCCCGGCGTGGTAAGCCGTTAGAAATATATTCAGACAATGGTCGTAACTTTGTAGGTGTTAAAAATGATTTTGCTCAGTTTTTATCTACATGTAGTAAAGATATTAGTGAATACGCAAATAGTCAAAATATTAAATTTATTTTTATACCTCCATACTCTCCGCATTTTGGTGGCTTGTGGGAAGCAGGGGTTAAGTCCTGCAAGCATCATCTACGTCGTGTAGTGGGCAACGCACACCTTACTTTCGAGGAGTTAGCTACGGTACTAACACAAATTGAAGCTGTGTTGAATTCACGGCCATTGATACCACTATCAACGGACCCTCGAGACGATTTACCTTTGAGCCCTGGGCATTTTTTGATCGGCCGACCTCTTACTGCACCAGTTTGTGACGATGATGTACGAGAACTACCGGTGCAGCGCCTAACTCGCTATCAGAGAGTGGAACAGCTCCGACAGTTGTTTTGGTCACGTTGGGCCAAAGAATACATATCGGAATTGCAGACTCGCACTAAATGGAGGGAAAATACAGCTGACCTAAAACCAGACACGCTCGTCTTAATAAAGGACATCAACTTACCACCACTAAAGTGGCCATTGGGTCGAGTCGTGAGGACGATACCTGGCAAAGATGGTGTCTCAAGAGTGGCAGATATACAAACGAAATCAGGCATAATAAGACGCGCATACACAAAAATCTGTCCAATTGTGGAGGCTGACTAGAACTGTTGTAAGCTGGTGCTTTCAAGGCCGCGGGTATGTTGAGGAGCACTACGTCAAATCATCGTCGTCATCGTCGTCCAATGAGAAACGAGAAATATCACGCGATCTCGTTTCTTATTGGTTGTTCACATTGTTCCCACATCCCTGCTCCTCGAATATTGTAACTTTTTTGCAAGACGCCATTATAGAAAATAAAAACTTTTTAGAAAAAAAAAATAACCGACTTCACTAAAAAAAACACTAAAAGGATCAAAATAACTTTAATTTCGGATGTCGGTGTTTCTCGGTATTGTTTGTTTCTTATTTAACACCGACTTCCGAAATTAAAGTTATTTTGATCCTTTTAGTGTTTTTTTTAGTGAAGTCGGTTATTTTTTTTTTCTAAAAAGTTTTTATTTCACACTTTTTAGTTGCGATACACTTATAAACAGAGTGCCTATTTCTAATGACAATTCCAATTAACCCAAATACTGCTAGGTTACATTGTTTTATTATAAAGTTGCTGTGCCTACCTTCCTCCTTCCGGCTGCATCATCAGATCAGTTCGATAGTACCTTATAGCCAAAGAGCATCTCACGACAATTCTAATAAGCCCAAACACGGCTAGGATACATTGATTAATTACGGAGTTCCTGTGCCTACCTTCCGGCTCCATCATCAGATCAGTTCGATAGTACCTTATAGCCAAAGTGCATCTCATGACAATTCTAATGAGTCCAAACACGGCTAGGTTACATTGATTAATTACGGAGTTCCAGTGCCTACCTTCCGGCTCCATCATCATCATCAGATCACTTCGATGATACCATTTTCAACGTAACTATTCAGAATCATTCATTTATTTGTATTGTCATAGTCGCTTAACTATATCTTCAATGTGATATCTATTTGAGTATGAAGTTCCGTTGACCATTTCTGGTCTTCTTCATCAGTTCCACTTCATCAAATGTTACTTTTTGACTGTAAATGCTTAAGTTCTTGATGAAAATACTAAAATTACCATAGGGTTGCCTATAATTTTTGAGGAGTTCCCTCGATTCCTCATGGATTCCATCATCAGAACTGGATTTTGAAAAAAATGGGACCAATCTGGAAGCATATCCTATAAAGGGAAAAAATAATTTTGCAAATCGGTCCATAAACGACGGAGTTCTGAGGTAACAAACATAAAAAAAAAAAATAATGATAAAAAAAAAAAAAAAAAAAAAAAAAAAAAAAATACAACCGAATTGAGAACCTCCTCCTTTTTTTTGAAGTCGGTTAAAAATATACGCTTGACCTCTTGAACGGAACATTGCATTTCATTTATCAAATTCCCAAGTACATGAACCATCAAGAAAGCCAAAAGTTATATGGAACTAGATCACGCAGTTACAGATAGATTGATAGATTGATAGATTGACAGATTGACAGATTGATAGATAGATTGATAGATTGATTGATTGATTGATAGATTGACTGATTGATTGATAGATTGATAGATTGATAGATTGATAGATTGACAGATTGACAGATTGATAGATTGATAGATTGATAGATTGACAGATTGATAGATTGATAGATTGATTGATAGATTGATATATTGATAGATTGATAGATTGATAGATTGATAGATTGATAGATTGATAGATTGATAGATTGATAGATTGATAGATTGACAGATTGATAGATTGATGGATTGATAGATTGATAGATTGACTGATAGATTGACTGATAGATTGATTGACTGATTGATTGATTGATTGATTGATTGATTGATTGGATTGGATTGGATTGGATTGGATTGGATTGCATTTCTCACTTTATCGATTCTTGTCACACCACACATCCATCTCATCTCCACTACGTGCAATCTTTCTTCATCCTTCTTTTTCGCAGCCCAACATTCTAATCAGTATGACAGGCCTTATCACCCATGGGATTTGGAGGCAAAAGATCTCGCACGCATGCACGATCTGCGCATGGAGATGCAACGCCGGGGCGAAACTCCGGTGCCGCGCCAAGTCGCGGCATGGCGGAAAGACTCCCGGCGCGATCTCATGGTAGAATGGCGACAACGACTGTCGCAACCCAGTGCTGGGCACGCCATAATTATGGCGATAAGTCCCCTCTTTGAGGAGTAGCTGGAAAGACCTCACGGCGTCCTTACCTACCGCATGACGCAGGTCCTCACCGGACATGGTAAGTTCGGGGTGTTCCTGCATCGGATTCGTGCAGAAGAGACGCCCGGGTGCCAACATTGTGTGGACCGCCCGGAGGACACGGTGGAGCATACGGTAGAGGTTGCACGGACTTGTAGATTTTACCCTTCAACTTGAGGGGCATCCGTGGGTCACAAGTTGTTCCCGTGACCTTTCGCCATTTCATCCATCCTGTGTTGATCCAATGTGTTACGTCCTGGTCTACCTCACCATCCCCTTGGACAAAAACATACTAACGTCCAAATTTTAAAAAATACCGAGTTCGAAGTGACATTTTGGCATTGTGCGAAAGTGGCATTTTGCGAAAAGTCATTTTGCGAAAGTGGCATTTTGCGAATATGGCATTTTGCTAATGTGACGATTTGCGATATGGCGTTTTGAGAATGTGACATTTTGAGAATATGACATTTTGCGAAAATCTAATATGTCATTTTGCGAATGTGGCATTGTGCGCCTAATCCAATGTCACATTGGCAAAATGACACATTCGCAAAATGCCACATTAGCAAAATGCCACATTATCAAAATGACACATTCTCAAAATGACACATTCTCAAAATGACACATTCTAAATATCTATTGAATAGCATTGATTCTACAATTTGCTTATAATCAAGTAGTTATCAAAGTTTTCGCTAGGATAAATACTGTCATTACACTGATTTTTAGGGTTCCGTAGCCAAATGGCAAAAAAACGGAACCCTTATGGATTCGTCATGTCTGTCTATTTGTCCGTCTGAATGTACAGCCACTTTTTTCCGAAACTATAAGAACTATACTGTTGAAACATGTTAAGTAGATGTATTTTGTCACCCGCATTAAGATTTTCACACAAAAATAGAAAAAAAAAAACAATAAATTTTGAGGGTTCCCCATATATTGAGGTTTCTAATATAATTTTTTTTCTAAACTGAATAGTTTGCGCGAGAGACACTTCCAAAGTGGTAAAATATGTCCCCCCCCCCGTAACTTCTAAAATAAGAGAATGATAAAACTAAAAAAAATATATATGATGTACATTACCATGCAAACTTCCACCGAAAATTGGTTTGAACGAGATCTAGTAATTAGTTTTTTTGTAATACGTCATAAATTGTAAACCGCAATTTATGACGTATTACAAAAAAACTTTCAAATTTGTAAGGAAGTCCCTCAGTGCGCGAGTCCGACTCGCACTTGCCCAGTTTTTAGATATTTAACTTGTGAATAAACTGACACACCTTCATACATATTTAATAAGTTTTTTTAAACTAATTAAAGTATTCAATGATAATATATATAATACAAACAATGTATCAATAATTCAATCAATGTACCTATAATAAATTTAATCAGTGTATAATTCAATCAATGTATCTTACATGCTTTACTTGTAATCTAGCAGTTATTAAGTTTTAGATGGCTTTTCATAAAAACATACTAACGTCCAAATATTAAAAAAATACTGAGTTTGAAGTGACATTTTGGCATTATGCAAAAAACTTTTTAGAAAAAAAAAATAACCGACTTCACTAAAAAAAAACACTAAAAGGATCAAAATAACTTTAATTTTGGAAGTCGGTGTTTCTCGGTATTGTTTGTTTCTTATTTAACACCGACTTCCGAAATTAAAGTTATTTTGATCCTTTTAGTGTTTTTTTTTAGTGAAGTCGGTTATTTTTTTTTTCTAAAAAGTTTTTATTTCACACTTTTTAGTTGCGATACACTTATAAACAGAGTGCCTATTTCTCATGACAATTCCAATTAACCCAAATACTGCTAGGTTACATTGTTTTATTATAAAGTTCCTGTGTCTACCTTCCTCCTTCCGGCTCCATCATCAGATCAGTTCGATAGTACCTTATAGCCAAAGAGCATCTCACGACAATTCTAATAAGCCCAAACACGGCTAGGATACATTGATTAATTACGGAGTTCCTGTGCCTACCTTCCGGCTCCATCATCAGATCAGTTCGATAGTACCTTATTGCCAAAGTGCATCTCATGACAATTCTAATAAGTCCAAACACGGCTAGGTTACATTGATTAATTACGGAGTTCCAGTGCCTACCTTCCGGCTCCATCATCATCATCAGATCACTTCGATGATACCATTTTCAACGTAACTATTCAGAATCATTCATTTATTTGTATTTTCATAGTCGCTTAACTATGTATATCTTCATTGTAATATCTATTTGTGTATGAAGTTCCGTTGACCATTTCTGGTCTTTTTCATCAGTTCCACTTCATCAAATGTTACTTTTTGACTGTAAATGCTTAAGTTCTTGATGAAAATACTAAAATTACCATAGGGTTGCCTATAATTTTTGAGGAGTTCCCTCGATTCCTCATGGATTCCATCATCAGAACTGGATTTTGAATAAAATGGGACCAATCTGGAAGCATATCCTGTATAGGGAAAAAAAAAATTTGCAAATCGGTCCATAAACGACGGAGTTCTGAGGTAACAAACATAAAAAAAAAATAATGATAAAAAAAAATACAACCGAATTGATAACCTCCTCCTTTTTTTTGAAGTCGGTTAAAAAGTGGCATTTTGCGAAAAGTCATTTTGCGAAAATGGCATTTTGCGAAGATGGCATTTTGCTAATGTGATGTTTTGCGATATGGCGTTTTGAGAATGTGACATTTTGAGAATATGACATTTTGCGAAAATCCAATGTGTCATTTTGCGAATGTGGCATTGTGCGCCTAATCCAGGAAAAGAAGGAACTAGGAGTGAGTTTTAGTCAATAAAGGTCTGACACGCCCTTGCTCTCCCTCTCCCTACTTGCGGGAGAAATCATTGTATGATTTCCAAGCTAAAAAAAAAAATTGGCGAGAAATATCTTCAAAAGATGACATGAACTTGGACCTCAAGAACTAAGGGTCTTCGCACATAGGCCACCGGCCACAACCACAAAACGCTGCCTCCTGCATATTTCTTATAGTTTTCATACATTTTATATGGATTCGCCGTACACAGTTGATGCTGGTGGCTGCCATACGTTACAATTCGCCGCTGCTTCCTTCTTGTGGCCCGCAGCGGCAACTAAACGCCGACACAAAATGATGCCGCGCGCCATTCGCGCATTTAAACCTTCTTTGACAGAGTCCATTATAATACTGCGCGTATGGGTAGCAAAAAAAGAAGACACCGGCCACGAGTGGCCATCGCGCGCTTCAGCTTCCTTTATGGCCGCTTCTAGTTTCTCGTGGCTTGTGGCCCGTGTACGGCGACCTTAAGCGTTTCGACCATAAACGGCTCAAAACTGTAGGTATTAGCGTCACTTCTTCTCAGTGGCCACAACGTCTGAGTAGACACAGTCTATCGTAGGAACTACTAATACAAGTACGTTCATGATTGTCATGTTATCATATGTCTTTATCTCATGTTCCTACTTGGAACATGAGATGGCACAAGGGTGCACTTGAGACTTTACCATCTTCCGCAGCACCAACATCATGCCACCTATCTTGTATATTTTATAATACTGGCTTCTATTTTTTTTTTTTTTTTGTTTATACTTCTGGGATAAAAAGTATATCATACTCCCTACATTATTTTCAGGACACAAACACCAGATTTTTACGATTTTCGAATTTTGAATGCGGACGCGACACGAATAGGATCAGTCAAAAAACGCCATTAAAAATTCGGGTGTCAACGAAATGTCATTCCATATTCGAATACGCGTGTAGCTTAATCCATTACGCTCACATACAGGTATCGGCACGGATCTTGAGCGCTCGGCGAAAGAGTGGGGATTGCTTTGCGTACGCGTTTTTTTTTTTTTTTTTTTAAATGTAAACCTATTTTATTTTATTTTTCTTTTAACGTAGGTAAAAGAAAAAATAAAAAAAATAGGTGTGGGGATCACTTTGCGTACGCGTTTTATTTATTTTTTTAAATGTAAACCTATTTTATTTTATTTTTTCTTTTAACTAGTACCTAGTAGGTAAAAATAAATAGGTGTACATTAAAAAAAAAAAACACGTACGCAAAGTGATCCTCGCTCTTTCGCCGAGCGCTCAAGATCCGTGCCGATACCTGTACGAGTAAGTGCGTCGAGCAAGAGCAGGAAACATGAATTTATCGCAATTCAGTTTCAATCAGCGTAACCAGTTCTTGTATTGGTATAGTTCTTCGATCATGAATATTATCGTCTAAAATGGTTATTTATACACATGGCCACTTTTTGCGAACCTAGCTGGCAACCTGCCATGCACACTGATCGTCTAAAGAAACGGACATTAGCATTTCCTACGCGGTCGTAGTTGCATTTTGTTTGTAAGTTTGACTTACAGTTTTAACACTGGAAAACTGCCAAGTCACCACTAGAGTCCAATTTAGGCTACTTTTACTTGTTTTTATTTTGGTACTAGTTGGGGACTTACTCTTGTAGTCGTTTTATACTTTATTATGTAGTTTTTTTGACGTGACAACGTCTTATAATTCGATGGAGCCGGCTGCACGCACGAAAAGTATGACGCATGCGGCGTTACCTCGCTCTGAGGCGTTCCATTTAAGGCTTGAAGTGCAAGCGAGAGCGCGCTCGGCCTCTGCGTTCGGCAGTGTTCGACATCTGTCTCTCTCCTACTTGAGTGAGCGATGCGTCTACGTCGTGACAACTGCTATAGAATAATACATTTACATGTTTTCGTCAAGTATAAAGTGCAGTGAAAAGTGAAAGTCGTGTTAATTGTTTATTTGTATTTATGCGTACAAATAAATGTAACACGTTGTCACGTTCAACTATCGTCAGTAAACCGACTTTACAGACAACCGATTTTTTTTAAATTTGTAATATACAACTTTCAGAAGATATCGCTATACTGGTGATAGGTTCAGTGGTAAAACAAGTAGGCCACTTCTTCTGTAAGGAAATGTTCAATCGCAAAGAAGGTGGCGGAAAGGAAGCGTTAAGACAATCATAATCTCTTTTTCTATCTGCAGCAGATTAACCGGGCACAAGACGACCTAAATTATAAATTCTAGCTACCAAAGAACATGGGTAATGTAATATAGCACCATATCCATTTCTTATGCTATAGGGTATGACTGTGGGATATATACTAGTGGATTCAGTCGCCTGAACAGACACGGGCCTGTAACAAACGATATAAGTCTATTAGCGCTACAGCCAAAAATAAGTACTTGAAAAGCACCAGGTCATTTTAGTCAGAGAGAGCTTGACAGGACCCTCAGGGCATGATGATTTCCATGCACGAAAAAAGCCTATCCTCATAACAAGAAGTCACCAGTGATTTCTGAATAACAGGAATGTTTAAAATTCGATAGGCTCACCGTTATTCTGTGAATATTTACACACAATCATTTTTAAGTGCAACTGTACCCATATGTAATTTCAGATCTAAATGCCCGAGCCTCCTAGAAATATTGTTTTTATAGTGCTTATTTCCCAATAGGCAATAATTTATTATCTAAATATAGTAATACAATAAAAAATAGAATGTGAAACATAAATGAAATACTAAAAGTTTTTCAGAATACTTACAAACGCATGATAGATTATGAATAAGTTAAACTAAACGAAACATGAAAAGTAACTTAAATATTGTTGAAAAAAAAAATTCTTTCAAATTTAGAATAGGTTATAATATATATTTTTTTTTATTCCGAATAATATATTCGAACACGCGAGATCAGTTTTATGTAGTTTTTTTTAAATGTCTTGCATTTTTTTTGTGTTCAAGTCATTCTGTTAATGTCATTTAGTTGTAAATTGAATTCACGTGAATATGAATGACATTTTCTAGTTTTTTTTTTTTATTCTTGATAGGTTCGCGCTTGACCACTATCTCACCTGATGGAAAGCGAAAATGCGGTCGATGATGGAGCGCGCTTATCTCGAAATAACCTATTCACTCTCGACTTAAAAATTCCCGGGTTGTAGCCATCAGGAAACACAAATTCCGGCAAGGAAGATAATTCCTTTTTTTGTTTTATTCCCGTTTGCAACTTATTTTGGTGTTTTGGGACCCATATTTTGAAATTACCACACTATTCTCAGGTTTGAAATATTTAAAAATTTAAATTTTATTTTAAGCGGCCAATTTAAAGTATCTTAGTGACGGTGAGAGACTTTTCACTGAGATCTTCCTATTCATAACTTCTATGAATTTCGCTAGTTAATTTAATATTGCCTATATAAAATACTAAGTTTTGCCAGCGGCTTCGCCCGTGTGAAAGTAGGTTTCTCCATACAAAACTTTGGTTCCCCGTTTCATCTTTTTAATGGGCGAATTTTGGAAAATCCTCTTAGTGCTCGCCTACGTTATAAAAATAAACCATGTGCACGCTCCTAGTCCCAGTAGTTTCGGCTGTGCATTGATATGTCAGTCAGTCAGTTTCTTTTTAGGGTTCCGTACCTCAAAATGAAAAAGCGGAACCATTATAGGATCACTTTGTTGTCCGTCCGTCTGTCTGTCTGTCTGTCTGTCAAGACCCTTTATCTCAAGAACGTGTGGAGGTATCGAGTTGAAATTAAAACCATATACTTATGTCTGCGGCTGCGGTCCCTTGAAGCTGTGAAAAAAATAAAATTTTATGGTAACGAATAAAAAAGATACGACCTTTTATGTCTCAGAAAACGTATATTTCGATACTCTAAAGGAATCAAAATTCATAGGGCACTTCCCGTTGACCTAGAATCCTGAAATTTGGCATAAAGCAAGGTCTGGTCTTTTAACACAGGTATAGGGATAAATCTGAAAATAGTTAATTTGTTGTTACCTACATCACAAAAAAAAACTTTTTTGCAATTCGGAAAAATCTTCGAGACTCCAATCGGGAATTGTAGCTTGTACGGAACCCTCAGAGCGTGAGTGCGACTCGCACTTGCCCAGTTTTTTTTTTCAGATTACGTACATTGCCCACACACATATAATCTCTTCTCTCATATCATCATCATCATCATCATCATTTCAGCCGAAAGACGTCCACTGCTGGACATAGGCCTCCCCCAAGCGTCGCCACAGCGAACGGTCCTGTGCGTCTCGCATCCATCGGACTCCCGCAACCGTTACCAAGTCATCGGTCTCTCATATAATACAAGATATTATTAAACTTTCCTATAACCCAATATCCCTCGGGGATAAGTTTTCGACCGGCCTACAGCATCCTCTGGTGGCAAACTTCAATATTTGGAAACAAATTCGTTTTGCGATACAGTTTGACTCTTTGATTGGTCCAACACTTTTATAGCAACTTTGGGAGCTGTTGTGTTTGGCCATGAAAATTGCGATAGGCATGATTCTATTTATTTAATTCTAAACAGCAAGCTAAGAGAAATGATCATTCTGTTAGTGTTCACGCCAAACACTAAGTGTAAAATGTATGGAAATGACATTACTTGCGAGGAAGTCAATTGACAAGCGATATGAATGGACATGTGCTTAGCGTTTGGTGGGAGCGCTAATAGTGTAGTATTTTTTTAATTGATATAAATTACTGCCACCTAACGAGTGATGAAATCGTTGATGGTGAGGCATACTAGTTTATTAAAAGCCTATTCACTCTAGCCTTGAAAACACCTAAATTATAATCGAACGGGAAGACTGCAGCAGGCAAATTGTTGCAGTCCATCGATTTATGCGGTATATCTATCTATCTATTGTGGTCTGGTTTCCGCACTTAGTCCTTGGCGGACCATTGTGCGTGAGCCATAGCGGCCTTCACTCCAACCAGCCCACCTCACTCCAGAAACAGATCAGTCTTTTCAGTTTGCTCAGGGCATCTACGAGTGAATTCGGTGCTCCCAAGGTTCGTGTTCTTATTTCGTTGACGGCTGTGCACTCGAGGAGCACGTGCGCGACAGTTTCCTCTGACTCCATACATCCTCTGCATAGAGGACTATCCGTGATATTCATTACGAAGAAGTGTTTGTTCAGTGAACAGTGTCCGGTGATGGTCCCTGCCACCAGACGCAGGCTACCTCTGTCCAAACGCAAAAGGTTACTGGTTAGGGTTTTATTCAAGTATGGCATGGCTTCTTTGGCCTGCCTGCAACCCGGTGCCAGGGACCACCACCTTTCCGCTTGTGCATTAGTGTGCTCACGTAGCCAAACACGCAGCTGACCAAAGGGTATTGGCACGATGGGTTCGGGTCCGAAGACCACCGTGTCAGACCCCCGCCTTGCCAGCTCATCAGCTGCGTCGTTGCCCAGTGAGCCGCTGTGTCCTTTTATCCATTGCAGTGTCACAGTGTTATTGTTTGACACTGTAACGCGTTCCAGTGCAAAGTGGCATTCTTGTATGAGTTTCGAGGTTGTTGTGGTTTTCCCCAGTGATTGTAGTACTGAGGCACTGTCGGAGATTATGCGGATATGAGTGTCCATAACTCCCCTGGCTTCTATGGCGTGGGCCGCTAGAATGATGCCAACACATTCTGCCTGATGACAGAGTTGAGTGTTCCTAGCGGTTTGGATATCCTTATATTAAGGTCGTTGGAGAAGACTCCGACTCCTGTTCCGGTATTCGTTTTTGATCCGTCAGTGTATATTCTCAGTTCCTTTGGGCCCGAGTAGTCGTACGATTCTTCTGTGAGTTGGATGCTGTAGTGTTTATTGAAGTGCAGTGCCTTAGGGGCTTTATCGTTGGGGGCCGTCATCATGGGCTCTCGTTTCACAGCGTATTCCATAATACGTGTATGTTTGATTCGAGAGTCTGTTCTCAGTGTACCCGATAAGTTAAGTCTGAAAACAGCCAGGGCTGCCTCCTCCCGCACTATGAGATGCAGTGGAGGCAGTCCTATCATCGCTTGTAAGGCAGCAGTGGGTGCCGTTCTCATGCTACTGGTGATTGCTACGCAGGCCAGCCGCTGCAATTTTTCGAGTTCTTTTTGGGCTGTGCTCAAGTCGGTCCTGGGCCACCAGACTAAGGAGCCATATGTGATGATTGGTCTGATGACTGTGGTATATAGCCAGTGGGTCACTTTTGGGCTAATGCCCCAGTTTCGTCCCAACATGCGTCTGCATTGCCACATGGATATACTGGCTTTTTTAGTAGTGTAGTCCATGTGTTTTGCCCAGTTCAACTGTTTGTCCATGTAGACGCCCAGGTATTTGGCTTCAGTTGAAAGGCTTAGGGTAGTTCCAAAGAAGCGTGGTAGGTTCAGTACTGGTAGCTTCCTTTTTTTTTGTAAATAAAACCAGTTCGGTTTTGGTGGGGTTCACTGCTAGTTGGTATTATTTACACCAATCCTCTACTATTTTCAAGGCCTGGCTCATAAGGTTGCATAGTGTGTTTTCATGAGTGCCGTTTACTATTATGGTTATGTCGTCGGCGTACCCCACGGTAAAGTAACCTTTATCGTTGAGTTTCTTGACGAGGCTATCTGCGACTAGGTTCCATAGCAGAGGTGAAAGGACGCCCCCTTGGGGGCAGCCCTTTGCTACAGTAGCCCTTGTTGTGCTATTTATGGTGACTTGTACTGCTCTTAGTTTGAGCATGTTCGTGATCCAGCCACTTAAGGTCGGGTCGACACCGTGTCTCTCAAGGGCTTTGTTGATACTTTGAAACATAGTTTTGTCGAAAGCACCTTCAATGTCGATAAAGGCAGCTAACGAGGAACATTTGTGATGTACTGCGCATTCTATTTTGGATAACACACTGTGTAGCGCGGATTCTGTTGACTTGCCCGTAGAGTAGGCGTGTTGCTGCTTGTGTAGTGGTCTCTGTAAAAGAGGGCCATCCCGGATGTATCTGTCACAGAGTCTCTCTAGGGTCTTCAGAAGGAAAGATGTCAGGCTTATGGGTCTATACGCTTTAGGTTGTGTGTAGTCAGTCTTGCCGGGTTTGGGAATGAAGATAACCTTCACTTCGCGCCACGCTAGTGGTACATACCTGAGTGCTATGCATGCTCGGTATATTGCCAGCAGCCATGGTGTCAGAGAGCTATCACCCCATTGAAGTAGGGCTGGGAAAATACCATCCAGTCCTGCGGACTTGTAAAGCTGGAAGGTTCTAATTGCCCAGAGTATGCGGTCTTCCGTCACTATGTTCTGTGCTCTGGACCAGTCCAAATTGGTGGGAGTTGGTACTGGTTCGTATCCCCATGACCTGTCCTCAAGGAGGTTGCAGTCCGGGAAGTGCGTTTCCAGTAGGAGGTTACTGGTTTCAAGATCTGTTCGTGTATAGCTGTGATCTGGCTTTTTCACTGCACCGAGTGTGCGATCCTGTTCCTTCGATAAGATTTTCCTTACTCGTACGGTTTCATTGTTAGATTCTATGTTCTCACAGAAATTCCGCCATGCAGTTTTCTTGGCGGTTCTGATTTCTTTCTTGTATGTGTATTGGGTTTCTTTGTATATTTCCCAGTCCTCTGGGAGCCTTGTATTTTTAGCTCTGTTGAACTGTTTGCGTAGGGTGTCCCTAAGTTTACCAAGGTCTGCGTTCCACCAGGGGGTTCCCTTGCTCTTTGTGTGTGGAGATCTTGGTTTACAGTGGGTGTGGTATGCCTCAAGTATGTTGTCCGTGATTTTTGTCACCGTGTTATCTAATTGCTCGGGATTTGTTATACTAGTCGTGTCAGTTTGTCCCCTATTTAAAAGAGATGCTAGAAGACATTTATATTCGGGCACGTTTGTTCGGCGTGGATTACGCCGCGGTTCGGGTTTTCCAGTGTCGGTTGCTAAGGTGAAGCATATACTTCTGTGATCAGAGCAGGAAGGTTCATCGGAGACGCGCCAATTCGATATGAGACTTGTCGCGCCTTCTGTGGCTAATGTTAGGTCTATAATCGTCTGTCCTCGGGACGTGACCCAAGTGGGTTCCGCGCCTCGGTTTACGATATTAAGGTTGGTGGAGAACAAATAAGTAGATAGTGTCTCACCTCTGGTGTTTGATACTTCACTTCCCCATAAGGGGTGATGCGCGTTTGAGTCGGTGCAGATGATCAGGTCCATGTTGGCGCTCTCGCAGTACTGGACCAGGTCTGTCACTTCTTTTGGGGGGCAGTTCTCGTCGTCGCCTGGCATGTACGACGAGGCTAGTACCTACTAGTTCTGGGACATCGTTATTGCACCGGAGCCTGATTGCCGTCAGGTCTCTGGAACAGAATTGGGTTAGTGGTGTGATAGATAAATCTTGGGGTATGTATATACAAGTTCGTGGTTTTTCTGTGTTTTGAGTACTGGATATTACTTTACCTCTAGTGCTTCCAAATCCACATATCTTGTTTTTCCTGACCCACGGCTCTTGGATCAGTGCGATTGTTCGGGGTTTCATCTCCAGCACCCTGCGTAAGCTAGCCGTAGCAGTTTGGCTATGTTGGAGGTTTATTTGGTGTATCGGGATGGGATTGGGTGTGGTTGTCAACGGCCCGGGGGCGGAGTTAGGAGGAGACGGATCCATCGGAAAGTTCACCTCCCTCCTCCGTCCCGCGCCAGTCGTCGCTGGGAGAGGATGCGAGCAGCTGCGTCGTCCATCCGGGTGATGCAGGGGCAAGGTCGGTTTTGGCATCAGCCATCGCTGCTCGGGCCATCTCCTCTTCCAGTTGGGTCATTTCAGTCTCGGTCGGTGTCGGGTTCGGGGTCTCCGTACTGTCTGTCCTGACGTCAGTGGGATGTGTCCTGGGGTAAAAACGGACGTATATCGACCCAAGTAGGTACGCTATGCGCCGCTCTCGACCCAGGACCTTTTCAAATTCGTCGGCCGGAATTCCCAGGGTCAAATATGTCCCGTGGTTATCCCCACCAACGCTTGTTGCCCGGTACAGTGACCACCTACCAATGTCGAACCAAGCATTCTGACGAATCAGAAGGCTCTGGAGCCGCGCTATGCGCATTATACCTGGGAACGAATAGCGCGGCTCGGACACGGGTAGGTATGTCAGACTGTCGCATGACGGTCAGTGACAAGTCGGTGTCTGGGAGTATTATCTTGGGTACATTTTGGGTCAGCCAAGTCAGGGAGTTCTCGTCCTCACACCACATCTGCACAGTGCCATCCGTCACCCGAGGGTATCCACGGAAGGCCGGGAGCGATGTGAGATCGGACTCCATGACCAGTCTTTCGAGTTCCGTCTTTATACGAGTCGCCTCTTCATGTGTCAAGTCTCTGGAGGGGGGAGTGAAGCAGATTGCTACGGCGAGCCGCGCCGGAATGTCCTTCGTGGCCCGCGCGTAGGTTTTCTGCTCCCCTGGAGCAGTCTGAGTCCTTACCCGTTTCGGATCACCCTGTAGCGCGCTCGGTGAAGCCGTATCATCCGGGCGCACACTCTTCACCGCCCCCGAGCCGCTTGGTCCGGGTTGTGGTTTGGAGGTGCCCGGTGTAGCACGCTCAGTAGGTTTTCGAACCGGGCGCGGGCGCCCAGCCCGTTTCCCCCTCGTCTTTGAGGTCTGTGCGTCTGTCAGATCCTGGTTCAGACTGTCAGTTCCGGCGAATCTCCGCTCGCGTGTTTCCGCGTCCGGCCCTTTTTCGTTCCGGGTTTCCCCTTCGCGTACTTCGGGCTGCTCGCGTACTCCTCCTGTTTCCGCGTCCGGCTTTTTTTCGTTCAGGGTTTCCCCATCCCGTACTTCAAGCTGGTCGCGTACTTTAGGTGTGGCAACCGTTTGAGCATCGCGCTGGCCGAGGCCTTCACGGATTTTGCGCATCCGGCTGCACAGTTCCCTCTCCCTGGCGCAGATTTTTTCGTGCTTGGTAACAAGTTTACGTACTTCATCTGCCGGGATTGGGGCGGGATCACCTGAGCCGTCAGCCTTCCCCAAACCTTGTTCTGGGTCAGCGTCCTTCAGTTTTGCCTCGGTTTTCCGGCGCTGGCGCGCTAATGCTCGCAGCTCCTTACCGAGGCTGGTCAGATGGGCCTCGTCAGTGTCGTTGTCAGGGTTGTGTGTCACGCTCTTCCGCACGATGCTCTGTTGCCAGGCACTCGTGGAAGGGGCAGTCTGTGTTGGTCTGGTGGTCACGTTAGTGACGTCTGGGTCAATATTCAGCGGCGAGCGAACTACAGCCGGAGACAGGGTATCATCAGGCGCGTGAACCGCAGCCTGGGTTGTCTCTGGGTCTGGTGCTATTAAAGCAAACGGCCGCGCAGAAGGCGCGGCACCAATAGGCAGGTTAATGCCCCCTCCCAGAATACGCTGGGGGCTGACCGATAAATCGGCATGGGATTCCCCGGCTTGGCCGGGACCCACCTGGGTAGTTTCTTTCTTAAACTGCTTCATGATTATGGGTTGGGTGGGCTTTTGGAATTTAGAGGTTACCCTTCCTCTGGACCGACGGGATATAAGGATGAAAGGAGGGAGGGATCTGGGCATGGGGGATCATGGGATTGGGGTGCTGGGTTATCCCTAGGCCTAGGGTTTGGCTTTGGGAAACTTCTCTTGTCCGGAGTCTCGCACGAGACACTTCGTCTAGGGAACCGACCTCAGGCAGTCAGGAGGCGGTCCCCCAGCCGGAGCTGGGCTATCCGCAACCTGCCCACCCGCTCGGTTGCATGAGAAGAAGTGCCTGGCGGTCTGTGCCGACCCGCCACGTGGGCACGTGTGCCACCGTGTCGGATCGACACAGCCAGCCCCGAGCAGTATGCGGTATAAAAGATGTGGCGAAACGCGTAGTCCGAACCGTATAGAGATACCTAATGACCAACCTCGGGTCAAAGACCCGAAGTTGTTCCACGCACATCTCAAAGAGATATCAGTATGATTAACGGAATGAGAGCAAAAGAAGCGGCTAAAATCGTAAAGCAGAGACAAGGCCCCGGCCACTGCCGGAGACGCCTAGGGCATTGAGACACGCAAGGCGATTCCTAGCCATCGTAGCCACGGGTTGTCTGGGAAGGACTAATCTACGTTGTGTTGCAGGCGCGCCTCAAAGAGATGTCAGCAAGATTAACAGGGCTAGTTAGGGCCGACGCCTGCTAGGGCTGCCGATTGTTTGAAAGAGTAACATGCCGAGGCCCTACACAGGACCTATTTATCAGTAATAATAATTATTTATTTTCAGGCAACGGAAGCCCGTACATAAAATAATCTTAAACAATAATAAACCACCTACACATTAACAAAAAAAAAGAAAACTATAATTATACACGTAAATTAGTAGTGTCGTATAACCGTCCTCGAAAACGTTGATATACGAAACCTTTCGGCCAGAAGTCCTCTTTTAAGAAGATCTGTAGCTGGCGGGTTGGAACTCGTACCACGAACGACTTGAAGTTGATGTCGTGGCGCGTTTCCAACCTTACGACCCTCAGAGTCCAGTTGGTCTTCACTTACAAATACTCCACGACTTCCACAACCTTCGTGTAGTGATGCAGACGTGAAATGTACAGCTACGACGCAACTTGCACTCACCAGCTAGATTAAGGAGACATTCAATATTATTGTTTTAATATCTATTTTATACACTGGGCCGCAAAAATAATGGGTAATTTTTAGTAAATACGTAGATTACTCGTATGATTACTATGTTATAAGCAGTTTAGTCATGCTTTTTAAATCTTCAAAGAGATTTCATTTGTACCAGGTTGTATTTATTTCAAAATACTCTGGGTATTTCAGAATAAATACGACTAGTACTAAAACCCGACGGTTTTGTTGCCACACGCCAAAAAAACTTCTCAGGATGTATTGCGAAATGCTTTTTTTGTGTCGTTACCCTCCACTGACACTTACGCTAACTCGTTTATTTGTTTTAAATTGTTTTTTTTTTTTAATCTTTCAAAAGGTTTTCAACTGATTTAAACTTTTTTTCAAACTTGAAATGAATTTCAGTAGAAAAAGGAATTTGTTTTAGATATTTAAATAATTTAAAATGAAAATGTAAACTCCTATAAGATAGAATTGAAATCATTGCTAATATTTCAAAGTAAGTAAAATAAATAAATAAATTATTGGACTGTTAGGTACATAAGTCACGTCATCATCATAATTTAAGCCAAATAACGTCCACTGCTAGTCTTGCATTCATGGAATTCCAATGATTTTCACCTAGGCAATGGTTCACCTTGTAGGAGGCCTTCCAACACTGCACCTTCTGGTACGCGGTCAACACACCAAAATCTTTCGGCGCTCTTTATTCTGCAAGTAAATAATGCGATATGGCACTGCAATATGAGCACCCACAATTAGCTTCGTCTTTAGATGAGGCTTAAAGTCTCAAAGGGTAAAAAACCGGGCAAGTGCGAGTCGGACTCGCGCACTGAGGGTTCCGTACAAACTTACCTATGAAAACAATTCAATTCCCGAATTGAGTTACGAAGAATTTTCCAAATCATAAAAAAGTTTTTTATTGTGACGTAACTACTAATTTATAGTTTTCAGATTTTTTCCTAGACTTGCGATATGAGACCTTGCTGCGTGCCAAATTTCAGGATTCTAGGTTAACGGAAAGTACCCTATGAATTTTGATTCTCTTGAGAGTGTCGAAATATACTTTTTTTTGACATAAACGGTCGTATCTTTTTTTTCGATAACTCAGAAGTTTGATATTTTCACAGCTTCAAGGGACCGTAAATTTGAGTATATGGTTTTAATTTCAACTCGATACCTCGACGCGTTCCCGAGATAAAGAATCTTGACAGACAGACAGATAAAAAACAAACAGACAGACAGATAAAATATCAATCTCAATTCTACTGATTTATAAATCCATACTCTCAACAATGAAACTGTTCTTCAATCTTAAAGTTATTTCTGTTTTTCCACAACCGCTTTTAAGCAAAAAACTTGTCACGAATACTTTCACACCCCTATATTTTCCCTATCCAAAACTAAAAACATTTCTCTATCGATTTCGCAAAGTAAAGAACTGTATCGATACAAAGTTTGTGAAGTATTATCGAGCAAATATGTTCAGGGTTGAAAGCTGTTACTTCGCGTGAAAAATGAGTTCTAGATCGAGTTGAAACTGATGTATGTAGATCGAAGTTGCGAGTTTTCAGTATATTTTTAATAGCTTTTGACATCGTCAGTCGTTTGTAATTGACAGGGCCCATTAGGGCTGACGCCTGCCAGGACTGCGGGATCGTTTGTTAGAGTCACCAGTCAGTTGTGTTTCCTGATGGCTACAACCCGGGAGTCTTTAAGTCAAGAGTGAATAGGTTACTTCTAGGTAAGCGCGCTCCATCGTCGACCGCATCGTCGCTTTCCATCAGGTGAGATAGCGGTCAAGCGCGAAAAAAAAATACCACGGCCAACTAAAGGAATTCGGGTGTGTTTTAGTCGCCTAGCAGGGCCGAAGCCTACTGGGGCCATGGGTTCGTTTCTGAAAAAAAACCCGGGGTCTTGGAACGTAAGGCAAAGAAGGAAAATAGAAGTGAGGAGTAAATATATGACATACCCTCTCGCTCCGCCCAAGAGCAGGAGAAAGCATTGGACGATATTCCACCTAAAAAAAAGGTGTGTTTTAGTCAGCAAGAGTCTGATTTTCTCTCTGGCTCCACCTACAATGGTAGAAGTTATTACATGATTTCCCAGCTTCAAATAAAACTGATTTCTTTGATCCGAAAAATCTTCTAAGTTGTTTTTGTTTACTTAAACTTAGCTCAAGTACTAGAATTGAGGATTCGATTTTGAGAACCTGTTAAATTGTTATTTTGCGTGAAAACTTGTCAAACTTTAGTACTAAAGTAGATTGTTTTAGTTCTTAGTTTTGAATTTTATATTCAAAACCAGAACCCCTAGCCAAGTTACAACCGTTTCGTTTCGATTCTCTTTTCGTTGATCGCCTCAAGTCAGCCACGCCTCCTATTCCTTTGTTCTTGACTGACTACGTGACTGAGCGTTGAGATGACGTCAAAATAAAGAATTCGGAGGCGTGGCCTACTCGATGCGATCAACGAAAAGAGAATCGAAACGAAACGGTTGTAACTTGGCTAGGGGGGCAGAGATTAATACTGACCGTTGTGGTGTGTTGTCACGTAGTATATAAGCACAACACGTATGGCATGTAGTTTAAGTTAAGTAGATGATAACACACATTCGTAGTTTAATAGAACAGTATCCCGCATGCACTACATTACATATGTACCTATAACGCATGTTAACAAGTAAAGGGATGATTCATTGATTGATTGATGGACGAGTACGGTGGGTGTTTACCTAACGCCTCTTTCTCCCAAAATCGTACCGTCGTTGTTGAGATTTTTCACCGGAAACTATCTGAAGCAAAGCCCAGTTGTACATCCCTATAACTTCTTAAAATTCTGGAATTGCGATCGCGTACCGAAAGACGCAGAGTTGGAAGGCCTTTCAAAAGTTGGACCGATGACATAGTGAGGGCCACAGAAAACAGACAGATGTAAGACCAACTGGACCGGTCGTTGAGGCGTTACTTAGGCGTCCATTACACGACAGATTTTGCTGACAGTTTTGCCACAGTCAATCTTGTGATTGACGTAAAACCTAATGCGATGATTGACGTTTGCATGACGAAAACATAATGGCGATAAAATTCCGTCATTCAAATATCATTCATAATTGATGGAATTGATTGATACCTGCATGACCGTGTACAAGACGCCATAGGAGAGGCGTATGTCCATTATACGTTTTTCACCTGAACTGATGAAGATAGCTACAATTATTTCTTAATTATTTTTTCCTAACTCTTGCCGGCGCCTATATCTCGGCAAATAAGTCGTACATAAAAAAAAAATGTTTTAATTTATATCTTCTAGAGACCAAAATAATTTCGCGACCTCATTTCTTTTTCGTAGTCCGTTTCACATAAAATAAATACGCCATATATAAATTAGATAGGAATAAGCATAAAATTTGTTCACGCAGTTTCAAACAAAAACAATAAATAAAATTGTTCCTCCTTTTCTTAGTTTTAATAATAAATATCACAACAAGACCACAATCAAGAAAAAAACCCAGAGACAAAGTCTAACAATGTAGATATCTTTTAAAACAACAGTAGGCAAAGGAATTTGAAAGTTAAAATGTATTCATAGGGAACAATTCCGCTTAATCCAACTAGGCGCGTAATTAAATTGTTCCTGAAGAATAATCTCATTCCTCATATGATGTTTTTGTTCAGCATCCATTGGGATATCTTGGAGAACCATTTTGATTGCTGTCAATAGTGTTCAAAATGGGTACTGACTGGAGAGAGAAGAGGTTTTGGATTAGAACCCATTTAGTTTTAAACCAATTACAAAATTAAAATAAAATGCAAATTTAAAAATTATTATTATTATTTTGTCTCAGGACCATGGGGTCCTGGACCTTTGTAAGGCGTACAAGGGGCCGAAACCAACTTGCAGAGGCCACTTAGACTCAAAACCATTGGGCCGCATATGGAAAACAAACATATCGGGATATTGTTTTATTGTTAGAATAAAATTATTATTTAATGTTCTATACCTCTTCTACCAATTATTTTAGTATTATTTTGATTATATTATTATAAATACATAAATGTTATAATGGTTTATTATTCTTCTATGCTGACTTTGTCACTACTTTTATGCCTGTACTATGGTTTTTATTCGAAATTTTTTTTTTTAATTTTATTATTACCCGACTACGGAGGGTTATGATTTTGACAGGCTATGTATGTATGTGAGTATGTTCATCTGTTCCCTCATAGCTCCTAATCTACTTATCGGAACTCGACGTATGAGGTATCGTTAGAATTGTACGCTAAACATAGGCTACGTGACGTGTCACAAAAATCGATATGGCGCCCTCTAGCGGACAAAAAGTAATGCGTTAAAAATAAAAAAGGAGATAAATGCGCCGTGTTTGGTATTATTTGAAAGGGCTTTACTTGTACATTTCCAAAATATTGCTCAAATTTAAAGTGACGCCCTCTAGCGGACAAAAAGTCATGTTTAAAAAAAAAATATAAATACACCGTGTTTCATATCATTTGAAAGGGTTTCACTGGTACTTATAAAAAAATATCATCAAAATTCAATGTGGCGCCCTCTAGTAGACAAAAAGTATTGTGTTAAAAAAAAATAAGATAAATACGTCGTTTTGGTATCATTTGAAAGGACTTCACTTGTTCATACCAAAATAAATAGTATAGAAGCACAGTGATTTAACACCAAAATCTTTCAAATAAAAAAAAGTAGAAAACTAAAACCCGACTACGACAAAAAAAAGACGCTGAAAAAGTATGAAATAAGGTTTTCAAGATGCTGAAATAAACAAAGTAACTGGAAAAACAAGAATAGAACAAAAAGAAAAGCCGTAGTCACACGTTATAGGTAGGTAATAATCGAAACACTTTAATAGCGTGTGACTACGGCTTTTCTTTTTGTTCTATTCTTGTTTTTCCAGTTACTTTGTTTGCATCTTTGTTTGTTGTGCATCTTGAAAATCTTGTTTCATACTTTTTCAGCGTCTTTTTTTTGTCGTAGTCGGGTTTTAGTTTTTTACTTTTTTATAATTTAATTATATTACTTAAATAGAAATAAATTATTTTGTAATACCTTAAATGTTGCTTCATATAAAGGTCTGTACTTGTTTATGCTTCTAGTTTTAAAGATTTTTTGTATTTTCGCTAGCATATATCAGTAGTGGTATTTATCCCCATTAGGTAAATTAATTACAATAAAAAAGGAGGTTATATAAGAAGAATGCACCATGACATTTTTTTTTATAAAAAGGTACGTGATAATCTAGATTATTTTTAAATTTTTAATAAGCTTGTAATGTCCTATTGCCGGGCTAAGGGCTTCTTTTATTTTCATATTTCTCGGTTTTAGCAATTGGAGCTCAATTCTCTAAATCATACAATCTGATTTGCTTTGCTACCTTCTGTTCGGGTCTATTATAGCATTTCCGTATTTCTGATATTCTCCTAGGAAATCAGGATGGCAACCAACCGATTAACCTCCAAAGTTACGGTTCACGATCACATTCGTCAGAAGTTGACAGTAGTAACGTCAACGCGCTAATTTGTTTTCCTGTTATCTGTTTGTACTAATTATTCACGTATATAGTTTATATATTTGAGTATATATTGAGTATAGATTCCACAAGCGGCTTCATCGCATGGAATTAATACTTCTCCTCATTATAAATCAAAACTCATGATATGAAAATATATACATTTTTAATTAATATAAAACTGGCGTTTGACTGCGATCCTATTTATTTTTTCTTGCTTTTTTTATATAGCCTCCTTTTTATAATGTGAATGTGAGAACACTGTAGACTCCACGAATTCTTAGATTACTTCCTATTACGACTCACTTTTTTTTTAATATGATTATTTTATTGTGCTTTTGGGTACAATATTAACGGGTCTACACTGTTTTTATATAATACTAGCGACCCGCCCCGGCTTCGCACGGGTGCAATGCTGATCACTTCACTACATAGTATAAAACAAAGTCGCTTTTCGTGTCTGTCTGTCCCTATATATGCTTAGATCAGACAGCGCCTCATCACCACATATCATCCACAGTGCAGTCGCGCATTTTGAACTTCTTCGGCCATGTATCTCGTCGTGGTAATGAATCCATAGAGCGTCTCGTAGTGCAGCACTAATGAGATGGACAGACCAGATCAAGGCGCAACTAAATGCTCGGTTTATGAATGTACTCGGAAAGCTGCAGTCCGCGATGAATTGCGCCGTGTTACCAAGATGATCACTCATCGTGATTCACAGTGATGACCACGACCACACTGGCAAGAGTGTACCGACTGAAAAGAAGAAGATCTTTAAAACTACGCAACGGATTTTGATGCGGTTTTGACCAGCATTGCACCCGTGCGAAGCCGGGGCGGGTCGCCAGTACTAATTATACTACAGAATGTCTTTATGTATAATGTTCACAGCTTTTTTTGTCATTAGATAATACAAACATGTTTTCTTTTGAGGTTACTCTTGAAATAGCGACATATCATTGACCATGTGAAAAACACTCAACGATCAATAACGTTGCAACGTTGAAAGTTTGACCCTGAGATTTATTATTGGTCATTGCAAAAGATATCTTTACTTGTCACTGTGGGGACCGCCCGGAGGACACGATGGAGCGCACGGTGGAGGTGTGCCCCGCTTGGGCAGAGCAACGCCGTGTCCTCGTGGGGGCGATCGGCGGTGGCGTCCTCTCGCGCCGGGTCTTGGTACAGGCCATGGTCCGGAGCGAGGAGGAGTGGCAGGCGGTCGCCTCCTTCTGCGAAGCATAATGCTGGCAAAGGAGGCGGCCGATCGCGTGAGGCAACGGTCCTCACGCCCCAACCGCCACGTGGATTTCCGGCCACCGTAGGCGCGGGCTTCCGGACGGCGGCCGTCCGGTAACCGTCCGGACCAAGACCAAGCCGTCGACGGCGCGTATTGTTCCACGCGCGCCTCAGGGAGATGTCAGCAAATCGGAGGAGCCCAGCAGGGTCGAAGCCTACTGGGTCCACGGGTAGTTTGTTAGCAAAGAAGGAACAGGAGTAGGTTTTTAGTCAGTAAAAGTCTGAAACTATCTCCCACTCTGCCCAAGAGCGCGATTTGTCATTAGATGATTTTCCCACCTAAAAAAAAACATTATGAAGAAGAATGTGCAAGAAACTCCATGGAGACACATCTCCGGTACCACATCCAGTGAATATTGTGAAAAAAAAAATGTGACTATTGTGCACTCTATTTTGACAGTTTTTAGTGATTTTACCAGCAAACGCGTGCCATTGCAAAGTTTAGATGGATTCAGGTTTTTTAATAAAATAACAGGACAACCTATTTTCAACACCATTTTATGAGGAGGGAGTCCAGACGGGTTCAAAGAATTAACAAATTCTGTAGGAAAAAACTTTGTACAAAAAATAAATAACCGACTTCATTATAAAAAGTGGGCACGCACTGAGGGTGCTATGAAAACAGTTCAATTCCAAAATTGAGTTACTAAGATTTTTCCGAATCGCAAAAGAAGTTTTTTTTTTGTGACGTAACTACAAATTTACAGTTTTCAAATTTTTTCTTATATTTGTGCTATTAGACCTTGCTTCATGCCAAATTTCAGGATTCTAGGTCAACGGGAAGTACTCTATGAATTTTGATTCCCTTGAGAGTGTCGAAATATACGTTTTTTGCGACATAAACGTCTGTATCTTTTTTTCGTTAGCTCAGAAGTTTAATTTTTTCACAGCTTCAAGGGACCGCAGACCTGAGTATATGGTTTTAATTTCAACTCGATAACTCTATGCATTTCCGAGATAAAGGGTCTTGACAGACAGACCGACTAAAAACAAAGTGATCCCATAAGGGTTCCGTTTTTTCCTTTTTAGGTACGGAACCCTAAAAACAAAACACTAAAACGATCAATATAACTTTAATTTTGGAAGTCAGTGTTTCTGGTATTGTCTGCTTCTTATTTAACACTGACTTCCGAAATTAAAGTTATTTTGATCGTTTTAGTGTTTTGTTTTATGTGGTGAAGTTGGTTATTTTTTTTTTGTAAAAAAGAAAATATTTCACACTTTTTAGTTGTGATACATTTATAGCCAGAGTACCTATTTCTCATGACAATTCGATTTAACCCAAACGCTGCTAGGATACATTATTTTATTATGAAGTCCCTATCCACTTCCCAGCCCCATTATCAGGTCAGTTCGATAGTACCTTATAGCCAATGTGCATCTGATGACAATTCTAATAAGCCCAAACACGGCTAGGTTACATTAATTAATTACGGAGTTCCAGTGCCTATCTTCCAGCTCCATCATCATCATCAGATCACTTTGATGCTACCATTTTCAACGTAACTATTCAGAACCATTTATTTATATTCATTGTCATAGTTACTTAACTATCTTCTTTGTGATATCTATGTAGGGGTGAAGTTCCGTTGGCCATTTCTGGTCTTTTTCATCAGTTCCACTTCATCAAATGTTACTTTTTGACTGTAAATGCTGAAGTTCTCGATGAAAATACTAAAATCATTATATAGTTGCCTAGAATATTTGAGGAGTTCCCTCGATTCCTTATGGATCCCATCATCAGAACTGGATTTTGAAAAAAATAGGACCAATCTGAAAGCATATCCTATTAGGGAAAAAAAAATGTTGCAAGTCGGTCCATAAACGACGGAGTTCTGAGGTAACAAACGTAGAATCAAGTTATTTACCGCAACCGCTATTTCCCTGCATTTTAAATCTGTAATATCTTCGAAAACATTAATTTAAATTACACGCTGCAAAGGGCTATATTGATCTATATTAAATGCACATTTTATTTAAGGTACCTAATTGGATAAAGATTAATGCTGTATTGCTTAAAATTGTTTCGTAAATAAGCCATTATTTTTCGTAAAAAGTAAAGGATAAAAAATGGTTATTATGGGTTACCCCTAAGAGATGGACATATACCATCGCGGACTTTTTTGTAGACCTTTTTAAGGTAAACAATACTGTAGTACACTATTTTGGTATATCTCGTAGAGTTCAGCCAGCGTTTGCAATGTAAGCACAAAAAAATTTGTTTATTTACGACATCACATTAGAAACATCTAAAATTATCAGTGTTTCTCTTCTTTATTATGCATGCATTATATACATAAACCTTCCTCTTGAATCATTCTATCTATTAATAAAAACCGCATCAAAGACCGTTGCGTAGTTTTAAAGATCTAAGCATTTATAGGGACAGACAGACACGAAAAGCGACTTTGTTTTATACTATGTAGTGATCTATTAATACTGTAATATGGAAATATTGTAACATCAACCACTTTTTTTAAAAGAGTAACCATGGAGTTTCTTGCCGGTTCTTTTCCATAGGAAACGACCAATTTGGAACCGTACACTAGCTTTTGACGTTTTATAAGTGCCCATGTATGCCTATGTGAAATAAAAATATTTGAATTTTGAATTTTTGAATCCCACCTGATGGTAAACAGTGATGCATTTGATGATCGTGAGCTGCACTAGTTTAATAAGAGCCTATTCAATCTAGCCTTGAAGACACCTAAATTAAAATTTAGAGCACGTGGCACATCAGGGATAGTACACACACATATTAGTGAAATATTTTTTAGAATCTGTTCAGTTGTTTCAGAGAATACCCCATGTGTACAAAATTACTATCCTACACTAAATATTATCCATTCCATCATCGGACCACCAGGCGTATGGCGATGCGTTACCGGTACATGGTTGACATCCCACCTGTACGCACAAAACGTTTTGGGAACACATTCATTGTGCATACAGCTAAGGAGTGGAATTCCTTGCCGGAATCTGTGTTTCCTGATGGCTACAACCCGGGAGTCTTTAAGTCAAGAGTGAATAGGTTACTTCTAGGTAAGCGCACTCCATCGTCGACCGCCTCGTCGCTTTCCATCAGGTGAGATAGCGGTCAAGCGCGAACCTATCAACGATAAAAAAAAAAACATATTATTATATTTAGTACCTCAGTAGCATGAACGTAAAATAAAATTTATATTATTATTATTTTGGATTCATTTTATAATTACGTGATTATTTTGCTTTTATTATTATGTTTTTATATGTTTTATGTGAGATTTTATTATTATAATGTTGATTATTATTTTATTTTTTTTCGTAGGTATGTGCTCAATAACATATTATTGAGCTTTTTTTATATTTACTAAACAATCTTTATTGCTCGGATATAAATTACTTATTACTGAAATTGCCCAATACTACTTATGTACTCATACTTCTCTGTGCATAATAAAATTTTACCGCCTGTTATCCATATTTTTGGTCTTAAAAGTAAAATGTAAAAGCACATACCTACTGACACTAATACTTCTACTGACCCTAAACATAAGCGTTCTTTTGTCACGTTCAATATTGTTACCAAACTAATCTGAGCCTTTCTATCCACAAACGCATATTCTGGCTACAACACATCATCAATCGAGCTACTACATCGTTACCACCTTTCCCTAAAACTGGGCCGTTCCCCAAATCCGAGCTGTATGATTTATAGTTCGATAACCGTAGCTTTTACCGTGACTGCCAGTACAAAAAAGGGAACCGAAAACCAACTAACACGGATATATATATTATGTAAATCAAAGAGTTCAGAGATATCAAAAATTAACTTTTTAATACTTCTTAACTATGATTAAATTTGTTTGCCTTTTTGTATATAGAGGAGGAGAGAGGGGGAAAGCAGAACGTTTACCCCCACGTAATATATTTCTTTTAAGTAAAAATCTAAAATCATTTTTAGGGATCCGTAAATTATTAAAGGACGGAATCATTTGTTAATTAACTGATTTTAAACTAGTACTGCTGCTGGGTTATAAGTAAATGTGCTTTAGGATTGTTTAAAAGAGTTACTTATTAGTAGACTTAGTTAGGGTCGAAGCCTACTGGGGCCACGGGTAGTGCGAGACCCGGGGCCCTGAGACGAAGGCAAAGAAGGAACAGGAGTGGGTTTTTAGTCAGTAAAAATCTGACACCATCTCTCGCTCCGCCCAGGAGCGCGATTTGTCATTAGATGATTTTCCCACCTTAAAAAAAAACCTCTAACTTTATAATATCTAGTTTAGATTTTGCAATAAGTAAAGTATCTAAAAAGACAGTAAGAAAATGTTTTGTTCTAAGTGGTTCTTCTGCTTCCGAAGCATTTAGTAGCAGCATATCAGTTTTGAAACTAGTGGTAGATTAAGCGTGGCTAACGATTGATGCAGCACTGCAACATGGAGTTGAAAGCTGGCTATCTACAGTGCAATCAATGCCACTGATACCTGTTAATGTATGGACATTAACAGGGATGGTGGCACGTGTTATTGGGTCATTCAGTTCCCTTAAAAATGGTTGAGCTGAGTAGGGCTGATGCACTCGTCATGCTCGTGAACGGGTGCCGTCAGTTGAGACTGGTCATCTCTTAGCTGCCAATGACTTAATTCAATTTCTATTTTTTTTAATTAGTTTTTTTTAAGTATATTTTTTATTTTAATTATTATTACTTATTTACATTGTGCTCACATATTAGAAGCGACAAGAAATATGTAACCAAGATTTATGTAACTCATAATATGATTTAAAAGAGTGTCCATGGAGTTTCTTGCACGTTCTTCTCCATAGAGATCTACGCTTTGGAACGTGCAATTTAGCTTCACTTGTTTTTTTTTTGACTGATTGACATTTTGACAATTCAAAAGTGCCTGTAATTGGTCTATTTGAAATAAACGTTTCTGATTTCTGACAAGAATGTACAAAGAAAATGACAGTTTCTTAAAAACGATAACAACAGAAGAAGAGATAGACAGTATTTCACTTGTAGATTAATTAGATTCATACTTCCTCATCAACATCATGGTTATTCCAGCAGGTGTCGAAACAGCAAACGGTTCTGTGTAATTTGTATTCATCGCGAATGCGGTCGGAAAGAAACGTGGGAATCCAGGTTCATCGCCAGGTCTTTGGCGCGAGGCCTTCCAACGCTGCGTCTCCCGGTACGCGGTCGCCTGACCAGATTTTTTTCATCCCCACTGACACTGTTATCACTGTTCTTGTCTGTTGTATTATTGTGTGTGTTGTTCTACGTTCAATGTGTAAAATAAAAAATAGAAAAAAAATTGTGATAGTTAACAGGTACACACACCAGAAATAAAACAAAAAAGTGACTATCATTACAAAAGTGACATTGTGCGTACATCACGGACGTGTCCTAGAAAAAAATCATTCCAACATCTGATGCAGGTCTTTGGTAAACATTTTCAAACATGAGTTGAAAGTGTTTACCGATGAGATGAGTACCAATCTACAGTACACCAAATTTTAGTCCAGTGATGTAACCGGGGCGTAGAATGATAAAAATCCAATGATTCAGCATGAATCCGGATCTCGTGTCCAACGCTAATACGACTAGGAGACCAATAAAGCATCAGAGTATTATAAATATCCTTCAAAACCTTACTACTGGGAAAAAAATAATACTCTGGCCAAAGCCGAACTCCGAACGTAGTAGGGACAAAGCTAGGCAGATTGAATTTAGTAGAGAGAAAGATAGGATTGGTAGCAGAACTAATACAAAACCTCCAAATTCTCAGAATACGTGCATAAAATCAAAGCTTAAGCCTTTGTTCATCTATGCCGTTGTTGGGCCTCAGTCTAACTGGATGCAGTTGAATACTTAAGTATTACACTAGCTTTTGCCAGCGCTTTTGCCCGTGTGAAAGTAGAAAATATATAACCTATGTAACTTAATTAGTAACATCCAACTTTGTTGAGAAGGGAATTTATCAAACGCTCTGGGTGGAGGGAAAGAGCGCGTCAGAGTTTTACTGCTTCTGGAGAGAGGTACGCTGACTGGAATAAAGCCTACTGATAGATGGTCGCTATAGCCCACGCACAATGGTCCATTATGGACTAATTGTGGGAATTAAACTCCAATGAATCGATTGCGTATTAGAGTTTTACTACTATTGGAGAGAGGTGGGCTGACTGGAATAAAGCCCACCGACAGATGGTCGCTATAGCCTACGCACAATGGTCCATCACTGACAAAGGACGGAAACCAAACACCAATAGATAGATTGAAGGGTAAAAAAAGTCTTCAGGACCAACTGAGGTTTGAGCATTTGAAAATATACAAATCGAAAAAAAACACTTAATACTTCGATTTTTTCTAGTTACAACGATTAAAGTAGCTGCCAATGCAGTCCTGTCTCAAAAATCTACTTTATGGATCAGTAAATTCTTTGTCTGAAAGTACTTTGACTGGCCTGTTGATCTAGTTGTCAGTGGCCCTGACTGCTATGCCGGAGGTCGTGGTTCGATTCCCATCAAGAACAAATGTTTGTGTGATGACCGCGATCATTTGTTCTGTGTTTGGGTGTAATTTATCTATAAAATTTATGTCTTTAGAAATATATAAGTATTTCTATCAGTTGTCTAGTACTTATACCACAAGCTCTGCTTAATTTCGGACTAGATGTGTGTAAAAATCATCAAATAACTCCTCCCACTCTTAAGTGGAGCGAGAAGTCTCAGAATTTTACTGACTAAAACCCACCTGCGCTTCAGATACTTTCTGTGCTCTAGGTAACTCTTTCAAACAATTCCGAAACCCATGTTGCATTCTACTGGAGAAACTGTTTTTAGAATTGGTTCAGTAGTTTCAAAGATTAGCCTCTTTATACAAAGTTACAAATTTTAGTGTAGATAGAGCTACTGAGTATCTGAGCTCTACGACCTTGTTGCTTACTTGTAAACATGCTAAAGCAGGGATGGCGAACCTTAATTGGAGGCTGTTCCACTAAACACAAGAAATAAAAATTGTGGTCATGACGTCATCATCATCATCATCATTTTGTTGGACATAGGCCTCCCCTAAGAGTTGCCACAACGACTGATCCTGTGTTTCTCGCATCCACCGCACTCCCGGACTCTCACCAGGTCGTCGGTCCACCTTGTGGAAGGCCTTCCAACGCTGCGTTTTCCATTGCGCGGTGTCATAACGTGCCGCTAAATAATCTTGACTTTGTTATTTATTGGATAAATAATTAAAATAGACGCTATCAACTCTGAATTTGCATCCCAAAATTCGTATATCGTAATTTTCATATTATTATGTACATGAGAAAGGAGTGATAACTGCTGTTTTAAATCACCTAAATGCTAAAAATTGGCGCACTCGAATTATTCTGCTCTCAAAACGGTGAAGGAAAACATCGTCAGGGAATCGTGGTGGGTTACGGCCCATTCCCTCTCCGAGAGAGGAGGCCTGAGTCCCAACAGTGGGAACATTATACGGCCGACTATGCTATGCTATGCTACTCGAATTATTTTGCCACGTGTCATAGGTTCGCCATTCCTGCGCTACAGTATGTTGTATACTGCAGAAAACAATTTTATTAAAATCTATGAATGTTGCACTGCAAGAAAATCATGGAATGATAAGTCATTTTGTATGAAATTGCATGCAGACCGCAAATTCATAGTTAGGAACATCTGGGACCTGTAACATTTGTATGTAAAATAAAAGAAAAATTTCATAATAATATAGTGGATGTAGGGGGAACAATGGTGGCTCAGTGGTTACGACCCTGACATGCATTTTTTTTGTTAGCCTGATCTGTGCCAGTCCTGGGCAAAGGCCACTCCTTCTACCTTTCGCTGCTCCACGATATCTCTTTCGAATTCTGTCGAAATTGATCTATTTCGTCCCGCCATCTCTTTCATGATCTGCCGCGACCCCGTCTCACTGTCACTGGTGCTTTATATTATTTGTTCCATGACCACAGCTCTTAAAAAGCATCGTGAGGAAACTGTGAACAAGTCTTAGAACAAATAAATTCGAAGACGTGTGACATCCACCAACCTGCACTGGACCCGTCTGGTACTTTACGGCTCATTCACTATCCAGTTATGAGAACATTATAAACCTGCCCCCCTAGCCAAGTCACAAACGATAAACGTAAACTCTCTGTAGACTTTAATAGATTTTCAACTTTATGTTATTGGATATAAAGTTGAAAATCTATTGAAGATTACATAGTGTTTTCGTTCGTTCTGGTCGCTAACGCTCAGTAGTCTTTAATAGATTTTCAACTTACAATACTCTTAGGTATAAAGTTGAAAATCTATTGGAGATTACTAAGCGTTCACGTTTATCGTTTGCAACTTGGCTAGGGGGGCTGATCATGTTATGTTATAAAGGAGAATCGTATTAGCTCTAACACTAAAGAGTATGTTGTTTAGCTATCAATTTTTAACGTCAGAGTGCATAGTTTGAGTTTTTTTTTTTAATTGTTATAAACTAGTGCTTGACTGCGATCCCACCTGATGGTAAGTAGTGATGCAATCATTGATGGTGAGGCGCACTAGTTTATTAAGAGCCTATTCACTCTAGCCTTGAAGACAACTAAATTATAATCGGACGGGAAGACCGCGACAGGCAAGTTGTTCCAGTCCTTCGATGTACGCGGTATAAACGACGAGGCGAAACGCTTGGTCCGGACCGTAGAAGTTTCAACGACATAAGTTTGTTTTACAATAACGTTATTGACACGTTTATGACGTTCGGCGCTCCAATTGACCAGTTCCAAGCTCTTAACCAATTTGAGTCAAACGCGGTAAACGTTTCGCAATAGAAACAACTCGTACTCGGCACCATGAAAACCAGGTACAAGCAAAGGTAAAGATTACATACAGCCAAACTATTGTGTAATCGTGATGAATACTTTTTTTAGTTTTTTGACTGACTATAATATCACTTGATGATACGCTATGAGGTAATATTCATAAAGCATGTTGTGTTATTACAACACGCTTTCATAAAGCTAATTTATTCAGTCCTGACTTAAAAACCCCTAAGTTAAAACTGTCAGCAAGCCCAGACTCCAGGCAATGAATTTCGGATTTTTTTAGTACTGCAATTCATCAAATAACTTCTCCCGCTTTAGGTGGAGTGAGAGGGAGTGTCAGGCTTTTAATGACTAAAACCACCCGTGTTCCTTTAGTTGCTCTTTGCGTTTCAGGGCCACACACATGAGTTTTTCGAACAATCCCGCAGCTATGAATTATACCACGGGTAGTGTGAAAGCGAAGCCCGGGGCCCCGGGATGAAGTCAAAGAAGGAACAGGAGTGGGTTTTTAGTCAGTAAAAGTCTGACACTATCTCTCGTTCCGCCCAAGAGTGGGATTTGTCATTAGATGATTTTCCCACCTAAAAAAAAAAAGAAAGCTATGACATAACTCCTATGTTGTACGCATAATTAAACTATTTTCAAAACGTATCGTATTTAGGTATGGGTAGGAGGCATATCAATATTAATATTTTAAAGGAAGAATAAAAACAATTTACGGAAAATGACGCTATCTTAAGACTAGGTAACAAAGTATAAATATTCTATAGGGAAAATATGCGCCACAGGCGCGTAACATAGCCGAACGCTTAACAAAATGCCGTGCCACATACATAGTGCAATGAGTCCACAGCGCAGTCAGCACCCCTAGCCAAGTTGATAATCTGCAATCGTTAACGCTTGTCGAAATGTATGGGAATGATATCATCTCAACGTTACGTCACGTGGTCAGAACAATCGAATAGAAAATTCGTAGCCAAGTTCACATCGTTCAAAATGATAGAATTAATTGTTATCGTTTCTACAATGTTCAACGCTATATCCTTTGTTATTATAGAACGACATTGTAGCGAGCGGCGGACACAGGCGCGTCAACATGGCTACCAACTTAACGTTTTCTACAATTGCTGACACCGAGGCGTTACAGATTGGAGAACGGAATTCGACACGAAACGGTTGTAACTTGGCTAGGGGGGCAGGTGACTGTGTCGACACAAAGATGTCAGAATGGTAAAATTGTGTAAATAGATTTGAGTAGAATAATGAAAAATAAATGTAAGATAAAGTCATAATTAAAAATAAAGAGAAAATATAATTAAATTTATATAAAATGGCAAAATTACGACGCGTCTGTAGCACAATTACACTACTCGCCTTTATAATTTATGGCATACGCAATCGGTGATGTTGACGAAACCAGGACAAAGAAGACGTTAGGACTTTCTCATTTATTACGTAGAAAATAATTTGACAGCATTATTTATTTAAAATAATAATAATTATTATTATCACAGTCCATTAAAAGTGACTAAAGCCCATCTGCGAGTTGGTTTCGGCTCCTCGTACGCCTTCCAAAGCTCCGGGATCTCAGAGTTCCGAAATATACTGATACATATAATAATAATAATAATAATGTGCCGATAGTCGTAACGGCCAATGGCTTAATAGCTAAGAGCCTCGAACAACATCTAAGGAGGCTCTCGTTGGGCAGCTGGATTAAGGGCTTGATCCAGAATGCGGTACTCCTGGACACGGCGCGCATTGTTAGGAGATTCCTCTCTCAGGAGCCCTGACCACCGGTAGCTTGGACCCTGTTCCCGATGCCGGTGGGCTACTATTTTTTATATTTTTAAATGTATTTTTTATTGTGTTTGTTTTTAAGAAATATTTAAAAATGTAAATAATATGTGTATATAGAAAATAAATGTAATAATAATAATAAACATTTTATTTTCAGGTATCAGAGGCCCATAGAAAAAAATACATAAAATAATCTTAAACAATAATAAACTAACACCTATTATAAAAACAAATCTTATTTAACTTTTTATTAAAACTTCATGCAACACAAAAGCACAAAGGCGGACTTAATGCCTTAGGCATTCTCTACCAGTCAACCTAGGGCGGTGAAGACAAAAATATAGCAGGTGGATAAAAATATATAAGATAAAAATTAAACCACATTTTTGCTCGACAATAACACGACGTTCCTTGTTTCGGACAACTTTGTGTAGGCATATGAGCGTCACAGTGGAACTAACATACATGAATACGTAGACATAAGGACGACGCCAAACACAATACCGTTCTTTTTGATCTCCGTTGTCAGGTATAACAAAGAAACGAATTCCTTGTGGACTTGTGAATTCCGTATGTTATATTTAGATCTTTGGCAGTCGGTACTGGTAGCCAGAAGCCTTAAAGTTTGACAATTAGTCTTAGCAAGTCGTGATATCCAGTTAGTAGTTATGGCGATTAAAATCGACCCGAATATTTTTGAGTCAGGAAGGGCTGCGGTTACCGTTGGAAGGCCTCCCACAAGGTGGACCGATGACCTGGTCTAGTCGCGGAAATGCGATGGATGCGAGACGCACAGGACCGTTCGTTGTGGCGACACTTAAGCGAGGCCTATGTCCAACAGTGGACGTCTTTCAGCTGAAATAATGATGATGATGAAGGGCTGCGGGAATGTTCGAAAAAGTTACCGCGGCCCTGAAATGCAAAGGGCAACTGAAGGAACTCAGGTAGAGCGAGAGAAGTTATTTACTGGTTTTTCACCGAAAAAAAAAGAACAGAGTTGGAAAATGTTTTGGCAGATTATGTGATGGATTGTATTTACTGATTGTTCTTTAATTTACTCTTTATTGTACACAATAACTTATCACAGTGATTTGACGATTCATGTACAGAGGCGAGATTAACTCAAGAATAAATTTTCTCCTAGATACAGAGAGATCAATTTTGAACCAGTTCTCAAGTCTTTTGTTTAAAAAGACTGTAGCAGTAACAATAAAAATCTTTTTTTTTAAGTTGGGAAACCATTAAATAGTATCTCCCGGAGTATCAGACTTTTTCTAACTAAAACTCGGCTGTGTTCCTTCAGTTGCCTTTTGAGCCAGGGCCGCGGTGTTCCACGTGCGCCTCTAAGAAATGTCAGCGTAGGGGCCCAGTAAGGCCGAAGCCTACTGGGTCTATGGGTCGCCTCATGGGCTTGACAGGGATACCCGTGGTCCTAGAACGCAGAGCAATTGTAGGAACACAGGTTTAGTTTTAGTCAGTAAAAATCTGACTCGCCCGCTCCACCTTGAAACGCGAGAATTCATTAGATTGAAGTCACTTTTTACGTTTTCTGGGATTTGATATGTGCTTCAAGGGACCGCAGACTTGAGTATATGGTTTAAGTTTCAGCTCGATACCTCTAATTCCCGTTCGCGTTACGTTCCCGAGATAAAGGATCTTGACAGACAGACAGACGGACAACAAAGTGATCTTATAAGGGTTCCGTATTTTCCTTTTGAGGTACGGAACCCAAAAAAAGGGCCATGGTAAATCTTTTGAACAATCCTAAAGCACATTTACTTATAACCCAGCAGCAGTACTAGTTCAAATCATTTAATTAACAAATGATTCCATCCTTTAATAATTTCCATTTCCGTTCCAAATTACGCTATACAAACTCTAAACTGAAAATAAATTAGAAATCTGTCAAGCGAGTCGTCTTATCATTTTCTATTACGGTTTTTAATAGCAGTACCCCAATATTTCGCAGTAAAGGGGAATTTTGCCGTGATAAATTATATACTAGAGCGGCAAAGGGTGAGAGGTCTCATATATTTTGTAGAGCTATTATTCTAAGCTAAACTCGCTGAGTTGTGAAAAAGAATAAAAATATATAAGATTTTTGAAGTCGATGCTATGTTGGATACATGGTGTATTGTGTAGTACGAGTACATGCTGGGTAATATGTTATGTTTTGATTTTAAAAATATTGTGTGTGATGGATTTTTTCTCGATTTAGTCTAAATAGAAGTCAAAAAATAAGAAAATCACTGTAGAATCACTTTTTTTCAATCATTTTATCATTTATTTGATTTATTGCAATTAAAACTTAGTTGAATTTAATACAATGCTATAAATAACTTAAAAACTATAAACGCAACCAAAATATAATATAATAAAATCTGTTTTTCTGTCACTTGGTTTATTTTTCTATTATAGTTGACCTATTTTTTTTTTCCTTTTTCATTTGACGTCACACTCGATCCGATTACATTTTTTTTTGTCGCTTTTATTCCATTAAATTTATTCTTTCTGAATCATGCCCATTTGTTACCCAAAAAATGCAAAAAAAGTAAACGACCAATCGATCCTAAATAACTTTATTCGTTCTTTTTTATTTATTACGCCTCATTTACTTCCATGAATTCTTTTCCTTTTTTTAAACTTTGTTCTAAACATATACAGGGTGTTTGATGCATCGTGTTTCAAATTGAAATGGTCGACGGAAGGAGTCATCTGCTATCTTTTCCAGACCCCTAAACACTTCTCATGCCCTGTGGATTTTTTTTCATCGACTTTTTATTGTTTTATGAAAATACTCCCGTCGACCATTTCAAATTGGCACACGATGCACCAAACACTATGTATATTTAAGGATAAGTTATGGCAATAATCATAGAATAAAGAGAAATCATAAAAGTAGTCGACTATTTTTTTTTTGCACTATGTGTAACAAAACGCGGCATTCCCTCACTACACCAAATCCTTGCCAACTTACGTGCCGGCTACTGTACATAACAAACGTGCTCAGACAAAGTTATTTTAGTTAACGAGATAAAACCAACATTCAATTAGCAATTTACCGAAACAGTTTTCATGTACCGATAAGAAGTATAACGTTAGGGTCTAGATATCTGGTAGGTACAATTAGCAAATATCATAAAAAAAGTATTAAGCGCAGTATTCCGCGCTTAATACTTTTTTTATGATATTTGCGATCCAATAAAATGTGTGTTTGGAAGAAATTGCTGTCTGATCAGCAGCCCCCCTAGCTAAGTTACAACCGTTTCGTTTTGATTCTCTTTTCGTTGATCGCCTCGAGTCGTCTTCGCTTCCTATTCCTTTGTTCTGACCACGTGACTGAGCGTTGAGATGACGTCAGAATAAAGGAATTGGAGGCGTGGCCTACTCGAGGCGATCGACGAAAAGAGAATCAAAACGAAACGGTTGTAACTTGGCTGCAGGCCTAGGTCGTAACTTGGCTAGGCTTGGGGGCAGGCCTAGCCAAGTTACGACCGTTTCGTTTCGAATCGTTTTCTACAGTTGGTAGCTCCTCTGATTCCTTTGTTCTGACCACGTGACTTAACGTTGAAATGATGTATATGATTGTAGATTATCAACTTGGCTAAGCCCTCTGATAAGATCGTCGTTGGAATCATTCTAATTTTATTTTATTTTTACTTTCATGAAGTACTTTTCTGTGTTAAAAATGGATCCTTTTAGCTGATATCAAGGTAATTTTTTGTTAAAAAATAAATATTTCAAGGTTTTTCAACATCCTACAAATATTATAGAAAATGTTAAACATTGTGCGAAGATTGATATTCCTTTACACATAAAATTCAAAACATATTTGGATAAAGTGTGATACACGGGTAGATCATGTCCAGAAATAGAACGTAAGATACATTTTATCCCGGGAGTTCTTTGGGATAGTTTTGGACTCTCACGCAGTCGAAGCAGCTGGCAGAAGCTGTGCCAGCGGCTTCGACTGCGTGACTGTGTACCTGTACTATAATAATCTACATCTACACTAATATTAATATTATAAAGAGGTAAAGTTTGTTTTTTTGTTTGTAGGAGGTAATCTCTGAAAGTACTGATCCAATTGCAAAGAAAAATTCACAGATAGAAAGCTGGTTTATTCCTGCGTGACATTAGCTATATTTTATGTACTCGGGCAAAGCTGCGGGCAAAAGCTAGTATTATTATTAAGAGAAAAAAATGTATTTTTTGTTTTTTATTTGTAATGAATAAACTCAAAAAGTACGAGACCTGTTTTAAAAATTCTTTCACCAGTATAATGCTACTGCATCAATGAATGACACAGGTTTCTATATTTCTGCTTTCATGCCGGCGAAGCCACTGGCAGAATTAAGCTATCGCTTTCTTATTCTGAAGAAAAAAGTCTTAACAAAAACAGCATTGCCGTTGGTTGTGTGTGTGTGTGTGTGTGTGTATATATTTTAACATAATATGTATTTTATTACTATAATTTTTTTTAATTTATTTTTTTCTGTTTGAAGTATCTGTTATTTGTTTATTGTGCAAACCTACCACAGTATTGTCTTTTTAACCCAAAGGTTGACTGGTAGAGAATGCCTTGTTGCATTAAGTCCGCCTATGTACCACTACTGTACATGAAGTTTAAATAAATAAATAAATAAATATGCTTAATGTGTCTACTTTTAACCTTAGCCTAGAAACTAAATTATTATGTTTCGTGGCGAGAAAACCAATATTATTATTATTATTCCATTTATTTAAACTTATTTTATTACATTTTCAAATATTAAAAAAAAACACATTAAAAAACCATTAAAAAATTAAAATAGTAGCCCACCGGCATCGGGAACAGGGTCCAAGCTACCGGTAATCAGGGCTCCTGAGAGAGGAATCTCCTAAAAATGCTCGCCGTGTCCAGAAGTACAGCTTTCTGGATCAGGCCCTTGATCCAACTGCACAACGAGAGCCTCCTCAGATGTTGGTCGGGGCTCTTTGTTATTAAACCATTGGCCGTCATGACTATCGGCATTGCTGTATCCACTTCACATATGTCAAGAACCCCGCGAGCCAAGTCAAGATACTTAGTTTGCAAAGGAATTACTTATTATTATAATTACTTATTATTAGATAGGCAGTTCCTTTCTGGCGCGTCACTTTTCGCCGATGGTTGCAAGACGCACAGGACCGTTCGTTGTGGTGACTATGGGGAGGGCTATGTCCAACAGTGGACGTCTTTCAGCTGAAATGATGATGATGATTATGATGATGAGTTGCTTTATGTAAAGTACTTGTATCCAGCTTAATTCGATTTGACTAGAAACCGAACGTAACTTAGTTGAAAAAAGCTAGTTAGATTAACAAACTAAACATTCTCAGTGGATGGTAGACCAAAGCGTCGTGTATGCAAATAAGACTCCAACTAACTCTTGCAACTGATATTTGCATAATCACCGGATGAAATGTAAATATTCGTTCGTCGTTTCTCCTTACTTTTCATATTCAAAATCATTTTTTATTTGTTTTGTATTTTTTTTTAATCGACTGCCCTCTACCAATGGCACATTATGTTAATGAAATAAAAAACTTTTAAAAAAAAAAAAATAACAAACTAAACAAAAAAAAAAAAACACTATAGGGATCAAAATAACTTTAATTTCGGAAGTCGGTGTTTCTAGGTATTGTTTGTGTCTTATTTAACACCGACTTCCGAAATTAAAGTTATTTTGATCCTTTGTGTTTTTTTTTGTGTGTTGTGTGTTGATTGGCTACGAATTTTCTATTCGTTTGTGCTGACCACGTCACTTAACGTTGAGATGATGTCATTCCCATATATGTATTTGATTAGTTTCGACTAGCGTTAACGATTGCAGATTATCAACTTGGCTAGGGGTGCTGATAATAAGCTGCAGTGTAGCAATCGTTGATGGTGCAGCATACTAGTTTATAAAGAGCCTATTCACGCTAGCCCTCCTTAACGGCATTCGGCTTGGGCTCTTTTTTGCGTAGATAAATCATCAGATTACCTTCTCCAGCTCTGGGTGGAACAAAAGTGTCAGACTTTTGTTGACTAAAACTCACCTGTGTTCTTTCAGTTGCCCTTTGTGTTCCAGTACCGTAGTCGGCGCATAGTGTTCCACGCGTGCCTCAAGGAGATGTCAGCAACCGAAGGGGCCCAGCAAGGTCGAAGCCTACTGGGGCCATGGGTGATGCGAAAAAGAACCCTGAGGCCGTGAAATGAAGGCAAAGAAGGAACAGGAGTAGGTTTTAGTCAGTAAAAGTCTGACACGAAAGGGCGGGAGATGTCATTAGATGATGTCCTACCTAAAAAAACAGTACCATAGTAACAGTTTTGAACAATCTATCAGTCAATTTGGACTCTGGATCTACTTTTATATCCTCACTTCTAACAAAGTTTTGATTTCTGGTAACTTCATAGGTCAAATGGTTCCTCCCACTCTAGATGGAGCGAGAGAAAGTGTCAGATTTATAGTGACAAAAAACTCACCTGTTCTCCTTTAGTGGCCACTTGCGGTTTAGGACCATAGTATTTCCAATCAATCAAATCAAAAATATTTTTATTTCACATAGGCCTACATGGGCACTTATAAAACGTCAGAAGCTAGTGCACGGTTCCAAATTGGTCGTTTCCTATGGAGAAGAACCGGCAAGAAACTCCATGGTTACTCTTTTAAAAAAAGTGGTTGTTTATAATATTTTCATATTACAGTATTAATAGATATTATGTAAGAACAGTGTAGACCAGTCAATATTGTAACCAAAAGCACAATAAAAATAATCATATTGAATAAAAAAGTGAATCGTGTCGTGTCGAGTTACATTTGAACTATCGCGAAGCCTTGAAGAACCTTACAACCTGTCATGTCAATAATTTTCAAGGTCTTCGAAGTAATCATATCAACACTTATTTCTATTTCTAGTAACATAGCGTCTGTTAACTTAAACACGTCGAACGCCGACGGCTATTAGCAACACGTCTAGATTATTACATTTCGCTTATACGATCCAGCTCGACGGGTATTTTCTTCACGTTCGAACTAAATATATTAGTTCCTACGAGTACGATGTTGGTTCTGTTCACGATCGTGGGAGTGGCGACTTGCGAACGAGTGTAATTTGCGTAGAGACACGCGTGTGCGAGACCAGGCCATGTTTTTAGGGTTCCGTACCTCAAAAGGAAAATACGGAACCCTTATAGGATCACTTTGTTGTCTGTCTATCAACACCCTTTATCTCAGGAACGCATAGAGATATCGAGTTGAAATTCATTTCATTTTCAAATATCTTTATTAAACATAAAAGTTAACAAAAGAATGTACTTACCCTAAGATACATTGACACATACATCTAAACACTTTGTAAGGCTAAAAATTCGCCTTTCAAAGTTTATTTTTTTTAATATTGTTTTTAAACACTTATGACAACATAAAATTAGGTTGAAATAACAATATACAATGACTTTTATGCAAATTATTTAGTTCACTTATAATTTTGCTTATTACTTTTGAGGTGTGACTTTTGGGTGGATAAATAAACAATTAAAATCATAAACAGAATTAACTGATCGCACGGTATACTGAGTTGAAATTAAAACCATATATACTCAGGTCTACGGTCCCTTAGAGTTGTGAAAAAATCAACCTTCTGAGTTATCGGAAAAAAAGATGCGGCCGTTTATGTCGCAAAAACGTGTATTTCGACACTCTCAAGGAAATCAAAATTCATAGGGTACTTCCCGTTGACCTAGAATCCTTAAATTTGGCATGAAGCAAGGTCTTATAGGACAAGTATAGGAAAAAATCTGAAAACTGTTTTGTAATTACGCCACAAAAAACATTTTATGCGATTCGGAAAAATGTTCCTAACTCAATTTGGAAATTGAACTGTTATCATACGTAAGTTTGTAGGGAACCCTTGGTGCACGAGTCCGACTCGCGCTTGCCTGTTTTTTGTTTTGTTTTGTCTGTGTTTCCTGATAGAATGTGAATAGGTTACTTCTAGGCAAGGGTACTGCATCGTCGACAACATCATCGCCTACCATCAAGTGAGATGGTAGTCAAATGCGAGCCTATCAATAATAATTAAAAAGACGGGAAATCATCATACACCTACTCTCGGTCTGGATGGAGCGGGAAGTTAGAAGCATTAGCAGAGTTCTGGTGACTAAAACTAATCTGTGTTCCTCCAATTGCTTTTTGTAATCCAAGCCCATGGTTAATCTTTCGAACAGCCCAATCATGCCATATTTGGAACCATCATTGGAATCAGTACTTTACCAGACATTAAAATAAAATACAATACATTTATTTTGCGGGATGGGTTCGGGTCTCCTCACGATTCTGCGCTGTGACAATTTGTCCAGGGTTATCAATTTCAGCAATTGGGCTTTTTTGAGGTCTCTCTTGATGTTAGAAAACCAGGTGAACGGCGGGTGGCCTCTACCTCTCTTTTGTTCGGGTAAATTTAGATCTATATTTACCACGTAGTCTTCACTACATCTCCTTAGATGGTATCATCTAAGTTGGAGCTCTGTCATTTTGTTTGTAATAGGCGTAACCTAAAAACTACCCCGGTATGCATATATGCTCTGTCTATCCTGGTCACCCCTCCCACTTATTGCATCTCCTTCAAAAAGAATATTGCGGAAAACTTAAAAAAAAAAAAAGTTTTTTTTTAGGTGGGAAAATCATCTAATGGAAAATCTCGCTCTTGGGCGGAGCGGGAGATAGTGTCAGAGTTTTACTGACTAAAAACCCACTCCTGTTCCTTCTTTGCCTTCATCGCGGGGCCCCGGGCTTCGCTTTCACACTACCCGTGGCCTCAGTAGGCTTCGACCCTGCTGGGCCCCTACGATTTGCTGACATCTCCCTGAGGCGCGCGTGTAACAATACGCGCCGTCGACGACTTGGGCTCGGTCCGGACGGTTACCGGACGGTCGGACGGCGAGCCACCCATTACTCACCGTCCGCAAACCCGCGCCTACGGTGGCCGGAAATCGGGATCGGAATCTCGGCGGCGGTTCGGGCGTGAGGACCGTTGCCTCACGCGATCAGCCGCATCAAAAAAAAATAAATTTGGTTGGAGAACATTTTCAGTGAGAGCATATTCTCTTAACCCATCACTAGCTCCAATACAAACATTTGATTTGCCGACAGTCGTTATTGTTGACAGAATCTCTCACTGTCTAACCCTTTTTCCATCTAAGGCACACATAACTACCAAAACACAACTTCACTTCCCCAAACACGATTGACACACGACACTCTTTACTGTAGTGTTAGAAAATAAATTTACCGACACAGGACATAAATTGCCACCACCATCCATCAATTAGATCGAGCTAAGCATGCATTATATTGGCATCTACAGAGTAAGGACGCTACTGGAATTGGACAGAGTATTTTGAAATAAATAAGTATATTTCTTTTTTAAAGAAATTTGTTTTTTAGATTTTTTTATTTTTTTATTATGATATTATTTTATTTTTAGAGTCCACAGAAATTTATTTTATATTGTATATACATTTAAATCTAATAATAACGTAATTAAAACTAACTTACAAAATAAAAATAAAATCCATAAAGTACTAAAAAAAGCAATCTAAAGTACGGCGTCGAAAAACTCCTCCACATCGCTGTGCCGGTGCTGCCGCAGCGGCTGCAGAGAACCTCAAGCGGCGGAAATATAATAACCTTGTCGGTAGTTATATTTTCGAGCCGTTTGGGGTTGAAACTCTCGGATCGTGGGGTCCGAGTGCTCACAAATTATTTAAAGAACTTTCAAAACGCCTTGTTGACACTTCGCATGACCCAAGGGCTGGCTTTTACTTCGGACAAAGGATAAGCATTGCCATTCAGCGTGGCAATGCCGCCAGTCTTTTGGGTACATTACCAGTCGACAGCGATGTGGAGGAGTTTTTCGACGCCGTACTTTAGATTGCTTTTTTTAGTACTTTATGGATTTTATTTTTATTTTGTAAGTTAGAAATTTGTTTAATAATCACCCTTAAAATATCGTTTAGAACTACTGTTCTAAACAGTATTTTAAGGCAAACGCACATCAAGTAGACGAATACGCATCTCTGAAGCTATACGTCCATGGACAGTAGGTCTCAGTCTCCTAATGTATCTGAGCCTTTAGGTATCTGTCCCATACGCCACACATACATTATTCACTTCAACGCTCAAGTGTCCACTTACTATGGATCTTTTCCAGGCCAGTGATTTTCCTAAGTTACCTAGTTAAAACAATGTGCGCGACAATGTTTGGTGTGAACAAGATAGATAAGCATGTGCAAAACCAGGTCAGATGGAACCTAAAAAGGTCAACAAGTCACACAGGGGCAATAGAAGAATGATCTGCTTATCATCTATCTTCAAGCAGTGGTACCCAGTGGTAATAGCCCCGTCTTACGAGTTGTAAGGTCGTGGGTTTAAACCCACGAGCTTAAGCCTAGCCAGGCGTATTACTTTGTGTAATTTATTTCATCACCATTGCTCTTAAAGCGGTGAAGAAAAACAAGGTGAGGAAAACGACATGTCCTAGAACTAAAAGTTATGTGAAGATATGTGGCATCCACCAACCCGCAATGGGCTTGCGTGGTGGATTACGGCCCTTTTCCCCTCCTAAAGACCTCTTGGTCTGAAACCTGGCAGTTTGAACAATAAAAGGCTGTTTATGCTTATGCTTGTACCAGACACCTACAGGCAGCATAAACGACCGTGCGCGGATTATCAATCACGCGCGCCGGCCGCGTATGTTTTAGATGTACTTACGTATCTAGTAAACTCCACGATAGAAGAGGCGACAGCAGCGACAGAACTTTATAAGACGGTGGACCCGCGCACTAGCTCGTTTGTTATTGGTCCGCTATTATTTTAGAAGTTTTGCGTGGTATTCAAAATTTTATATATCATCAAATAAACATTCTGTTCCAGACCTTGCTTGCGTTTTACTTACCATAACCTTCTGTAAAGTGGTGACCCCGATGAACGTTCTTGTTCATAAAAATGGCAGAAGAAATTGAAACCATCTCCGTGAAAGCTCGCATACCTTTGTTTTAACATGACCAACCAACATTATGGTTTGGGCAATTTGAAACTGTCGTCAACCCTCAAAAACCCGACGAAGAAGCCAAATTCAGCCTGATGGTGGCCCATGACGAGAAAAGGGACGTTCAGTAAATCAGTGAAATTGTTATGGCCAAAACCCGTACGAAGATATGATGGAAGATATGAGGAAGTGAAGAAAGGCTTATTTCCGTGTACGAGGAATCTGAAACGAAGCAGCTACACAAATTCCTTAACGAGATTGAACTCTGTGACCAAAAGCTGTCACAACTGATCAGACGCATGCGAGAACCTACGCGCGAGAAAATACCCGAATCAACACTTTAAATGTTGTGGTTATACCGCTTACCGATGTCAACATGAGCAGTCCTGCCCCCCTAGCCAAGTCACAAACGATAAACGTAAACTCTCAGTAGTCTTTAATAGATTTTCAACTTTATGTTACTGGATATAAAGTTGAAAATCTATTGAAGATTACATAGTGTTTTCGTTCGTTCCGGTCGCTAACGCTCAGTAGTCTTTAATAGATTTTCAACTTTATGCTCTTAGGTATAAAGTTGAAAATCTATTGGAGATTACTAAGCGTTCACGTTTATCGTTTGCAACTTGGCTAGGGGGGCTGGTAGTAAGTGAACAACATCACTCGACGTTCTAGTACCAATGGCAGACAAAATGCACCATCAAGCCACAGAAGTACAAACCGTATGTTCCTGCACTTGTCAAGGTCATACAAAACATGGTTGCCACCATGCATACAAGAACAGAAAACGCACGGAGATCAGGACCTCCGAGACGCCGTAATGCAACTAACGAGAGAGATAGTCGAGCTAATGGTACAGCGAACAAAGTGAGTGACACACGGACATCGACCCTTCGTTCATTCAAGATCCCGATCTCGATCGCGACTGACGAAAACATTCTGTTCCAAGATCCTGCTTACGTTTTATTTATCAGAACCTTTGGTAAATGCTCCTCTTCAAGGTTAAGCAATGCTTTCTGAGGTTAGTGTGTGGACGGGTGACCATTCTAAAAAGAAAGAGCTTTCGAAAACCTTGGTTCTCAGTCTCGGCTGTCATTTGTACATCATATTACGTCTTGGATAGTCAATACGGCTATCTTATCGAAATCCTCAAGAGTGTCTATGGAGTGTCTTGCACGTAAAGTCTAAAAATCTTCACATGCATGCATGAATCCGGCCACCGTAGGCGCGGGCTTGCGGACGGCGAGCAATGGGTGGCTCGCCGTCCGACCGTCCGGTAATCGTCCGGACCGAGCCCAAGTCGTCGACGCGGACGGCGCGTATTGTTCCACGCGCGCCTCAGGGAGATGCCAGCAAACCGTAGGGGCCCAGCAGGGTCGAAGCCTACTGGGGCCATGGGTAGTGTGAAAACGAAACCCGGGGCCCTGGGACGAAGGCAACAAAGGAACAGGAGTGGGTTTTTAGTCAGTAAAAGTCTGACACTATCTCCTGCTCCGCCCAAGAGCGCGATTTGTTATTAGATGATTTTCCCACCTAAAAAAAAACATGTATGCATGAATGCGTAATTAGCTTAATTTTTCTGAGTAATCGACTTTTTGACTATTCAAAAGTTTAATATATATATTTAGTTTTTAATTTTACTTAATTTACATTGTTCTCATATGATAGTAGCGACAAGAAACATGTAACCGAGACATTTGTAATACATAACATGATTGAAAAGAGTATCTATGAAGTTTTTTTGCACATTCTTCTCCATAGAGATCTACACTTTGGAATGTGCAATAGCATATTTCTTTTTCTGGTTTCTTGTCATTTCAAAAATACCTGTAAATGATTTATTTGAAATAAAATGCTTTGAATCTTGCCTGTAAATGTTATATCTATACTAATATTATAAAGAGAAAAAAAAATACGAGTATACTATATTTAATATAACAGAGTATAAAAAATATATTTTTGTTTGTAATGAAAAAAACAGAAATACTACTGGACTGATTTTAAAAAATTTATCACAAGTATAATAGTTCTACTTTATCACTGAGTAACATAGGCTAAGTATATATATATATTCCAATTACATGCAGGTGAAGCTGCTAGTTTGAAATATATATTTTGAACTAATTTTATTACTTTTAAACGAAGATGGTTTATTTTTCAGGTTTCTTTGCTAAAACGAAACAGTTATAGAATGTAACTTTAAATCCTCTGGTATGTGTATTGGTTCCTAACCCGTGCAATATAGTAGAATGCAAGTTTAGTTAAGTCTGGTCCTTTATTTTGGTTCCTAGCTCGTGCCACATAGTAGCGATGACATAAATTGTCCTGTTATCGCTTTCCGGCCCACTTGACGGGAGCGCGATCGTTACGCGAACAATTGCGGTCGGACTGAAACGTTAGTGGGCATTTTATTGCAGCCTCACTATGTATAGTCTGTGACTCTAGAAGAGTTATCTATAGTTTTAGGTTGTGAATTGGATTTTGATTAAGAATAAGAAAGAAAGAAAGAAAAACATTTATTTGTGACACGCACAGGAGAAACAACAATAAAATAAAAAGTAACTTATCTATAAATACTTTAATTTAAAAAAAAAATACAACATTATATATATAAAAAAGACCTGTGTGAAGCCGAAGAGACTCCTAGCTCAGCATTATGCTGTAATATGTAAATCAAAAGTAAATAATGCAGCGCTGTTATTGTTGGTAATAAGGGTATTGGCTATTAGGTTTTAAGTTTTCGTTCCTATAATATGATTTTCTGGAGTTTCGTGAGAGACAGTATGCGAGGGTATCCACTGTTCCATGTTAAACCCAGCCAGGCGCATTACTTTGTGTAATTTATTTCAACACCACTGCTCTCAAAACGATGAAGGAAAACATCGTGAGGAAACCAGCATGTCCAAGAACCAAAAATTCGAAGACATGTGACATTCACTGCACTGGGCCCGCGTGGTGGATAACGGCCCATTCCGTCTCCTAGAGAGCAGGCCTGGGTCCCAGCAGTGGGAACATTAAAAGGCTGATTATGCTAATGCTTAATTCCCTATTTATTATTCATTCAAAATTATGTTATTCAAATAATTCAGTTATAATATTATAATCAACAATCAGTTACACATGAAATAATATATCATTGGCAACATTATAATAGGCTATGTTAATTAATTTAATTGAACGTGTATCGTTTTAATTAACCATTAAAAATTAGGTTTTAATATTGGCCTACAATCTGCAGTGCGCACAATGCCTGTACCCCGACTGAGACCTCTCTTTGTACTAAAAATTGTGTAAGTAAATAATCCATTGCCATTAGAGCGTTAAAATCATCAAAACCTCGGATCACAGTGACTGTGGATTAAATTTCAAAAACAATTATGATTATGTGAAGACAATAAAAATGTACAGAAAAGTTTACCTACACAAAAAAATTTTGATCTTGAATAAAAAAACGGTGAGAAACGAAACGGTTTTTTTTTTGTTTTGTTACTTTTTTGGTGTACAATAAAGTTTATTCTATTCTATTCTCTTGACAGGCCTGTTGGTTTAGTGGTTAGTGGCCCTGAATGTTATGCCGGAGGTCGTGGGTTCGATTCCCACCCAGGACAAATGTTTTTCTGATGAGCACGATCATTGGTTCTGTGTATGGGTGTAATTTATTTATAATATGTATGTATTTAGAAATATATAAGTATGTTTATCAGTTGTCTAGTACGTACTCATACCATAAGCTCTGCTTAGTTTGGGACTAGATAGCGTTGTGTGAAATTTGTAGAATATTATTATTCTAACTAAGCTAATTTTCTGACGATAACAGTCTTTTAGCTAATTAAGTACTACAATACTAAATAAAACAACGTTTTAATTATTAATAAAACTTTATAACACAGTAATGTATTTAATTTTCCTTCATATCTCAACTATCCGTTGTTTCAGGCAGCTTTCAAATTATATTTTATCGCTTTAAAGCACTTTTCGATTGTCTTATGTTTCAGTAAAATTTTCTACAGTCGAAAAGAAATCATATTGGCTGGGAAATAAGGTTCAAAATCTTAGTACGAGTTTCGTTTAAGGACTATGTCTGTGTGATGAATATTCTGGAAAATTTTAAGCGTTTGTACAACGTTTTAGAGATAACAGTTTATGATGAGATGAATTTAGCGTAAAGCCTTAAGTCTGGTTTTAGTGTTCAAAAAGAGTTTATCAATTCATTCTGTAAAATATATTAATCTTTATTGTTTTTGCCAAATGACGTCCACTGCTTGATATAGGCCTTCCCTAAGCGTCCACACGTATGTCTTCACACATGGCCAGTCCTGTGCCGCTCACATCAACTGGTTTCCCACAACCCTCACTAGATTATCGGCCCAGCCGTCTTTAAAGACGGCGTTTTCCGGTACAGGGTCGTCACTCCAGAATCTTTTGGCCCTATTGACCATCTGTTTTGTGAGCAATCTCTCACACTCTGTCCAGTGCTACGTTCAAGTTTGGCGATTCTTCGAACTAAACACTGTCATATTTACCTACCACCTCATACATACCAGATTTATGTCACGCAAATCTTCTATCGAATAAATATGTCTAATTGCCATTACCGTATTTCCAGAGATAGCTTCCAAAGATCCAAAATTCCAGGGTTGGAGTCCATTAGACACTTGTAATGAGTCATCAACTGACGATTATTGTTGTATGCACTACGTAGAGTCATCCACGCAATTAACATACCAAGTAAGTATTTCAGATAGTATGATCACTACCATCGGGCATTAACCCACTGGTTACGTTGATTCTGCATAGCATAGCATAGCATAGTCAGCCTTATAATGTTCCCACTACTGGGACTCAGGCCTCCTCTCTAGGAGAGGGAATGGGCCGTAATCCACCACGCGGGCCCAGTGCGGGTTGGTGGATATCACGTCTTCGAATTTTTGGTTCTAGCCGTGCCGGTTTCCTTCACCGTTTTGAGAACAGTGGTGATGAAATAAATTACACAAATTAATGCGCCTGGATGGGTTTGAACCCGCGACCTACAAGTCGTAAGTCGGGGCCGTTACCACTCAGCCACAACTGCTCTCATTGATTCAGAATCGCGATAAATTCATTTTTTTGGCTGTTGTTTGCATTTCCTATTTCCATCCCTTTCGCACATGTCGAAAGGGACCAAGCGACACGCGTAATCAAATATGGAATAACGTTTCGTTGACACCCGCAAATTCAATGTCGTTTTTTGACTGAACTGTGAAGTATTGCGTCTGCATTCAAAAATCGAAAATCGTGTGAAATTTGGTTTTGTGCCCTAATAACTGTATCATTCTATGTGCTGAGCAGTGCCCAGGACTATCCTGGTACTGTGCAAACCTTCATTCTTCTTCTGGAATGAGTCGTTCTATCCTATTTTTCTACACGGCAAGTTATTTACACTTTAGTCTTTTTTTTTTACTCGCAGAACAGATGGTCGATGGGGACGAAAGGTTCTGAAATGGTGACCGCGTACCGGAAGACGCAGCGTTGCAAGGCCTCCCACAAGGTGGACCGATGACCTGGTGAGGGTCGCGGGAATCCGATGGATGCGAGACGCACAGGACCGGTCATTATGGCGAAATTTGGGGGAGACCTTTGTCCAACAGTGGACGTCTTTTGGCTGACATGATGATGATGTGATGAAGTCATTTACCACCTAGCAACAAGCCAAAATGGTTTTCAATCTTTTTCTTCAACCGCGCAAACACCCACAATACACAATACCTATCTAGTCGGGACATGGAGAGATGAATATCTTCTCCCGTTCTGTTTCATGTTTACATTTTACGCCCAGTAACTCATTCCCAAACCGTTATTCTAATTTATGTCAGGGTCGATACTGTGTGCTTTCTTCCATGAATTTCTCTCTAATCATAATCTACACAGTCTAACCATAAGTCTTCTCAAGAACAAAAAGATACCTTTAATAATAATAATATATTCCACAAATTTCACACAACGCCGTCCGGTCCCAAGCTAAGCAGAGCTTGTGTTATGAGTACTAGACAACTGATAAATATACTTATATATTTCTAAATACATACATATTATAGATAAATTACACCCAGACACAGAACAAATGATGGTGCTCATCACACAAACATTTAATTTTGTCATGGGTGGGAATCGAACCCACGACCCTCGGCATAGCAGTCAGGGCCACTAACCACTAGACCAACAGGCCAGTCAAAACAACGCAAAATAACCCAACAAGTCAATTTTCGGACCTGGAAATATTTACAGGATCAAAACTGAATAGGCCTAAATCAATTAAGGTATTGAAACTGAACCCACTCATAAAATTTTAATACTCAGTGTTCACACTTAAATTCCTTGATTCTTAAAAGGTCCTGGCCATATAATCGAAACAAAGTATTCAAATAAAACATTAACCTGTCTCAAAACAGTCATTTTGAATTTTACGAGGTAATATAAAAGAGTCATTACTTGGTCCTCTACAATCAAATCGGATTAAGCGAGATAATTTTCTACATAAATTTTATTACGAAGTAGACTAGTGATTGTCACCTTGTCTTGGCTACTTGGGAACCACACAGCTTCTGATGTTAGTTATTTTTTTTAAATTGATATAAACTTGGTTGTCTGGTAGATATCGCTCTCAGCGATAAGACCGCCTTTGTACCCATAGATTTAAGTTAGTGTAAAAGTTTTGTTACTAATTTGGTGTACATCATCATCATCTTCCTGCCCTTGTCCCATCTTATTTGGGGTCGGCACAACATGTTTTTTTCTTCCATTCTATCCTGTCAACCGTCATGCTATCACTAACTTCCTTTTCTTTCATATCACTGTTCACACAATCCATTGGTGTACAATAAAGTTTATTTTTAACCGACTTCAAAAAAAAGGAGGAGGTTATCAATTCGGTTGTATTTTTTTTTTTTTTTATCATCATTTTTTTTTTATGTTTGTTACCTCAGAACTCCGTCGTTTATGGACCGATTTGCAAAATTTTTTTTTCTTTTTATAGGATATGCTTCCAGATTGGTCCCATTTTTTTCAAAATCCAGTTCTGATGATGGATTCCATGAGGAATCGAGGGAACTCCTCAAAAATTATAGGCAACCCTATGGTAATTTTAGTATTTTCATCAAGAACTTAAGCACTTACAGTCAAAAAGTAACATTTGATGAAGTGGAACTGATGAAGAAGACCAGAAATGGTTAACGGAACTTCATACTCAAATAGATATCACAATGAAGATATAGTTAAGCGACTATGACAATACAAATAAATGAATGATTCTGAATAGTTACGCTGAAAATGGTATCATCGAAGTGATCTGATGATGATGATGGAGCCGGAAGGTAGGCACTGGAACTCCGTAATTAATCAATGTAACCTAGCCGTGTTTGGACTTATTAGAATTGTCATGAGATGCACTTTGGCTATAAGGTACTATCGAACTGATCTGATGATGGAGCCGGAAGGTAGGCACAGGAACTCCGTAATTAATCAATGTATCCTAGCCGTGTTTGGGCTTATTAGAATTGTCGTGAGATGCTCTTTGGCTATAAGGTACTATCGAACTGATCTGATAATGGAGCCGGAAGGAGGAAGGTAGACACAGGAACTTTATAATAAAACAATGTAACCTAGCAGTATTTGGGTTAATTGGAATTGTCATGAGAAATAGGCACTCTGTTTATAAGTGTATCGTAACTAAAAAGTGTGAAATAAAAACTTTTTAGAAAAAAAAAATAACCGACTTCACTAAAACAAAAACACTAAAAGGATCAAAATAACTTTAATTTCGGAAGTCGGTGTTAAATAAGAAACAAACAATACCGAGAAACACCGACATCCGAAATTAAAGTTATTTTGATCCTTTTAGTGTTTTTGTTTTAGTGAAGTCGGTTATTTTTTTTTTTCTAAAAAGTTTTTTATTCTATTTTATTCTAGGGCTTGACTGTGATCCCACCTGATAATAAGCAGTGATGGAATCGTTGATGGTGAAGCTCACTAGTTTATTATGAGCCTATTCACTCTAGCCTTGAAGACACCAAAATTATGATTGGACGGGAAGACCGCAGCAGGCAAATTTCACATATATCATAAATGTAAATAATATAAATTGTTTCACATACATCACAGTCCCTAGTATCAATTATTTTACCCACAACACAGTTACGGACTTGTGGTTGTGGTTAAATAGTACAGCCTCATTGTTTGAAGATTGGTTATGGTTGCCGAGTTTATGTCATGTTGGATTGGTGCTATTATTAAACATTTATGTATTTCTACTGAGTGTCTCAGAAATAATTTACTTTTGTAGATGCTTAAAAAATAAACAAATATATATTATATAGGTATATAATAAAAGGAGAAACTAACTGACATATCAACACACAGCTGAAGCTACTGGAACAGGGCAGTGAAATTTTGCACAAGGTATCCTTTTATGAAGTAGGCAAGCATTAAGAAGTGGTTTTTGGAAATTCAACCTATAAGGGTTGAAAAAGGGAAATGTGTTTAAATGCAAAATCTCATTCCGTATGCCAATATACTTAGAAGTTAGCACTAATAATAACCTAAGTAAATAATAAAGGTTTTAATTTATTTTTGTTTATTACTTAAGGTTTTTTTTTTTGTTACCTAGTGTAAAAGTTTTGTTACTATTTTGGTGTACAATAAAGTTTATTCTATTCTATTCTATTCTATTCTACCTTCAAAATATGGTTTAAAGTTTCATGATAACACTCGCAAACGAAGTCGCGGGTATAGTGCTTGTATATATACGCATTAATTTAGAAAATCAGATACTGAAAACATAGGAAAATTACTTTTCAAAAATAACTTAATTCAAATGTTATCCTTCGCGGCTCTGGTACTCTTCAAAGTGATCTCTAACATTCATGAAAACACGCCTCAGAAGTTGAATTGGAAAGTTTTTGATTTCTTCTCTTATGTTTCCCCTTATCCCTCTCACAAGGTCAAAACCTCACACCTTCTGATTTTTTATCAGTACAGTAAGCTGTATCAACCATAAATATCTGAATTGAAGGAAAACATTGTATTTGCTAGTAGAAACTTTATGACATGTGACTTTTTTATACAGTGTGAGTCTTTATAATACGCACATATCGAAATGAGGGAATCTATGCTTAATTTTATCGACGGAAAAAATATTTAAAAAAATCTAAATATTTATTTATATGCGCTGGGCCTTTCTTTGACAGTTGATAAAAAACGTTGGGGTTGAGTTATAAACATGCAATTTTTACCGTTAGGTTCCTAATATAATGAAAAATAACTTAAAGTAATAAAAAAGGTAGGTGATGGGGGCGTGTTATTGAGAAATTTTAAAATTATTGTAAAAATTTATGAAAAAAAAAACAGATATTTGCCAAAAAAAAGTTTATTTTTAATTGAGGCTTTTTTTTTTTCTACAATTTTCATTTTATGACAACGCTTAATTACTTACGATCAATATGGAGTTTGCTTCATCATGATAGACTGTTTAGTTTAAAAGTTACACAGCTTTGTATACACTGGAGTCACAAATACAACAAAATTTTTAAAAAAATCCGTAACAAATATAAATAAATATTTAGATTTTTTTAAATATTTTTTCCGTCGATAAAATTAAGCATAGATTCCCTCATTTTCATATGTGCACATTATAAAGACTCACACTGTATAATTCATAAAAATGTTTAAAGTTTTTTTTTTATTGATAATAGTGTAAATTCTTAAATAACTATTAGTTAATATAATATTTGTATGCAAATTGACAACTCTACGGTCCGGATTAAACATTTCGTTTCGTCGTTTATACCACGTACATCGAAGGACTAGATTAATTTGCCTGCTGCGGTCTTCCCGTCCGATTATAATTTAAGTGACTTCAAGGCTAGACTGAATTGGCTCTTAATAAACTATTATAGTGCGCTTCACCATCAACGATTGCATTACTGCTTACCATCAGTTGAGATTGCAGTCAAGTATTAATCTATAACAATTTAAATATAAAATGAGTGTGGCAAAACACAGAGAAACTGATAGCTATATTTGTAACATCTAAATTGTCCCTGTGTGCACAAAAAAATTTGTTAGATTTGACTGTATTTTCTATGAGTTTGGACCCGAGGACCACAAAATGTAAGTAAACCTAGCTATACGACAAAAAACACACAATTCATTTTATTTGTACATCCAATAGTTCATTGCGTCAATAACGTTAGATTAATGGTTTATATAGTTATCTTTAAGGTTATTTTATAGCTTGACTTTGAAAGTTTCCGTAACGTTCCATGAAAACACCAAACTAAATAGCTGTGTTGTTGTATTGTGTTGCCTTTTATATTCTACTAGCTTTTGCTCGTGGCTTCGCTCCCGTCAACTGACTACTCTATTTTGCTCTACCAAACTCTACCCTACTCTATCCTACTCTATATATAGATTACGATAGCAACTAAAAAGAAACGTATGCGTGAACGATAATATTCATTACTTAATAAATATATATATATTAACTGCGGGTCACGTAGCCACTCAGTGGCATCATTACGGATTGCAGTGCCAACAAAATGTATACAGCTTTATAGTGGGTATCCGCCAAGCCCTTGCCATCATCGGACCATCAGGCGTACGGCGATGCACCACCGGTACATAGTGGATATTCCATCCACTCATACGCACAAAACGTTTTGGGAACACACTCATTGAGCGTACATACAGCTAAGGAGTGGGATACTCAGCCCAGAGTCCCAGTATAATAAATAAAGGTTTTATTATGTCCAGAATATGACCCACGTGGTGGAGTGTCCCAGGTATCCACACATCTGCAATTTTGTGGATTTCATTAATGCTACTGACGCTACTGTTAACGTGGCTACTGAACAGAAGGTTTTTTTAAAGTGGAAAATAATCTAATAACTTCTCCCGCTCTGGGTGAAGTGAGAGAGAGTGTCCACCCAACCCACCTTTTTTCTTTAGTTGCCATTGCATTCCACCAGGATCACAGTAACTCTTTTGAACAATATCGCAGCGTTGGTCCAATGGCTACAATGGCACTAAAGTTAAATTAATATAATAATATTCCACAACTTTTACACAACGCCATTGAGTCTCAAACTAAGCAGAACTTGTGCTATGAGTACTTGATAATTGATAAACATAATAATTCTAAATACATAATAATGCGATAATCAGCCTTATAATCTTCCCATTGCTGAGACTTAGGCCTCCTCTCTAGGAGTGGGAATGGGCCGTAATCCATCACGCGGGCACAGTACGCGATGGTGGATGTCACATGTCTTCGAATTTTTTGTTCTAAGACATGCCGGTTATCTTACGATGTTTTCCTTCGCCGTTTTGGGAGCAGTGGTGATGAAATAAATTACAAAAACTAATGCAAATGGCTGGGTTCGAACTCGTAAGTTAGGGTCATTACCACTCAGCTACCACTACTCTCAAATACATACTATAGATATATTATACTCAGACACAGAACAAAATGATCATACTCATCCCACAAAAAAAATGTCTTGGGTGCCAATCAAACCCAAGACCATAGCATAGCATAGTAGTCAGTGCCACTAATAACTAGACTAATATACAAGTCTCCATCCAAATTCTTAAATCTATTAACCGCAATTTCCTCCATAACATATAAAGTTATCTCTACGACAAACTACAAACAGACCCTGTTGGTTCCTTAGCAACGGAATACCCTGCAAACTTCGTAATACGTCATGAAGGGACCAAACACAATTACGTAGCAGACATTCTACGAAATAGGTAAAGTCCAAAATGTCCTTCATACGTGTTGAAAATTAGACAGTGCGGTGGAAACCGCAGCGCAAATTACAACTGTCCGCAGGTTTCATAGTGTGGAGTGGGCTTTGAAGAGATTTTTGTGGATTTTCGTTTTTGTCATTTGTTTTGGGTGAATATGCTCATAAAAAATAACTACAATTTATATTATTATACAGGGTTATTTGTAAAACACTAACAAATTTGCAGGGCTGTATTACTAACGTCACAAACAACAACTTTTGTTCTATACCTTTTTACAAAACATAATTTACCAAAAACAAACCAACAAGATTGCGTTATTTTATTTTTTTTATTTATTTATTTTATTTTATTTATTTTTCCAAATTTCTTAGTCTACATACAGATTTTTATTGCCATACAACGAAAACCTCTCAGGGTTTATCTGTGTGATGGCGAGCCGCTTGCTTATTTAATATGTAGTATTGATGTAATAATAATTATCTAGTTATAGGTACATTAAACTTTTGTGTAAAGAAACGTTTTAATTTATACTTATAACTTTTCGAACTCGTTTTATATAATGTTTGTAAATCTTCTGGAAGTTCATTAAGAAAGTAAGGCACTAAATATTCTGCAACCCTCATCCCGTACACATTGTTGGCTTTTGGTAGAATGTATTTATTTTTGGGTGTAATAGATCTCAAAAAGTCAGGTCTTGTGTTTTCAGTTAGCAATTCAGGCCTATTGATTTCAGCAAGGGTGAAGAATTTAACTTTATTGAACACATTCATAACATTACAGTATTTAAATAAATCATCGTCTCTGTTTTTAAATTTATTTTTTATGTGTTTAGGTACGATAACTTTTAATATTCTTAGTTGCAGCTTGTAAATATCCGACAAGTATGTATGGTAAGTTCTACCATAGCTGCTGAGCCCGTAGTTGATAACCGAGTCCGCCAAGGCCATATATAACATTCTTAGTGTTTTATAAGGCAACTTGTATTTTAAAACGCTAAGTTTCCCTATAATGGACCTCAGCTTGTTGCACACGTATTCTTTGTGTGGGACCCCAGCAGAATCGGCTATCAACCATTAGACCGATATACATGTGTTTATCGACTACTTCCAATAGTGGGCATTTGCAAGTCTTTGGCGCGCTATGCAAGCAAGAATGTTCATGTGCGATAACAGTTGGTATGGTAGAACATTTATTGTGTGATGAATGTATGTGAACAATTTTTGTTTTAGATGAGTTAATTACTAATCCTACGTCATGCGCCCATTTACACAATTGATCGAAGTTAATTTGTAGGGATTTTTGAGCTTCAGAGATGTTTTTATGAGCGATCAAAATACACGTGTCGTCTGCAAACTGGTATACAGAACCCGAATTTATAGTGTTAGTCATGTCATTGACATACAACAAGTACTCTGTCGGTCCAATAATTGATCCCTGGGCTGTTCCTTGTGTGGATGGAATCTTTGTACTAAACTCATTTTCTATTTTAACGGTGGTATATCTGTTTGTGTGATAATTTTTTAATAATTCTAATAGGGGGCCTTGTATTCCATTTCGTGATAACTTGTCATAAAGTATATTACAACGAAGCATATCGAACGCCTTGCTAAAATCTATAAACAGTGCCAAAACATGTTTTTTTTTCATTCAGGTGTCTATTAACTTCATCTGTAAATTCTCGTAATAATTGTGTCGTACTTCTATTTTTTTGAAAACCAAATTGTTTTTTGTTGATTAGACTGTGAGTTTGTAAAAAGTTATTCATTTCATCACCAATATAACGTTCTATGATTTTATCTATACAAGATAATATAGTGATTGGACGATAGTTATTGACGTCATCACGTGGACCTTTTTTGTGTATTGGACGAATTACCCCTATCTTCAAAAGTTCGGGATATATACCAGTCTGCAGGCAACAATTAATTAAATGTGTAATAACTGGGACCAATTTATCCGAAATGTATTTGATATCCTTAGCTCTTATCCCATCGTATCCCGGGCTTTTTCTATCGTTCATTTGGTTGATAATTCGTTCAATTATTTCTTCCCGCGCTGGTTTGACTCTTATCGATCTATCAGGGATGATCTCGTATGTCCCTTTGTCTAAAAGAGGTACATCGCAGGAATTACTTAAGTTCTTAATATTATCATTAAATTCGGTCATGAAGGTGTTGGCTAATGTTAATGGATTCGTTCGAAAAGTTATCAGTAATAAGTGTTCAATACATTGCATAACTTTGCCGGTCAGACTATTCACAATGCTCCAAATCTTTTTGCTGTTTTTAAAATTTTGAGAAACTTCCATCATAATATGTTTATTTTTTATGTATTGTGTGTATTTATTAGTTTTATTTCTATATTTATTATATAACAATCTTTTTTGTGGGTTATTTTCATCTTTGAGCCAAATATTATATAATAAATCACGTTTCTAATATAAATAATAAATAAATCGTTGTTCTATCTAACACATTTCAACTCTGTATTTTTGCTTTACACACCTACGCCTCCCGCGCACGATCCCCGCTCCCCACTGCTATTGTATTATCGCTTGCTTCGCATAGACTTTGTACATTTAGAACGTTCAATTTAAATATTTTTATTTTTGTATGAAAATCTGATGAACTAACGTATGATAATTTTTTTAAAGTCTAAGGGGGTAAATCCCCCCGTTTTACCCCCTTAGGGGTGGTGTTTCTTTCCAAAGTTTGTATGGAGAAACCAAATTTCACGCGGGCGAAGCCGCTGGCAGAAGCTAGTTTTTTTATAAATGTCTGTCATGTGATTAAATGAGGAATATATTATTATATTAAATAAAAATGAGAAATTAAACGTTTTACCTACAAACTAAAATTGAGTTATTAAGATTATTATTCATTTTGTTTGTAATAGAGGTAATCTCTGGGGGTCGTGGGACTTTTTGGATAGGGACCGTGGTCCCAACTTCCACCTATTTTTTTTTTGAGCTGTATTTTGAGACCACAAATAAAATAAATACTGTTTTTTTTGGTAACTGTACTTTAATGACTTTTTCCTTAAATACTACAAAAATAAAATATTATTTTCATAGGTGAAAGTTGGGAGTTGGGAGCGTGGTCGACGACCCATCTCTGGAACTACTGATTTCATTTTGAAAATTCTTTCACTGGCAGCTACATTGTTTCTGTTTAAAAAGTGTACACTAAAAATATATTATTGTTATTAAATTTATTATTGGCTTTTTTTAAGGTTGAAAAATCATCAAATAAATTTTCCCGCACTAGATGGAGCGTGAGTGTCGTAAGAGGCGACTAAGGGACATTTTGAGACCGTGCGTACTGTTGAGCACCTCAGGTCACAGCGTGGTGGCGGGTAAACCACCAGCAACAGCATTCCCAAGAAGGGTTAGTGTCAGGCAGGCGGCCGACTGCAAAACAATAGCCAAATCTATTAGATGGAGCGTGAGGAAGTGTTTGATTTTTCAATTGCCCTTTGTTTTCCAGGGGCACGGTGACTCATTTGAATAATCATGCAGGTAAAGGCTTTTTTTTTTTTTTTTTTTTCGGTGGGAAAATCATCTTATGACATCCCCCGCCCTTGGGCGGGGCGGGAGATAGTGTCAGACTTTTACTGACTAAAAACCCACTCCCGTTCCCTCGTTGCCTTTCGTACCAGGGCCGAGTCTTCCTTTCAGAATCAGACCCTTGGCCCCAGTAGGCTTCGACCCTGCTAGGCCCCTACAGTTGCTGACATCTCCTTGAGGCGCGCGTGGAACAGCACGCGCCGTCGACGACTTGGGCTCGGTCCGGACGGTTACCGGACGGTCGGACGGCGAGCCACCCATTGCTCGCCGTCCGCAAGCCTGCGCCTACGATGGCCGGAAATCGGGATCGGAATCCCGGCGGCGATTGGGGCGTGAGGACCGTTGCCTCACGCGATCGGCCGCCTCCTTTGCTAGCATTACTGCTTCGCAGAAGGAGGCGACCGCCTGCCACTCCTCCTCGCTTCGGACCATGGCCTGTACCAAGGCCCGGCGCGAGAGATCGCCGCCGCCGATCGCCCCCACGAGGACACGGCGTTGCTCTGCCCAAGCGGGACACACCTCCACCGTGTGCTCCACCGTGTCCTCCGGGTGGTCCGCACAATGGCGACACCCGGGCGTTTCTTCCGCACGAATCCGGTGCAGGAACCTCCCGAACTTACCATGTCCGGTGAGGACCTGCGTCATGCGGTAGGTAAGGACGCCGTGTTGCCTTTCCAGCCACTCCTCAAAGAGAGGAATTACCGCCATAATTATGGCGTGCCCAGCACTGGGTTGCGATAGTCGCTGTCGCCATTCCACCATGAGACCCCGCCGGAGCTCTGTCCGCCATGCCGCAACTTGTCGTGGCAGCGGAGTTTCGCCCCGACGTTGCATCTCCACGCGCAGATCGTGCATGCGTGCAAGGCCTGTTGCCACCAGATCCCATGGTGGCTGGCCAGCAAGGAGGCTCGCCGCTTCGCGGGAAACCGTGCGGTATCCCCGCACCATCCGAATGGCCATGACCCTCTGGCACGCGTTCAGCTGGGCCGCCGGTCGCTTTCGCAGTGACGGCGCCCACACCGGCGCCCCATAAAGGGCCATGGACTGGACGATGCCTGCGTAGAGCCTCCGGCAGGAGGCGTCTGGACCCCCGAGGTTGGGCAAGAGCCGCTTGAGGGCAGCCCCATTCCGATTCAGTTTGGGAGCCAGACGTTGGAAGTGCTCCTCGAAATTCCACCGGCTGTCGAGGACGAGTCCCAGGTACTTCATCGTCGACCCGACGCCAATGTGAACTCCTCCTACCGTTAATTGGGAGCGCCGAGGCGGCGCGCTCCGAGGGCCGTGAAAACACATGGCCTCGGACTTTTGCAGCGCCACCTCGAGTCTCAACTGCTGGATCCTATCAACGACTATCGCAACCCCGCGTGTCGCTAATTCGACCGCCGTCTGGTACGAGTCTCCCTGAGCCAGGACCAGCGTGTCGTCTGCGTAGCAGACCACGCTGACCCCGTCAGGGAGGTCGCCGCGCAGCACGTAGTCGTAGCCGATGTTCCACAAGGGCGGTCCTAGTACCGATCCCTGCGGAACACCGCACGACATCTCTCGCCGTTTCCACTCTCCCTGGTGACCAGGGTAGATGATGTACCTGTCCGAAAGGTAGGCCTCGATCACACGACAGAGGTAGTCGGGCACCCGGTGATACCGGAGTGCCCTCCTAATGCTACTCCAGGGCAGGGAGTTGAAGGCGTTAGCGATGTCCAATGACACCGCCACGACACACCTGCCCTGGGACACCGCATCCCCCGTCGTGAGAGCTCGCACGCGCATGATGGCGTCCACCGTGGAGCGCCTCCTGCGAAAGCCGAACTGGCCGTCCGCCAGATCCGGCCCCACCCGTGTTAGGTGCGCGACGAGGCGGTCTGCAATTACTCTTTCAAAGAGCTTGCCCACCTCGTCGAGCAGCACAATGGGCCGGTACGCGGACGGAGAGTCCGCAGGGCGCCCCGGCTTCGCGATAAGGACCAGTTTCCCCGTCTTCCAGCGAAGTGGGAATTGGCCCCTCTCCATGCATGTGCTGAAGAGCCCTCTTAATGGAGACCCGAGAGCCTCCATGGCCAGGACCCAGGCTTTCCCAGGCAAGCCGTCGGGTCCTGGGGCGGTATTCTTGGCACTCAGCCTTCGTACCGCCACACTCATCTCTGCCTCGGTCACCTCTGGAGCATTGTCGTCGTCGTCGCCATCGTGATCCGCGTTAGACACCGCTGGTGGCGGAGCCATGAGCGGGGGAGAGTGTTCCCCTCGCGCAGGGAACAGAGTGCTTACCACACCCTCCACAATCTGGGGCCGGAGACTCTGCGTGAGTGGGGGAGCCCAGGGGCGTAGTTTTTCCCGCACCAACTTGTAGGGGCGTCCCCACGGGTCTCCGTTCAGAGTCCCCAGCCACACGTTGCGGGCCTCCAACTTGGCCCGCTTTATTTCCGCTCGGAGGGTGCGCTTTGCCACTCTGTATCCCTCGTACAGCTCCGCCTCTCTGGCCTCCGCATCCGGCGGGCGGATGCGGCGACTGCAGTGTCTGGCGTACCGGCGCCGCGCAGCATTGCACGCATTGCGCAGTGCCGCAATCTCCGGCGACCACCAATACACCTGGCGCCGGGCACGTCCTAACTCGGGGCATTGCCACGTCGCAAATTTGCGACATGGCCTCCCGGAACCACTCTGCCTCGACGTCAATGTCGACAGGCCTGTCCGGTGCTTGCACCCAGGCCTGTACCATCGCGGCTTCCAGGAGGAGCTCCCGGTCCAGCTGCTTCAGCGCCCAACGCGGACCACACGGGGTCTGTTGGACCGGCGCGATCGAGGTCTGGGTGGAGATGTCAAACCGAATGTACTGGTGGTCTGAGTACGTCTCCACCCCCTCCATGACGCGCCAGTCGACAACATGCAGGTAAAGGCTACGAGAGTCAAACTACTAGACAAAGCTATTACCTTTTCCAATACTTTTTTTAAATTATATTTTTATATTGTATCTAAATTAACCTCTCGGGCCCCAGTGTACCGAAAACAGTAGACCTTGGTACCAGATAACTTTTAACAAAATACCAAGGTGTACCTTTTTCGGTACACTGGGGCCTGAGAGCTTAAATACTAAAATAAGAAAAATTCAAACACTTAACTAGTTAAATTAAATACGGTTTAAGTTAAATACGGTATTCGATCGAGTATGTCAACCCAGGATGCTGTACTGGATCTAACTTCTCTAATTACTAATCAATTGGACAGTGGAGGTAGATGTCTAACGGTATTTTTGGACCTGAAAAAGGCGTTTGACACCGTCTCTGTTCACATTCTTCTGCAAAAACTAGAAAATATTGGTATAAGAGGCACCGCTTTGGATCTGCTTCAAGATTATCTGAGAATGAGGATCCAGAGGGTTAAGGTGGGACAATTTGTGAGTGACAAAGCTGAATAGTCTTTCGGGGTGCCCCAGGGGTCAGTCCTGGGGCCAACACTATTCCTAATTTACATAAATGGACTCTGCAATTTGAAATCTAACAACATTAAGGTTTTTTCATATGCTGACGATACTCCCATGGTAATAACGGGAAAATCTTGGGACTCCATAAAAAGGGATGCTGAATCTGCTCTGGCTACCACTGCCTTGTGGCTGAGGAAAAATTTGCTTACCTTAAACATCTCAAAGACCAACTATAAATGTGTTTTGCAATCGACAGTAGAACTCAACCTCGCCCCGAGTATAGTCTTAGAATACATAACTGCCTTGGTATTGGCAATAACTGCAATTGCCCTACAATAAACAAGGTAGATACCACAAAATACTTGGGAGTTGTGATTGACGAAAGGCTGTCTTGGCACCCTCAGATTGATCTAATCGGTGGTAGAATTAGGAAGTTGATTTGGATATATTTAAAATCCTTAGACATTCAGCTAGCGTTGAACTACTAAAAAAGGTCTATGTTGCTTTGGCTCAATCGATCATGATCTACTGCATTCCAGTGTGGGGGGGCGCATCTAAAATGAAATTCCTCGAGGTGGAACGTGCTCAAAGGTTACTTCTGAAAGTTATGTTTTTTAAAAAACTTAGGTTTCCAACAGCTACTCTGTATTCAATAGCCAACGTATTATCTATTCATAAATTGTATATCCTACATACCACTCTAAAAAAACATAAGTCGCTTTCAGTTGATCCCACTATATTAACAAAAAGACGAAATTATATGGTAACTAAAACACGCGCATGTAGAACTTACTTTGCTAGACACCAATATTTAAATCAATCTTCGCATTTATATAACTCCATTAATAAAATTCTTAAAATATATACAAAAACTACTTTGGAATGTAAATGTATGAAAGATGGTGACAGACTGGCTAAAAACTCAAGACTATGAAAATACTGAGAATGTGATTGTTCATATTATTAGGTAGTAATTTTTATGTGTCATGTATGCGCTTGTATGTATTTATAAATATTTAAAATATATATATATATATAAATAAATTAAAAAAAGTACCAAAACAAATAGAAACATTAATACACAAATATATATCTATTTATTTATTTATTTACATTTATCTCGTTATATATTTCTTCACACACACCCATACTCATATACAGAAACACAGTCACAGACGCACACACAGACAAACACACCCACAGACACACCGTCGCACACACAAGCACAAACACCATACTTCACACTTCCACACACACGTGCGCACATTGCGTGCACGCTCACATAGTTTTAGTTACTTAAAACAATGTAATCAAGTTAAGGGAGAGCGGCCTCTCCTGGCACATTTGTTTTCACACTTGAAAGGAGAGGCCAACCTCAATATTGTTGAACCAACCTTGTTATCGAAGAAAACTTTTTTTCATTAAATATACCTATATATACACTGAAGTCAATAATTCAATAAACTGCTATTTAAAATACTATATGTGTTGAAAAAATTCTCCGCGTCGTTCTTGACTCGGCGCGGCGTTGCCACGTTGCACGGCAATGCTTTAATCTCTAACCGAGGTAGTTTTTTATTTAAAAATATTACAATGTTAACTTTTTTGTCTAATTATACGAAATTCACACTGTTTTTGACGGCTGACGTTCCATCTAGGTACCAAAAGACCAAAAGATATGCCCCGGGTGAGGATCGAACTCACGACCTTAAGATTATGAGACTTACGCGCTGCCTACTGCGCCACCGAGGCTGATGGAAAGTATCTTAAAATATACGACCACATTGCTCTTTAATTTATCTTAAAGTGACTTTGATAATGAACTGGCAAAAACAATAAATAGCCATACTGAATAAATACATGATTCAGAAACAATAATAGCTACTTTTCCGGTAGGTTATTTAAAAAATAATAATATATAAACTAATGCTTGACTGCGATCCCACCAATGGTAAGCAGTGATGCAATCGTTGAAAGTGAGGCGCACTAGTTTATAAAGAGCCTATTCACTCTAGCCTTGAAGACACCTAAATTATAATCGGACGGGAAGACCACAGCAGGCAAATTGTTCCAGTCCTTTGATGTGCGCGTTATAAACGAATTAAGGTTATCAATTAGGTCAATATTAATATGCATTTAAGGTTATCAGTTTAAAAACGTGTTACTCGTAAGTGCAGCTGAATAGGTAACTAGTTTCTGTCCCGGCTTTACCCACTTAAAGAAGAAAATATAATACAGTCTATATAGTGATAAAGAAGTATTCCACTGGTGAGATTTTTTTTTAATTCGGTCCAGTGTTCTAGGTCCAAGGATTTGGGCTAACCGTTGATAAGTCAGTGAGTAGTTTGAGATAGTTGATATTTTTATATTATTGGCTTTTTTTTCCGTGGGAAAACCATCTTATGACATCCCCCGCTCTTGGGCGGAGCGGGAGATAGTGTCAGACTTTAACTGACTAAAAACTCACTCCTGTTCCTTCGTTGCCTTTCGTACCAGGGCCGAGTCTTCCTTTCAGAGTCAGACCCTTGGCCCCGGTAGGCCTGACCAGTAGACCCTGCTGGGCCCCCACAGTTGCTGACATCTCTTTGAGGCGCGCGTGGAACAGTACGCGCCGTCGACGACTTGGGCTTGATCCGGATGGCTACCGGACGGTCGAACGGCGAGCTGCCCATTGGTCGCCGTCCACAAGCCCGCGCCTGCGGTGGCTGGAAATCGGGATCGGAATCCCGGCGGTGGTTGGGGCGTGAGGACCGTTGCCTCACGCGATCGATCGCCTCCTTTGCTAGCATTACTCATAGCTGTTTTGTGTGATGCGGCCTGCTGTAGTTATGAAAAACCGCGCTGTAAGAGGAAAGGGGGCTATGTTAGGGGATGGAACAGACATGTTAGTGGGTCGCACAGGGAAGCTAGACTCAGTTTTCAGTTGTGGCGGGAAGCAGGTAAACCATTGGGTGGCCAGCTTTATAACAATATGGTACAAACAAGGAAACAATTTAAATCTAAATTGAAATGGTGTCAAGACAACCAGGAACAAATAGTGATGGACAAGATAGCTTGCCTTCACAGTAAAAATAATTTTAAGAGCTTCTGGAAGAGTACCAATAACTTAAACCATAGATCTAGCTTCCCTGTCAGCGTTGATGGTTTAACTGACACTGCCGAGATCTCGAACCTATTTAAAGATTTGTTTACTGTGAAATCTCCTCTGGGCCCGTCGTCTGCTGGCGGTGATCAAGTGCGTCCTCTATCACAAGACTTTTCAATTAGGTTCTCAGCAAAGGAAGTAAAGAATGTAATAGTACGTATGAAGCATGGAAAGTCCCCGGGACACGACGGGCTCAGTGTGGAACACTTAAAGCACGCGGGTATTCATCTGCCCAGAGTTCTAGCACTGTTCTTTAACTGTTGTGTATCGCATGCTTATCTGCCAAAGGATATGATGAGAACTATTGTCGTTCCAATTGTGAAAAATAAAACCAGTGACATATCTGACAAAGGGAACTATAGGCCAATCTCTTTAGCCACGATTGTAGCTAAAGTATTTGATTGTCTGTTGAATAAAGTTTTGAAAAACCATATCAAATTGCACGATGCGCAACATGGCTTTAGAATGGGCCTATCTACTGAGACGGCAGTTTTGTGTCTTAAAAAGACTGTAAATTATTATACAGGCAATCAAACTCCTGTTTTTGCCTGTTTCTTAGATATGTCAAAGGCATTTGACATGGTGTCTTATGACAAGTTGTGGTCTAAGCTCTGTGACGCTAATGTACCTAACGAGGTGATACATATTTTTAAATATTGGTACTCGCATCAAGTTAATTGTGTTAGGTGGGCAAATGTCCTGTCAGATGAGTATGTTATGGAATGTGGAGTTAGGCAGGGTGGGTTAACTTCCCCCATCCTGTTTAATTTATATATAAATGACCTCATTGTCGAGCTCAGTAGTCTGCATGCCGGCTGTTACATAGATGGGGTTGCTTTTAATAACATTAGTTACGCCGATGACATGGCGCTGCTGAGTCCGTCTATGGCTGGCCTTAGAAAGTTGTTGAGAGTTTGTGAGTGTTATGCCGAGGGACACGGTTTGAGATATAACACGAATAAGAGTGAGTTACTTATCTTTAAAGCGGGTCTCAAGTCTGCTGACAGTTACCCAACTGTCTATTTAAATGGTGGTGTCTTAAACCGTGTTCGTCAATTTAAATACCTTGGGCATATTGTGACAGAGGATTTGAAGGACAATCTGGACGTGGACAGGGAGCGAAGAGCGTTGGCGGTGAGATGTAATATGTTGATACGGAGGTTCTCACGCTGCACGGGTTCAGTTAAAATCACCCTTTTCAGAGCATACTGTCAAGTATTTTACACGTGTAGCCTTTGGACTAACTACACTCTGAAAGCCGTTAATGCTCTTCGCGTCCAGTACAACAATGCATTCAGGATGCTGTTGGGGCTGCCTCGCTTCTGTAGTGCCTCAGGGATGTTCGCGGATGCCCAGACTGACGGCTTCGCGGCGGTCAGGCGCAAGCGAGCAGCATCTTTGTTGCGCAGGGTGCGAGCCAGTACCAATGGCCACCTGAGTGTCATTGCCAATAAGCTGGATTGTCCTATTATCTGGTCCTTAAGCCAACTTCATGCTCCTGTAAATACTGTCTACTAACATAGTTGTTAAGTTTTTTGTGTTACTAACATCTGGTATTTCTGTTGTGTGTTGTTTTTAATAATGTTGTGTAAATGCTGTATGTGTTACCTATGGACGGAAAGGTCCGAAATAAATGTTTATTATTATTATTATTATTACTGCTACGCAGAAGGAGGCGACCGCCTGCCACTCCTCCTCGCTCCAGACCATGGCCTGTACCAAGGCCCGGCGCTTTATATTATTGACTGCTTTACTTGTCTCGTGATCGCAAGGCCGATTGTCGAGTGTGGGGTTCGGGGTTAGATTCCATCCTATTCCATTTCCATTAACAATTTAATTCCTCCGTGGCAGCCCAGAGTTTGAAAGTTGGTGGTGCGCCTGATATATTTTCCTGGTCGTGTCCCATTGGACGAAGACAGTAAAAGAACAGAAAGTGCACCTGTATTTGCGCCCACGCTTGACCACACATCGTCGAGATTGGCCTCCATAATCGAATTTCAGTAAATTTTATTGACTGTGACATATCTGAAGATACCACTGCATGCCTAGGGACACTGATCTTTGAAATTTCCACTGCAATAACACAACTGGGTTTTGAACGTTTTTTATGGATTATGTAATAACCATTTTGCTTTTTTCTACCAATTTACGGTTCATGATTAAATTTGTAACAAACGGTATTTATGTGGAACGAGGACAAAACAAACCAGAAATATGATACTCTAAATTGTCGTGTTTCAAAAATATTAGGACGTAAAAAACCCTTTTCATGTGAAATCATCAAATTACTTCTTTATTTTAACTTCTATATTGATAGGCTCATGCTTTACTGCCTCACCTGATGGTAAGCGATGATGTGGTCGACAATGGAGCACGTATACCTAGAAGTTACCTATTCACTCTTGATTTAAAGACCTCTAGGTTGTAGCTATCAGGAAACACAGACTCGCTCTGAACACAAAAAAAAAAACACAGAACGCGTGGAGTAAGAGGGAGTGTCCGACTCTTGCCAACTAAACCCTACCCGTGTTTTTTCAGTTGCCCTTTGCGTTCTAGGCCACGATAACTCTTTCAAACAATCCTGTACATTATAAAGAATATCTCGACGACATGACAGTTATATTTTTTCAATTATTGAATGGAAGACAATGCCAACCTTTCCATCCTACCAATGAGCACCGGAACAAAAATATTCAAATTCTCAAAAAGACTAATCAGGCACTGGCCACTAATTTAATAAGTAATAGGTTAATAAAGTACTTTGTTAACTATTAAATATAATAACTTAATAAAGTATATAAAAAAAAACTGAAAATAATTATATGTACAAACGGGTAGAAATAAAACTCATAGGGCATCAAAAAATTCGTCCATATCGATGTCAATGGGAAAAGTGCGCAGAACGCTGGCAGCATTGCCACGCTGGATGGCAATGCTGATTCGTTGACCGAAGAAAAGCCCAGCCCTCTGGTCACGCGAAGAGTCGACCAGCTGTTTGCTGATATCCCGAACAACTCGATGAGCGCTCGGACCCCATGGCCCTAGAGTTTCAACCCCAAACGGCTCAAATATATACCCCAAAACTCTGGACTACCTACTCAGGTAGTCCAGAGTTTTGGGGATTTCGTATTCGTATGATGTTTGTATGTTCACTACTACATTAAATGTAAGACTAAGCACTCGAGATCATACTATTAGGGTCGTGTTTACTGAGATGACATGACGGCGTAGTCAGGTCATAACGTCAAAATGATGTAAGGTTGACTGCGTGACCAACAGTGGCCAGATGAGGTACACACTATAGAGCTGCAAGCATTTTCTTAGCTGCCTGAACTAGCATGGCGTCCCAGTGAGGCATTGGCCTTAAAGTTATACACAGTTTCTGGGTATTAGATAGAAGTGTGAGCTTCTAATAAGCAATCTAGATTCAAATGAAGATTTTCCACAAAAGGAGGTATGTCTTCAAACGGTAACAGTTATTATTCATAGAGTAATCTACATGGATAATCAGATTAAACTGTCTATTGAAATTATAATACAGAGATTAAAGTTTCATGATCAGAAAGTTAGAACAAAAGGACCAGTTTTAGGAATAATCTTAAATACTAATTGATTGAGAATTGATTGAGTAGATAATGGGTATAAAAATTTATGGGAAAGAACTATGAAAACATCGTCACCTAAATTGTCGGGCACGCCATAGTTATGGTGGTCTTTGAATATAGTCTAGAAAGGCGTTACGACGTCTTCACCTTACGCATGACGCAGATACTCACTGGACATGGTAATATCGTGAGGTTCTTGCACCGGATTTAGGCGGAAGAAACGCCCGGGTATCACCATAGTGCGGACCGCCTTGAGGACATGGTGGAGCATACGGTGGAGGTGTGCCCCGCTTGGTTGAAGCACCGCTGTGTTCTCATGGAGGCGATCTTCAGCAAAGGCAACCTTTCGGGCTGCGCCCTGGTTCAGGCCACGGTCCGATGCGAGAGGGAATAATAACAATAATCATAAAAATAATGCTTTATTGAGACAGAAATATCAGATAAGAGATTACAAAAATATCTTAGATGTATTTACAATTGATTTCGACACAGAATATAGCGCAACTGGCATCTTAGCTAAGTTACATAGTAACCTGTGTTAAAGATACCAGTTCCATTTCCCACATGGTTTCATTTTCTTACATTAGATTTAATAGCATTTATAATTTAAAATATCAATAAACAGAACATAATTATAATTAATTTGATTTAGTAGGTAATACAAATAATTTTGAATTTAATAAATTAATAAAGCAAGGTATTTAATTAATTGATAATAATGTAAAAAATAATAATTGAGAATAAAAACTTAAGAAAACAAGGAAAACTTTCCATTTTGGTGAGTTTGTGTGTGTGTGATGTGATAGTGGTACCTATGTGTTTATTTGTGAGTGTAAATGTTTGGTGCAACAAACCACCCGGTTTGTTACTAGGCCATAGAACTTAAAAGACTTAAAAGAAAAATTTGGTTGTGTCTGAATTTTCTGTGAAAAAATATTCAATATAAAATGTGTCGATTCGGACACTGTTTCTGAATTTAATGTGTCCGAATCGTCAGAAACTCGAAAAAGCACAATCTCACTTTGCTCGACACGGGAATCGAACTTCAAGCTTCATGTTCAGCAGTAGTCCTTCAACCCTAATCCGATGAGACAGATAGCACATTGTTAATCCATGTTCCATACTAACACAACCAAACAAAAGGCACCAATAAGATCAAAATGATATTGAAGTTTACCTCGACGGCATACAGGCTATTTTCCCTTGCGTTCCGAATTACAATAAATATATTACTTCGGTACTCCGTGAGAAATAACAACAGTGCTTCGTATTCCTCGCAAATTGTGTAATAAACTTTGTACATACAAGCATTGTGATGTTTTATGAGTTATCGAATTCATATCGAAGTAATTAATCGTCTTTTGTTAGCCTTTACCAATACATTGTCCAATGAATACGTTTGTGAAAATGTTGAAATGGTCCAGTAATTACTACTTCGCTTCTTGTGTTTAGTTGAGATGTTCCAGAGATGTTAAAGGTTCAAAGTAACAATGTGAAATTTTTAAATTCAGATGTAAGTACTTTTTAAATATTGTTTAGACATAACATCGGTAAAGGAAAAAATATTAAGGAAACTCCAATTTCAAGTTAGTATAGGTTCTTTTTTTAAGGTGGGAAATCATCCAGTGACTTCTCCCGCTCTAGGTGGAGCGGGAGGGCGTGTCAGACTTTTACTGATTAAAGCCACACTTGCCTTTAGTTGCCTTTTGCGTTCTAACACTATGGGTTTCCTTTTCGGAAAATCCTCGTGACCCTAGCAGTCATCGGCCTTGCTGGGCCCTTACGGTTTCTCTTTGAGGTGTGCGAGGATCACTACGCACTGTTGACGACTTGGGTTCAGCCCCCCTAGCCAAGTTGCAAACGATAAACGTGAACGCTTAGTAATCTCCAATAGATTTTCAACTTTATACCTAAGATCATAAAGTTGAAAATCTATTAAAGACTACTGAGCGTTAGCGACCGGAACGAACGAAAACACTATGTAATCTTCAATAGATTTTCAACTTTATATCCAATAACATAAAGTTGAAAATCTATTAAAGACTACTGAGAGTTTACGTTTATCGTTTGTGACTTGGCTAGGGGGGCAGTTCGGTCGGTTACCGGACGGCTGGTGAAGCTAGTATAGGTAAGTAAGTTATATGATTTTTGCCAAAATGCTCATTTTTTGTTTTCGAAATATTTTATTTTTATTTTATTTGATTATTTCAATAGAGCTTATGGTAATTTATTACCTTTTGTATTTGGAAATAATAGCATTGTATAATGTAGAAGCACTTTTTTTTTTAAATTTTGTGAATGTGAAGTACCATGGAGCATTTTATATTAGGTTACAACTTGTTTGACATTACGAGCATGGCAGTTGAGAGTTTGTCATGCTCACTCAAATGTCTCGCTGATGGTGGCATGTGTTATTGGGTCATTCGGTTCCCTTCAAAATGGTTGAGCTGAGTGGGGCTGATGCACGCGTCATGCTCGTGAATGGGTGCCGTCAGTTGAAACTGGTAATATCTTAGCTGCCATTGGCTTAAGTTAATTTCTATTTGTTATTCGTTTTTTTTTAACTATTATTACTTATCTACATTGTGCTCACATATTAGAAGCGACAAGAAATAAGTAACTAAGATTTATGTAACATAAAATATGATTTAAGAGTGTCCATGGAGTTTCTTGCACGTTCTTCTCCATAAACATCTACGCTTTGAAACGTGCAATTTAGCTTCACTTCTTTTTGACTGACCGACATTTTGACAATTCAAAAGTGCTTGTAATTGGTCTATTTGAAATAAACGTTTCTGATTTCTGATTTCTGCCTTCCCTTAAGGTTAGAAAAGAAAATGCAAAATTACCTATTATACTAATTTATATAATATACTAATTTATTTAGATAACATCGTTTGTGTACTTATTTTTAACAGGTAATTAATCTATGTATTACTATATCACAACATAATTGATTTAAATTTTCTAATTTGTCTAAGATTTTGATCCTTGTTTTTCAAAAACAAAAATTTCAATTTTTCTTAAACTTTGTGTGGACTTGATACGTATTGAACAGCTTCCATAAGTTATATGCAACAAATATGAATACTAGAATAAATCCGAGAGCGATTGCTGATACAAAAAGAACTAGTTCTAGTTCTAGGTACTCTGCCCACGACATGTTTGCAGTGGGCGCGCGCATATGTTTCGCACCTCCGTGACGCAGCACGTACTCCGTCCACCACACAGCACGTTCCAGTGGAGGCTGAGGCTGGTCGCGCATCACGTTTCCCAGTTTTACTATGTTGTGTCGAAAACTGCAAATCAAGGTTATGGCATTAAGTCTATCGTAAATGTTACTAAGTGTAAAGATTTTAGTCAATAGTAGTTTTGACTGCAACAAAACGTTGTAATGTCACAGAATATTATGAGTGTGAGTTTAAAATGAAACGAAAATTTATAAAAATGAAATGGATTTTAAGACATGGCAAGAGGAGATATGAAACGCACATGACTAAAACAGTTGAAATGGTAGAAGAAAGCTAAAGAAAAGACTGAGGTATGGTAAGATTAGATGAGAAAACGAATGAATAATATAAAAGAAAAGGGAGTCAGTGATAGTGTAAAGGATAACAGGACTGAATGGAATAAGAAAACGTGTTGCGTCGACCCCGAATATACACGAAACAGATAGGAAGATAATGATCAAAGAGATTTTAAAAACAAACCTTTCATCATTAATAACAGTGGTTATAGCATTCCATAATCCTTCTTCAGTCATTGTAAGTAAATCAAGTCTGAGTCCAATGCCGTGATGCTCATATTTTTCAACATTGTACCACTGATCTCCCAACATTGGTACACCAATCAAAGGTACTCCCGCTGTAATAGCCTCGTCTGTTGATTGTAAACCTCCTTGTGTTATGAATACTTTGATCTTTGGATGCCCTGAAAAATCACGATTATTTTTAGCAATCAAAATGTTATTATAGTCTTGAATAGCTGGCTGCTTTATTGCTCTGATACCTGATATCTATTACTTACTTAGAAGGTCTGACTGTGGCAGCCATTTGGATATCCTAATGTTTTTAGATCGTCCTGGCAGTTCATCCTTGTCCCACTTCCACAAGACATCGTAAGGTAACTGAGAGAAGACTTTAGCCATTAATTGTACTCTATCCGGTGGAAGAAGTGAAGGCTTCACGTTTGTACCAAAGCTAATATAGATCACGCCATTCTTCGAGGAGTCCAGATACGTTTTGAGATCCTGTAATTTAATAGGTTATTTTTTTTAAAAGAACCTGAAATCGCCTCATTCATTTCTGATCATTTTTATTCTTACTTTCCATACCTAACGGGGAAGAAAATATTGACTGATCTTGTGAAGACTGATTTCATAGCAACAGCTAATAGGAACAAAAGGAAAAAAAAAACGCGTAACGCCATTCAAAAAGAACAAAGCACATAGGTAGGAAGATAAAGATATATCTGTCCTGACTCTAAATAATTACCAAATTGGTCATCATTTAGAGCTCTTAACTGTATAATGTTTGTATTCAGTACAAAATTACATACAATTTGAAAAACCAGAAAAAAATAAATAATCATTATATAATGAAGATAAAGGCATAATATAAAATGACAATAAACGATTTGTCTAAGAATGAAATAGGAAGCAAACAATTTATCCCTAGCCTTGAAAATCAATGTATGTGCATGTTCGTAAGGTATACTTATGTAGAATATTATATATCGTTGACGCTATAATTAGAACAGAACTGCATTGTCACATCGCTCGTCTCTGTATTGAATATTTCCACTTTGAAACTTACGGAGTCTTATGTGTTTATTATCTCTTGGAAATAGAAAAATAATGAATTATGAATTATATAAAAACTAGCTTTTGCCAGCGGCTTCGCCCACGTGAAAATTGATTTCTCCATGCAAAATGCAAACTTTGGACCGCCATTTCATCCCCACGGGGGGTGAATTTTGAAAAATTCTCTCTTAATGCTCGCCTACGTTATAAAAGGAACCCTTGTGCAAAATTTCACGCTCCTAGTCCCAGTAGTTTCGGCTGTGCGTTGAAATGTCAGTCAGTCAGTTTCTCCTTTCATATATATAGATTATAAGATTATGTAACGTGCATATTATTATGTACAATCGAGGTTTTTTCTGAAATTAATAAGATGATTTAAATGATTATACGACGAATGTGACGCATATGCAAGATATAGAAATATGTAGATCTAAAAAATTTGTTCAAAAACTTTTAGGAAATAGATAAGAGAGGAAAAGAAAACCGGTCAAGTAAAATCCAGGTCAAGGTGGTGGTCAGGGGTGGTGCGACACGGTGGTGGTGGTCGAGTTGGACTTGCGCACAGAAAGTTCCACTTTGAGTCTCGAAGTTTTTTCCGAATCGAAGAAGAGTAATTATTTTTTTTTTCGTTTATTAAACAACAACAATAATACATTCGTGCTAACGTATTTACATACCAGCACAAACCATCGCGGGCTTAACAGCGGTATGTCAGAAGCGACAAACTCGGCGCCAAACATACTTTAGGCGATCAGTATGCATTCATAGGTCATTATTTAAAAGCTACTTTCTAGATCGCATTATAATCTAGAAAGTATCTCTTCAACACTCTTGAGTAGTTTTTTATATTTATTGCCTTACTAATTTCTAGAGGTAAATCGTTCATATAACATGGTAGCATGCATTCCCACGTCCGTGATCCGTAAACATTATTATTTATAATATATAATAATTATTTTTTCACTTAACTAATTTACAGCTTTTAGACTTCCCTTTACTTGTGCTATTAGATCTTGCTTCTTGCCTTATTTTAGGATTCTTGGTCAACGGTAAGTACCATATAGGTTTTGATTTCCTTTTTTTTTTTTGGAGGTTAGGAATTTTTTTTCCCACAACTATCACACAATGCCGTCTAGTCTCAAGCTAAGCAGAGCTTGTGTTATGAGTACTAGACAACTGATAAACATACTTATATATTTCTAAATACATACGTATATAGATAAATTTCACCCAGACACAGAAAAAATGATCATGCTCATCACACAAACATTTGTCCTGGGTGGGAATCGAACCCACGACCTCCGGAATTGCAGTCAGGGCCACTAACCACTAGACTAACAGGCCAATCTAAATTTATATAAATTATCGAAGTCTACCGCTCTAGGTTGTGACAATTTGTTTTAAAAACCGTGCAGCATAAATCTACGTAATGTCATCCCAAAATAATTGGAAAAATCGAAACATCAAAATAAAAATTAAGTATTACTTGAACAAATTTTACCATTGGCAATTCCTTCTTCGGTTTCTGGTGCAGTCCACCCATAAAAATAACACTAGAAGGTACTGGACGATTTCCTTCCCAAATTGGATGTGTGTTCAAAAACAGCATATCAACGTTATTTTTTAATTCACTTATGGTAGGAATATTTGTTCCAAAAATTTTTTTGCCCATTTCGTTTTCTGTATCTTCAATTTCTGTCATAACTTTTGACATTCTATAAGCTTTGATCAATTCTGACAACTTTTCCCACTTTGTCAAATTGTATAAGCGCTGGTTGAAAGCGTCCGGGTACAATAGAGGGTGCCAAGACGCTCCTATGGTTTGCACGTTGAAATTCAAGGGACCGAAGGATGATACTAAAATCACTGGCACTTTATATACGTGTGACACTAGCAACGCGGGTCTAGCACAAGCTTCTAACATCAGTAAATCAAACTTGTCTTCTTTCAACAACTTTTGCACTTTATCTACTTTCAATTGCATTTCGATAATTTCACCAATCATTTGAAATGCTAATCGCATTTGTGTGATCAAATCATCATCGCCCGTAGAAGATATTTCATAAAATTTCTTCCATTTGTCGTAAGAAAAATCGTGAACATCGATTTCTGTGAGATTTGCTGGCGCTTCACCATTTCGAAAAACTGGATCTGTTGTGATGACGGTCACTTGATGTCCACGCCTAGCAAGTTCTTGAGTTAGAGGACGAAACACAACTTGGTGACTTATAGACGGAATTGGAAAAAATGCCAATATTCTTGCCGCATCACTAAGAGTGATTGATACTGTTAATAATACCAAGGCTTCCTTAGCAGACATTATTGCACGGTGTTTCAGATTGCTATGACAGATAAATGAATACGTTTTCTTATATAGCCACTTATAACATTCAACTAAACGATGACATGAAACATGCTATAACCGCGAGTTTGCCTCGATTTTTTTTTCCATTTATTTGTGATGACATTTTTGCATTGTAATTTTTTATATAGTTATGCCCTATGGGTACGGTAATATTATCTATACAGTATTGTAACTCGGCCGTATCTTTGAAATAAATGCCTACAGCCGCGCGGTACGTAAACATGCGATAGGGCTGCCCGCACTATGGCTGCATGCCTCCACCATTTTAATTACATTTGCCTACTTTGTGTTTCCATTTAGTTTTGTTATTGTAAATATACTTTTTTTATATAAACAAATAAAATACTTTGTGAATTGAATAGGAAGTGCTCAATATTTGCGACCGAAAAATATTTGCGCCTCGACTGAGACGTACCTACGAAATGCTATATTATTAAATTTTAAAGTACAAAAATCCGCATTCTAAAGCTTAATTAAAAATTGTTTTGGGAAACATGGACAAGGTGGAGAAGAAGGAATATCTTTTACTTGGTTATAGATACCTGCAGCTACTTTACAATTTATATGTTTGGTTTTAAATGAAGAATTCATGCAACCAAAAACAGCACAATATATCCTACTCGTCATATTAAATATATAAATATGTACTTGAACTTATTTTTATTGAAAAAATCGCGCGGCACAGATGCGACTGTCTGCATCCCGAGCGCACCTCGAGATCGAGGTGTGTAGGTATAGCTCGCGTTTCGACCGTTTGTATGAAGTTGGAATACTGTATAGATAATATTACCGTGCTATGGGCATTCCACGTGAAACGGACAACAAATAAAATGTTAATTTCTGGTTTTTGTTTGTAATTAGGCTAATACTTCTCTATGATTACGTGAAAAAAAAAATATTATAATTTTATATTTATTGGCCTACATATAAAATTATTTATTTATATTATACTACTAGCGGTCTCGATAAATATTATCCTGTCCGTAAGCTAGATTTTCGTCAGAATAAAAAATTGAGAACCCGATTGCAGCGTCGCCTACTGGGTTTAATTGTAGTTTTCAAACCACTCAGGGACTCACACAAAATTTCATTCAAATCAGTCAAGCCTTTTAGGAAGAGTTAGGTGATAAACACACGTACATACAGAATAATTTCAAGATAACAAGTATTATACATCCAGATAACAAATGACACAATTGAAGCCGCGATTTCTTCCCTTGACTTGGAATAGACAGGGATGTGGATAAACAAGTGTTCTTCCATTTTTGTGTACAGGTAGGACACAAAAATGGGGTAGCACTTGGTGCATTACAAAAATTTCCAAATTGAGTTAAAAAATTGGTTGAAAGATAAAGGATATGCAAGGCAAGAAAATAATTAACGACATAATTTAATACCGGTAATAATGAAAACATGACAACAAGGACATGTAATTTTCCTTCACAAGCGTTTTAAATACAGGATGTGACTGCACGCGTTTTATTGACATTGGCGATGCATTTCACAAACAAGCGGTCTGGACAGCAAAGGACTTATCCAGAAACGTTGTGGAATACATTGATTATCTGAAGACTAAAAAATATTTGTGTCGGAACCATAAAGAAACTCTAATCGTTTTTACCCGACTACAGCAAAGCCAAAGGAACCCTCTTTTGGCTTTGGCGTTATAGGTACTGGTACCAACCGAAACACTTTATTAACGTGTGACTACGGTTTTTCTTTTTGTTCTGTTCGAAGTATGAAAATCTTGTTTCATACTTTTTCAGCGTCGTTTTTTTTTTGTCGTAGTCGGGTTTTAGTTTTTTATTTTATTTTTTTTAAACTAAAGAGAGGTATGAGGGGAAAAGAGCACATTAGAGAAAGAATATTTATAAGCATTTCGTTGAAAGCAATTTGGCAACCAACTACAATCTACAACGAACAAGCTACGGCCTGGTGACCCAGTCAAGAGTCAATAGGCTACTTAAATACCCCTAGTTTGTAGCGATTAGAAAACACAGACTGCGGTAGGGACAAATAAATAAAATAATAAACATAAAAGGCCCTAATGAGAGGCTCACTAGGGCCAATAATATTATCATTTCACTTTGCTAACATCTGTTTGAAGCTCGCGCAACACGCTGTCGACTCGGGCTTGGTCCATACTGGACATATTTTTTTTGTGGTGAGATGTAATCAAATGACTACCGATTTAAGGTCATTAAATGATTTCTCAACTCCCAAAAAAAAACTTTAGGTACATATAATTGTATTTTGCTCTTATATTCTGCTTATTGAAATGTAATTAATCGATATGAGGAAACTGTACTGCGGGCAATAGTTAAGAAAAAAAATAGTGTATGTTTTATACACTTTTTTTTAAATGATTAGAGATTTTATTAAATGTTTATTTTGAACAAAAAAAAAATATCGAATAAAAATATCAATGGTACATTAAAATTTTTTTTTTTTTTTTTTTTTTAATAGCCTATACTGTCCCACTGCTGGGCAAAGGCCTCCCCCAACTTCTTCCAGGTATTCTTTTCTTGGGCCACCTCGAACCAGTCTTTGCGGTAGGCATCTAGGTCGTCTCGCCACCTCTTCCCAGGTCGACCTCGGCGGCGTCGTCCATCTTGAGGTACCCACTTTGTGGAGACTCTTGCCCACCGGTCAGAGTGCATGCGGCTGATGTGACCCGCCCAATCCCATTTTAGCCTGGCAGCCTTTTTTCCGACGTCCATAATTCCCGTCTTTTGACGCAGCGTGGTGTTCCTCACTCTGTCGGCCCTCTTGACACCCAGAATGCTGCGCTCCATTGCTCGTTGGCACACCCCAAGGCGAAACTTTTGTGAATCGGTGAGCGACCATGTCTGGGCACCGTAGGTTAGGACGGGCAGGATACACATATCAATGAGTTTTCGCTTCAGGGAGATCGGTAGATCTCCCTTCATTAGCGTCTTCATGGACCAGTAGCTTTTCCAGGCGTTTTTGATACGGCGATCAATTTCCTTCTGCTGCCTGTTTTCGAAAGAAACTAACTGACCCAAGTAGATATACTCATCGACATAGTTTATATCCTGCCCATCTACCTCGACCCTACGTTTAGTGCTGTTGGTCATACATTTAGTTTTAGACCGATTCATCGCGAGCCCCACCCTGAGGCTGGCCGTGCTTAGGTCTTGAAGCATGGACTGTAGTTCTAGAGCAGTAGGGGCAAAAAGGACAATGTCGTCGGCAAACCGAAGGTTTGTCAGCCTCTTACTACCGACTTCTATGCCCTTAGTCACCCATGAGGTTGCCAGTGTTCTAAAGATCTCCTCGAGAGTGCTTGTAAATAATTTCGGAGAGAGCGGGTCACCCTGTTTAACACCTTTTTGTATATTAAATGAAGGTCCTGTAAAATTTAATTTGATGTCTGCGGTGCTGTTACAGTAAATATTTTTCAAAAGGTCTATATATTGCTGTTCTAGTTCCTGGTTTAATAAAGATTTAAATATTTCGGAGTGTTTTATACTATCGAAAGCCTTCGTATAATCTACGAAGGCTAGGTATAGAGGTTTATTAAATTCTGAGTATTTTTCTAAAATTTGGTTCAATGTTTGTAGGTGGTCGGTAGTTGAAAAGCTAGGTCGAAATCCGGCTTGTTCTGGGGGCTGATGTTTATCCAGTTTTCCGTCTATACGATTGTGTATCACTTTAATAAAGGTCTTGTATATGTGAGATGTTAAACTGATTGGACGGTAATTGCCGATGTCACTTTTGTCGCCTTTTTTATGCAAAAGCACTATGTTGGAATGACACATCATTTTTGGTACATTTCCTGACTGCAATATGGTGTTAAACAGGTTAGTAAGGTGAGGCAATAAAGTGTTTGAGCCAATTTTAAGCGCTTCAGTAGTAATACCATCTTCTCCCGGACTTCTACTGTAGCGCATAGTGCTGAGTGCCTTGTGCACTTCATAACCATTGATTGGGGGGATGGAATCTGAAGGATTGTATTCGGTGTTAATATCAAATGGTGAATGGTCGGAGTATAGGGATTTATAGAATTTTGTCGCTATTTCCATGATTTTTTCTCTATTGTAATGTTTTTTACCGTCCTTATCTACCAAACTGTTAATCCAAGACTTTCCTTTTGTGACTCCTTGTTTCAGAACTCTTAGCGATGTATGGTTTTCTAATGCTGTTTTAACCAAATGTGTATTTAAATTTCTCAAATCTCTCCTAATGCTCCTTTTAACTTCTTTATCTATTGTTCTGTATTCTGTTGTTCCTATTTCTTTGTTTGATCGTTTTTCTATTAAATCAATACTATGAGCTGTTAATTTATTTCTATTTCTGGGTTGGTTTTTTATTGATTTACAGGACCTAACTATTCCAGTAATTAAAGCATTATATTGTTCTTCTGCATCTGTTTTGTTGATTTTGAGTTCTTTAAAATAATTTGATAATTCTTGGTTATAGTGTTCGGAGTTGTTAACAAGTGTTTCTTTTGAAAGCTTTTTGACTTGTTTCGTAAACATTTTAGCTCGATGAATTTTAAAATCTAGTCTTAATTTTGCGCGGATTGGTCTATGGTCTGAGCTATACTTGAATCTATTAATAACGCTAATGTTTTTTATAATATACCTGTCCGATGATAAAATGTAGTCAATTTCGTTGCGAGTGACGCCGTCAGGTGACACCCAGGTCCATTGTCGTTGCGGTTTCTTTGAGAAGAAGCTGTTGGCTATGTGCATGCCCTGTCCAAAAGCAAACTGGGTGAGTCGAGCACCTCGCTCATTGCGGTTTCCTGATCCAAAAGAACCTACCGTATCCCCACAATCCAGTACCTGTCTTTGTCCCACTTTTGCATTAAAATCGCCAATAACCATGTTCCAGGTGCCCCTGTTTTCGTCGCATGCTTTGTTGACAAGATCGTAAAAATCTTCTACATCTTCATCGGAATGCGCGGATGTTGGTGCGTATACTTGAACGACAGTTAGCGTTTTGTTAAGTGTTAGTTGGAACTTAAGCACAGCTACACGTTCCGAATAACCTAAAAATTCGACAATGTTGTCCTTCCACTTCTTTGCCACCATGAATCCCACTCCGTGATGATAGTAATATTTTCATTACGGGTCAAAGGATTCGCAAGTTTAGATATATATAAAAAAATACAATCAATGTATCCTGGCAACACCATCGCGTCTAGATGTCACTTACTTTAGAGATTATAGGACAAGGAACAAGCTGTCTTTTGGACAGACTTGTTACCGCATACTTACATTCACTATTTCCCTGTAAGGATAACTGTGAGTTAGGTAGGTTAATTATTGCAGCTTTGGGGCTATTAACTAGTGGTGGGTGGGTGATTGCATTTCAGTTTCGGCGCTCATAAAATTAGAATCAAGACTTCGCTTAACAGGTAAGCTCGTTTGATTCCCAATTTTACTTCGCGCCGAAACTGAAATGCAATTCTATTATTGTTCACATAATGTAGATGTTTAGAGTTTGCTGCAATAATTAATTGTTACGCTATTGTTAGTACTGGTACTATCAACTCAAGTGCGGTTTCTTTTTATAGTAAGATATGAGTTGATTTCAGTTTTCCCTAAGGTTTTTTTGTCGCTACAGTCATACGTTCTTGCTGGGAGTGTCCCAAGGTGTTGACTAGACTATCCGTTCATTTTTTTTTTTTTTAAAGTATTGTGTGACAAGTATTCTCGTATTGTAAAAATATATTTGATTCATTGATAGGCAACTGATTTAGATGAGAAGCATGTTATCTTCAACAGGGGCAGTTATAATACCACGGTGTGAGACGTGTATTGTAATTAATTGGATTATTCTTAATGAAAGTCACTTATGACTTACTAGCTTATTTTAGAAATATTATATCATTACTCTCAGTGTGGACATTAAAATATGAAAAAATAATTGTATATAAGTACTGTATACAAAATAACAAATAGTTGTAAATTGTAGGTTAATATATATAGTGCAATATTGTTCACTTTTTATAGCGTGATAATGTACAGCCTAAATGTTGACCAGGGGGGCTATTGGCTAACTTTTTCAATAACAGTTGACAACTAGCATTCGTTGCACACTAAACTTAGTTGGCAACTGACAATTTCATGAAATTGGTATTACGTATCACACAAGTGACTAAAAAACTACGGTGGAAATGTGGTGAATTATAAAAATTTACGGTGCCTATTGTGACCACTCTAAAATTTTATCAACTAATAAACAGCTTCAAAAGCTTACACAATCGCAATTTTAAAAGTATCGATACAACAACATCTGTCAAAACGTGTTACGGTGGCTATCAAAGGCACCAGTGGCTAATGACGTCACTGCAGTTGGTCACTGAAGATAGGCAATACGAAACTAGCTGTTTGACAGTTCAATGATGCACATTTTTAACAAGTGATCATCACTGGAACTGTCAACAGAGTTACGCAATAGCCCCGCAGACCTTTCTTATTATTGAGAGGCTCGCATTTGACTACTATGTCACCTGATGGAAAGCGACGATATGGTCGTCGATGAAGTACGCTTGCCGTCAAGGGGAAAAAGGAGTTCTGAGGTATCACACATAAAAAAAATACAACCGAATTGCTAGCCTCCTCCTGTTTTTTTAGACTTGGACTTACATAAAGTGGAGAAATGTGTCTGTATTATTATAGGTAAATATAACTCTGCGTAAACATATTGAGCATACTGATGTGATGGTATTTTCCAATAATGTTCTAAAGCACAAATTAAATAAGAGATTAGTATGTGCCACACAAGTTGATGCTTTAATAAAGATATACTGATAAGTGTGCTTGGTAATAATTGTAATTATTAAGTGATAAGAGAATAAAATTGTTTCTATATTACACATAGTTAATATAATCTGTAGGTATTTAGAAAAGGCAAAGTCCTGACTCATTTTGTTGACTCATCAACGCCCAGACTAAACCCTTTTTTTTAGGTGGGAAAATCATCTAATGACAAATCCCGCTCCTGAGCGGAGCGAGAGTTAGTGTCAGACTTTTACTGACTAAAAACCCACTCCTGTTCTTTCGTTACCTTTCGTACCAGGGCCGAGTCTTCCTTTCAGAATCAGACCCTTGGTCCCAGTAAGGTTCGATCGTGCTGGGCCCATACGGTTTGCTGACTCCCTGAGGCGTGCGTGGAACAGTACGTACCGTCGACGACTTGGGCTCGGTCCGGACGGTTACCGGATGGTCGTACGGCGAGCTACCCATTGTTCGCCATCCGCAAGCCCGCGCCTACGGTGGCCGGAAATCGGGATCGAAATCCCGGTGGCGGTTGGGGCGTGAGGACCGTTTGCCTCACGCGATCGGCCGCCTCCTTTGCTAGCATTACTGCTTCGCAGAAGGAGGCGACCGCCTGCCACTCCTCCTCGCTACGGACCATGGCCTGTACCAAGGCTGAGCGCGAGAGATCGCCGCCGCCGATCGCCCCCACGAGGACACGGCGTTGCTCTGCCCAACCAGGGCACAACCTCTACCGTGTCCTCCGAGCCTAATCCCTTGGACCTAGAAAGCTGTAATTTGGAGGTTAATTCTATGATATACACGGTGTCGTTGTGGTGGTCGGCAATGTGCTCGTAGATACATATTTGCGTATTTTATTTTTTGAATAATTTTCTAAACTACTTTTTTACAAGTCCTAGTATCGAGTATCGAAAGCCTTTTTAAAGTCGATAAACATTAATAAATCCAGCTCTTTCAAATTTGAAGTGAAATCATTTTCAACTTTTACGCGGATGAAACCACTAGTAAAACCAAACTCTGCTATATTGTTGGTTCATATACCAGTTCCCATACAACTTTGGCCTTTTCCTCGAAACCGACGGTCAACGGCTACGCTTTGGTAACACAATTGACTTCTCAATTGTTTTGACCATAATAGCCGAAAAGGCTGGGAGCAAACAATTGCCGCTTTTGGACTGAAAATGTCCACTATGAGGTTTTGGTCTATCGGTGGCTCGGTTTTAGCTAATATTGGTTTGTTTTCACGTATTGTGGCGAATTCGTGGTAAACATGAATGTTGAAATCTGAAAATTGGTGTAATTTGCTGGTTCTATTCCAAATATTTTCCATACATACATTAATTCCACATACATTTTTATATAAGGGATTTTGAGTGTCAATTCTCTCGTTACAACAGAGCAGTTGTGGCCGAGTGGTTACAGCCTCCACCCACGTGTTGGTCGCGGGTTCAAACCCAACCAGGCGCATTACTTTGTGTAATTTATTTCATTATCACTGCTCTCAAAACGGTGAAGGAAAACATCGTGAGTAAAAACCGGCATGCCCTAGAACCAAAAATTGGCCCACGTGGTGGATTACGGCCCATTCCCTCTCCTAGATAGGAGGCCTGAGTCCCAGCAGTGGGAACGCCATATGCTATGAGTATCAATTTGGTTTTCTGTGATGTATTTACTATATTTATCGTATTATTTTTGGTGATCACTTTATTATGTGCACATTAAACATGATGCGTTCTTACATTATAATATCTAAGTATGTATAAAAACAAATGAATAAACAGATAAAAAAACTGTTTGTTTGTTTATTGAAAATAGTCTCACTGATCCGATTTCAATTTTTTTTACTGACAAAAGTCTACATTGACGCGAGTAATTTTTTTTCCAGAAAACAGACCAGTTCCTTTGAGAAAAACCACGGAAATGAAATAACAAAGAAATGCAAATACCTAATTGTTGATTTATGTGTGCTCACTCACTCACTTTGAGTGGAGCAAAATGGAGTGTCAGACTTTCACTGACGAACACCCACCTGCTTTCTTGAAGTTGCTTTTTGCCTTCCGGGGTCATGGTACTTAACTCTTTTTAACAATCCCGCAGCCCGGACAAGCATTGGCCCTGACAGGTCTCGTCCATTCGCTGACATTCCTTTGAGGCATGTGCGCGTGTGCCTGCGCAATATAAAGTACAAAAATCAATAAACGCGTCAAACGTCAGTGCGTTACAAGTAAGCAGTTGTTTCACTCGTTCTCGCTCTTATCATCGGCAACGTGGAATAAAAGTAAAAATGTCTCGCTCAGTTATATGCCTATTATCGGTGTTTGATCACAATGTACAGTCTTGGGAGACCTACAAGTGCCGTATTAAGCAGTGGTTTGTGGCAAACGACATCACGGAGACCAAAGATCCTGAGGGAATAAAGCGCAGAGCAATTTTACTGACCACACTCACGGATGGCACACACAAGTTGGTAGCGGATCTCGCGTTACCAGAACAGCTGGAGGACGTACCATACGATGATATACTTAAGCTTTTGGATGAGCATTTTACTCCTAAGCGGTGTGGATTCGGTGAACGTTACAAGTTTTACGCAGCTAAGCAACAAGAAGGAGAGACGTATGCGCAATGGGCCGCGAGGTTGCGCGGTCTGACGGCGCACTGCGGTTTCTCGAACACGGAGGAAGCTGTACGGGATAAATTTGTGATAGGAATGTTGCCGGGATCTGACAGAGAGAAGCTCTTTGCGGAGGATCTCGCGAGTCTGACATTAAGCAAGGCGAAGGAGTTGGCGGAGAACGCACGGTGTGCACGTACAGCAGCAAGTGACGGGTGCAGGCCACGTTGCACGACCAGCCATTAAAGAACTCGCAGGCGCGGCGTATGTCATGCGTAGGATGTGCAAAAAATAAGTTATGTTGAATCAAGATCTTTGGATAAAAGCTAACAATACTAACCTACTTACTTGATCACTATTGTTACTAACACACGACGATCCTAACAAAACTATGGACGTACTTTGTAGTCTGAAATAAATAATTCGTATATTTATTTTCTTTATATATTTTTATAATTTTTAATCATTTTTAAAACACACATTTAAAAAAAACTAGGCAAGTGCAAGTCGGACTCGCGCACTGAGGGTTCCGTACAAACTTACCTATGAAAACAGTTCAATTCCCGAATGAGTTACGAAGATTTTTCCGAATCGCATAAAAAGTTTTTATTTGTGACGTAACTACAAAACAGTTTTCAGATTTATTCCTATATTTGAGTTATAAGACCTTGCTTCATGCAAAATTTCAGAATTCTAAGTCAACGGGAAGTACCCTATGAATTTTGATTCCCTTGAAAGTGTCGAAATACACGTTTTTTGCGACATAAACGGCCGTATCTCTTTTTTCCGTTAACTCAGATATTTGATTTTTTCACAGCTTCAAGAGACTGCAGACTTGAGTATATGGTTTTAATTTCAACTTGATGCCTACACGTGTTCCCGAGATAAAGGGTCTTGACAGCCAGATAGACAGACAGATCGACACGACAAACAGACAGACGGACAACAAAATAAGGGTTCCGTTTTTTTCCTTTTGAGGTATGGAATCCTAAAAACATATAAAATATAAAAAATAGTGGACAATCCACCCATACGTTTTTTTTAGGTAGGAAATCGTCTAATGACATCTCGTGCCCTTGGGCGGAGCGAGAGGGCGACGACTTTGGCTCGGTCCGGACGGTTACTGGACGGTTGGATGGCGAGCTACCCATTGCTCACAGTCCGCAAGTTCGCGCCTACGGTGACCTAAAATCGGCATCGGGATCCCGGCAGCTGGGGCGTGAGGACCGTTCGCTCGCGCGTGCGCGTGCGGCCGCCTCCTTTACTAGCATTGTTGAAGAAGGAGAAAGACCATGTCCGGTGAGAACCTGCATCATGCGGAAGGTGAGAACGCCGTGAGGTCTTTCCAGCCACGCCTCAAAGAGGGGACTTACCGCCATAATTATGGCGTGCCCAACGTACAGAGCGGTTTGGAAACACATTTATTATGCGTACAGCCTATTTCTTATTCTGTGGTACAGCTAAGGAGTGGAATTCCCTGCCGGAGTCTGTGTTTCCTGATAGTTATAACCTAGGGGTCTTCAAGTCAAGAATGAATAGGTTCCTTCTAGGTAAGCACACTCCATCGTCGGCCGCATCGTCGCTTTCCATTTGTGAGATAGCGGTCAAGCGAAAACCTATCAACAGAGTTTCTAAAAACGTAAGACAAATATTTCAGAATAGCATAGTCGGCCTTATAATGTTCCCACTGTTGGGACTCAGGCCTCCTCTCTTGGAGAGGCAATGGGCCGTAATCCACCACGCGGGCCCAGTGCGGGTTGGTGGATGTCACATGTCTTCGAATTTTTGGTTCTAGGACATGCCGGTTTCCTCACTATGTTTTCCTTCACCGTTTTGAGAGCGGTGGTGATGAAATAAATACACAAAGTAATGCGCCTGTCTGGGTTTTGAACCCGCGACCTAACAGCTCGTAAGTCAGGGCCGTTACCACTCGGCCACCACTGCTCTCATAATATTTCAGCAATGTACCATTATAGATGACTAGTATTTGTTTGTTTTCATATACGGGTGTTCACACAACACCAACGCAGCGTGTACCAACAGCGGCGGGGACGCGCGGGCGGAAGGGTCAACAGCTGATCGGCGCCAGCCGCGCACCACCGCTCTCGCCTAAAGATTCGGTCATCGACGGACATATATGCGCATTATATTTAAAATTTCCCAAAATTGTAACCCAAAACTGAATTAAACTAATTGAATGTACTATCAGAAGAAGAATGTGAATGGATCCCATCATCAGAACTGGATTCTGAAAAAAATGGGACCAACCGGAAAGCAACTCCTCTAAAAGGGGAAAAAAAATTGCAAATCGGTCCATAAACGACAGAGTTCTGAGGTAAAACATATTATTATAAAAAATAAAAAAACATACAACCGAATTGATAACCTCCTTTTTCTTGAAGTCGGTTAAAAAACGAGTCATCTATCATAATATCTTCAACAACGGGTAATAAATTTGTTTATTTAGTTATTTTTCTTTTGAGGTGGGAAGTCATCCATTGACTTCGCCCGCTCTAGGGAGAACTGAGACGTCAGACTTTTACTGACTACATAAAACTACACCTGTGTCCTTTAGTTACCCTTTAAGTTTTGAGGCCACAGTCACTATTTCAAACGTTCGAGCGGTTTGTATGGGTATAGCGCAGTAATAAGTGAGGTTATGCGAACGCAACGATCATGCTGTGTGTTTATGTCATGCGAGACATCGGTCCGCCAATTCTCGTTCGCGATTTCATTAAAAAAATTTGTTTAGTTTTTTGTTATTGAATCTCTCGCGCCGGGCCTTGGTACAGGTCATGGTCCGGAGCGAGGAGGAGTGGCAGGCGGTCGCCAGCAAAGGAGGCGGCCGCACGCGCGAGAAAACGGCCCTCACGCCCCAGTTGTCGGGATCCCGATCCCGATTTCCAGCCACCGTAGGTGCTGGTTTACGGACGGTGAGCAATGGGTAGCTCGCCCTCCGATCGTCCGGTAACCGTCCGGACCGAATCAAAGTTGTCGACGGCGCGTAGTGATACACGCGCGCCTCAAGGAGATGTCAGCAAAACAGTAGGGGCCCAGCAGGGTCGAAGCCTACTAGGGCCATGGCTGATGCGAAAGAGAACCCCGGGGCCTTGGAACGAAGGCAAAGAAGGAACTGGAGTGGGTTTTTAGTCCGTAAAAGTCTGACACTATCTCACGCTCCGCCCAAGAGCGTGGGATGTAATTTGATGATTTTCCAACCAAGAAAAAAAATCTTATTATTGATTAAACAATACTGTGTACATAAAATTGATGTAGGTAAATGATTTGTCTGTTACATAACAATGTCATCATTATTTGGCCTTTTCGGATAAATTAGGGTTATTTAATTTTTAAAGTCCGTTAAGGCGATGCCTGGGGGAGGCCTATGCTCAACATTGGACGTATTTCGGCTGAAAGTATGATGATAATGATGAATTTTAAAATTAATTTACAATTAAAGGAAGATGCGAAACCAGTTGTTGTAGCCTGACCTATAGCTTTCGCTTTGAAAGGTGAGGTAGACAAAAAGAGGTATTGTTTAGTAAAGTTAGGGGTTTTAACGACATGCATACAGACATACACACACATACACACTCACACTCCCACACACACACACACACACACACACACACACACACACACACACACACACACACACACACACATTAATACACACACACTCATATAAAATATGCATTCACACACTCATAAATACATCTATAACACACATTTATACAAAACACACTCTAGTTTTCACACACTGCCATAAACACGATATTTATTTTTAATTTTTCTTTTTAATGGTCTTATAAAAAAAAATGTGCAACTTATACCTAATTAGCACAACGAAACAATTGTTAGTTAATAGAGGAAGAGCGAGGTTTATCCCATCACAAGTATCTTCGGATTACTTTTTGGGAAGCCCCGGCAACTTAATTGTATAGATTTTTAAGAAAATAAACACATTTTTTTTTTTTTTTTTAAACCGGTTGCACCTCCAATAGCACCTGTATTCAAGCAAAATGGATATATACGTATATGCAATAACTTTTCTACCAAAATAACCAAACATTTAATAGTATTACATCTTTTATGTAAGTTTTAGAGATGTCAGCAGTTAACTAAATTAGACCGATCAAATGCTTACGATTGTAAGCATTGAATACAACAACACAAAAAATAAAATTTATGTTGTACACACAAGTCACAAGAATTAACTAGCAAAATTGATTAATTTATTCAAAGAACAATTGTGTGCAAATATTAAAAATTAAAAACTAGGAACACAAACAGTAAAACTAATGATTGAATTGCATTAAAATAAAAAATAATAATGTCAAAAAGATTTGAATTATGCACCATTAATAAAACCATACATCATAAATAAAATAAAAATGAAAATAAATAATGTCAAAAATATTACAATTATTATTAATAATGTCAATAAATAAGTAATAACAATGTCAAAAAGTACGCATAGAGGAATTTTCAAACAAACGCACTTTTGTTTCGGTATTGCGAGAATGCCAATCGTGTTAATGGCCGCTTATCTTGTTGTAAAGTGACAAATGTTCTCGTGACATACTTTAAAAAAGATAAGTTAATGTTTTTCAATACGTATGCGGCTTCATACTATTATCAACGCGTGAAGAACGAAATGAATATTTTGTTATAAGGGGTCATACGAGAGGGAAAAAGGTTTTTTTTTTTCGTTTGGGAAATTCATCTATTGACATCCCCCGCTCTAGGGCGAAGCGAGAGATAGTGTCAGACTTTTACTGACTAAAAACCCACTTCTGTTCCTTCTTTTTCATTTTTCCAGGGCTCCGGGGATTTCTTTCGCATCGACTCCCTACGGTTGCTGACATCTCCTTGAGGCGCGCGTGGAACAGTACGCGCCGTCGACGACTTGGGCTCGGTCTGAACGGTTACCGAACGATCGGACGGCGAGCCACCCATTGCTCGCCATCCGCAAGCCCGCACCTACGGTGGCCGGAAATCGGGATCGGAATCCCGGCGGTGGTTGGGGCGTGAGGACCTTTGCCTCACGCGATCGGCCGCCTCATTTGCTAGCATTACTGCTTCGCAGAAGGAGGCGACCGCTTGCCACTCCTCCTCGCTCCGGACCATGGCCTGTATCAAGGCCCAGCGCGAGAGTTCGCTGCCGCCGATCTTCCTCACGAGGACACGGCGATGCTCTGCCCAGGCGGGGCACACCTCTACCGTATGCTCCACCGTGACCTCCGGGCGGTCCACACAATGGTGGCACCGAGAGGGAACAAGGTTAATTTCTGAATATCAACGATGATGAAGTAGGTACTATTACGGATCAAATGTTAAATAATGTTTATGGATATGAAAACGTTTTCATTCACGCCCGCTTCTTCAAATTATTTATAAACCTTCTCCCTCTTACTTAAATAAAGCGTTAGATAGCATTATTCCGTTACACTAGAATTCGTATGCAGTCCATTTAAGCAATTGAAGCAGGACCATCTGTCATGTAAAGTTTCTCTTATAAGTCAGACTTTCTACAAATCTCCATTTTAATATTGGGGAAGGTCTGGAAGTGACGCCTGTGAGCTATTCCCGACAGTCTTGGGCGGAGCTATCCTGTAAACTTTCTAAGGGCTTATGCATAAGACCAAAAATATCAGAAATTTTTTACACTTTAATAAAATTGGGTTTCTTTTTTTGATGAACTGTTTTTAGGGTTCCGTAGCCAAATGGCAAAAAAACGGAACACTTATGGATTCGTCATGTCTGTCTGTCTGTCCGTCCGTATGTCACAGCCACTTTTTTCGTAACAATAAGAACTTTACTGTTGAAACTTGGTAAGTAGATGTATTCTGTGAATCGCATTAAGATTCTCACACAAAAATGAAAAAAAAAAAACAATAAATTTTGGGGGTTCCCCATACTTAGAACTGAAACTCAAAAATTTTTTTTCATCAAACCCATACGTGTGGGGTACCTATGGAACGGTCTTCAAAAATGATATTGAGGTTTTTAACAAGATCTAGTAAGTAGTTTTTTTTTAATACGTCATAAATCGTAAACCGCAATTTACCTTTCAAGTTTGTACGGAACCCTCAGTGCGCGAGTCCGACTCGCTCTTGCCCAGTTTTTTAGTTTTGTTAAGGCCGCTTAGGTATAAAAATAAAAATTTAATAGGAATGGTGGTCGATTTATCAGCAATGGCATTCATAGCAATTAAAGAATTAATAATATCATTATTAATATAAATATTTACAGCTATAAAGAATAAGAAAAAAAAACTAAAATGAGAAAAAGTTGAAATCTATATTTACTTAATATTATAGAAAGAAGATACTTAGGGGTTCTAAAGTCAACTAAGGGGTCTTTAAGTCAAGAGTGAATAGTACTTTTGTACTTCTAGGCAAGCGTCCTCCATCGTCGTTCGCATCATCGCTTACCATCAGGTGAGATGGTGGTCCAACACGAGCCTATCAATAATAAAAAAAGAGATATGTATTTTTGTTTATAAGTCATAAATTACTGGAATGATTTTATAATTCTTTCATCGGTAGAATGCTATTTTATCACTTATTAATATAGGTTATATATTTTATACTTTCAAGCAGAAGTTAGTAGAAATTTAAAAAAAAATTAGAGAAAAAAATGTACTGTGTTACCAGACCAAAACTGTAATGCGGGAAGACGCAGCGTTGGAAGGCCTCCCGCAAGGTGGACCGATGACCTGGTCAGGGTCACGGGAATGCAATGGATGCGAGACGCACAGGACCAGACGTTGTGGCGACGCTTGGGGGAGGCCTATGTCCAACAGTGGACGTCTTTCGGCTAAAATGATTATTTATTTATTTATTTTATAATTCATATACACACAAATATACAGAAGAAGTACCTATCTTCTTCTGTATATTTGTGTGTATGTGAATTATAATCTTAATATAAAGTTATGTTATGATGATGATGACATCTAAAAAAGTGCTTGACGTCCATAAATTGAAACTGTTAGCAAATTCGATATTAAATAACAATTTGCCAAAAGATTAATGTATGAACATGACCTTATATGAGTATATCTGTACCGATAGCTCAGAGAAAGGTCCCCAATTGAAGACACCATAAAACCATACTTATTTCCACATAAATTGCAGATAATAACAATTGGTCCCACCATTGTCCTTCCATACGACCTTTCAAGAACTCTTTTGACCAATAAATGGGTCTGTACACTTTTACAAATTTAATTTTGCTGACGTAAGAATTGGATTCGGTTTTGTTACTAACGGTTTTCGGTCTTTCAAGGCGGTTGGATAGAATTTGTAAATGTTTCAATAGGAGGTCTTAACAGGGCCGTTTTCAAAACTACTTGTGGAATTAGAGTATTTCAATAAGGGTTAATACTTCTGTCTGTTTAGTTCTATTTATTTTGTTGCTATTACCCAGTTATTTGAGCTGTTATTTTCGGTTCTTGATGGCACACTTTGTTTTTACTAGTTGTTATTTAAGTTATATTTTTTCGGAATGTCTTTGTACTATATTTGGATTATTGGACGTGAAATAGGTCTCTGTAAGGCGAGAATTATTTTATCCATCATAGTTTTCATATTTCTGACGTTTTTCGTCTTAAAATAATATAATGGAAATGGTCGAAGCTGTGTAATAAATTTGTGACGGTTGAGAGGTTTGTAATCTTTAGAATTTTCAACTCAGTTCACTCAAACTGTTCGGTAAATTAAAATGTTTTTTTAAGCTTAACTGAATTTATTTAAACTTTCGAATACCGTAATTAGAGACACAATAGAAACAAAATGAGAGAGCGAACGCCGGCGTTCGCTTTGGGTTTAATAAGAATTAATCTATCTATAAAAAACGAGAAACTGACTCACTGACATATATCAACGCACAGCCGAAACTACGAGGACTAAGAGACATGAAATTTTGCACAAGCTTCCTTTTATGACCTAGGCTAGCACTAAAAGAGGACTTTCTAAAATTGACTCCCTAATGGCATAAAATGGGGGTCCAAAGTTTGTATGGAGACCTACTTTCACGCGGGCGAAGCCGCTGGCGGAAGCTAGTTTTGTATAAAAATAATGGTACGTGTAAAATAAAACAGCGCAACACGCATACACGCACTAATCGCAAAATATTTATTTTTTTTAAACATGCAATGAAAATACATTTATTACTTATTTAATGTTTACCTCATTGATTCTCTAAAGTAATAACAAATAATATTAAAGAATGTGTTTTTAAGCATAGATTTGGCGACTGTACCATTCTAGATATCGGTCAAGAGAGAGTCGTAAAATTTTATGTGATAATATAAGCTTTGGGGAACTTGGAACTTGGGGAGATAGGGCATCACCCTGTCACACTACCGTTGAGTATGATAGGCTAATTAAAAAAAAACCAGACACCTGCACAATTTTCACGGATGAATTGTAGTTTGTAATTAAAAGCAATGCTTATGAACAATGTTCGTTCATTTCTATCTGTCTAAAATATTAATTCAATTGATGTTTATTAAGTTCCCAAGATCACGTTGTGTAGGGTTAAATATATTCAATTCATACACACACACACAACACACATACACATATATTCAGTTTAATCTCTATCTCATATTTATTTATTTTTATAACTCTAAGCTTATATTGCGTGATAATAAATTTATTCATTCATACAACCTAACTTTGGTCACCGTTTAATTTGCGTCTCGCCTAAAAGTTTATTTAAGTTGTTACAAACTGAATTTGTTTTTGTACGCATTTAGTTGGGCTTCTAAAATTGCGATAACCTCGCAATTTTAGGTTCTAAAGGTGCGATCTCACACAGGTTAAGAGAGACCTTTATTAAAGAGTGGTTCAGAATAGGCTAACAAAAAACCTACCTACTGTATAATGGTGTAAGTTATTTTTCTCAAAAGCATTACAGCATTACTCTCTATAAATAAATAAATACAGGTGCAAAATATTACAAGAAAATCAAACTTTCCGTCTAATTTTCTGTTTTTCTTTTTATTTCTGTATACCTTTCGCTTATTTCAAAGCCACACAAAACAGTACAATACTTTTGTTACTCCCAAAAAAGAAATTCACGCGAATTTAGCTCCAAAATTCGCTATGAGCGTTATTTTGTAACTTTTGCTATTAAGAGAAAGCCACAAAAAACAATATTCTTGAACTGAGAAAACGAAAATAGACGTTTGAATTTCGTTAAAATGTGAAACCTGCTAAAATTTGTCATGTTTTCTATTTCAAAAAGATCATGGTAAAGGTTGTTGTATAACAGAATTTTGAATAACGACTCTTTATTTTGATATCTTAGAGTTTTAGGAACAGTCAAAGCTAAAAGTCAAAACGTTTATTTCAATTTAACAACTTACCTTTTATATTTTCAAGGTCAGTCAATCCCAATAAAAAATATGAAGCTATTTGCACGTTTCTAACCGTAAGATATCAATGGAAAAGAACGTGCAAGAAACACCACGTACACTTTTTAAATCAATATAGTTAAAAAATTATGATTACATCGTTAATGTAAAAAAATAATTAAATAACCTAAATTTAATTAATTAAAAGCAAAGCATGTCTTGTTTACAAATTAAAAGAAGAACTTCTGTCTCTTCGTAAGAGATGCTGAGTAAGTATTGCACAATAATCTTTTTACAACTATAATAATTTAATTTAAACAAACCTAATTTTCTATTTAATCTATTGTACAAAAATGGGCCTAAAAATTTGAAATACCTATTAAAGAAAGACATATAAATCAATATCCAAAGACATATTTTGAAAAAGTATTGAAATCGCATACAATTTAATATCATTCCTTCTCTTATTAGTAATTTTAGTATTTTAATATTAAAATGTATATCAGGACAGTGTGCACCAATCATATTTAAAAAGAATCTCGTTGTCAATTCGTGGACATATATCCAGCACTGGATATATCTTTCTAGGTTTTTTTTTTTTATTACTACATGGTTATTCTCTGAAAACAGTAACAGCAGCTCTTCATACGAATGCTTTACGTAAATAAATAATAATATAAATTCGTTGAGGTATTTTGGAAGACTTAAAATGTATATTGTAGTAGCTTTTTATAGTATCGTAAAAGAGCGACGAGCCTTTCTCACCTTGCCCGTTAAGAGCTGGGTGCTGAGACTAGCGATAAGCGGGTACCTCATCAGGACAAAAATGATCTTCATTTGTGGGAATGAGTGAGGTTGTAATGGGAGCCCGCCTCCGCCTTTTAACATTTGGTGCTTCTGCAAGACACGAAGTGTACGCCCTTAAAGACCTCCGAAAGGTTATAGAGAAGTTATAACGGAGTTCTTACTAAGCAAATGCTATATAACTTAAATTTCACAGTTCTGCTTCCGCCTCCTCTAGATTCAGTACCAAAAAAGCTACTGTATAGTGGAACGGAAATTTTGGAACCTTATAAGAATCTCCTGGAAGAAGACCAAGGCGCAAAACTATTTCTGGTTTTAAAAATTACAATTTCCTCCTCTTTTCGATTAGAAATAAGTGTTTTTTTTTTTTAAAAAAGATACACAAATTTTTAGTGGAACGTGTATTTTTGCATTGATTCTTCTAATTTAGAACAAGACTTTTGAGATGTCCCATAAACATAAAAAAGAGAAAAAAGGGAAAAAGAAATGTACTTTGCTGCTCAGGAGAGCAAGAGATAGTCGCAACAGCATATTGAGAACTGTAACGGAGAGCTAGCTAGCTATAGCTCTCCGATTGTAAAAGGGGAATAATACTTTTCTTATACATTGCGGGCATCTATTTTATTTCTATTTCATTATAATTTAATGAAAATAGGTAACGCCTGACAAAAATATACTAGCAATGCTTTTATACGTATCTGTTCAGTTATGGTTTAAAGACCTGGTTCTTTTTGCTGTTGATTCCTCGTATTGTTCTCTAATATATAACCTGGGTTTCATTTCTGGTGAAAAGAAAAAAATAAATCATGCCAATAGTTTGCATTGACCTTTCTTGTTCAAAAGGTAAGGTACTAACACTAGATAATAATTTATTTATCAAGTTACTAACACCTGTATGGATTTCTTTGTATCAGAAATAAAAATGGGCCAGTATTCTGGGCATATTTTAAGATGATAGCGATGTAGAGAAGTAATTCGTCGCCTGAGTGCATTTTGCGGTTTTGTATTATATGTACATAGCTTTAGGTTTAGTATAAATACTTCATCATCTTCCTGCCCTTGTCCCATCTTATTTGGGGTCGGCACAACATGTTTTTTTCTTCCATTCTATCCTATCAACCGTCATGCTATCACTAACTTCCTTTTCTTTCATATCACTGTTCACACAATCCATCCATCTTTTCTTTGGCCTCCCTCTCCCTCTCCACCCATCCACATGTATACTCATAACTCTTTTAGTAACATGCGTTTCATCTCTCCTCTTTACATGACCATACCAAGACAAACGATTCCCTTTCAACTTTTCAGTCACTGGCGCCACTTTCAAACTTCCTCTAATATTTTAGTATAAATTTAGTATAAATACTTAATTTAGTTAATATTTAAGTTTCCTATGTAGTTATGTATTATATAGTATATATGTAGTATGTTAAACCAATGAATAATTTAAATAAATTAGCCATGAAGTATTCATTTAATGATACGAAATAAAATAAATTTTATTCTATATAAAAAACTTTTTACAAAAAAAAATACAACCGACTTCTATGTAAAAAAAACAGTGAAAAGTGCAAAATAACAATAATTTAGGAAGTCGATGTTTCTATAATAGTTTTGTCTCTTCGTTATTTAACATTGACTTCCGAAATTAAAGTTATTTTGCACTTTTTGGTTTTTTTTTACATGGAAGTCGGTTGTATTTTTTTGTTGTAAAATGTTTTTTATTTTACACTTTTTAGTTATGGTACCACCACTAAAAAGTACCCCTCAGCCATACTTAAATACCTTATAGCCAGAGTGCATCTTATGACAATTCTGATAATACCAAACACGGTTAGATTACATTAATTTATTACAGAGTTCCGGTGCCTAACTTCAGGCTTCATGATCAGATTAGTTCGATATATTATTCCCTCTCTTCTTTAATTCAGTCATCGACTACAGGTATAAATAAAGCAATTTTTACCCGACTACGGAGGGTTATGATTTTGACAGGCTATGTATGTATGTGAGTTTGTTCATCTGTTCCCACATAGCTCCTAATCTACTTATCGGAACTCGACGTATGAGGTATCGTTAGAACCGTCTTAATTGTTCGCTGAACATTGGTTACGTGACGTGTCACAAAACTTGATATGGCGCCCTCTAGCGGACAAAAAGTAATGTGTAAAAAATAAAAATGGAGATAAATAAACCGTGTTTGGTATCATTTGAAAGGGCTTTACTTGTACATTTCCAAAATATTGTTCAAATTTAAAGTAACGCCCTCTAGCGGACCAGAAGCCATGTGTTAAAAAAAATGTTAAGATAAATACACCGTGTTTGATATCATTTGAAAGGGCTTCACTGGTACTTATCAAAATATATCATCATAATTCAATGTGGCGCCCTCTGGTGGACAAAAATTAATTTACCATTATTAATTAGAAATTTTAAATTTAGCTTTTGCAAATGGTATAGAAGCACAGTGATTTAACACCAAAATAATTTAAATAAAAAAAAAAAGTAAAAAAACTAAAACCCGACTACGACAAAAAAAACGACGAAACTAAAAGTATGAAACAAGATTTCCAGGATGCTGAAATAAACAAGGTAACAACCGAAACACTTTAATAACGTGTGACTACGGCTTTTCTTTTTACTATTTACTTTTCTATTTACTTTTTTTTTATACTTGTTACGACAGTTCTGCTGTTTTCCTATGAGGAGTTCTGTTCCATATCTTCGAAGTTCATGATCAGATCATAACAATATTTCTATGAGACCAACTTGGAAGCATAACCTTTCAATCAAAAAAAAAATTTTCTGCATCGGTCCACAATTGACCGTGAACATACATACATTAAAAAAAACATACATTCAGCCGAACATAGAACCTTCTCCTTTTTGAAGTCGGTTAAAAATGGATTCCTCGCTCCGTCTCTAGTGAGAGACGGAGCGAGGAATCCATTCGAACGGTCGTAGCTTAGTGAAGCTACGACCGTTCTCACCTTGTATTTGCATTAAAATTTAATAAAACGCCCCGTGTATTTAACCTGCCATTTGCAACGTTGGGTGAAATTGACCCGGCCTGAGAATTGGTGATATTCTCTTTTATAATGTAATGAGGTATCATTGGCCTGATTCTTTGGGCAGCGATAAAGTTAAACCTTTGAATAATAAAATTTGTGTAAATTATAAATAGTGAATTTGTAGAATTTGTATAAATGTCAACAGCTCTGCCGTGGGATTTTAAATCTTACCAATATTTGTTCATGAAGTTTTACTTTATGTACAGTGGTGGTACCTATAAAAGCATCCTATACCAGTCAATCTTTGGGTTAAAAATACTACACTGTGATAGATGTGTACAAGAAATAAATAATATTTTAAACTTATAATAATAAAACACACACACACGACATGTTAAAATTATAAACATAATTAAAAATAATAAAAAGCCTGTTTATTGATTAATTACTTTTTTATAGGTTTGACTTCACATTTAATATTTTAATTTTATTTAATTAAGGACCTCTCTTTGGGTAAAGGCCTCCCCCAGTCTGTGCAAACTATCTTGCTCTTTTTCCATTGTCAGTTATCCTTGACAAGACTGGCCACTTTAATAAAATCAGGAAAACTTATTAATACTAAAATAAATATTTAAAAAAAAAAATAAGAGAAAATAATAAAAAGATAATCTATGTCGTATTTCAAACGAAGTATAAGAGTACTTTAAGTAATACGAGTAGTTCCGAATTTTACGCTTGAAGGAAAATTTACTCTCAGTCTTTTTGATGTCAAGGAAAAGCCCGTTTTAGTTTTTTTTTAATTTTTTTTTTGGTTAGGCTTTCGTTTGATCGCTATCTCACCTCATGGTAAGCGCCGGGCCTTGGTACAGGCCATGGTCTGGATCGAGGAGGAGTAGCAGGTGGTTGCCTCCTTCTGCGAAGCAGTAATGCTGGCAAAGGAGGAGGCCGCACGTGCACGCGCGAGGCAATGGCCCTCGCGCCCCAGCCGCCGGCATTCTGATACCGATTTCCGGCCACCGTATGCGCGGGATTGAGGACGGTGAGCAATAGGTAGCTCGCCGTCCGACCGTCCGGTAACCGTCCGGACCGAGCCCAAGTCGTCGACGTCGCGTAGTGTTCCACGCGCCCAAAAGTAGATGTCTGCAACCGTAGGGTCCCAGCAGGGTCGAAGCCTACTGCGGCCATGGGTACTGCGAAAGAGATTCGGGGCCCTGGAACAATGGCAAAGAAGGAACAGGAGTTGGTTTTTAATCAGTAAAAGTCTGAGAAGCCCTCTCGCTCCGCCCAAGGGCGGGGGATGTCATTAGATGATTTTCTCACCCGAAAAAAAATACCTCATGGTAAACGACGATGTGGTCAACAATGGGGCACCCTTGCCTTGCCTTTTCACTCTTGACTTAAAGATCCTTAGGTCTAGGTCTCCTAGCTATCACGACGCACGATGAATGTGTTCCCAAAACATTTTGTACGCATCGGTGGGATTTCTACCATGTACCTACCGGTGGCGCATCGCCGTACGTCTGGTAACATGAGAGTCCGTTTCTTTCTATGTTTGTAAATCTATTACGCTTCATCGTTTGGCCGGACGGATTTGGGTAAAAATTCGCACACGGATGGATTATGACCAACATTTAGACGTAAGATACTTTTACCTCGATAGTGATCGATCGCGTTTCCGTGGCATAATCTTTGTCTTGCGCCAAGCGAATTCGCTGGTGAAAGCTAGTTAAGTAGTTATATTTTGGTAATATTGGTAAAGTTGGCCGGTTGGTCTAGTGGTTACTGGCCCTGACTGTTATGCTGGAGGTCGCGGAGGTTCGATTCCCACCTAAGACAATTTTCTGTGTGATGAGCACGATTATTTGTTCTGTGTCTGGGTGTACTCGTAATTTGTCTATAATAGGTATGTAATTAGAAATATGTAAGTATGTTGGTCAGTTGTCTAGTACTCATAGCACAAGATCTACTTAGTTTGGGACTAAATGGCGTTGTGTGAAAGTTGTGTGTGGATACTGGTGTATATCTTGTGTGCAGGATAGGTAAATAATATACTGATTGAGAATTCATTTGATGTTTTATTTGACTACTCAATAGTTCACAATTATTCTTGGTTATGGGATACAATTAAGTCGCGACACGATAGCACTGACCAGTGTGAGGCTTACGGAAGGACTAGCTCTCGGAAGCGTCGCCTGTACATTTGCTATGAATAATGCTAATATTAAGAATAAGAATAAAGTTTATTGTTCATTGTTACAGTAAATAAAGAATACCTTAAAACTATTATATAATTTGATTGAACTATTATTATATGATTTTGACGGCCTGTTAGTTTAGTGGTTAGTGGCCCTGACTGCTATGCCGGAGGTCGTGGGTTCAATTCCCACCCAGGACAAATGTTTGTGTGTTTAGCATGATCATTTGTTCTGTGTCTGGGTGTAATTTATCTATAAGTATGTATTTAGAAATATATAAGTATGTTTATCAGTTGTCTAGTACTCATAACACAAGCTCTGCTTAGCTTGGGACTAGACGACGTTGTGTGATAGTTGTGGAATATAATGACTGATATTGTCTGTAACTAATTAGTAATTATACATATATTTGGATGGTGTTCCCCAAACTAGGTAGAACCTGTACATTGCAGTTGATGACGTTGTATGGTCAATAGATTGTGGAATATTAGAAAAAAGTTATATTCCACTGTGCCTACAAGGAAACATACGAGGATATTCACCCCTGTGGCGTTGCTAAAGACCTGTAATAAAAACTTTTTCCAAGCTTACCTTTTTTCCGACAATTTTTAACTTCTTTCCTGTAAGGATATTCCGTATTTATCTATATTTCATCGTAAAACTTTATCGTAGGACTCCTGTTGTGTTTCCAACTCAAAATGTCTTCCTCACAATGTCAAATGGTTATGGGAAGGCCTTTTTCATTGAAGCAAAAAGTATGGGAAAAGTTTTTAGACATTAACGATGTTATATTTGAATCTGAGTTCTGTACTGTGAAAGATAAGGTTGACATTGCTTTGTAAATGAAGTTTCTAAAGTAAAGCAATATTGAATATGATGAGTGAAGTTGTAAATGTGAATACGTCATTGTATGATAGACTGTTATGGGAAAAGTAGGGAAAATTTCTTTGAAGACTTTTTAAGAGCTTCGTTAGTCGTTCAGCTGTAGAATTATGTTCGTTTTTTTATAGAGGTGGAAAGCGCTAAATTTATTTAAATGTATATAAAAGGAGAAACTGACTGACCGAGACATCAACGCATAGCCGAAACTTCTTGGACTAGGTACGTGAAATTTTGCCTGAGGCTTCCTATTATGATGTAGATGAGCACTAAAGTGTTTTTTTTTTGGCAATTCAATCTTTAAGGGAGACCCCCTTCTGGACACTAGTTGCCATGGGCCACCTGGAAAACTATAAACAGACTCCGCACCCAGGTTGGGCGCAGCAAAGACAATCTCCACAGATGGGGGTTATCGGACGGTTCCGATCTTCAGTGTTAATGCGGCGTCTCTCCGCAGGCCATGTCCCACCTTCGATCCTGCATCAAGTGCCCTGTTACCTGTTCACGTAGGGACCTAATGACAGCATCCGCGGACGGCATTGCCATGGCCGAATACTGGGCCAGGCAAATAATTTAACTAGTTTTGCCATCGATACGCTAAGAAGAAGAAGGGGGGGGGGGTGAAAAGGGAACATTTTGTTTGTATGCAAAATCTCATTCCATATGCCAATATACTTGAAAGTTTGCACAAATAGTAACCTTAGTAAATAATAAAGATTGTCCATATTGCTTTTTAGAACTACCCCCAGTTGTACAATTTATGGCATTTTAAAGATTTTATAGAGGATACTTAGTTTTTTGATAAATAAACCTGCAACTTACTCGTAGCACAAATTCTAATTAAAATGAATAATAAAGACTGTCATTACAACATATTGATTAAAAAGTATTTAAGTTTAAAAAAATAAAAACATTCTCGCGAAGTCACTGGCAAAGTGCTAGTTCAAATTTTTTTTTTCTTTTTACAGTCCCATAACTAGGCAGAGTTTTTCCCTATTCACTCTTCCCGGTATATTTAATTTTTCGGTCAATCTCCCGAAATATGTTTAAGGCTCAACACACCCTAACGCGAAGAATCAAAGTGAAGTCGCTGTGCGTCATGTTTTTCGCTTATTGCACATTTATCTCTATTTTCCAAATCCAAAGAACAAATTTGTGTTATGCTAATATGGAATTGCGCATCGATGCGCTTCCTTGCACGTCAACGCTTGGTTAGAGTCGAGGGGTTTCACGCGTCGTCATGCGTTACTCGCGCGCAGTGATGCGTCGCCTGATGAGCACGAGCGCCATTTACGAATGTTCAAAAGTCTCTTAACTGGTTCAGAACTGTGATCCGGGTGCGCTAATGCAAAGGTTGCGACGACGCGCGTCGCCATGCGTTGCAGTTGAAAAACAGGCCGCAATGTAATGCTTCGACTCTGCCAATATGAGTTGAGCCCTGCGGGGTTACCATGATGTTCAAAGTAAGATTGTTTCATTCTTATTTCAGTGTGGGTAAGAGACAGAGCTATACAGGTTGTCTAGCGCCATCTCTTACTTACACTGGAAATAATAATGAAACAATCTTACTTTAAACGTCATGGTACGGTCTAAGTTGTCACGCCAATTCCTAAGCCTCTTTCGGTGATGACGTACATCTTCTGTCGTGAGCTCTTATTTTGTGATAGTTACGATAGCTATGTGAATAAATCAAACTAATATCATGTTTGTGTGCTTGTTTGTTACTACTTACACTCAAACGGCTAAACTACCTGGGTTGAACATTGCTACTTGGGGAGATCATGTCCAGGGGTAGGACTTCATCATCACTTTCCTGAACTAGTCCCATGTTATTTAGGGTCTGCACAACACGTTTTTTTCTTCCATTCTATCGCATCACCTGTCACTCGTCATGCTATCACTGTTCAGTCAGTACCAGTTTTTTACAGTCAGCCACTAGCCTGACACTAACCCTTCACTTTTAAGGTACTTTTTAATGTCAGAAATATGTCCCTTGGGATGATTTTATTATTTCTTTTCGTTTCGATGTACTCTAACTAAATTTTATCTGACTAGTATTTGGCAACCTCTACGGCTCTGTTATTGGCCTCGTTTAGGGGTATGTGGAACAGAGAGTAAAGCCCCACATACCTCCGTTGAAAAGGGAGGATCCTCCGACCAGACGGGTGTTATGTCTGGTGGGCTATTGCCCGATAGATGATTTCGGGCTGTTCTATATGTTCTAATCGCGCGGAGAACTTTGATTGCGCGATGCAGGATTAGTTCTTATGTGACGCCATAGATGTCGCTACATCACTCCCCTCCGGAGATCGGATATCGATGGTTCTTGATGCTTCTTGATGCGTGCCAGGCCAGTGGTAGGTTGGTTCCAGTGGGTCGGAACCGAATGCCGCATTGTTCTCGGTGAGTCGGAACTGTCTGCGGTGATGCCCCAGTGAGTCGGGGTGGTGCTGTCCCAGTGAGTCGGGATAATGCCCCAGTGAGTCGGGGTGATGATGTCCCAGTGAGTCGGGATGATGCTGCAGGCTCCAGTGAGTCGGAGTAGTGCTGCTGGCTCCAGTGAGTCGGAGCGGTGCTGTGCGACGTAGGGCTTGATTGCAGGCGTCGACCAGGAGAGGTTCTTCATTGCTCTTCATGTGACTGGCCGAAGGTGCAGTGTGCTTCGCCAAGGTCGCTGATGAGGCTGAGGGTGATGACCAGGTATGACCAGGTAGGCATGCTGGTGGTCAGGATATCAGGATACCCTTTTAAAGCCGTGGGTGCTGGCTGTATGGCTCGCTGCTCGAAAGCTTGAGGAAGTGATGACGTCACGAAGTAGTAGCTGCTCGAAGGCTGCGCTGACGTTCATTGTCGAGGGTCACCATTTTAGGGGTATGTGGAACAGTGAGTAAAGCCCCACATACCTCCGTTGAAAAGGGAGGATCCTCCGACCAGACGGGTGTTATGTCTGGTGGGCTATTGCCCGATATATGATTTCGGGCTGTTCTATATGTTCTAATCGCGCGGAGAACTTTGATTGCGCGATGCAGGATTAGTTCTTATGTGACGCCATAGATGTCGCTACACTCGTATAGATCCTGAAAACTGCAGTTGGTTGTGCAGGATGGACAGCATAGCAAATGACGCATGTCCAAACTCATGATTGATGCATTGATTGTCTCAAACTCATGATTTTATTTGAAACCGATAATATCATAATAGTACATAGTAGTATCAGAAACTAGTTAATTAACAAAAATGCTTGTTACCAGTGATGACATAATGGCTTTTAAACGTGGTTGCTCACAATGGGCCCTAGTAGTCTCAAAGTCTCCCAAAGGGAGAGGACTTTGCTCGGAGTGTCCTAGCGTGATCGAATTAAGAATGATGATATCGGCAGCAGAACCAAAGTTACCTATGTAGCCCGAAGAATCGCCAAACTTAATTGGCAGTAGGCAGGGAACATTGCTCGTGGAACAGATAGTCGATGAGGCCGAAAGATTCTGGTATCCGCGTACTGGAAGACGCAGCGTTGTTGGTAGGCCTCCCGCAAGGGAGACATCGGTCTACAACCTAACCGGTCCGTCCCTCACCAGATCATCGGACCCGGTGAGGGTTGCGGAAATCCAATGGATATGAGATGCACAGAAGCGGTTGTTTTCGCGACACTTGGAGGAAGCCTATGTTCAACAGTAGACGTCTTTTGGCTGAAATTATGATGATAATATTAACAAAAATGGCAGTTCTCTCAAAAATTGGTCAGCATTGGATTACGTATACCTTGTACCTACTTCGTCATCTACCTGCCTTTTCCTAACTAAATTGCGACTTGTTTCCAGTTTATCCAGATGCAGCACGATGCCAGTATTTAATATAAAGCGGCTGTCTATTTGACCTTCGGAAACCAGTAGCTGAGTTATAATGTACCTACTAGAGCCCTTAAAAATACTTTATGTATATACAGACAACCGAATCAAAAGAATTGAAACTCATTTATGACGCTTTCATTTTGAAACCGTAAAAAAATGAGGTGGCGTAACCAATAACTGGCGTTATTGGTGATGCCACCTAAAGTCGTCTTTGAGCATACAAAAATGACAATATAATTTGATATTTCCAAGTCGGATTCAGGTCGTCCTTACTTTGAAGGTTAAATATATTTAAACTTCAAATAGGTAGGTTTCAATAAAGTAAATCTAGTGAAATATATATATTTTTTAATGATTTAAACTAGTCCACGGCAAAGGTGATGTGACAATCTGATCGTGTTCGCGAGGCAAACTTGGCGAGAGATCGCTCTAGATAGAGAGGTTTGGAAGCAGAAAGACGAGGCCTTTGCCCTGCAGTAAGACATGCAGTAGGCTATTAGAAAGTTGTAAATTCTAATATGTAATAAAAAAGGGAATGTTTGTAAAGGATACATAAAGTATAATCTACATATAAGTAAGGAAGAAATTGTGAAACTTGTATCTTTCCACCAATTTGTAAAATAAGGACTTGTGACAGAAAAATATGATATTTAAATAAAAAGCTAGATTATTTGGAGATCTGTATCTGTCTCACTAAATGGTAATCCCCAGCATGACTTATCATCAAGTAACCCAGATATAGATCGCCAATAAAATTCGTTGCCCTAGAAGAAATTAGAAGATAGATTTGAAGACTTTTTTATTTTTTTATTTGATATAAACTAGTGCTTGACTGAGATCCTACCTGATGGTAAGCAATAATGCAATCGTTTATGGTGTGTGTGATTTATAAACTAGTGTGCTCCCCACTAGTTTATAAATTCATTAAACCCCAAGCGAACGCCGTTAACACTTCAATACTTATAGGTATCAGAAAAGCTGACGAGATGGAGTATTTGGTCGTAAAAACACGACCCTGGTGAAATGGACCCAAAAATATTTGTCGGATTAATCCGGTTAAAAGGTTATGTGATAACTACGAGTAACTAAACACAAAACGGTTTCCAAGACTTATGTTGCGGCGCCTGGCAACACAGCCGGGCAGTCGCGCGTCACCATCCCAGTCGGGACTTGCTCCAGCCGCGCCGCAACGTCACCATTCGCGGCACTTGCTCGAGCTAGCCACCAGCGACACGACGAACCTTCATTTACTGTCCTATTATTGGTCCTAGAATTAGTAACTTTTTAACTGATTTTAATTTGAATAATTAGTTCTTGCTTTCTAAAGGGAATTTCATTTAATAATCCTTACCCCAAACGCATGCGCGTTAACACTTATTTTTCCCATTCTCCCCCCTATCCCATTTCTCAGAAAAATAAAAATTCTAGGTACGTAAAAAGCTTAGTGGGTTACTTTTTCAGCTTGTAACTTAGACTATAGGACCAAATAAATCCCAAATTCTCATTATTACATGCCTTATGTAACAAGAAACCCATTGTAATTGTGTCCCAGCCAACTGTAACTATACTTAATAAAGGTATGGTTAATAAATTTTCAATGGCTTTTTATCCCTTTTACGAGCTAGCGACTGCCTGCGTCCACTTCAGTCGGACGTAGAATTATTGTTATGAAGATTTTTATTACATTATAATATATATTTTTTTATTCTCATCTATACATATTAAACCTAGGGTTGTCGGAATGTTTGAAAAAGTGACTGTGGTTCTGGAACATAAAAAGCAACTCAAAGACACAGGTTGATTTTAGTCAGTAAAAATTTGGCACGCCCTCTCAATCCACCCTAGTGCGAGAGAAGTCATTTAATTTTAATGATTTCCCATCTCAAAGAAAAAAGGTTCTTCCTGTATCTTTCTGGGGGTGAATAAACTCAAAAATGGGTACAACTGCTACAATAGAACCAACCGTAAAGTTCACTGCAAAGTTTTTAAATCGTTAGAGTTGCCCAGACCATATCAAGCTGAACGAAGTAGTATCCAAGTTATAACTCACATTTTATAGATTTAGACATTTCCGCGCTTTCTTAATATAAACTTAGAAAAATGGCTGGTCATTTGCTGGCTCACCGCCCTTAAAATAGACTCATAATATGTATTTGTTTCTCTTATAATAATAGGGTATTACACTAATTTTTGAAAAGTGTCTCAATTAGATTCTATAGTGCTAATGAACCACAAAAAAATAAAAAAAAATATTCAGCCGCTAAGAACCTTAAAAATGCATTTAACAGTTTAAATGCATTTTTTACATTTTCAAATTTCGCGCGTAATTTGACGAAAATGCAGAACGCAGTGAACGCCATATTTACTATGTGGTCGTGAGTTCGTTCAGTTGGCTGTGGAAACAAATGCGCTAATATTGACTCAGTATGGCCGATCAGTTGACAGTTGACAGCTGTCACATTACACAGCCGAATGACGTAATAACATGGTGGCTACTATTTCTTGGTGTTAGGAATAGATAAAAAAGACTGAAAACTTGGAATTGAATTTTAAAATTTATTTCGTTATTTTATGAACTAAACTAACACTTACCGACTACTTTTTGCCTAAGCTATCTTAATAATATATTTTTAGATTTTTTCTCATAGAGAGTAAAATACCTATTGTTAGAGAATTTATACCTATATATTACACTTAATTAACATGCGTCCGTTATCCTCTTTCACGTGTTATTTCGTAGACGTAGAGTAGTATGTGGGTTTTTTACTTTTCTGATAAAACCGCTGTATATTGATTCTGTATTGTATAACTGTTTTTGTCCCAAATAAATAAAACTAAATAAAATATTGGAAAGATTGAGTTCACACACACATATTAATCGACTGGCCTGCCCCCCTAGCCAAGTTGCAAACGATAAACATGAACGCTTAGTAATCTCCAATAGATTTTCAACTTTATGCTTAAGAAAATAAAGTTGAAAATCTATTAAAGACTACTGAGCGTTAGCGACCGGAACGAACGAAAACACTGTGTAATCTTCAATAGATTTTCAACTTTATATCCAATAATATAAAGTTGAAAATCTATTAAAGACTACTGAGAGTTTACGTTTATCGTTTGTGACTTGGCTAGGGGGGCTGTTGGTCTAGTGGTTAGTGGCCCTGACTGCTATGCCGGAGGTCGTGGGTTCGATTCCCACCCAGGACAAATGTTTGTGTGATGAGCACGATCATTAATTTGTTCTGTGTCTGGGTGTAATTTATCTATATATGTATGTATTTAGAAATATGTAAGTATGTTTATCAGTTGTCTAGTACCCATAACACAAGCTCTGCTTAGCTTGAGACTAGACGGCGTTATGTGGTAGTTGTGGAATATTATTATTATTATTATATTATTATTAATGGGGTTTTCATGACAGTCCAATCAAACTGTGAAACATTTGGTGTGACATAATGAAAATGTAAACTAAAACGGGCATATATTGTATCGACGAGTTCTACCCAAATTAATGGCTTAATTTTCGTTCTGTCTACCATGGCATAAGATGAGTATAATTAGTACCCACTCATTATTTTTCATACAAATTCCAAGAAGGTACCTACGTAAAGTTAAATTTTGCGAAAATTTATTATATACTAGCTTCTGAAAATAGGTTTCTCCATACATACTTCCAACCCCGCTCTTGGGCGGAGCGGGAGATAGTGTCAGACTTTTACTGACTAAAAACCCACTTCCGTTCCTTTATTGCCTTCGTCCCAGGGCCCCGGGTTTCGCTTTCACACTACCCGTGGCCCCAGTAGGATTCGACCCTGCTGGGTATCTACGATTTGCTGATATCTCCTTAAGGCGCGCGTGGAACAGTACGTGCCGTCGACGACTTGGGCTCGGTCCGGACGGTTACCGGACGGTCGGAGGCGGCCTACCAATTGCTCGCCGTCCGCAAGCCCGCACCTAAGGTAGTCGGAAATCGGGATCGGAATCCCGGCGGCGGTTGGGGCATGAGGACCGTTGCCTCACGCGATCGGCCGCCTCCTTTGCTAATATTACTGCTTCGCAGAAGGAGGCGACCGCCTGCCACTCTATCTACCTGCCAAATTTTAAGTTAGTAAGTGTTATAGTTTCTGAGAATTCGTGATTAATCAGTGAGTGGTAAGTATTTCGCTTATAAATACATAGATTATAATTACTCGTACACTATAACAGTCTTTATGAATGCCTTTGATGTTTGCATGGTATTTAACTTAGTAATTTTCCGTCCGAAATAAACAACTTTGAAAATAAACAGTCATTGACATCTTAAAGTCGTTAATATGGCCACATTAGTACATGTGTGGTTTTGATTGTACAACATAGTTGTACCAATAGGTATCTGTGGTATTTATGTTACTTGTAATTTTGGCTACCTTTAAACATCTATACCTTGTCAAACACGATTAATATAACAGGTAATTATCTCACAACCACTATGCATACATAACTTTACTAATTTCAATAGAAATGTTGAAATTTTAGAATTTAAGGATTTTTTTTGTTATTAACATAAAAAAATATTTTGAGACGTGTTTATTTTCAAAATCTTACTTGTACCTCTGATTTTATCAATAGACCAAAATATTACAATATTGTCAATAACAAAAAAATGTATTGGCTCTTAACAAAAAAGTTTTTTTTTTCAATTTATTGAATTCGGGGTTTTTATCCACATGGATACGCCAACCCCATCGTAACCTGTTAGTTCTAGTTACACAAACTAAATAAATACTTTGAGTGAGAGAGAATCATCAATCAGTTATCTTTGCTAAACTGCTTAGTCTTTTTGCCAACAACGATTTAGGACTTGCCAAAATTGTTTGTACTAATCAAACATCTAGGAAATTCAGTTTAAACTCTTTAATTAATGATTCTCTCTCGTCTTTGTTTCTTACACAATCCATCAGCAAGTAGAGAATATCTTCAATTTTATTGCATATTGCACAATTGGGTGACGTAATTTTTCCCATAAGATATCCAAATTTTGCCGATGGAAAGTGACCAGAGCGTAAAGCTAACTTAATATAATTTCTATTTATTTTATCATCATCGAACCAGGGCCTACGGGAAGGTTCACTTTGTATGATTTTGTACCATAACCCTTTCTCTCTAGAAATCTCATCAAAATGATTTTTCCATTTTGTGAAACATTTTTCCTTAAATCTAGTGACAGCTGTCAGCCTCCTCGTTGCCCCCAATTCCGATATGTGCTGGACAAAAAAGATAAATTTTCATTATTAAGACGCAGGTGAAATGAACAGACATGTGAACAACAGGCTGCAAGACTTGATTCCGCCATCTCATTTCTACCATCGGACAACCCGACATACGGCGAGTATCCACCCTTACATTGTCGAAACCTCTACGGTCCACACTAAGCGTTTCGCCTCGTCGTTTATACCGCGTACATCGAAGGACTGGAACAATTTGCCTGCTGCGGTCTTCCCATCCGATTATAATTTGGGTGTCTTCAAGGCTAGAGTGACTAGGCTCTTAATAAACTAGTGCGCCTCATCATCAACGATTGCATCACTGCTTACCATCAGGTGGGATCGCAGTCAAGCACTAGTTTATATCAAATAAATAAATAACAGGTAAAATCGCCAGGATAGCCCGAGAAATTTTCTTAAGGATTTTGAATTTTTGAGATCCTTCTTCTTTTTTTCCTTTTGAATTACTTTTTCATGAAAAAGCCATTCAATAGAGCAAGACGAACTGAGAGGGTTATGTTAATGATTTTAATGATTATAATTATGTTAATAAATACTTATTACGGCCACACAACTTAATTATCATTCAACTTGACAATTTCGTTCTTTTTTTACTTTTGACTACAAAAATATGATGAGTAACGGGTACGGATAGAGGCCCATTTTTTTGTACTAATTAAAAAATAGGGGTGTATTTTTTATGCGGGTATCGAAGCTGCGGCAGTTGAGCAATTGACTACTGCGCTAGTAGTCAATTGCTCAACTACTGACACCTACCGTGGCGTCACAAGTCGCTGATTTCTGATTGTAGAAGTTTATGTCTATTCAATTTTAACTGAATCAGAACAAATTTGATGTGATTGACGGACAGTTAGACATATGTCGACGGCGCGTAGTGTTCCACGCGGACCTCAAGGAGATACCAGCAACCGTAGGGGCCCAGTAGGGTCGAAGCCTACTGGGGCCATGGGTGATGCGAAAGAGATCCTCGGGGTCCTGGAACAACAGCAAAGAAGGGATAGGAGTGGGTTTTTAGTCAGTAAAAGTCTGAATCGCCCTCCCGCTCCGACTAATGGTGGGGGATGTCATTAGATGATTATCCCACCTAAAAAAGACATATGACCGATTCTGTATAAAAACAACCAACAACAACAACGTACACAAAAATTACAACAACGTCAATGACAACAACACAACGACAACATACAACGTTCTGTGAATTATATTCATTTTAAGTTACCTTTGAATTTAGTCCTCAGATAGGGCCCTAACAATTATTTACGGGTTCTGTTTATTCATACTCTAACAGAACTATAATATATTATAAGCCTTGGTTCACATCTAGCAATTTGAATTAAGATATTTACAACAAGATTTACGGTGGCCATTATTTCAACGGAAAGTGTACAACCAATGCAAATAATCAAAACATTCAAAAATGCAACGTCATATTTTCGGAATTTACATTCAGTATTCACGAACCATTAACAGCAAGAATTGTGTTCAAATTTAATTACCGATCATTGTCATGTTAATTAAGGAAGGCCGTAATCGTGAAATACGGCTTTTAATTTATCAGTATTTTAAATCTCTCACCAATTACATACCGAAAATTTTTGATTTTGTAATGGGTTTTAAATTTAAAATGTAAGTCATAGTTATTTATTTATTTATTATAATTGATATAAACTAGTGCTTGACTGCGATCCCACCTGATGGTAAGCAGTGATGCAAACGTTGACGGCGAGGCGAACTAGTTTATTAAGAGCCTATTCACTCTTGCCAAAAAAAAAATATCCAAATTACAATTGGATGAAAAGACCTCAGCAGGCAAATTGTTCCAGCCTTTCGATGTACGCGGTATAAACGACGAGGCGAAACGCTTAATCCGGACCGTAAAAATTTCAACAACGTAAGGGTGGATACTCGCCCTACGTCGGGTTGTCCGATGGTAGAAACGAGATGGCAGAATCAAGTCATGCAATTCCCGCACACTCCAAAATGCAACCTGCAAAAAACCAACCATTCATACAGTTTCAACCATCGTTGGTGGAAAGCGTACGTTTGCTAAAAATGGGTAGCTTTTAATTATTTAAAGTCAACATTCATTAACGATCTCCAGCAAAACTTAGAAGAAGAGAATAGAAGAGGAAGAGTTATAGAAATAGCTAAATCCAAGATTTTTTGACATCATCATCATTTCAGCCTAAAGCCGTCCACTGTTGTTCATAGGCCTCCCCCAAGTATCACCATAAAGACCGGTTCTGTGCGTCTCACATCCACCCCGCATTCCCACGACTCTCACCAGGTCACCGGTACACCTTGTGGGAGGTCTTCCAACGCTGCGTTTTCCGGTACGCGTTCGCCACTTCAGAACCTTTCAGCCTCATCAAACATCTGTTTTATGAGCAAGCAAGCAACTAACGTTTTTGTGAGAACCCAAGAGATACCTTACACTTTACTCTACCCAGAAAAAAACCTCTAACAATCATTTCAGCCATTTTAACGCCTTAACATAATATACATTAAGCTATACTATTACTTTAATATTAAAAATGTGAAAGTAACTCTGTCTGTCGGTTACGCTTGTCACTCACTGTTAAACTACTGAGAATTAGTACGGAGTAAGCTTAAATTCTTAAATTCCAAAGAAGGGTATAAGCTACTTTAGATCTTTACTCTACTTCAACTTCGCATCTAGGTGCGACCGTCCGAAGTCGTCAACCGTAGCCCGTACCGTCCATCCGTCATCGTAGTTGTCAGATGCATCTGCAATAACCAACATTCACGCGAACGAAGTGACGGGCAAAAGCTAGTATTTTTATAGGCAAATGTTTGTATGCATGCGATGGTGTGTGTATGTTTGATACTCAGTTGGACTTTGATTGAATTTAGTACAGAAACAAACCGTGTCCTGGAATAGAATATTAGATTATTTTATCCTGGGAGTGAAAACCAGCCTCTTTAGGATAATTATCTACTTACTTTTAACGCAAGTAAAGCCGCAGGCAGATTCTAGTGAAGTACAAAAAGTATTCTACTATCCATAAAAAAATCAAAATTATCTGATAAAGTTATATAAGTACAAAGGTAACATTTTATATAGCTTTAATCTAATTCATTCATTCAATAATTTAATTTATTCACGAATAATAAATATTGTTCTGAATATTGCAATTTAATGCTCATGAATATTATTTTATCTTAATTGAACATTCACTCGCCTTTATTTTGAACGGTTGTTTTTATAGTTTTGCTTATATTTATCTTAACAGTCTAATAAATATTTATTACAGTATCTATTTACATTTTCCAACTCGTTCATTAATGTACCAAATGCTTTTGAGTAAGCTGTCGTTCAAATTATATGACGTAATCAGACTAACTTCAGTAGTCTGCGTAGGGTAGCCAGCCTTTCGGTGTTTTACAGGTTGCATTTTGGAGAGTGTGCACGGGAATTGCATGATTTGATTCCACCATCTCATTTCTACCATCGGAAAACTCGACGTACGGCGAGTATCCACCCTTACGTTGTTGAAACCTCTACGGTCCGGATTAAGCGTTTCGCCTCGTCGTTTATACCACGTACATCGAAGGACTGGAACTATTTTCCTGCTGTGGTCTTTCTATCCGATTATAATTTGGGTGTCTTCAAAGCTAGAGTGAATGGGCTCTTAATAAACTAGCGCGCCTTACCATCAACGATTGCATTACTGCTTACCATCAGGTAAAAAAAAACCATCAGGTGGTATCGCAGTCAAACACTAGTTTATATCAAACAAAAAAGTCTTCAAATCTATCTTCTAATTTCTTCTAGGGCAGCGAATTTTATTGGCGATCTATATCTGGCGCACTTGATGTTAGGCAAAAATGGTGATTACGTACCATCAATTAGTGAGACAGATACGGATCTCGAAATAATCCAGCTTTTTATTTAAACCTCAGATTTTTCTGTCACAAGTCCTTAGTTTACAAATTGGTGGTAATAAGTATCATAATTTCTTCCTTACAATGTATCTTTTACAAATATTCCCTAGAATTTACAAGTTTACAGCCATCTCTGATTTCGTCTCATCTCAAAATCAGCACAAACAATATACGTAAACTAATTGTCCTGTATTATATAAACAAACAGAATCAGGTTTTGCCAGTGGGTTCACCCGTGAGGAACTAGTTACTAGTTATATTATAAATTAAATAAATAAAGGCAAAAGTTTTTATGTAGGTATATTTATTTATTTACGCTCACTTGTACAACGGCGTTATACAATGGAAAATTACAAACTAAAAATTCATTTATTAAAACAATAATATTACACTCATGAAAAAAAACTAACATATAATTTAGAAATAAAAAGAATATACATTATCATCATCATCTTCCTGCCCTTGTCCCGTCTTATATGTAATACGTCATGCTATCACTAATTTCCTTTTCTTTCATATCACTCTTCACACGATCCATCCATCAAGAAAATACATAATACTTACCTAATATATATGTATGTGTAATACACACATTTATATAGACTTTTACCTTTATAATATTAGTGTGAAATAAAAGTGTGTGATATTACATAGAAGTGAAGTTGTTTGTTTGTTAAACTCATCTCTGGAAAAACTGATTCACTTTTGATAATAATTTTTCTAATTGAAAACTACACTCTTTTAAGTTCTAGAGAAACAATAAAAAACTGTAAAAAATCATAATTCAAAGTATCAACTACGTTATATTTAATTTATTTTATTGCTCTGATTTAAGCATTTTAAATTTCACTGACATTGTAATTTTGACATTTTATTGTTTTCGTATATTATTATTTATATTTGACCATGAACTAACGTAGATATAAGAATTACTAACAGATATTGTGGACCAAATGTTGTCTTGTTAATAAATTATTATTATTATTATATTTAGTAGTGCTTGTCAGTAGCATACATTTTCTGATGGATAAGACAGTGGAATCAAAACCGTGGGAAAATCTACTGTAATATATAATACGGTTCTATGATTTATATTCGCTACTACAGAATGAGACTATTCGTAGACATATCGGCGCGCCCTTCCAATATATTGCTTTTCCGATTTTAGCCAATAACATCCCGAAAATTCTGAAAGCGAAGAAAAATATAGGGAAACAATGTGCCTTTGACGGTGACCCAAATGATGAATATTTAATAAAAGTACAAAATTTCCTGTCTATTGCTATAAGAAAAGGGAATATACCAAATATACGATATACCGTTTTCTTTTTTTTAAGATGGGAAGTCGTCTATTGCCTTCTCCCACCCTAGGGTGGGGCGAGAGGTATCAGATTTTAACTTATTAAACCACACCTATGTTCTTTCAGTGTCTTTTACGTTCTCGGACTACGAGTAGTACTGTGATGGTGCGGTAAAAATTTTTGGAAAGACTTGGGGGAGATTTTCGGATCTAGCCGTGGGACAGTATAGGCTTGTAGTGACATCTATGACGTCAAGTAGAAACTAAACTAGGGAATCCTGCATCGGGCGATTAGAGTTCTCCGCACGTTTTGAGCATATACAACAACTCAAAATTATCTATCGGGCAGTTGCCCAGACCAGACAAAAAATCGGTCTGGTCGGAGGATCACATACCTCTAAAGGCTAAATAAAGAAATACTAGAGAGAATCGCCAACGCCTTGAGAAACCATGATAGGTAATACTTTACCATCACTATATAAGAACCATTTGCCCTGTAGTGATAAAATTGAAGACTGATACAATTATTACGACTGATTTGATACCACAAAGCTATCTAAACTACAAACAATAAAAAACTTTATACAAGAAAAATACAACCGACTTCAATGTAAAAAAAACCACAACAAACACTAAAACGTACAAAATACTTTAATTTCGGAAATCGGTGTTTCTATAATAATAGTTTTGTGTCTTCGTTAATTGACACCGACTTCCGAAATTAAAATGATTTTTTTATGATTTAGTGTTTGTTGTGTTTTTGTTAGGGTTCCGTGCCTGAAAAGGAAAAAACGGAACCCTTATAGGATCACTTTGTTGTCCGTCCGTCTGTCTGTCTGTAGGGAACGCGTGTAGGTATCGAGTTGAAATTAAAACCATGTACTTACACAAGTTTGCGGACTCTTGAAGCCGTAAAAAAATCAAACTTGTAAGTTAACGAGAAAAAAAGATACTTCGGTTTATGTGGCAAAAAACGTACATTTCGACACTCTCGAGGAAATCAAAATGCATAGGGTACTTCCCGTTGACCCAGAATACTGAAATTTGGCATAAAGCAAGGTCTATATATAGCACAAGTATAGGAATAAATCTGAAAACTGTAAATTTGTTATTATGTCACAATTATTTTCAATTATTATTCCGGAATTGAACTATTTACATAGGTAAGTTTGTACGGAACCCTCAGGGCGCCAGTCCGACTCGCACTTGCCCAACTAGGAAGCTTAACCTTTCAATCAAAAAAATAATTTTTAAAATCGGTCCACAATTGACCGAGAAATCGGTAAAAAAAAACATTCAGCTGAACATAGAACCTCCTTCTTTTTAAAGTCGGTTAAAAACAGATCAACAGTATTAATTTACACAATAAACTTAAAGGTGTCCAACTGAAACTCAACCAGAAGTGAGATATAATTCAAACTCACAACTGAGCCTAGAAAATCCGAGAATATTAAACTATCATATTGTCGTGGGCTCAGTTCTGCCACTCGTCTATTATCCGTTGTAGAACTCAGAACTTTGTTAAAACTTCTTTACAGGGTGACATGTCATCTCCACCAACTTATAACTACCATCCTTGGACTGAAAATCAAAGGATTTTGAATCTTATTGTGTTGGGAGAAGAGATGTTGAATGATGGTTGAGCTGCGAAATAAATTGGTAATTGTAGCACCCAGAACGCTTTACAGCGTCGACAATGTTCGCTTTTTGGGACATACAGGCGTAAAGGATAATCATTTTTAACACAATTAATCCATTATTTCCGATCTACTACTTTAAGAGGACTACAGGAAATGATCGCCAGTTTTATAATGCGTAAAATTATAATTATGATACAATACAGTAAACAGAATCGGAAAAATATATGTTATTTATTCACTAAATATTACTTTTATCGATTAAAAACCAGACTAATATACATGCAATCGTTCTGCTTGTTTGTCAGATTATTTGACAAGCAACGTTTTACCTTTATAAAATTTAATTTTTTTAATGATATGAAGAGGTGGCTAGATGCTTACGCAAGGACTGGTTCGAGGTGGCTCAAGAAAAGAATTCCTGGAAGAAGTTGGGGGAGGTCTTTGCCCAGCAGTGGGACAGTATAGACTATTAAAAAAAGATATATTTACAAGCATTGTGTTTGCACATTTCTTTCATTTGTATTCAGTCCGATAGTGACTGGGCTTTTCGTGCTGTAGTTCTTGTGGATACACAGTACCTAAAAGCCATTCTTCTTTGATATCATTTTCATAACACCTTTCATACTATTGCTGCAAAACTAAAGGTACTACAGTGTCCAAAGTAGGAAATAATTTCCTTCATTCCATTAGGTATACCATTCCGGAGTAGTTTATTATTTTGTTGAAGAAAATGGGTTGTAGAAATTCTATACCGCTCAGACCAATTAAATGTAACATTTTATTAAATAGGTACAGCTCTCTGCTAAATAGCTCCACGCAAAAGCTCCACGCAAAGCTTACCAAAGCCGGTACGTGTAATGGTTATCTTAACATTCCAAAATTATTCAGCGCTTTGATAAGCATGTAAAGCTGTCCCGGCTATCATTTATAGAACTTTGACAGTTGTTACGGATTATGAGTAGCCTGAAAATCTGGCATCAGTATCGCTAAAGGGTATTGTGTTACCCAGTTATTGGATTGTGAAGGTTAATTACATCGGTAGTCCCTTCATGCTTCTTGACAAATTTATGTACAGCTGCATTTGATTAGGTTAGGTCACTGGAAGGCAGATTAATTGATTATTTTGGCAAATTGTGAATGTATTACATTATTTATTTAAATGTGGGGTGGGCTGGGATTTTGGTAGTCCGAACAGTGAAGGAGAGACGTTGCTGCAATCAGCTACTGCATTTGACCTGGCAGTAGCCAATACGTGGTTCCAGAAAAGAGACAAACACATGATCACGTACAAAAGTGGTAATCATAAGACCCAAATCGACATTTTAGTTCGGCGCAACCACTTAAAGCACGTCAAAGACTGCAAAGTACTGTCAGAAGAAGACCTAGTCTCACAACACAGACTCCTAGTTATGACATTAGTGGTCAAAATAATGTCTAACAAATACAAAGAGCGTCCTCTCCCTAAAATAAAATGGAATATGTTAGAAAGGAATGATTGTGCGAAGAAATTCAGGGAACGAGTGGTAGGCAGAATGATACAGATGGGAGACATGAATGATCGAAGTATAAATGAAAGCTGGAATGAAATAGCTGGGTGTATTAGGCGTGCAGCGAAAGATATTTTGGGAGAGACGAGAGGAAAGGGCAAAATAGATAGGGATGGTGGTGGTCGACAGAAGTTCAGAATGTATTGAAAGAAAAGAAGACAAAATTCAAGGAATGGCAGCGTGTAGAGCCTAGAAACGCTAGTTTAAAAGCTGAAAAAAAAACTCTTTTTTGTTGGCACGGTTTTCTTGGCTTTCTTCTTTAAATAGCAAAATCAAAAGCCCAGGACAAACTATATGATACACTGGACAGTCCTGCAGGCCAACAAGAGCTGTACCGGCTTACTAGAATAAGAGAGAGAGAAAGGCGAGGGATGTTTGCCAGGTAAGATGTATAAGAGATGAAACTGGAATGGTTCTATCGGATGATGAAAAAATCAAAAAGAGGTGGAAGGAGTATTTTGAAAGACTGATGAATGACGAAAATAATTGGAGTGGGGTTTTAGAGAATAAACCAGTGAATGTGGGGTTAGTGAGAATGGTTAGTATGGATGAAGTTAGAATAGCAGTATATGGAATGAAAAATGGTAAAGCCATTGGTCCAGATGGAATACCAGTTGAATTGTTGAAGTTATTGCGAGTAGATGGATGGACGTGGTTGGCTTTGTTCTTCAATAAGTTGTTGCAGGAAGAAGTCATACCTGATAAGTGGTGCAATAGCTCTTTGGTGCCCATTTCTAAAAACAAAGGTGATGTTCTTGAGTGCAAAAATTATAGGGGAATAAAGCCACTATGAAAGCCTGGGAGAAAGTTATGGAAAGGCGGCTGAGAGAAGAGAGCGAAATTTCACAGAACCAATTCGGTTTTATGCCGGGTCGGGGTACAGCGGATGTCATTTTTGCTATACGCCAGCTGTGCGAAAAATACAGAGGTGCGCATAAAAACTTGCACATAGTATTCGTTGACCTCGAAAAGGCATACAACCGGGTACCTCGTGAGGTTCTGTGGTGGGCCCTTAAGGAGAAATGTGTGCCTGAGAAGTATGTGCAGTTGATCCGATCGATGTACAGTCGATGCAGTACCTAAGTCCGGTCTACAGTGGGCACCACTGGCAGCTTCAGTGTGGCTGTCGGCTTACATCAAGGGTCGGCTCTCAGCCCTTACCTCTTCCTGATGATAATGGACGCTCTGACGTCGGAAATCCAGGAAGAGGCTGCTTGGTGTATGCTGTTTGCCGATGACATTGTGCTGGTTGCCGAAAGTGGCCTAGAGGTCCAGAACAGATTGGAGGTGTGGTGACCCAGACTGGAGAGTGTTGGCCTGAAATTGAGTAGAACCAAAACAGAGTACTTGTTCTGCGATTTCGGCGGTCTCTCCAATCTAGTGCCTTTAGCTCTTGCCGGAACGGCCATACCGATCTGTTCCGACTTTCGGTACCTCGGGTCGCTCGTCCAAGGGGATGGTGAGGTAGACCGGGACGTAACACAACAGATCAACGCAGGATGAATGAAATGGCGACACGTCACGAGAACAACTTGTGACCCACGGATGCCCCTCAAGTTGAAAGGTAAAATCTAAGTCCGTGATAAGGCCTGTCATACTGTATGGATCAGAATGTTGGGCTGTGAAAAAGACGGATGAAAAAAGATTGCACGTAGCGGAGATGAGAATGTTAAGATAGATGTGTGGTGTGACAAGAATGGATAAAGTGAGAAATAAGTATATTAAGGGAAGTTTGAAAGTGGCGCCAGTGACTCAAAAGTTGAAAAGGAATCGTTTATCTTGGTATAGTCATGTGAAGAGGAGGGATGAAGCGCATGTTGCTAAAAGAGTTATGAATTTACATGTGGATGGATGGATGGAGAAGGAGAGGGAGGCCAAAGAAAAGATGGATGGATTGTGTGAGAAGTGATATGAAAGAAAAGGGAGTTAGTGATAGCGTGACGAGTGACAGGACAGAATGGAAGAAAAAAACGTATTGCGCCGACCCCAAATAAAACGGGACAAGGGCAGGAAGATGATGATTTAATGAAATAATTAAAGTCAATATAAATAATAAGAAAACAAAATTGTTGACCAACCTACGACTCAGTGTGTTCAAATAAAACTTTTTAAATGACATATAACTTACGGATGGTTTTACACACGTTGAATATCTAACGGACTGCGAGGCGATCCTGTTGATGTAACTTCGCCGAGTTTAGTATTAACAGTAACTATTCGTTCGCCTGAGCTGAATAACAATGAATGGGACAGTTGACCGGACGTACGGAATTGATTTTAGTGAAATACAGTGGGGTGATTTGTTTTGTGTGTTTTGGGCGAAGGTTTGGTCAAATAGACTGGTTTTGGCATCCGTTAGGCGCCTCAATAAGTCAGATAATCAGTGTTGTGATGGCTCAGTGATTAAGATATTGTGACGCTGGGGGCGCAATGAAAGGCTTTTCTGTTATATTTAGACTATTATTGTTTAGTATTGAGCACATTCATATAACATTTTCTGTATAAATATACTACTCTTCTGACGAAAGAGATTTAAAGAGATACAATAGAGCGGCTATCAGAACAAATGTCTTAGAAAAACTGTCATCCTATGTCTCAGTGACGATATCTGGCTTTGAATAGCAAACACGCGAATTAAATTTGTCAAAATTTATAATTATTTAACTATCGCTCGGTAGGTGGCCAGGGGCCTTACCATGATAATGTTAAAATGTCAGTCGTACGAGTGAAAAAGAGTGATGGAGCTATACAACCTATATAGCTCCATCCCTTTAACAGTTCGGTTTAGGTCGTAAAATGGATCACGTTATGAGCTCGTGGTAGAGCCTCAGTGTGTGATAAAGGTAAGGTTAAGCTTTTCAGCAATAGATGGCGTTATCACAAAATTAGCAAATGTTCTAGAACTATTTATAAAAATTATTGAATTTTAATTAATTATTTCGTAAATACCAAAAATATTTACGAAAATAAACCGAAGTTAGGTCCAGTCATTTTATCATAACAAGATTTGCAATAGCGTAATGCGCAGTTCGGCATATTTTCTCAGAAAATGATTTTCTTTTAATGTATAGAGCGGATACAAACCCGACTTGACGTGTAGGGGCGTCATACTAGACTGAGTGACTTATGACCACTAGGTAATAAGTATCGGATCACGATTTTGTTCGCTATGTCCTGTCTATTGGTAGTAACTTCAACTTCAACTTCAACTCTTCATTAATGGCATTTGCGGAAAAGACACCACAATTTTGCCAATAACACGTGCAAACTTGTTAATAGACTATCAAACGCTGGAGAGTATTTAGCGTGAATTAACAGTAAAATAAATATAAAACTCTAAACATTACAGTTCAAAATAAAAAATTTCTTCGCAGATCCAGAACGACATTATGATCAGACCACAGACTAGGTATGTGAAATGAAAGTTAAGTAGACTCGTAAGAGTGAAGGGAAAAAAAAAAAAAAAGTTACAATTTAATTTTATTAATTTCAATAAATTTGCATAGTTTAAATATAAAACGAGTAAACACAAAAGAAAGAAGACATTTGACCGAGGTTGGACGAGGAATAATATTTAATGTCTTTGTTTCTGACATTCCTATGACGTCTTCCTATCTCATTGATTGAACATCAATCAAAACTAAACTTTATAAAACATAAACTTCAAAAGTATAACATGCCAGTTAGCAAGTAATAATAATTGTGACCGTCATAGTCGTCACAGTACCCATCTCTCGTGCAAAATTTTGCGGGTTCGAAACCGGGTACGTACCAATGTGATTTTTTTAACTCATATATACATTTATTTTTAAGTTAATCTAAGATATTACTGACACCTCATTTAATAAAATGTTTCTATTCCTTCATGTACTTGTTTTCGCAGAATAACATATAATAATATAACGAGTTGTGTTGTTAACAAAACGTTATGTCCATAAGATTCTATGTCTAATAGGCTAAAATGACGAACCTGTACAGAAAAATTCATTCCTAATTGCTTAACTCCTCATAACTCTTCCACCTCTCCTTCTTATCTTATATCTCACTTTCAATAATCATCTTTCAATAATATCATATAGATTTGTCATTAGATAATTTTCCAACCTAAAAAAAACATCAGGAATCTACGTTCTTAGAAAAATCTCATACTGCTTTGTCCTGTTCACACTTCTGAAAACGCTGAGTGAAATGGGCAAATGCTGAGATGGTAACCCTTTCGGTACTAACACGTTCAGTGCAATTTCGACGTCGCGTGGCGTGGATCCAGTGTAGCTCTACAAGTCTAGTTTCCATATAAAATGTATGGAGACCGACGCGCCCAGATCGGCGTGTGAGGCAGACGTGTGCGCAGTGTAGAGTTACCTTTAGTCAGAACTTTGCCTTTTATATAATAACAGATTCTGTTCTGCATTATTTTTCTCTTTTGGTTCGTCTTTGTTGCTGTCGTATTGTGTCTGAGTTAAATATATTCTCTCCTATACTTTGTGTTCTAAAAATAAATAAAACTGTCACATAAATAAATTTTGAGGTTGGCCTTTGGATTAAAGGTCAACCTCAAAATTTATTTAAAACTTAAAATAAGGCTTCGGTCACAGTTTTAGAATACCATTCACAAAAAAATATGACTAATTGAAATGATTTAGACAAAATAACAAAAAAGTCGAGTTATGTACAAACCTACCTTAATTTGTGGGAGCTATGTATCCTTTACATCTTCAAATTATAATTTTTTTTATACTAGCTCTTATACCTTAGCAGTGATTTTTTAATAAACTTAAATTCCTACTAGATGGTGCGCATAATTAAGATTATTTTACACAAAGGATACTAAAATTGAAATTCTACGGCATACTGAAATTAGTAGCCTTTTTAAATTTATGCTATTTTTATTAATTTCCTATACATATATTAGTTATCTATTACAGGCTAGTATTTACCCAGGCAATGGGAAACCCCACAATTTTTTTTGATAAGGAATCATTTAGGGCGTTATTCGACTTTTCAGGGCCTATTTAAGGGTTAAAATTGTATGTTGTAACTACGTATCGTTTATAGATGTAGAGGGTCCGGATAAAACCTTATATCAGTACCTATAGTTAGGTACATTTCCTTCTCAAGCCCCGTGACTCAACACTTACTGCCTAGACAGCCTTCAAGGAGTTAATTAATGACTCCGTTCAGCTTTTAATTGTATAAGAAGTTCATTGTTTAGTGAGTTCGCTGAATAAACAGGAGTCGACCTTTATCAGATTTATTATTTCGATGCTTATTTATTGGAATATACGGTCTGAAGATTTGGAGGAAGCTGCAAAGATTTATAATGATAAAATGAAATATTAGGGTGAATTGGTCATGTGCACGAATGTGTACTAGATCCAAATTGTGATACAAATGAAGAGAAAATGCAGAAAAACAGTGAAAAGTGAGAGAGTGTGAGTGAGTGTGGTGTGTGAGTGTGTGATGGTGTGTGTGTGAGTGAGTGTAAGTACCTAAATAGGCTCTTAATAAACTATTACGTTTCACCAACAACGATTGCATCACTGCTTGATGCTAAGAATGATGATATCGGCAGCAGAACCAAAGTTACCTATGTAGCCCGAAGAATCGCCAAACTTAATTGGCAGTAGGCAGGGAACATTGCTCGTGGAACAGATAGTCGATGAGGCCGAAAGATTCTGGTATCCGCGTACTGGAAGACGCAGCGTTGTTGGTAGGCCTCCCGCAAGGGAGACATCGGTCTACAACCTAACCGGTCCGTCCCTCACCAGATCATCGGACCCGGTGAGGGTTGCGGAAATCCAATGGATATGAGATGCACAGAAGCGGTTGTTTTCGCGACACTTGGAGGAAGCCTATGTTCAACAGTAGACGTCTTTTGGCTGAAATTATGATGATAATATTAACAAAAATGGCAGTTCTCTCAAAAATTGGTCAGCATTGGATTACGTATACCTTGTACCTACTTCGTCATCTACCTGCCTTTTCCTAACTAAATTGCGACTTGTTTCCAGTTTATCCAGATGCAGCACGATGCCAGTATTTAATATAAAGCGGCTGTCTATTTGACCTTCGGAAACCAGTAGCTGAGTTATAATGTACCTACTAGAGCCCTTAAAAATACTTTATGTATATACAGACAACCGAATCAAAAGAATTGAAACTCATTTATGACGCTTTCATTTTGAAACCGTAAAAAAATGAGGTGGCGTAACCAATAACTGGCGTTATTGGTGATGCCACCTAAAGTCGTCTTTGAGCATACAAAAATGACAATATAATTTGATATTTCCAAGTCGGATTCAGGTCGTCCTTACTTTGAAGGTTAAATATATTTAAACTTCAAATAGGTAGGTTTCAATAAAGTAAATCTAGTGAAATATATATATTTTTTAATGATTTAAACTAGTCCACGGCAAAGGTGATGTGACAATCTGATCGTGTTCGCGAGGCAAACTTGGCGAGAGATCGCTCTAGATAGAGAGGTTTGGAAGCAGAAAGACGAGGCCTTTGCCCTGCAGTAAGACATGCAGTAGGCTATTAGAAAGTTGTAAATTCTAATATGTAATAAAAAAGGGAATGTTTGTAAAGGATACATAAAGTATAATCTACATATAAGTAAGGAAGAAATTGTGAAACTTGTATCTTTCCACCAATTTGTAAAATAAGGACTTGTGACAGAAAAATATGATATTTAAATAAAAAGCTAGATTATTTGGAGATCTGTATCTGTCTCACTAAATGGTAATCCCCAGCATGACTTATCATCAAGTAAGCCAGATATAGATCGCCAATAAAATTCGTTGCCCTAGAAGAAATTAGAAGATAGATTTGAAGACTTTTTTATTTTTTTATTTGATATAAACTAGTGCTTGACTGAGATCCTACCTGATGGTAAGCAATAATGCAATCGTTTATGGTGTGTGTGATTTATAAACTAGTGTGCTCCCCACTAGTTTATAAATTCATTAAACCCCAAGCGAACGCCGTTAACACTTCAATACTTATAGGTATCAGAAAAGCTGACGAGATGGAGTATTTGGTCGTAAAAACACGACCCTGGTGAAATGGACCCAAAAATATTTGTCGGATTAATCCGGTTAAAAGGTTATGTGATAACTACGAGTAACTAAACACAAAACGGTTTCCAAGACTTATGTTGCGGCGCCTGGCAACACAGCCGGGCAGTCGCGCGTCACCATCCCGGTCGGGATATGCTCCAGCCGCGCCGCAACGTCACCATTCGCGGCACTTGCTCGAGCTAGCCACCAGCGACACGACAAACCTTCATTTATTGTCCTATTATTGGTCCTAGAATATGTAACTTTTTAACTAATTTTAATTTGAATAATTAGTTCTTGCTTTCTAAAAGGAATTTCATTTAATAATCCTTACCCGTGCCCCAAACGCATGCGCGTTAACACTTACTTTTCCCATTCTTCCCCCTATCCCATTTCTCAGAAAAATAAAAATCCTAGGTACGTAAAAAGCTTAGTGGTTACTTTTTCAGATTGTAACTTAGACTATAGAACCAAATAAATCCCAAATTCTCATTATTACATGCCTTATGTAACAAGAAACCCATTGTAATTGTGTCCCAGCCAACTGTAACTATACTTAATAAAGGTATGGTTAATAAATTTTCAATGGCTTTTTATCCCTTTTACGAGCTAGCGACTGCCTTCGTCCACTTCAGTCGGACGTAGAATTATTGTTATGAAGATTTTTATTACATTATATATTTTTTTATTCTCGTCTAATACATATGAAACCTAGGGTTGCTGGAACGTTAGAAAAAGTGACTGTGGTTCTGGAACATAAAGGGCCACTGAAAGACACAGGTGGGTTTTAGGCAGTAAAAATTTGACATACCCTCTTAGTCCACCCTACAGCGAGAGAAGTCATTTAAGTTTTAATGATTTCCCTTCTCCAAAAAAATAAAGTCCTTCCTGTATCTTTCTGGGGGTGAATAAACACAAAAATGGGTACAACTGCTACAATAGAACCAACCGTAAAGTTAACTACAAATTTTTTAAATCGTTAGAGGTGCTCAGACCATATTAAGTTGGGCACGCCATAATTATGGCGATAAGTCCCCTCTTCGAGGCTTGGCTGGAAAGATCTCACGGCGTCCTTACTTTCCGCATGACGCAGGTCCTCACTGTCGCCGTCCGAACGTCCAGTAACCGTCCGGATCGAGCCCAAGTCGTCGACGGCACGTACTGTTCCACGCGCACCTCAAGGAGATGTCAGCAAGACAGCAACTGTAGGGGCCCAGCAGGGTCGAAGCCTACTGGGGCCAAGGGTCTGATTCTGAAAGGAAGACACGGCCCTGGTACGAAAGGCAACGAAGGAACAGGAGTGGGTTTTTAGTTAGTAAAAATCTGACACTATCTCTCGCTCCGCCCAAGAGCGGGAGATGTAATGAGATGATTTTTCCACCGAAAAAAAAACCATATCAAGTTGAACGAAGTAGTACCCATGTTATAACTCACATTTTATAGATTTAGACATTTCCGCGCTTTCTCAATATAAATTTAGAAAAATGGCTTGTTATTTGCTGGCTCACCGCCCTTAAAATAGACTCATATGTATTTGCTTCTCCTATAATAATTGTTAGAGTATTTATACCTATATATTACTCTTTGTTAACACGGATCCGTTATCCTATTTCACGTGTTATTTCGTGGACAATGATGTGGGTTATACGTTTTTACTTTTCTTATAAAAATACTGTATATTGATTCTGTATTGTATAACTGTTTTCTGTCCCATATAAATAAAATAAAATAAAAAATAAAATGTTAGAAAGATTGAGTTTACACCAAATTAATAGGGTTTTCATAAGAGTCCAATCAAACTGTGAAACATTTCATCATCATCATCATCATCATTTCAGCCGAAAGACGTCCACTGCTGGACATAGGCCTCCCCCAAGCGTCGCCACAACGAACGGTCCTGTGCGTCTCGCATCCATCAGACTCCCGCAACCGTTACCAAGTCATCGGTCCACCTTGTAGGAGGCCTTCCAACGCTACGTCTTCCGGTACGTGGTCGCCATTCCAGAACCTTTCGGCCCCAACGGCCATCTGTTCTGCGAGCAATGTGCCCTGCCCATTGCCACTTTAGTTTGGCGATTCTTCGTGCTATGTCGGCAACCTTGGTTCTCCTGCGGATATCCTCATTCCTGATTCGATCACGCAAGGAAACTCCGAGCATAGTGAAACATTTGGTGTGACAAAATGTAAATATGTAAACTAAAAAGGGCATATATATCGACGAGTTCTACCCAAATTAATGGCTTAATTTTCTGTCTACCATGGCATAAGATGAGTATAATTAGTACCCACCCATTATTTTTCATACAAATTCCAAGTAGGTACCTACGTAAAGTTAAATTTTGCGAAAATTTATTATACACTAGCTTCTGAAAATAGGTTTCTCCATACATACTTCCAACCCCGCTCTTGGGCGGAGCGAGAGATAGTGTCAGACTTTTACTGACTAAAAACCCACTTCCGTTCCTTTAATGCCTTCGTCCCAGGGCCCCGGGTTTCGTTTTCACACTACCCATGGCCCCAGTAGGCTTCTACCCTGCTGGGTCTCTACGAATTGCTGACATCTCCTTACACTTCACATCCCTTACGGAACAGTACGTGCCGTCGACGACTTGGGCTCGGTCCGGACGGTTACCGGACGGTCGGAGGCGGCCTACCAATTACTCGCCGTCCGCAAGCCCGCGCCTAAGGTAACCGGAAATCGGGATCGGAATCCCGGCGGCGGTTGGGGCGTGAGGACCGTTGCCTCACGCGATCATCGCCGCCTCCTTTGCTAGTATTACTGCTTCGCAGAAGGAGGCGACCGCCTGTCACTCCACCTACCTGCCAAATTTTAAGTTAGTAAGTGTTATAGTTTCTGAAATTTCGTGATTAATCTGTGAGTTGTATTTCGCTTTTATATACATAGATTATAATTACACTATAACAGTATTTATGAATGCCTTTGATGTTTGCATGGTATTTAACTTAGTAATTTTCCGTCCGAAATAAACAGAAAATGAACAGTCATTGACATCTTAAAGTCGTTAATATGGCGACATTAGTACATGTGTGGTTTTGATTGTACAACATAGTTGTACCAATAGGTATCTGTAGTAATTATGTTACTTGTAATTTTGGCTACCTTTAAACATCTATACCTTGTCAAACACGATTAATATAACAGGTAATTATCTCACAACCACTATATATATATAACTTTACTAATTTCAATAAAAAAATTTAAATTTTAGAATTTACGGTTTGTTTTTTTGTTATTAACATAAAAAATTATTTTGAGACGTGTTTATTTTCAACATCTTACTTGTACCTCTGATTTTATCAATAGACCAAAATATTACAATATTGTCAATAATAAAAAACTGTATTGGCTCTTAACAAAAAAGTTTTTTTTTTTTGGGGTTTTTATCCACATGGATACGCCAACCCCATCGTAACCTGTTAGTTCTAGTTACACAAACTAAATAAATACTTTGAGTGAGAGAGAATCATCAATCAGTTATCTTTGTTAGACTGCTTAGTCTTTTTGCCAACAACGATTTAGGACTTGCCAAAATTGTTTGTACTAATCAAACATCTAGGAAATTCAGTTTAAACTCTTTAATTAATGATTCTCTCTCGTCTTTGTTTCTTACACAATCCATCAGCAAATAGAGAATATCTTCAATTTTATTGCATATTGCACAATTGGGTGACGTAATTTTTCCCATAAGATATCCAAATTTTGCCGATGGAAAGTGACCAGAGCGTAATCTTAAAGCTAACTTAATATATTTTCTATTTAATTTTATCATCATCGAACCAGGACCTACGAGAAGGCTCACTTTGTATGATTTTGTACCATAACCCTTTCTCTCTAGAAATCTCATCAAAATGATTTTTCTATTTTGTGAAGCATTTTTCCTTAAATCTAGTGACATATTCCCAATGATCTGGTAGGTATGGTATCTCACTGCCTGAGTCAACTGCATGCTTGGCTAAGCTGTCAGCCTCCTCGTTGCCCCGAATTCCGATATGTGCTGGACAAAAAAGATAAATTTTCATTATTAAGACGCAGGTGAAATGAACAGACATGTGAACAACAGGCTGCAAGACTTGATTCCGCCATCTCATTTCTACCATTGGACAACCCGACATACGGCGAGTATCCACCCTTACGTTGTCGAAACCTCTACGGTCCACACTAAGGGTTTCGCCTCGTCGTTTATACCGCGAACATCGAAGGACTGGAACAATTTGCCTGCTGCGGTCTTCCCATCCGATTATAATTTGGGTGTCTTCAAGGCTAGAGTGACTAGGCTCTTAATAAACTAGTGCGCCTCATCATCAACGATTGCATCACTGCTTACCATCAGGTGGGATCGCAGTCAAGCACTAGTTTATATCAAATAAATAAATAACAGGTAAAATCGCCAGGATAGCCCGAGAAATTTTCTTAAGGATTTTGAATTTTTGAGATCCTTCTTCTTTTTTTCCTTTTGAATTACTTTTTCATGAAAAAGCCATTCAATAGAGCAAGACGAACTGAGAGGGTTATGTTAATGATTTTAATGATTATAATTATGTTAATAAATACTTATTACGGCCACACAACTTAATTATCATTCAACTTGACAATTTCGTTCTTTTTTTACTTTTGACTACAAAAATATGATGAGTAACGGGTACGGATAGAGGCCCATTTTTTTTGTACTAATTAAAAAATAGGGGTGTATTTTTTATGCGGGTATCGAAGCTGCGGCAGTTGAGCAATTGACTACTGCGCTAGTAGTCAATTGCTCAACTACTGACACCTACCGTGGCGTCACAAGTCGCTGATTTCTGATTGTAGAAGTTTATGTCTATTCAATTTTAACTGAATCAGAACAAATTTGATGTGATTGACGGACAGTTAGACATATGTCGACGGCGCGTAGTGTTCCACGCGGACCTCAAGGAGATACCAGCAACCGTAGGGGCCCAGCAGGGTCGAAGCCTACTGGGGCCATGGGTGATGCGAAAGAGATCCTCGGGGTCCTGGAACAACAGCAAAGAAGGGATAGGAGTGGGTTTTTAGTCAGTAAAAGTCTGAATCGCCCTCCCGCTCCGACTAATGGGGGATGTCATTAGATGATTATCGCACCTAAAAAAGACATATGACCGATTCTGTATAAAAACAACCAACAACAACAACGTACACAAAAATTACAACAACGTCAATGACAACAACACAACGACAACATACAACGTTCTGTGAATTATATTCATTTTAAGTTACAGTCCATTACCTTTGAGTTTAGTCCTCAGATAGGGCCCTAACAATTATTTACGGGTTCTGTTTATTCATACTCTAACAGAACTATAATATATTATAAGCCTTGGTTCACATCTAGCAATTTGAATTAAGATATTTACAACAAGATTTACGGTGGCCATTATTTCAACGGAAAGTGCAAATAATCAAAACATTCAAAAATGCAACTTCATATTTTCGGATTTTACATTCAGTATTCACGAACCATTAACAGCAAGAATTGTGTTCAAATTTAATTACCGATCATTGTCATGTTAATTAAGGAAGGCCGTAATCGTGAAATACGGCTTTTAATTTATCAGTATTTTAAATCTCTCACCAATTACATACCGAAAATTTTTGATTTTGTAATGGGTTTTAAATTTAAAATGTAAGTCATAGTTATTTATTTATTTATTATAATTGATATAAACTAGTGCTTGACTGCGATCCCACCTGATGGTAAGCAGTGATGCAAACGTTGACGGCGAGGCGAACTAGTTTATTAAGAGCCTATTCACTCTTGCCAAAAAAAAAATATCCAAATTACAATTGGATGAAAAGACCTCAGCAGGCAAATTGTTCCAGCCTTTCGATGTACGCGGTATAAACGACGAGGCGAAACGCTTAATCCGGACCGTAAAAATTTCAACAACGTAAGGGTGGATACTCGCCCTACGTCGGGTTGTCCGATGGTAGAAACGAGATGGCAGAATCAAGTCATGCAATTCCCGCACACTCCAAAATGCAACCTGCAAAAAACCAACCATTCATACAGTTTCAACCATCGTTGGTGGAAAGCGTACGTTTGCTAAAAATGGGTAGCTTTTAATTATTTAAAGTCAACATTCATTAACGATCTCCTGCAAGACTTAGAAGAAGAGAATAGAAGAGGTAGAGTTATAGAAATAGCTAAATCCAAGATTTTTTGACATCATCATCATTTCAGCCTAAAGCCGTCCACTGTTGTTCATAGGCCTCCCCCAAGTATCACCATAAAGACCGGTTCTGTGCGTCTCACATCCACCCCGCATTCCCACGACTCTCACCAGGTCATCGGTACACCTTGTGGGAGGTCTTCCAACGCTGCGTTTTCCGGTACGCGTTCGCCAATTCAGAACCTTTCAGCCTCATCAAACATCTGTTTTATGAGCAAGCAAGCAACTAACATTTTTGTGAGAACCCAAGAGATACTTTACACTTTACTCTACCCAGAAAAAAACCCCTAACAATCATTTCAGCCATTTTAACGACTTAATATAATATACATTAAGTAATACTATAAATGTGAAAGTAACGCTGTCTGTCGGTTACGCTTTCACTGTTAAACTACTGAATCGATTTTGATGAGATTTAGTACGGAGTAAGCTTAAATTCTTAACTTCCAAAGAAGGGTATAAGCTACTTTAGATCTTTACTCTACTTCAACTTTGCATCTAGGTGCGACCGTTCGAAGTCGTCAACCGTAGCCCGTACCGTCCATCCGTCATCGTAGTTGTCAGATGCATCTGCAATAACCTACATTCACGCGAACGCAGTGACGGGCAAAAGCTAGTATTTTTATAGGCAAATGTTTGTATGCATGTGATGGTGTGTGTATGTTTGGTACTCAGTTGGACTTTGATTGAATTTAGTACACAAGCAAACTGTGTCCTGGAATAGAATATTAGATTATTTTATCCTGGGAGTGAAAACCAGCCTCTTTGGGATAATTATCTACTTACTTTTAACGCTGGTAAAGCCGCAGGCAGATTCTAGTGAAGTACAAAAAGTATTCTACTATCCATAAAAAAATCAAAATTATCTGATAAAGTTATATAAGTACAAAGGTAACATTTTATATAGCTTTAATCTAATTCATTCATTCAATAATTTAATTTATTCACGAATAATAAATATTGTTCTGAATATTGCAATTTAATGCTCATGAATATTATTTTATCTTAATTGAACATTCACTCGCCTTTATTTTGAACGGTTGTTTTTATAGTTTTGCCTATTTATCTTAACAGTATAATGAATATTTATTACAGTATCTATTTACATTTTCCAACTCGTTCATTAATGTACCAAATGCTTTTGAGTAAGCTGTCGGTCAAATTATTTGACGTAATCAGACTAACTTCAGTAGTCTGCGTAGGGTAGCCAGCCTTTCGGTGTTTTACAGGTTGCATTTTGGTGAGTGTGCAGGGGAATTGCATGATTTGATTCCACCATCTCATTTCTACCATCGGAAAACTCGACGTACGGCGAGTATCCACCCTTACGTTGTTGAAACCTCTACGGTCCGGATTAAGCGTTTCGCCTCGTCGTTTATACCACGTACATCGAAGGACTGGAACTATTTTCCTGCTGTGGTCTTTCTATCCGATTATAATTTGGGTGTCTTCAAAGCTAGAGTGAATGGGCTCTTAATAAACTAGCGCGCCTTACCATCAACGATTGCATTACTGCTTACCATCAGGTAAAAAAAAACCATCAGGTGGTATCGCAGTCAAACACTAGTTTATATCAAACAAAAAAGTCTTCAAATCTATCTTCTAATTTCTTCTAGGGCAGCGAATTTTATTGGCGATCTATATCTGGCGCACTTGATGTTAGGCAAAAATGGTGATTACGTACCATCAATTAGTGAGACAGATACGGATCTCGAAATAATCCAGCTTTTTATTTAAACCTCAGATTTTTCTGTCACAAGTCCTTAGTTTACAAATTGGTGGTAATAAGTATCATAATTTCTTCCTTACAATGTATCTTTTACAAATATTCCCTAGAATTTACAACTTTACAGCCATCTCTGATTTCGTCTCATCTCAAAATCAGCACAAACAATATACGTAAACTAATTGTCCTGTATTATATAAACAAACAGAATCAGGTTTTGCCAGTGGGTTCACCCGTGAGGAACTACTAATTCCCCATATTATAAATTAAATAAATAAAGGCAAAAGTTTTTATGTAGGTATATTTATTTATTTACGCTCACTTGTACAACGGCGTTATACAATGGAAAATTACAAACTAAAAATTCATTTAATAAAACAATAATATTACACTGATGAAAAAAAACTAACATATAATTTAGAAATAAAAAGAATATACATCATCATCATCATCTTCCTGCCCTCGTCCCGTCTTATATACGTCATGCTATCACTAATTTCCTTTTCTTTCATATCACTCTTCAGACGATCCATCCATCAAGAAAATACATAAGTATACTTACATATATATGTATGTGTAATACACACATTTATATAGACTTTTACCTTTATAATATTAGTGTGAAATAAAAGTGTGTGATATTACATAGAAGTGAAGTTGTTTGTTTGTTAAACTCATCTCTGGAAAAACTGATTCACTTTTGATAATAATTTTTCTAATTGAAAACTACACTCTTTTAAGTTCTAGAGAAACAATAAAAAACTGTAAAAAATCATAATTCAAAGTATCAACTACGTTATATTTAATTTATTTTATTGCTCTGATTTAAGCATTAAATTTCACTGACATTGTATTTTTGACATTTTATTGTTTTCGTATATTATTATTTATATTTGACCATGAACTAACGTAGATATAAGAATTACTAACAGATATTGTGGACCAAATGTTGTCTTGTTAATAAATTATTATTATTATATTTAGCAGTGCTTGTCAGTAGCATACATTTTTCTGATGGATAAGACAGTGGAATCAAAACCGTGGGAAAATCTACTATAATATATAATACGGTTCTATGATTTATATTCGCTACTACAGAATGAGACTATTCGTAGACATATCGGCGCGCCCTTCCAATATATTGCTTTTCCGATTTTAGCCAATAACATCCCGAAAATTCTGAAAGCGAAGAAAAATATAGGGAAACAATGTGCCTTTGACGGTGACCCAAATGATGAATATTTAATAAAAGTACAAAATTTCCTGTCTATTGCTATAAGAAAAGGGAATATACCAAATATACGATATACCGTTTTCTTTTTTTTTAAGATAGGAAGTCGTCTATTGCCTTCTCCTACCCTAGGGTGGGGTGAGAGGTATCAGATTTTAACTTACTAAACCACACCTATGTTCTTTCAGTGCTTTTTACGTTCTCAGACTACGAGTAGTACTGTGATGGTGCGGTAAAAATTTTTGGATACACTTTGGGCAGATTTTCGGATCTAGCAGTGGGACAGTATAGGCTTGTAGTGACATCTATGACGTCAAGTAGAAACTAAACTACGGAATCCTGCATTGGGCGATTAGAGTTCTCCGCACGTTTTGAGCATATACAACAACTCAAAATCATCTATTGGGCAGTTGCCCAGACCAGACAAAAAATCGGTCTGGTCGGAGGATCACATACTCTAAAGGCTAAATAAAGAAATACTAGAGAGAGTCGCCAATGCCTTGAGAAACCATGACAGGTAATACTTTACCTTCACTATATAAGAACCATTTGCCCTGTAGTGATAAAATTGAAGACTGATACAATTATTACGACTGATTTGATACCACAAAGCTATCTAAACTACAAACAATAAAAAACTTTATACAAAAAAAAATACAACCGACTTCAATGTAAAAAAAACCACAACAAACACTAAAACGTACAAAATACTTTAATTTCGGAAATCGGTGTTTCTATAATAATAGTTTTGTGTCTTCGTTATTTGACACCGACTTCCGAAATTAAAATGATTTAGTGTTTGTTGTGTTTTTGTTAGGGTTCCGTGCCTGAAAAGGAAAAAACGGAACCCTTATAGGATCACTTTGTTGTCCGTCCGTCTGTCTGTCTGTAAGGACCCTTTATCTCGGGAACGCGTGTAGGTATCGAGTTGAAATTAAAACCATCTACTTACACAAGTTTGCGGACTCTTGAAGCCGTAAAAAAATCAAACTTGTAAGTTAACGAGAAAAAAAGATACTTCGGTTTATGTGGCAAAAAACGTACATTTCGACACTCTCGAGGAAATCAAAATGCATAGGGTACTTCCCGTTGACCCAGAATACTGAAATTTGGCATAAAGCAAGGTCTATATATAGCACAAGTATAGGAATAAATCTGAAAACTGTAAATTTGTTATTACGTCACAATTATTTTCAATTATTATTCCGGAATTGAACTATTTACATAGGTAAGTTTGTACGGAACCCTCAGGGCGCGAGTCCGACTCGCACTTGCCCAACTCGGAAGCATAACCTTTCAATCAAAAAAATAATTTTTAAAATCGGTCCACAATTGACCGAGAAATCGGTGAAAATACATATAAAAAAAAAACATTCAGCTGAACATAGAACCTCCTTCTTTTTAAAGTCGGTTAAAAACAGATCAACAATATTAATTTACACAATAAACTTAAAGGTGTCCAACTGAAACTCAACCAGAAGTGAGATATAATTCAAACTCACAACTGAGCCTAGAAAATCCGAGAATATTAAACTATCATATTGTCGTGGGCTCACTTCTGCCACTCGTCTATTATCCGTTGTAGAACTCAGAACTTTGTTAAAACTTCTTTACAGGGTGACATGTCATCTCCACCAACTTATAACCACCATCCTTGGACTGAAAATCAAAGGATTTTGAATCTTATTGCGTTGAGAGAGGAGATGTTGAATGATGGTTGAGCTGGGAAATAAATTGGTAATTGTAGCACCCAGAACGCTTTACAGCGTCGACAATGTTCGCTTTTTGGGACATACAGGCTTAAAGGATAATCATTTTTAACACAATTAATTCATTTTTTCCGTATTAAAATCAACGTTATCTTATCTACTACTATAGGAGGACTACGGGAGCTGATCGCCAGTTTTATAATGCGTAATAATATAATTTATGATACAATACAGTAAACAGAATCGGAAAAATATCATATGTTATTGAACAAAATACGTGTGTGGGGGCGTGTCGGGAAACTTTTGAAACAAAGTCCGTTTTATAAAGTAAAAGTTTAATTAATGTTCACAAAAGTTTAAAAAAATGATGAAAATTAAACGTAAACTAAAAGTATACAAAACTATACGCGATTAGCGCGAGTGTCTGTTCCCACCGATGTTAGGATGGAAAAAGCCCAGGGAATCGTCGTTACCGTGGGAAGCGCTAAGTACTCGTGGAATTTGATGCTTCGAGCTTGTTTGCAAGTGTGCTGAGCCAGCATCATGGCATCGTAACACCTCCCCTGCCAGATGAGCAACTATTTGGTGACCTTGACGCCAAAAGTTGCGGCTCTTCTTTCATCTTCCGTTAATTCGGTGTTAGTTTGTGTGGTAATGTTAATTCTCCCAGCTCGACGGCGACGAATGACGTATATGATGCTCAGTGCACATGTACCAAACAATATAAGTATGTAGAATGGAATTGTCGTATGGTAGATTCCGATAGTGTCCAGTGTTTCGACTTTAATTTCATCTTGTGAAGTGATTTGGTTCTGTATTCTCCGAAGGCTGGTTAAATCTGTGGTCTTTAGAGTGAAGCTCCGTGTCTTTACTGGTGTTTCATAGTGTGGTAGAGCCATGAGTTCTAATGGTTTTCCGACTAATTTATTGTCCAGGTTTATTATACTAAGTTCGGGTGTTTTAATCTTGCAGCCTTGAGGGACGCTGACCATAAAACTGCCTTGTAACATTTCAAATCGCTCTTTACCGCAGGAAAGTTGAACTTTCGTACTATTGGGGAACGCAATGATGTAATGATAGCTATCCAACTCAATTAGAGCCTCCTTAGTCAGAGAGATAGGCGTGGGTTTGCACGTTCCATCTATCTCCTGAGATTGTATAAGTTTTTGAATACAGTCTGTCCTTGATAAGATCTGGTGGACGATTTTCTGCTCGCATATGTGCCAGGAACTGACCTTCGGGCATTCAGCCTCCATATACACATATTCCTGAGAATTGGATGCTATATAAGGTGCAGTTGGTACTATAATTAGGCTTTCCTTATTTGGAACGGGACATAATTCATATAACTGATATTCTGTACTAAACGTAATGGGAAACTTTAGGACTATTACTACTGTTGACTCTGTAAAGTATGAAGCTAGGCTAAGAATTTCGTAATAATCTCTGATGTCTATGTCAATTATTTGACCAGATCTATAAGTGCGTTTTAATTGGCTTATGATATTTCTTACATCTTTAACAGAAAGTATTGAATGATGAATCGATTTATTTCTACTAAATGCCAATATATTCTCTATTCTGTTAATTTCGCTCATAAGTTCTTGAACATTTTCGCTTAATATTGCAAAAAGTTGTACAAGATGAACGTAGTGAATAATTCGCTCATTGTCATTAGTCATATTCATGACAAAAGTAAGAGCTCTTTCCAATTTAACCTGATTTAATGAAATATTTCGGATAATTTGATTCTGCTGTATCGTCATCTCTTTATATAAAGTAATATGCTTGTTCAATGATTGCGACAAAATTTGATCATTTTTATTTAAGGTTCGTAATGCATTTTCAAATTTCAGGGCGTCTTCATTGTCCAAATTACCGGAAATACTTTTGATAATTGTGCCTAAAGGATTGATCAGACCTCTTTTAGTTCTAGATGGCCTCAAGGCATCTAATTGCATTAAAACTTTATCTAACTTTGCATATAGGTGCCTAGTTTGGTATTTAAAGAGAGAGTTGTCTGAATGGGATAGTTTATAAGTAGTATCTGTAAGTTGGGATTTTATGGCGTTCACATGCGACTCGATTTCATGAAGGTTAATGTCTTGTAAAAATATATGAAAATGGGATATAATTTTGGTAGCACCCAGATTAAAGGGTAGTATACCCGGTCCATTATCTAGCCTATCGAGGCGTATTTCTTGAGCACCAACTACGAAAATTAGCAGCAGTAATAAGTACCTGAAACAAATGATACGAAAACTATCATTTTTTCGGTGGTCTTTTCAACCTAGATTTTGCTACCGGGCCACGACTTTTTGCGGTGTAAATATGTATAGGTAGATTCTTAACGACCTTGTCCTGAGTGAAACGAGGTGCTAATTTTTGTCTACTTGCCATTGGATTACGTACGTGAACTATTTGATTTTGTTCACAGTCCAAAACTGGTTCCCTATCGACATTACGTCGAGTCATTATATCTTCGCGACTGGATAATGCAGAATCATGAATAATTTTATAAACTGTTTCCATTTGACCACGATGTTCTTGAATATAAGTTTGAAGATATCGGTCCGTCATATTTAAACTGATAGGATTTCGAGGGTCGAAGTGACCGGAAATAACATCAAATGGCCTACACTTGGTTAGACTATGGATGGAATTATTATAAGCAATTAATGCGTACGGTATAAGATTTCGACTGGGTTCATTTTTGTGCTGAATTTTTAGTAACCGTAGGTGTTCTAAAAGCGTATTATGGAAACGTTCAATGATACCATTCTCATTAGATGCATATGCACTAGTCATATGATGTTTTATATTATGCAAACGGAGAAATTCTGATATGACTTGATTGCTAAATTCGGTGCCTTGATCAGTTGTTAGATTTAGAGGGAAACCGTGATGAGTACTAAAGTGTAAAAGTGCTTTTAATATATTGGGTGACGTACAATCGGGTAAAAGATAGGCTTGAGCGTACTTAGAAAATGAGTCTAAAATAGTTAAATATTTGTCATGATCAACAGTTAGAACATCCGCATGTGCTAATTCAAACGGTTTAGTTGGTGGGGGAACAATTCTGAACTGTGGGCGTACTGGGTTGCGGTCATATTTTGCGCATCTGCATATGCTACATTTGTTAATAAATTTTGTAATTTCGGTTTTCATTTTAGGCCAAAAATAACGTTCTGATAATGAAAGATAGGTTTCCGTAATTCCGCGATGATTGGTCTGGCCTTCATGATATTTTTTTATTATATCTAATTGGTTTGAAAGGTCATTAATATTGGTTACCTCATGTTTAACTAGAACTAAGTTCACAGATGAACTTTCAAAAGTTTGTTGCAAGATTGGTATTATATCGAGCATTTTTTCGATGGGGCTTACTAGAATAGCAGTACGGATCTTTGGGTCAACGTGACATTTTATAATGTTTATAATATTACTTTGCAAATGATGTTCGCTAATTTCTACTGAAGTTCTTTGCATAGACTGAAAAGGTTCGGTTATTATTGGTCTAGTTTTAGAGTTACCGCTTATTACTTTTATTACTAGTTGTCTCTTAAACTTATTTAAAGGTTCATCTGATATCGGAATATCTAGAACGGGATTTTCTGCGCTAGTGTGTATGGTTTCAGTACGTGGTGAAGCTGTATGTACTTGTGCTTGATGTATGATATTTTGTGGAGCTGAATAAGCAGATAGGGTGGACGATGAATGTTGTGTTGAATGCTGTGTTTGTTTGTCCGCGAGTGAATGTGCAGTAAAAATAGATGACGAATGTATTGGACTATTGCCTTCAGCGGTGAGAGTAGAGTAGGAAAGTGTTGGACTATCTTCCTCGGCCGATAATGTGGAAGACGTATCGGAGTGATTAACGAACAAAGACTGAGTTTCATTATGATTGATTTGAATACGTGAGAGAGCGTCTGCGTTAGTATTGATTTTGCCCTTTTTGTGAACAATAGTGTAGTCATATTCTGCTAACTTGAGCCTCCACCTTGTAAGACGTGAACCAGGCTCTTTTAGATTCATAAGCCAAATTAAAGGTTTGTGGTCAGTTACTATTTTAAATTCTCTACCAAAAAGGTAAGGCCGGAAGTATTTTGTAGCCCAAACTATTGCCAACAACTCTTTTTCGATGGTAGAGTAATTAATTTCGCTATTGTTAAGAGTTCTAGACGCATAGGCAATAGGTTTGCCCGAGCCGATAGGACCCTGAGAAAGGACTGCTCCTAAGGCCACATTAGACGCGTCTGTAGTTAAGATAAACTCTTTACTGAAATCCGGGTATATTAAAATGGGGTCATTTGTAAGAAGAGTTTTGCAATGCTCAAAACAGTTTAAATATTCTGGGTTTAAATTTATTTTGGCACCTTTTTTAAGACACGATGTAAAAGGTTTAGTAATGCGTGCAAAATCCGGTATAAAACGTCTGTAATAACCGAGTAGACCCAAGAATGCCTTAATTTGCCTGGGAGTTTTCGGGACTGGATAATTTAGGATGGCTGAAATTTTATCCGGGTTTGGTTTGACACCATCGGTGGTGATAATATGACCGAGATAAGGCGTTTCGTGTTTGAGAAATTCAGATTTATCCATCTGAATTTTTAAATTTGAATTTCTAAGACGGTCGAAAATGGCGCGCAAGTTAACTATATGTTCTTGTAAGGATGTTGAAAATACCAAAATATCATCCATATATGTAGTACAATTTGGGAGTCCGCGAAGGACATTGTCCATAACTCGTTGAAATGTTGCCGGAGAATTTTTCAAGCCCATTGGCATTCTAATGTACTCAAAATGGCCTTGCTCTACACTAAATGCTGTTTTCGGTATATCGGATGAATTTAGCTGAATTTGTAAAAATCCTGATTTTAAATCTAATGTAGAAAAGTACAAACACCTGCCTAATTTGTCTAATATGTCGTTAATGTTGGGAATCGGATACTTATCATTTATTGTTTTTGCATTCAGTTGCCGAAAGTCAATGACTAATCGCCACTTAACTTTACCAGATGCGTCACTTTTCTTAGGCACAATCCATATCGGAGCATTCCAAGGCGATGAAGATGGACGAATAATACCTTGCTGTAACATAGATTCTATTTGATTTTGTACTTCTTCTCTATGTACGTAAGGATATCTATAGGTTTTACTATAAACTGGCTTGTCGTCTACGGTTCTGATATGATGTTTGATTTCGTTAGTGAAGGTAAGTGGTTCCCCGTCTAGGTAGAAAACATCGGCATACTCTTTGCAAAGATTAATTAAATTGACTGTCTCTTCTGCATTTAAATGTTCTATGCGCAATTGCGATAAGACTTCTCGTGTTCGCTCGGCGATATAGGTACGTGGTACGGTGGTGTCAATTACGTGATTTATGGGAAACGTTTCTTCGTTAAAAACTTGTGCGCATATAGGGCTTTCTATAGGTATTACAATGTCTGTATCCCACGGGTTTGAAATTTGTATCATGGTATGATTATTTTCGGCGAATGATATGCATTCGGTAATGTAACAACCGGAAATAGTTTGCTCCTCAATATAGATGTCTCCCTGTGCAATGTCAGTAGGTACCCTAATTAATTGAGTAGTTTGGGCCGGTATAGTAATTTCGTGAGAGTTTAAGCATTGAGGATTACAATATAAAGTTATAGGAATTTTTGTGAATTCTGTCTCTAAAGCATGAGTAGCAAGGTCGATTTTTGCGTTCCACTTTTTTAACTGTTCGCAACCTATTAAACCATCAAAGAAATTATGGAATTTGTAGAGAAATAATTTTATGGGAACATTATCATTTAATTCCTCAAAACAAGGGACAGTTAGTGAGTAGTAATTTTGGGTGGTCACGTGCGTATTTGTAACTAGGAATGGTTCATAGTCAAGTGGAATGTGGGGGTAAAATTTTTCATAGGCTTCTGGGCTAATGAAAGACTCGTTTGCCCCGGTGTCAATCAAAAGTTTAATTGGGGGATTTTTAATTTGGATATAGGGCAAATGACGTTTACTTTGCACGTTCAATTCTATACGGGGGCATTCTTCTCTATAGCCGGGCAAAAATTTTGCTCTGTAGTGCCTTCAACGGGGTTCTGATTTGGATCAAGTTCAAGGCCAATCATAAAATTATGAAAATAATTTGTATCGATAACAGGATCAAAATTTTGGATATTGGGATCATATTCGTGAAAATTTAAGGCTGTATTATCGTCTAAGAATTCATTGAAATGAGTTTCTCCAAGTTGTGGAAGGTTTGGTTCAAGGTTACGTTTACCATTGTAGTTCGTGGGCGGGAGAGTTCGCGCGACTGGATGACTAATACCACTCATAGGTGTTGGGGTATTATATTGAGGTACTTGATTTATTTGGGGTACTTGGGGAGCTCGCGGTGGGATTCGGAATCCCGTAGACATATTGGTAGGGGGGGCCCTAAACATTTGTAGGGTCTTTGTGGGGTTTTGAGGTCTGGGATAGGGTTGCCTATTCTGTTCTAGTGGTACGGGTGGTGGGTATAGCTGTGGAGGGTATTGAGGACCAAAGGATCGAATTTGAGGTCTGGGGTATGTTTGGAATATAGGGTTATAGTTTGGTGGCATGTATGAACGAAAATTTTGCTGTTGATGAGATGAATTGGGAGCAGATGAACGGAAATTTTGCTGCGCGTTAGAAGTATTAGGTGCTTGTTCGTAAAAATTATATAGATTTTTCTTCGCGGGTAAAGACTTATTTCTTTTTTGTAAATAGAGAACATTTAATTCCTCTTGGGAAAATTCAAGGGCACTTTCGAGAGATGAAGGTCGCATACACCTTACCCTAGAACCTAGTGGTTCGTCTAAACCTCTCAAGAATGTCTGCAAAGCTAAGTTTTTATAAAGAGTTCTTTTTGCTTCCACAGTAGTTCCTACAGATTCGTGCAACTCGACATACGTTATTATAGTACACAATAAATGCTGAACTTTTTCGTAGTATACTTGTATAGTATCATTACCTTGAACTAAAAGAGACAGATCGGTATATAACGAAGTTTCGTCCCTGTGATCTGAAAAGCTGTTAATTAACGTGGTTCTTATGCCCTGCCAATCACTAGGAATTCCATTAGTTGCCAAAGTACGTGCAGCAGTACCAGTTATCTTGTTCAAAATTCCATTAATCAGAGCCAAATTCGAGAGTCTACTTCCTGGTTCCGTACTGACATAAGTGAGCACTAACTCATCACATAAATTCAAAAATCTGGTCAAAACATTAGGATTACCATTAAACTCTGGAACTAATCTAAGGGATTTATAAATCTTATCAGTTAAGTCTGACGAAGCCATCTGACTCGTCTGACTCAAAGATGGTTGTGAACCGTGACTTTGTTCAGTCATAGTTTCTAAATCTAAGTCGCTTAAGAGTTCAAGGTTACGATTGGCGTCACTTCGGGTTATCCGAAGTTGAACTCGCCTATTAGGACTAAGGTCCCTATTACTACGTGGGTGAAAAATCTTGAAAAATTATAGTACACTGCGTAAAAATATAGCATACAATTATTGAGAATATATGTAATTCACTTACATTTGTACTATTGCTGGCGAGCGTCGATTCATCGATTTTTGGAAGTCTCGATGTCCGCAGCAGCAGCTTTCCCGACTGGCCTCCGAAGGTTCTTCGTCTGGACGGCCGACGCGGCGATGCCCGATTTTTGGGTGATTCACACAACGACAACACTTTCAAAGTCCTTGACGACTTCCGACTGCGCCAAATACGTGTGTGGGGGCGTGTCGGGAAACTTTTGAAACAAAGTCCGTTTTATAAAGTAAAAGTTTAATTAATGTTCACAAAAGTTTAAAAAAATGATGAAAATTAAACGTAAACTAAAAGTATACAAAACTATACGCGATTAGCGCGAGTGTCTGTTCCCACCGATGTTAGGATGGAAAAAGCCCAGGGAATCGTCGTTACCGTGGGAAGCGCTAAGTACTCGTGGAATTTGATGCTTCGAGCTTGTTTGCAAGTGTGCTGAGCCAGCATCATGGCATCGTAACAAACATCAAAACTAATAAATATTAATAAATAAATAGGAATTTATACTAACTAAAAATAATAATATTTACAAACGGGTAGAAAAAGAAATTATTGGGTATCATCAAAAAATTCATCCACATCGATATCAATGGGAAAAGTGCCCAGAACGCTGGCAGCATTGCCACGTTGGATAGCAATGCTGATTCTGTTATTTATTGTATGTTATTTATTCACTATATATTACTTTTTATCGATTCAAAACCAGACTAATATACATGCAATCGTTCTGCTTGTTTGTCACATTATTTGACAAGCAACGTTTTACCGTTAAAGTATCTTAATGATATATTTACAAGCATTGTGTTTGCACATCTCTTTCATTTGTTTTCAGTCCGATAGTGACTGCGCTTTAGGTGCTGTAGTTCTTGTGGATACACAGTACCTAAAAGCCTTCTTCTTTGAAATCATTTTCATAACACCTTTCTTTCTATCGCTGCAAAACTATAGGTACTACAGTGTCCAAAGTAGGAAATAATTTCCTTCATTCCATTAGGTATACCATTTCGGAGTAGTTTATTATTTTGTTGAAGAAAATGGGTTGTAGAAATTCTATGCCACTCAGGCCAATTAAATGTAACATTTTATTAAATAGGTACAGCTCTCTGCTAAATATTAACACCTCCACGCAAAACTTACCAAAGCCGGTACGTGTAATGGTTATCTTAACATTCCAAAATTATTCAGCGCTTTGATAAGCATCTTCATCAAGCGTCTATTCACCGCTAAAAGGAGCCCGTTCACCTTGGCTCCTGTTTTTCGGAATGTATCCCTGGAGTACACTGACTGCCTTCAGCTCTTGGGAGTTGAAATTTCCTCAGACCTTAACTTTGGGCGGTTCATTGAGTCCAAAGCCAAGGTAGCTGCTAGGAAACTCGGCGTACTTGCAAAGGTCCGGCGGTACTTCACACCAGGACAGCTTCTAATGTTATACAAAGCACAGGTCCGTTCGTGTGTGGAGTACTGCAGCCACATATGGGCTGGTGCTGCAAAATGCCACCTGGCAGCTTTGGACTCGGTGGAAAGGCGTGCAAAGAGGCTAATTGGTGATCCAGATCTGGTTAATTCCAATCTACAAAGTCTTGAGCACAGGCGCAGGGTAGCCAGCCTTTCGGTATTTTACAGGATGCATTTTGGAGAGTGTGCGCAGGAATTGCATGACTTGATTCCACCATCTCATTTCTACCATCGGGCAAGCCGACGAACGGCGAGTATCCACCCTTACGTTGTTGAAACCTCTACGGTCCGGACCAAGCGTTTCGCCTCGTCGTTTATACCGCGTACATCGAGGGACTGGAATAATTTGCATGCTGCGGTTTTCCCGTCCGATTATAATTTGGGTCTCTTCAAGGCTAGAGTGAATAGGCTCTTAATAAATTAGTGCGCCTCACCATCTACGATTGCATTACTACTTACCATCAGGTGGGATCGCAGTCAAGCACTAGTTTATATCAATTAAAAAAAAAAAGCATGTAAAGCTGTCCCGGCTATTATTTATAGAACTTTGACAGTTGTTACGGATTATGAGTAGCCTGAAAATCTGGCATCAGTGTCGCTAAAGGGTATTGTGTTACCCAGTTATTGGATTGTGAAGGTTAATTACATCGGTAGTCCCTTCATGCTTCTTGACAAATTTATGTTCAGCTGCATTTGATTAGGTTAGGTCACTGGAAGGCAGATTAATTTATTATTTTGGCAAATTGTGAATGTATTACATTATTTATTTAAATGTGGGGTGGGGTGGGGTGGGGTTTTGGTAGTCCGAACAGTGAAGGAGAGACGCTGCTGCAATCAGCTACTGCATTTGACCTGGCAGTAGCCAATACGTGGTTCCAGAAAAGAGACAAACACATGATCACGTACAAAAGTGGTAATCATAAGACCCAAATCGACTACTATTTAGTTCAGCGCAACCACTTAAAGCACGTCAACGACTGCAAAGTACTGCCAGGAGAAGACCTAATCTCACAACACAGACTCATAGTTATGACATCAGTGGTCAAAATAATGTCTAACAAATACAAAGAGCGTCTTCCCCCTAAAATAAAATGGCATATGTTATAAAGGAATGATTGTGCGAAGAAATTCAGGGAACGAGTGGTAGGCAGAATGATAGAGATGGGAGACATGAATGATCGAAGTATAAATGAAAGCTGGAATGAAATAGCTGGGTGTATTAGGTGTGCAGCGAAAGATATTTTGGTAGAGACGAGAGGAAAGGGCATAATAGATAGGGATGGTGGTGGTCGACAGAAGTTCAGAATGTATTGAAAGAAAAGAAGAGAAAATTCAAGGAATGGCAGCGTGTAGAGCCTGGAAACGCTAGTTTAAAAGCTGAAAAAAAGAGTGAGTATGACATTTTAAAGAAGAAAGCCAAGAAAGCCGTGGCAATAGCAAAATCAAAAGCCCAGGACAAATTATATGACACACTGGACAGTCCTGCAGGCCAAAAAGAGCTATACCGGCTTACTAGAATAAGAGAGAGGAAGGCAAGGGATGTTTGCCAGGTAAGATGTATAAGAGATGAAACTGGAATGGTTCTATCGGATGATGAAAAAATCAAAAAGAGGTGGAAGGAGTATTTTGAAAGACTGATGAATGAGGAAAATAATTGGAGTGGGGTTTTAGAGAATAAAAGAGTGAATGTGGGGTTAGTGAGAATGGTTAGTATGGATGAAGTTAGAATAGCAGTATATGGAATGAAAAATGGTAAAGCCATTGGTCCAGATGGAATACCAGTTGAAGTGTGGAAGTTATTGCGAGTGGATGGATGGACGTGGTTGGCTTTGTTCTTTAATAAGTTGTTGCAGGAAGAAGCCATACCTGATGAGTGGTGCAATAGCTCTTTGGTGCCCATTTTTAAAAACAAAGGTGATGTTCTTGAGTGCAACAATTATAGGGGAATAAAACCAATGTCACACACTATGAAATCCTGGGAGAAAGTTATTGAAAGGCGACTGAGAGAAGAGAGCGAATTTTCACAGAACCAATTCGGTTTTATGCCGGGTCGGGGTACAGCGGATGCCATTTTTGCTATACGCCAGCTGTGCGAAAAATACAGAGGTGCGCATAAAAACTTGCACATGGTATTCGTTGACCTCAAAAAAGCATACGACCGGGTACCTCGTGAGGTTCTGTGGTGGGCCCTTAAGGAGAAAGGTGTGCCTGGGAAGTATGTTCACAGTTGATCCGATCGATGTACAGTCGATGCAGTACCCAAGTCCGGTCCGGTGGGCACCACTGGCAGCTTCAATGTGGCTGTCAGCTTACATCAAGGGTCGGCTCTCAGCCCTTACCTCTTCCTGATGATAATGGACGCTCTGACGTCGGACATCCAGGAAGAGGCACCCTGGTATATGCTGATTGCCGATGACATTGTGCTGGTTGCCGAAAGTGGCCTAGAGGTCCAGAACAGATTGGAGGTGTGGTGGCACATACCGGAGAGTGTTGGCCTGAAATTGAGTAGAACCAAAACAGAGTACTTGTTCTGCGATTTCGGCGGTCTCTCCAATCTAGTGCCTTTAGCTCTTGCCGGAACGCCCATACCGATCTGTTCCGACTTTCGGTACCTCAGGTCGCTCGTCCAAGGGGATGGTGAGGTAGACCGGGACGTAACACATCGGATCAACGCAGGATGGATGAAATGGCGACAGGTCACGAGAACAACTTGTGACCCACGGATGCCCCTCAAGTTGAAGGGTAAAATCTAAGTCCGTGATAAGGCCTGTCATACTGTATGGATCAGAATGTTGGGCTGTGAAAAAGACGGATGAAAAAAGATTGCACGTAGTGGAGATGAGAATGTTAAGATGGATGTGTGGTGTGACAAGGGTGGATAAAGGGAGAAATGAGTAATTAGGGGAAGTTTGAAAGTGGTGCCAGTGACTGAAAAATTAAAAAGGAATCGTTTATCTTGGTATGGTTGTGTGAAGAGGAGGGATGAAGCGCATGTTGCTAAAAGAGTTATGAATTTACATATGGATGGATGGAGAGGGAGAGGGAGGCCAAAGAAAAGATGGATGGATTGTGTGAGAAGTGATATGAAAGAAAAGTTAGTGATAGCGTGACGAGTGACAGGACAGAATGGAAGAAAAAAACGTGTTGCACCGACCCCAAATAAAACTCCCGTTTTATTTGGGGTCGGCGCAACACGTTTTTTCTCCTTTCCTCAAGGGCAGGAAGATGATGATTTAATGTAATAATTAAAATCAATTTAAATAATGAGAAAACAAAATTGTTGACCAACCTACGACTCAGTGTGTTCAAATAAAACTTTTTAAATGACATATAACTTACGGATGGTTTTACACACGTTGAATATCTAACTGACTGCGAGGCGATCCTGTTGATGTAACTTCGCCGAGTTTAGTATTAACAGTAACTATTCGTTCGCCTGAGCTGAATAACAATGAATGGGACAGTTGACCGGACGTACGGAATAGATTTTAGTGAAATACAGTGGGGTGATTTGTTTTGCGTGTTTTGGGCGAAGGTTTGGTCAAATAGACTGGTTTTGGCATCCGTTAGGCGCCTCAATAAGTCAGATAATCAGTGTTGTCATGGCTCAGTGATTAAGGTATTGTGACGCTGGGGGCGCAATGAAAGGCTTTTCTGTTATATTTAGACTATTATTGTTTAGTATTGAGCACTTTCATATAACATTTTCTGTATAAATATCTTCTGACGAAAGAGATACAATAGAGCGGCTATCAGAACAAATGTCTTAGAAAAACTGTCATCCTATGTCTCAGTGACGCCATCTGGCTTTGAATAGCAAACACGCGAATGAAATTTGTCAAAATTTACAATTATTTAACTATCGGTCGGTAGGTGGCCAGGGGCCTTATTATGATAATGTTAAAATGTCAGTCGTACGAGTGAAAAAGAGTGATGGAGCTATACAACCTATATAGCTCCATCCCTTTAACAGTTCGGTTTAGGTCGTAAAATGGATCACGTTATGAGCTCGTGGCCTCAGTGTGTGATAAAGGTAAGGTTAAGCTTTTCAGCAATAGATGGCGTTATCACAAAATCAGCAAATGTTCTAGAACTATATATAAAGATTATTGAATTTTAATTAATTATTTCGTAAATACCAAAAATATTTACGAAAATAAACCGAAGTTAGGTCCAGTCATTTTATCATAACAAGATTTGCAATAGCGTAATGCGCAGTTCGGCATATTTTCTCAGAAAATGATTTTCTTTTAATGTATAGAGCGGATACAAACACGACTTGACGTGTAGGGGCGTCATAATAGACTGAGCGACTTATGACCACTAGGTAATAAGTATCGGATCACGATTTTGTTCGCTATGTCCTGTCTATTGGTAGTATATATTTAATGTCTTTGCTTCTGACATTCCAATGACGTCTTCCTATCTCATTGATTGAACATCAATCAAAACTAAACTTTTTATAACATAAACTTCAAAAGTATAACATGCCAGTTAGCAAGTAATAATAATTGTGACCTTCATAGTCGTCACAGTACCCATCTCTCGTGCAAAATTTTGCGGGTTCGAAACCGGGTACGTACCAATGTGATTTTTTTAACTCATATATACATTTATTTTTAAGTTAATCTAAGATATTACTGACACCTCATTTAATAAAATGTTTCTATTCCTTCATGTACTTGTTTTCGCAGAATAACATATAATAACATAACGAGTTGTGTTGTTAACAAAACGTTATGTCCATAAGATTCTATGTCTAATAGGCTAAAATGACGAACCTGTACAGAAAAATTCATTCCTAATTGCTTAACTCCTCATAACTCTTCCACCTCTCCTTCTTATCTTATATCTCACTTTCAATAATCATCTTTCAATAATATCATATAGATTTGTCATTAGATAATTTTCCAACCTAAAAAAACATCAGGAATCTACGTTCTTAGAAAAATCTCATACTGCTTTGTCCTGCTCACACTTCTGAAAACGCTGAGTGAAATGGGCAAATGCTGAGATGGTAACCCTTTCGGTACGAACACATTCAGTGCAATTTCGACGTCGCATGGCATGGATCCAGTGTAGCTCTACAAGTCTAGATTCCATATAAAATGTATGGAGACCGACGCGCCCAGATCGGCGTGTGAGGCACACGTGTGCGCAGTGTAGTTCTACCTTTAGTCAGAATTTTGCCTTTTAAATAATATACAGAATCTGTTCTGTATTATTTTTCTCTTTTTTACTTCGTGTTTGTTGCTGTCGTATTGTGTCTGAGTTAAATATAATATTCTCTTCTATTCTTTGTGTTCTAAAAATAAATAAAACTGTCACCGAATCCAAAAGCCAACCTCAAAATTTATTTAAAACTTAAAATAAGGCTTCGGTCACAGTTTTAGAAAAAATATGACAAATTGAAATATTTTAGGCACAAAATAACAAAAAAGACGAGTTATGTACAGACCTACCTTAATTTGTGGGACCTATATTATATCCTTTGCCTCTTCAAATATTTTTTTTTTATACTAGCTATTGCATCTTACTTTGGCTGTGATTTTTTAATAAACTTAAATTCTTACTAGATGGTGCGCATAATTTTTTTTTTTTATAGGTGGGAAAATCATCTTATGACAAATCCCGCTCTTGGGCGGAGCGCGAGATAGTGTCAGACTTTTACTGACTAAAAAAGATTATTTTACACAAAGGATACTAAAATTGAAATTCTACGGCATACTGAAATTAGTAGCCTTTTTTAATTTATGCTATTTTTATTAATTTCCTATATATTATGTTAGTTATCTATTACAGGCTAGTATTTACCCAGGCAATGGGAAACCTCACATTTTTTTTTTTTCAGAAATTTCAGTGTTTTTCAAGAATTTTTTGATAAGGAATCATTTAGGGCGTTATTCGACTTTTCAGGGCCTATTTAATATTAATATTAATATAATTTCATTTATTCAAGTAACTAAGGACTCATAATTACACATAACACAGAACATAACACCAACAAACAAACAACATATAAATATTTTACACACAGTTATCGATAACTGCAGGTAACATGCAAGTCACTGCAGCGCCTTATAAAAAGACAGTCGAGCCGGTCGGCTATCATCGTCAGCACACTGTTGGGGCTGCCGCGCACCCTGCGCACCACAGACGCGCTCCGCTTACGCATCGTCGCATAAAAGCAGTCAACGCTAGCAGCGGCAAACATGCCCGAGGCACTACAGTGTCGCGGCAGCCCCATCAGTGCCCTGAATGCGTTATTATATTGGACACGGAGGGCTTCGTATGCGTTTCGGGTGTGATTCACCCACAGGCTGCACGTGTACATAGAAGTACAATAAGCCCTGAAAAGGGTCTGCTTTACTGACCTGGAACAGCGCGCAAACCTGCGAGCTATCATGTTACCTCTAACAGCCAAAGCCCTCCGCTCCCTCTCGATGTCAGCATCGTCTCTGAGTCCGGATGTTACTAAATGTCCTAGGTATTTGAAATGCTCCACTTTGACCAAGGGAACACCATACAGTTTAATGGGAGGCACTGCTGCAGGACATTTAGAGCCGGCCTCAAAAACCATGAACTGACTTTTTGTCACATTGTATTTAAGACCATGCTCTTCAGCATATGTCTGACAGATCCCCAACAAAGTTCTCAAGCCACAAACAGATGCGCTCAGCAGCACCATATCGTCCGCATAGCTAATATTATTCAGACAAACTCCATCAACATGACAGCCGACATGATGACTGCTGAGAGCAACTATCAGAGAATTGACATATAGGTTAAAAAGTGCGGGGGAGCTCAACCCCCCCTGCCTCACCCCGCACTCCAGCCCATACGGCTCCGACAGTGAGCCGGCCCACTTAACACTATTGATCTGGCCTCCATACCAACATTTAAACAAGTTAATTAGTTCTGTGGGAAAATCAATGCCCTTTAACTTCTTCCACAGAATGTCATAGGAAACCAGATCAAAAGCCCTGGACGAATCGAGGAAGCATGCGTACACCGGAGTATGCCTATCCGTATAGTACCTGACTGCATGCTTGAGACACAGTATAGCACTTTCTGTGGAAAGTCCGGGCCGAAAGCCAAACTGGTTATCGTGCAGATGTAGATATTCGTTTAACTGTGTATCAAGCAAACCGTCAAGCACCTTTGCAATAACAGTCGCTAATGAAATGGGCCTGTAATTATTTTTATCTGACAGATCCCCAGTTTTATTTTTAATAACAGGCACTACTATGGTCTTAACAAGATCAGAAGGTAAGTAGGCATGACTGATGCAGAAATTAAAAAGCATTGCCAACAGTCTCGGTAGGTGAGGTCCAGCCTGCTGAAGATGCTCAATGCTGAGACCGTCATGGCCAGGAGACTTGCCTCCAGACATTAATTCAACAACACGTGCTACATTTTTTGAACTAATTCTAGTACACACCTGACCACAACAAGTCTCAACACCGAACACACCCAGCGAAGGCGGTCCCAGGGGCGATTTCACATGAAAATGCTCTCGAAAGAGATCAGCAATGTCCTTTGGGTCACTCACACCATTAACGCTTACAGGGAGGCCAGGCCGTGGTGTCATTTTATTTGTACCTTTCCAGAAGTTACGAAAGTCTTTTTTTGAATGATGTGAAGCAAGGATATCTATTTTAATCTGGTACTGATTGTCTTGGCACCATTTAAGCTTTGACTTAAATATTCTTCTACTATGGCACATCTCTTCATATGCAGGGCCAGTGGAAGGCCCCCCGCACCGTTTCCAATCACGAAACTTCAACCGGGCCACCCCATACGCTTCCCTTACGTGCCTATTCCACCCAACAATGCATCGCGACTTTTCCCTGCGTCGCACACTTCCTCGTCCTACAGTCGCAGACTCACTGAGTGCGAACACAACATCCCTATACAATTTATCAATAACAGATCTATGACTTGGATCATTACAATAAGTGTCTGCACAGTGGATAAACTCTAAAGGAAAATCAATCAGTTTTAATTTTCTATTACACTCCTCTCGGTACAAATTGATCTGTTCGTCAGTTCTCATTCCCCAAATTACACTTGTGCCAATATTATTTGCAGGAATTACCCTAGGCGTTAATAAATTAAGACTACATTCGAGTATAAGGGGGTAATGGTCAGACCATGTAATGTCATAATCAACGTAAACATTGCAAACAGAACGTAGTGCAGACTGCGTCACAACGCAGTGGTCTAGCCACCGTTTCGACCCATGAACCTCACTAAGAAAAGTATAGGTACCCGACTGGATATCCAACATATCAACATCCACACACAACCAGTCTTGTTCATTACAGAAATTTATAAGTTCATTATAAAATAATTCACTGGGATGTGCATTGAAGTCCCCTAATAAATACACTGAATCTATGCCATATTCATCTACAATAGCACTTACCCTGCCAAGGCAATCCGTAAACTCAGGCAAATTACTAAGCGCGTCAGTGGGCATGTATAAACTCAACACAATAATCGGTCTATCGGCCGTCACTATTCTCACTGCACATACGCGCGGATTATTGCACGGAATAACACTCACATTTTGGCAAACGCTGCGTCTCCACATCAAAGCTACGCCACCGTATGGTCTGCCGCTCAACATCCCCACCGATGTATCCACCGCAGATGTACCGGTTGCACTGAACTCGGGGTCAATGGTGCTCAGATAGGCCATTTCATCGGGCATCAGCCAAGTCTCCTGAAGTGCTATTATATCCGATGTCCCACACAGTTCTCTGACACTGTCCACAGTACGTTTTATACTTTTACAATTAAAACTTGCCAAAGTATAAACGTCACTTTTACTTTTGCTTACTTTTGCTTATTTAAGGGTTAAAATTGTATGTTGTAACTACGTATCGTTTATAGATGTAGAGGGTCCGGATAAAACCTTATATCATTACCTTCTCAAGTTAGGTACATTTCCTTCTCAAGCCCCGTGACTCAACACTTACTGCCTAGACAGCCTTCAAGGAGTTAATTAATGACTCCGTTCAGCTTTTAATTGTATAAGAAGTTCATTGTTTAGTGAGTTTGCTGAATAAACAGGAGTCGACCTTTATCAGATTTATTATTTCGATGCTTATTTATTGGAATATACGGTCTGAAGATTTGGAGGAAGCTGCAAAGATTTATAATGATAAAATGAAATATTAGGGTGAATCGGTCATGTGCATGAATGTGTACTAGATCCAAATTATGATACAAATGAAGAGAAAATGCAGAAAAACAGTGAAAAGTGAGAGAGTGTGAGTGAGTGTGGTGTGTGAGTGCGTGATGGTGTGAGTGAGTATAACTGAAGGCTCTTAATAAACTATTGCGTTTCACCATTAACGATTGCATCACTGCTTACCATCAGGTGGGATCGCAGTCAAGCCCTGGTTCATATCAATAAAAAAAAATGATAATAATAGGCCAGCAAATTCCTCACTTCAAGTGGAAAGTGACTTACTTTGACATTTATTTATTAATTATTTTATCCTCACATCGGAACGCCTTGCAGCAATTACACCAATGGAGCACAATTAGTCCAGAATCTGCTACTTTCCAACATCGTGTGCGCAGTGGAATGGTAGTCATCAAAGGAGCGGCGCGGCGGAGGGTCACGTCGCTCGCTTACGCAGCATCAGGCCATCGCTCCTCCAGGATTCCACATGTATCAAATCCCATATCGCACACACACAAAACATACACACACACACACATTATAACACATTTTAAAATGTCAAAGCTCTTTCGATGAGTTTTTACAAAGAAAATTGATTTAAATTGAAAAATACGGAAAATTTTGATATGTCATCTGACATAAGATCCTATGTCCCCTAGCAGAGGCAGAGGGCGTCCACAGTAGTCACTCATCGCCACCGATCTTGAGCTTTACGCTTCATGTTGCCCAATGGCGATCCGATGGCCGTCGTTTCTGCCAGCACCAAAGAAATATAAAAAACCTATGGTCAGCACGATACAGTACGTCACCAGGCTTGTTGAGGACGGCCGTGCTTCTTTTTCTCTTGAAGATTCCAGTCGAATACCTGTTTGATGATGGGGAACTTAGAATATTACATATAGGTATTTTTTGTAAGTTCATGTTTGCCATAGAGTTATATTTTACTACTCTAGGATATACTCCTGTATCGTGAGTGTGTTTACAAAAATGTGAACTCGCATAAACAAGACACTTAAAACTTTAGACACTTTGGCCGTACCAAAAAACTATCTGGTATTCGAGTATAAAAAAAACTAGATAGTTTTTTGGTACGGCCTACAGATGTAAGCGGTACCAATATTTTGGTCTTTTCGTCAATTAAACCCGTGACACAACACAGTAGCCTACCGTTTAAGGCTTATAGTCCCTTGAACATCTAGCGGGAGTTAAATACGAAAATGTGTGCATTTAATTGATTTAATGAAAGGGCTATGCTCGGAGTTTCCTTGCGTGATCGAATCAGGAATGAGGATATCCGCAGGAGAACCAAGGTTACCGACATAGCATGAAGAATCGCCAAACTAAAGTGGCAATGGGCAGGGCACATTGCTCGCAGAATAGATGGCCGTTGGGGCCGAAAGGTTTTGGAATGGCGACCACGTACCGGAAGACGTAGCGTTGGAAGGCCTCCTGCAAGGTGGACCGATGACTTGGTAACGGTTGCGGGAGTCTGATAGATGCGAGACGCACAGGACCGTTCATTGTGGCGACACTTGGGGGAGGCCTATGTCCAGCAGTGGACGTCTTTCGGCTGAAATGATGATAATGATGACGAGCCCGGATAGAGCCCCGCTGACCTTTAAATCCATTTTCTTTGCGAAATACTGATTGATTTACATTATAATGCTATGCTATGCTGCATTCTGAAGAATACATAACCAGCTATTTTTTTTGTGTAAACATATTTCCAAAGATGAAAGCCGTTTGAAAGGAGTAAGGAAAACAAGCGAAAAATATTATGGTGTTAAATATATTTTTTAGACAAAAGTATTAACGAAAAAATCATAATTATGTTGGTAATGTTGTACATGAAACTATGATAACCAATATATTTTTGTCAAGTCTATTGATCCAGCCGTTACTGAGGAGTAGGCTTCAGAAAGTCACTGCTTTATGGCATAGCTCGGGCACTAGGGTCTCCGCTTGCATCATCCAATGCAGACGGGACTTTGGAACCACGGGCGTGCAGAGTGGGGACTCAGCCCGCTCATCGAGTGATTCCAAGGAAGACTGTGTCACAGTAATCACGTGCTGCCGTACACAAAGAGAAGCTCAGGGAGACCGTTGTACAGTCTCCTCAGGGATGTGCCCTAACAGGCGTTGCACAGAGGGGGTTCCGGAATGGTCTTATAACAGGTAACGGCGCCCCTTCTATATGTGCTGATGGTGATCACCGGGGTGGTTTTAGTAAGGTAAAAATCCCACACTCCCCGGACTTATCCCCAAAGTCCGGGCGCCTTTCGAAGGTTTCCCCACGAAAACAAAAAAAAAGGGTCTTAACCACTGCGCCAACCAAGGCGTCAGATCACGGGCTCCAAAGATTGGGGTTATTTGTGGTGTTTGTATTTTATTGACTTACGCGCTGTTAGGACTTCATTGACGATAGTTTGCTACTAGTGTACTGGAAAAATACACATAGAATGATGTAAGTAACTAAACGTAGCTTCTCGATACACAAAACATCACCCTGTATTTCCTTTATCAAGTTGTTTGCTCATAACAATTACAGTCAATCAATAGAACCCTTCAAAATAATAACATCAAAATTAATTACTCTGCCTTGTATTGTTATGTCTGTTATCTCCTTGACTTGATTTCAGGAATTGTTGCTAAGTCTTTCTATTGTTTTGGGTATTGTTTTGTTCATGAGTAGATGTTAATTCATCGTAACTGCTTCAACTTGAGTTTTCTTAGGATTTTTTGTACTAGTATTACATGACGTAATAAATGTCTAATTAGCATACAAATACACTTCATTGACTAAGTGTCTAATTAGTATTTAAATACACTTCATTTCTTTTCTTGCTCTAGGGCGGAGTGAGCGTGTTTGACTTTTATTAACTAAAACCACACATATGTTCCTTCAGTAGCCCTTTACGTTCTAAGACCACAGCGGGTAACCTTTTTCAGAAGTCGACCCATGGCCCTAGTAGACTTCGACCCTACAAGCCCTACGGTTTTGCTAATGTCTTCGAAGCGCGCAAGGAACACTACGCCGTCAACGACTCGGGTTTGGTTCGGACGGTTACCGGACGGCCGGATGTCGAGCTGCCCATTGTTCATCATCTGTAAGCCTGCGATGAATAAATTTCAGTTTCCGGATTGGTTTATTTAGTCGAAAAATTACACCTTAATACAGATAGGTAAGGCTAGGCTAAGCTATTAAGCTACTTAGGTCGTCCAAAGACTGATAGAAGAAATACTGGCTATCCGGTAGCGAGATGAGCAGACAATTTTGTTAACATTGCGGGTAGATCCAGGGCCTCAAGTCTGCTATTACAATAGTGTCAGAATGGTCTATCATTGATTTCATAATTGTTGATTTTGACCAGTTTGGTAATCCATACTAATATTATAAATGCGAAAGTAACTCTGTCTGTCTGTCTGTCTGTCTGTCTGTCTGTTACGCTTTCACGCTTATACCGCTGAACCAATTTTGATGAAATTTGGTACAAAGATAGAATAGAGCTTGAGAAAGGACATAGGCTATAAATTATCACGCTATTTGCTATGGGGGGTGAGCAATAATCCAAAATGTCGGTATTGAACGATTTGCCGTGACTTCGATCCCCAGTTATAGTAATAATTTTTGTGAGTATTTTGTCGTCTTTTTTGTATATAATATGCGATGGTACTTAGATTACAATAATAATAGGACTTTTAGCATATTTTTAACACATCTTAGACATTTTTAGTCCATATTTTTGTAAAAAGTAATCAAACATGTAATAAAATCTAAGTGGAAAAACGAAAATAATATTTCTTTTTTTCATTTAGCTACAAATTTAATATCTGAGATGAAAATCATCACGCTATCATCGACAAAGGGTTAAGCAGACAATGATGACGTTTATATAAGAACACCTATTTTACACAAAAGTCAACGAACACCGTAGTGCAGTCATGTCTGGATTAGATCGGCACGTAAGGGGATAGTGGTTCAATACTCAGTTTCTTTTTTTTGTGATAGTTTTGTTTTATTTTACTGTAAACAAGAAATTTTTACATATTTTTGCGTTCTTACTATTATTTTTATCGACAGTCTGGTTTCTACATCAGCACTTTCGAAGCAGTTTGGCAGATTATACTGACCTTCACTATACAAGACAGCAAAGAGATTTAAAGAGATATAATAGAGCGGCTATCAGAACAAATGTCTTAGAAAAACTGTCATCCTATGTCTCAGTGACGCCATCTGGCTTTGAATAGCAAACACGCGAAATAAATTTGTCAAAATTTATAATTATTTAACTATCGCTCGGTAGGTGGCCAGGGGCCTTACCATGATAATGTTAAAATGTCAGTCGTACGAGCGAAAAAGAGTGATGGAGCTATACACCCTATATAGCTCCACCCCTTTAACAGTTCCGTTTAGGTCGTAAAATTGATCACGTTATGAGCTCGTGGTAGAGCTTCAGTGTGTGATAAAGGTAAGGTTAAGCTTTTCAGCAATAGATGGCGTTATCACAAAATCAGCAAATGTTCTAGAACTATTTATAAAAAATATTGAATTTTAATTAATTACTTCGTAAATACAAAAAATATTTACGGAAATAAACCGAAGTTAGGTCCAGTCATTTTATCATAACAAGATTTGCAATAGCGTAATGCGCAGTTCGGCATATTTCTTCAGAAAAATATTTTCTTTTGGTGCATACAACGGACACAAACGCGACTTGACAGGTACGAGTGACACATTAGACTGAGCGACTTATGACCACTAGGTAATAAGTATCGGAGCACGATTTTGTTCGCTATGTCCTGTCTATTGGTAGTATATATTTAATGTCTTTGCAAGACAGAAATCCAGCGGTTATGCATTCAAACGTCTACAAAGAGATCTAAAGAGATACAATACAGCGGCTATCATAAAAAATGTCTTAGAAAAACTTTCATCCTATGCCTCAGTGACGCCATCTGGCTTTGAATAGCAAACACACGAATTAAATTTGTCAAACTATTTATTTAACTATCGCTCGGTAGGTGGCCAGGGGCCTTACCATGGTAATGTCAAAATGTCAGACGTACGAGCGAAAAAGAGTGATGGAGCTATACACCCTATATAGCTCCATCCCTTTAACAGTCCGGTTTAGGTCGTAAAATGGATCACGTTATGAGCTCGTGGTAGAGCCTCAGTGTGTGATAAAGGTAAGGTTAAGCTTTTCAGCAATAGATGGCGTTATCACGAAATCAGCAAATGTTTCTAGACCTATTTATAAAAATTATTGAATTCTAATTAATTACTTCGTAAATGCCAAAAATATTTACGAAAATAAACTGCAGTTAGGTCCAGTCATTTTATCATAACAAGATTTGTAATAGCGTAAAGCGCCGTGGGCCTTGGGCGCGGTCGCCTCCTTCTGCGAAGCAGTAATGCTAGCAAAGGAGGCGGCCGCACGCGCGAGACAATAACCCTCGCGACCCAGCCGATCCGAACCGAGGTGTTCCGATCCCGATTTCCGGCCACCGTAGGCGCGGGCTTGTGGACGGCGAGCAATGGGTAGCTCACCGTCCGTCCGTCCGGTAACCGTCCGGACCGAGCCCAAGTCGTTGACGGCGCGTAGTGTTCCACGCGCGCCTCAAGGAGGTGTCAGCAACCGTAGGGGCCCAGCAAGGTCATGGGGTATTGGGGCCATGGATGATACGAAAGAGATTCCCGGGGCCCTGGAACAATGGCAAAGAAGGAACAGGAGTGGGTTTTATGTATGTTTCTTTCTGGTTTATGTTATGATAAAATAACGCTGTATGATTTTAAAATTATTGGTTCATTAGATATACTAAAAGTATATTATACCGTAGAATTATCTTTTTTACAACACTAAATAAATGTTATTTAACGTGGGCTATCAAAAAAAAAAGTGGATAAAGTAGTTTTCAGTTGCCAAAATGTATAAATAGTCTGAGTCACGGAGTTGATACTGAGGTCGATACCCACAGTTTTTAGTGTGTGCACCTTTTGCTTTTAGGTAGGAAATCATCAAATACCTTCCCCCGCTCTGGGTAAAGCGAGAGGTAGTACCAGACTTTTACTGACTGAAACCCACATGTGTTCCTTTAGTTGCCCTTATCGTTCCAGGGCTATGGTAACTTGCACGCCACAATTGCGGCAGCAAATACCTTCTTTGAGGAAAGTCTAAAAAGGCTCTCTTTCCGCCTGACGCAGGTCTTCATCGAACGTAGATGTTTCGGAAGGACCCCCAAAAAACCAGCAAATATAGGTAGGTACTTAATCACAGAAAGATGCTTCTTGAGCAGTTCGTGAAGGTTACCAGTACTTCAAGTAGTCTCTCCCTCGGACTTGACCACAACCTACTGTTTGGAACAAGTACCTAATTTCAAAGATTCCAAAAATTGAAGATCATTAAGAATTTCATGAAAAACCCATGAAGACATATTTCACACAAGGCCCCGACGTGGTTTGCGTTCCTGAAGATAGTTTGATTACGTATGATGTATCCTACATTACTTGCAGCCTTAAGTCGACAACTGGACGTTACCTCCTTAAGAGTGGTCAGTGAGTGGTGATCAACACTGGGACAACATTATGATGGATGCCAGAGTCATTCACAGCCCCAATTGGTTGCGACATTTGTTCGCTGTCATTTTATAGTTTTGTGGAGTCACAAACACGGAGTAATGAGGGGGTATTAGGGTGTTTCGAGAGGTTTCTGTTTCAAATTCGACGTGATGTAGGTAAGTCAACATCAAACTGCAACAATTTTTTCACAAATTCTTTATAAGTACAGTTGTGGAGCAAGATGACATCGTAGGTTACTCTGTAGTATTTTAATAATCGCTAGCAGTAGTGGACTATCAGTGCACGTTATCCAGCTAAAGATGGGCTGAAGCCGATTATGCTCCTTCGAAATTCACCTCCGCCAAAGTTGCATAACGGACCCGGCTAAAAGTCTGCAGAGAAACATCATCGAGGCAAATTCTTATGGGAGGTAATTCTTTCGAAAAATCTCATAGCTCTAGCAGGCATTGGCCCTAGAGATCTTCGTCAGGCGAAAAGGAGAATCTTCAAAATCAAAATCTTCCTTCTTTTCCTCAAAGAAGGAAGATTTGCTGCCGCGTGCAAGTTACCGTAGCTCTAGAACACTAAGGGCAATTAAAGGAACACAGGTCGGTTTCAGTTTGTAAAAGTCTGACACAAACTCCCGCTTTACCCAGAGCGGGGGAAGGTATTTGATGATTTTCTTCCTAAAAGTAAAACGTGCAGACACTAAAAACTGTGGGTATTGACCTCAGAACAAGATCCGTACAGACTCTTTATACATTTTGGCAACATTTAACATTTTGATAACTACTTTATCCACTTTTTTTTATAGCCTACGTTAAATAACATTTATTTAGTGTTGTTAAAAGAAAACAACGGTTTAATACACTTTTAGTCTATTATAATGAACCAATCATATTAAAATCATACAGCGTTGTTTCATCATAGAATAAACCAAAAACAAACTTAAACTATCACCTTTTCCTTTTAGGGGTAGGAAGAACCAGTTTATCAACTACTTCGACCTCAACATGTCTGTTTCTGTTTATTGATGATGATAAGTAATTTATTTGATGTATATCATGAACGAGTATTCTATTACTGGTGAGCCAAATAAATAAAATAAATTATATATCTGGACATAAGAAGTACATTTTACATAATATATTTACTGAAATTAATTTTGCGTTATTTGAATTAGATGTTTTTAGCACGAATCACAAGCACAGAATTATTAATTACGTTTGTGCATTTTTACTAACTTGACGCAGACAAAGTCGCGGGTAACAGCTAGTCTACTATAACTATAATGGCGTCATTATGACTTTCCAAGGATCAACCACTGACACCCCATTGAAAGAAGTGGCATAGAATGGTAATCTCGTACGTAATGACAAATAAATGTCTGACGTATGCGGTAATCTGCTAAAATTTTGATAGTTCCTTTGATCAGTGACCTACCATTAGAACGTCACTGTGCAGTCATTGCTTTAAATTCGTTACAAGACAGCTCGTACCTACCACAATTCTATTACGAGACCACTGATCGATCAATGATCGGCCATTATGAATTATTAACAGATTACGAACTTTTAGCAAAATGACAATGGAATCGTGTTGGAATGATGAATTTATAAAAATAACAGACTAGGGCCCCCGGTTCTAACTCCTAAAAACCATGCTATTCACATGGCACGTTCCTATACTACACCCATGCAGGTTCAACGCTGCACAAGAACAGAAAGTCCTATAGCCAGTAGTGAGCGAAGTCAGCAGGCTGTGCATGATGATGTTACACTTTTTTCCGCGTCTTTTATGATGAAATCCTTGTGTTTTTTGGGATAACACATAACCCATTTTAGGGGGTTCCGTACCTCAAAAGGAAAAAATGGAACCCTTATATTTTGTTGTCCGTCCGTCTGTCTGTCTATCTGTCAAGACCCTTTATCTCGAGAACACGTAGAAGTATCGAGTTGAAATTAAAACCATATGCTCAAGTCTGCGGTCCCTTGAAGCTGTGAAAAAATCAAAAAAAGATACGGCTGTTTATGTCGCAAAAAAACGTGTATTTCGACATTCTCAAGGGAATCAAAATTCATAAGGTACTTCCCGTTGACCTAGAATCCTGGCATAAAGCAGGGTCTTATAGCACAAGTATAGGAAAAAATCTGAAAAATGAAAATTTGTAGTTACGTCACAAAAAAAAACTTTTTTTGCGATTCGGAAAAATCTTTGCAACTCAATTCGGGAATCGAAGTGTTTTCATAGGTGGTAAGGTTATACGGAACCCTCAGTGCGCGAGTCCGACTAGCACTTGCTTTTTAGCTCTTAAATCGTCCAATGACTTTTTGTGCTCTAGGGTAGAGCGAGAAGCGGGTCAGACTTTTACTGACTAAATCCCAGCTGTGTTCTTCAGTTTCCTTTTGCGTTCTAGGGCGCTCACGGTGACTCAACGATAACATAATTATACCACTGTACAAGTGTTTTGCTATTGTCAATATAAAGCATGATCTCGGATCAGCACTCCTAGAAGTTCATCGTCATCATTATTATCATCATAGCCAAAAGCTGTCCATTGCTGGACAACCACCGGTCTTGTGCGTCTCGCATCTATTGAATTTACGCGACGCTCACCAAGTCATCGGTCCACCTTATAGGAAGCCTTCAAACGCTACATATTTCGGTATGGTTGCAATTCCAAAACCTCTCAACCCCAACAACCATCTGTTCTGCAAACAATGTGCTCTACCCACGGCTAAGGAGCGATTTTTCAGGTAATGTCGATGAAAAAAAAGCTTTGTTTAAGATTCGAAATTCGAATGGACATAATTTTTGTATTTTTTTTTTGTATTTGTTGTCCATTTTTGACTGTCGTAGTCCTCACACTACTTTCAAGTTCAAATTAGTAATAAATTACAAGGTCAATCTACACAAAACCCTACATAATTAGATAGCTTATTTCATAAAAATATCAAGAACGTAAGGTTCGTAGAGCTAGGACGCGTATTTTCTGAGATATCGTCGTTTTAGTGAACGCGAGTAAGTCGTGTCGCTGATGTCATGTCGGATTTATGGATAGGCGCTTTAAACGCACGGGCTTTAGATGGACGAAGGGTTATGGAAAATTGTACAATTTGTACAAGCCTTTTACAAACATTTAACCGAAAACAATAAAACAATTGAGGCCATCTCAATTCTCCTTGGTATGCTTGCCTTGGCCAAGTTTGTGGTGTTTATTAGTCCAGTAGTACTAATTTTAGGCTCCTGACTGTTGAAAGACTTTTTATGGGCCGTGGGACGTTTCTTATATATTTGTTTTTACACCAAAATAACCTTAATCTAGACTCATCCTTTAAATTCCTAATAAATTCAAATAAATCTTCTTACTAAATAAATCTGGAATCTTCACTGCATGGGTGGGTCCTGAAATCAGTGTGATGGATGACCACTTAAACCCTAACCGTTTGGACCGGGACTTTATAGGGATTCAACGACCTATCTACAGTATAAATGTAATGATAGGGACTGTATATAGTGATTTAATTTAGACTTGCTTTCACTTTCTGAGTTTATCTTGTACAATGAGGAAGGGAGACTTCGTAGCTACATTTTATGATTTGAATGTGTTAAAATACAATAATTGTGAGCTCCTTGTTGGTTTGTAAAGAATTCTCAGGTTCAAGACAACGTGGTATTCTATCGACGTCGAAGAGCAGAATGTTGAAAAATCTACGAACTAGTGCTAGATACGTGTTGCCAGTGATGACATATGGCACTGAAACATGGTTGCTTACAATGGGCCTCATCAGAAGGCTTACAGTCACCCAAAGGGCAATGAAAAGGGCTATGCTCAGAGTTTCCTTGCGTGATCGCATAAAAAATGAAGATATCCGCAGGAGAAACAAGGTCGCTGACATAGCCCGAAGAATCGCCAAACTAAAGTAGCAGTGGGTAGGGCACATTGCTCGTAGAACGGATGGTCGCTGGGGACGAAACGTTCTAGAGTGGCGACCATGCACCGGAAAACGCAGCGTTGGAAGGCCTCCCACAAAGTGGACCGACGACCTGGTGAGAGTCGTGGGCATGCGGTGGATGCGAGACGCACAGGATCGGTCGTTGTGGCGACGCTTGGGGGAGGCTTATGTCCAACAGTGGACGTCTTTTGGCTGAAATGATGATGATGATGATGAAGTGCTACTAAGCCATTATATGGTCAATCCCTTAAATTTTAACTTTTCGACAATGTCTCAATTACTGTCAATTGAGTCCTTGTGATATGGAAAATTTATTTATTTATTTATTCTTTATGCACACAAGAGTACAGAGGCGGACTTAATGCCCTATGGCATTTTCTACCAGTCAACCTTTGGGTGATGCAGAAACAAATTGTGGTAAGTGCAATATTAACATTACATATTATAAAATTCTTTATGCAAACACATATCTGCCTATAAACTACAAATACCCAAAAAAAAAACCTTGTATACAAATAAATTGTATCAAGCACTGATACAATTTATTTGTTCACTATCGACGCTGACGCTGCGACCTGAGAAAAGGTGGCGAGATGACCTAGACACCTATCGCAAGGGCTAGTTCGAGGTGATTTGAGGAAAGAATACCTGGAAGAAATTAGGAGAAGCCTTTGACAACAGTTGGAAATTATTGGCTAAATGAAAAATTTATTAAATAACCGGGCATTAGCGAGTCGAACTCGCGCACTGAGGGTTCCGTACAAACTTACCTACGAAAACATTTTAATTTCCGAATTCAGTTATGAAGATTTTTCCGAATCGAGTTTTTTTTTTTTGTGACGTAACTAATAATTTACAGTTTTCAGATTTTTTCCTATATTTGTGTGAGACCTTAATTCATGCCAAATTTCAGGATTCAAGGTTAACGGGAAGAACCCTATGAATTTTAATTCTGTTGAGACTGTCAAAATGCACGTTTTTCGCGACACAAACGGCTGTATCTTTTTTTTCGCTAACTCAGAAGTTTGATTTTATCACAGCTGCAAGAAACCGTAGACCTGAGTATTTAGTTTTAATTTCAACTCGATATCTCTATGCGTTCCCGAGATAAACGATCTTGGCAGACAGACAGACGGACAACAAAGTGATCCTATAAGGGTTCCATTTTTTTTCCTCTTGTGATACGGAACCCGAAAAAGCACCGAATATTACAAGATACATATTGTTAAGTTTTTATCATTTTAAAGCTCAGTTCCATCGATCTAGCTAAAATTTTGTATGAAAATATGCGAACAAAACCTTACAAAGTCTAGTGTATGTGTTCAAACAGATAGTTAGTACACGTAATGATACACAAACAGCACAGCGTTATAATGAAATACGTAAAATGTTCTGCGACCTATTTAGGTGTACAACATATTTAGGGTTCAGTATTTTAAAAAGAAAACCCTAACATTACATATCATCAGCCTCTCTCAATCTGTTGACATGGTTATTAACTAGTAGTACATAATAGTTAATTAACTAGTAATATAGTTGTTTAATATTATTATTGTTTAATTTTATATAATATTATTACTTGCGATAGCCTGTTGCTATCTAAATCGAAACTAAAATGTATGAAAATTTTCCAACTTTGGAAAATTTTCTTCAGTACAAAATGAACAAGCGTGTCTTAATTTTCAGAGAAAGTTTTTCTTTGTAAGTGTATTGAAAAACGTCGTTTGATACACGTGGAGATTTGTCACTGCAGCACTCGGCTCCATAACCAACATAGTTAGATATAGGTTAGGCAGATGATGAAAAGAAAATAAATAAAGAATCCAAGCCATCGCTTCCAATAATCTTTAATACCTCCAAAGATTTATATAAGAAAAATATAATGATATTGGTTTTTGCAGTACCGGAAGCCAATTACCTACATCCAGTAATCCGGGTATTCGTGCATATTTTTAATATAAACTTCCTACTTTGAAATCGCTAGTTGAATATTTCTCTTCTATTAAACGTAACGTTACCGACGTTTTTATTATCGGTATCTATAGCATAGTATAGTCGGCCTTATAATGTTCCCACTGTTGGGAGAGGGAATGGGCCCTAACCACCACGCGGGCCCAGTGCGGGTTGATGGATGTCACATGTCTTCGAATTTTAGGTTCTAGGACATGCCGGTTTCCTCACGATGTTTTCCTTCACCGTTTTGAGAGGAGTGGTGATGAAATAAATTACACAAAGGGGAAGAAGCCTTGCATATGGTGCGTTAAAGGCAACAGCCTAATGAGCAGTGGTAGCCGAGTGGTAACGGCCCCGACTTACAAGTTGTAGGTCGCGGGTTCAAACCCAGCCAGGCGCATTACTGGTTATCTATGTATTAGAATAATAACATTTTGGTACAAGTGGAGAAAGTTTGTCATTGCGAATGAGGTGCCTGAGCCGTGAACGAGGATGTTAGGAGTCGAGTGCTACATTCACAAAGGCCAATGCAAACTGTTGGCATGATTTACTTTTGTCTTTTCGCCAGAAATAAAACCTAGATCATATGTTAGAGGACATTACGAGGAATTAATAGCAAAAAGAATCAGGTCCTTAAACCGTAACCGAACGAAGATACGTATAGAAGCATTGCTAGTATATTTTTATCAGGCGTTACCTATTTTCGTTATAATTATAATTAAATGGAAATATAATACGTAATATTTTGAGGTTTCCATTGATATAATAGATTCAATTGGTTATTACTATTATATTTTTTTCACACTCGCAGTTTTTCATCCCTAAATCTAGTAAAAAAAAAAAATAAGTGACAAATGAATCGAAAAGATACGCGTTAGTGTTGTGATAGTGATTGACACTATTTAATGCGTACTCGCTATAAAAATCGAAACTAAAACTATATTTGACAATGGGAAACTTAAAATAGTAATACATACAGTATTTTTATTTAAGAAAAAATAACGCCTGATAACAAACTGTAGCAATATACTAAATATAAGTCTATAACTTCATTTGATTACGGTTGGTAGATATAATTCTTTTTGTTATTGATTTCTCATACAGTCCTTTAAGATATGGCATAGGTTTCACTTTTGGCGAAAAGAAAAAAATTACATGCTAGCAATGTATGGGAAAAGTTTCATTCCCCTTTCCACGTATATCAAAACACATTTTTCAATACACTTACTCGAAAACCCGCTCTTATCCCACCACTTTTAGGCACGCAATATCCTGTTTTCCGCACTAGTGCAGAAAAGTGCGCGTTTTCCCCCGCCACAATTTTATTACATTTATCGTATCAGGCCAGGCACGCGTCGACACCCACGAGTCGCCGGTCATCATCATCTTCCTGCCCTTGTCCCGTGTTATTTGGGGTCGGCGCAACACGTTTTTTTCTTCCATTCTGCCCTGTTACTCGTCATACCATCACTAACTTACCCACGAGTCGCCGGTCAATCCCCGTTTATTCATTTCTTCGTAAGTGTATTTAAAAAAGTCGTTTGATACACGTGCGAATTTATCACTGCAGCCCTCGGCTCCATAACACACTCGCCTGCGGCTCGTGCGAATTCCGCCTCGGTCACAATGACAAACTTTCTGCACTGGTATCAAAATGCTAATACTACTTCAATACACTTACGAAGATATAAAAATAAACGGGGGTTAACATGCGCCTCGTACACAAAGGGGAAGAAGCCTTGCATACGAGGGGGTCGCTTAGCACCCAGTCTGATACGATAAATACAATAAATTTTGGCGGATGCGAGCTCGCGCACTTTTTCACACAAGTGCGAAAAACAGTAACTTGCTTGCCTAGAAGCGGTAGGGATAAGAGCGGGTTTTCGAGTAAGCGTATTGTAAAAGTATTAAAGAGCTGTTCCATTTTCAAAACCGTTTAAACATCAATCATGTCAATTCAAGACGGTTTCATTTCTGAGAATATCAACTCACTCATTAAACAAATACCTTACAGACTAATTACTATCAAAGTCAAAGTCAAATATATGTTTATTTGTTACACATATTATGTATAATGTATGTAGGAACAGTACATAATGTTAATTATAAAATATCGACTCACTCGTTGCCTTGCTGGGCATACAAAAATTATTTACCAAATGGTGAACTGAAAAAAACTGTGTTAGTACAGTTTAAAATATTGCTGGTTTAACTTTAGTTATAAAATATAACACATCAAAAAACAATTAAATAAAATTTTAAAATAAAACAACAATACGTATCTTATTTAATATTTTTATTTTATTTATTTATTTATTTTAGGAAACTCAACAGTTTATTTACATGAGTTAAGAAGGTCCACCCCACTATCAATTAACAGTCCAATGCAGTTGATAAAAACTAAAATAGGCTGCTAGTGCTACTACATAAACTGGACTTCAACGGTCCGGACTAAGCGTTTCGCTTCGTCGTTTATACCGCGTACATCGAAGGACTGGAACAATTTGTCTGCTGCGGTCTTCCCGTCCAACTATAATTTAGGTGTCTTCAAGGCTAGAGTGAATAGGCTCTTAATAAACTAGTGCGCCTCACCATCAATGATTGCATCGCTGCTTACCATCAGGTGGGATCGCAGTCAAGCACTGGTTTATATGAAAAAAAAGAAAAAAAAAACAGAAGAATATGGTGTTAGGCACGGTTTGTTATTTGTCTTATGCTTTTTGTAGTAAGAATTGTGGAATGCTTTTTTGAAGAAATTTAGATCTTTAGTATATGACGAAAGTTTCTGAAGTGGCGGTCGCGTACCGGAACCGTTGGAAGACCAGCCACAAGGTGGACCGATGAACTGGTCAGGGTCGCGGGAATCCGATGGATGCGAGACGCACAAGACCGGTCGTTGTGGCGACGCTTGGGGGAGGCCTATGTCCAACAGTGGACGTCTTTCGGCTGAAATGATGAATGATGATGACTATACTGTTAGTTAATATGATTTAGATTTATGGCCTTTACTGCCGTAATGAAACATAACAGCTACAGTTACATCAAGCACTTTCATTTCTAAAACTAATTATCTAACCAAATGATAATGGTAGCCTATACTACTGGTATTTATATCACAGTTTACACGGGACGGTACCTGCAAAACGTAACCACGGAAATGAGAACGCGGCGTGCTACGATTAGATTCCAACGCATTCGCAATTTCACAGGTCCAAATGTCCGATGCTGTTACCAATGTAGGTAGCATTCGCAGTTATGTGGACCACGCTAAATGGCGAGCAAGCTAGCATAAACGTGTTCAGGTAATTGCCAGAATTAGGACAAATTTTGTCGATGTCGATCGGGGACGGTGAAAATTTTAGGTTGTGGTTACTATAAATTGGCTGTTTATTTACATGTTTTGTAATTGTTCTATGAGATTTTTAAAAAGGTAATATTGAAATATATACAGCATTAGTTTTAGTATATGCGAAACCCGAAACACGTGTCTAGTATTTTTAACCGACTTCAAAAAGGAGGAGGTTATATGTTCGGTGGAATGTATGTTTTTTTTTTATGTATGTTCACCGATTTCTCGGTCAATTGTGGACCGATTTTGAATTATTTTTTTTTATTGAAAGGTTATGCTTCCGAATTGGTCCCATAGAAATATTGTTATGATCTGATCACGAACTTCGAAAATATGGAACAGAACTCCTCATAGGATCACAGCAGAACCGTCGTAACAAGTAAAATTGCTTTGTTTATACGTGTAGTCGATGACTGACTGAAAGTAGAGGGGGAATATATCGAACTGATCTGATGATGAAGCCTGAAGTTAGGCACCGGAACTCTGTAATAAATTAATGTAATCTAACGGTGTTTGGGATTATTAGAATTGTCATGAGATGCGTTCTGGCTATAAGGTATTTAAGTTTGGCTGAGGGGTACTTTTTAGTGGTGGAACCATAACTAAAAAGTGTAAAATAAAAAACTTTTACAAAAAAAAATACAACCGACTTCAATGTACCTAACAAAAACACTGAAAAGTGCAAAATAACATTAATTTCGGAAGTCGGTGTTAAATAACGAAGAGACAAAACTATTATAGAAACACCGACTTCCGAAATTAAAGTTATTTTGTACTTTTCAGTGTTTTTGTTACATTGAAGTCGGTTGTATTTTTTTTTTTTGTAAAAGTTTTTTATTATATAAAGAATCTATGTACAAAATTTCATAACTGTATCATGAAACATCACAAAGTTATAAAGCTTGTTATGTTACCTGGTTGTCCGCACAAATACATGACCACCGGGCCATCCGGGCGACTGAGGGGTTGTTTTGCTCCTGCACCCAACTGTGCGCTGATTCCTAATGCCTGTTATGACCTGCCATGACCTGTATCGTACTTAGTGTCGGTGGTGTCCAACTTGAGACCTTTTTTAATTATTTTTGGGAATAATTATAACATTGTGTAAAAATTATTAGAATCAATTCAGTTACTGATTCTGAACTAACTATATTCAGGTTTCTCATATACTAAAGTTATCTTGTATAATACTAGCTGCTACCAACGGCTTCTCCCGGGTGAAATTAGAAAATTGTCCAAAGAGAACATACTTTCGGGATAAAAACTTTCTTAGTATCCTATGTGCTATGCCAGGATATTATGGTCTATCCGTGTGCGATTTTTTTTCCCTACAACGTTCAGCCTTTCGAGTGAGAAGAAATAAAAAACATACAAAGACACTTTCACTTTTATAATATTAGTGTGAAAAGACACTGGCGCTCGAGATATTTCATCATCATCATCATCATTTTAGCCAAAGAAGGTCTGCTGAGTTGGACATAAGCCTCCCCCAAGTTGAGAGCAGTGAGAGCCGAGTGGTAACGACCCTGACTTACGAGTTGTAGGTCGCGGGTTTAAACCCAGCCAGGCGCATTACTTTGTGTAATTAATTTCATCACCACTGCTCTTAAAACGAAGAATGAAGGAAAACATCGTGAGGAAACCGGCAGGTCTAAGAATTAAAAATTCGAAGACATATGACATCACGCCCGCGTGGTGAATTAAGGCCCATTCCCTCTCCTAGAGAGGAGGCCTGAGTCCCAACTGTAGTGGGAACATTATAAGGCTGACTATGCTATGCTCCCCAAGTATCGCTACAACGTTCGGTCCTGTGCATCTTGCATCCATCATATTCCCGCAACTCTCACCAGTACTAGATCTAGGTCTCGAGAAAGTTGGTCGAAAGGAAATAACTAAAAATATAAATGTAACTTATTTAAATTCTTAATAATAATTATTTCCTCTATTTGACTTTACTTCAACTCAACCATACTTTGTTATTCATATAAATGAACATCCTTGACTCGAGTTTTGTTTACTGTTATCAAAGCAACTAAGTGAAGTCGTGGAAATTTTCTTCAAAAGGACCTAATGAATGAGTTCTAGTGTCGCAATTTTGTTGGAGACAGCTGATTTTTAAATATTTCAAGGTTCAACTTCTGGTTGTTTGTGATTTTTCACAATTCATGATTCCAGTCCCCAAAAAACTTCTACGTAATTTTGGGTTCCTGGATTGGGTTTATGAATTTTTGTCGTTCATGATTTCAGTCCCAAAAATATTTCTGCTTGAATCTGGTCTCCTGGTAAGTTATTACAAATCGTAAACCGAAGAGCAAGCTGATTCCATACAAAATTATCAATTTCGAATATTCCATTTTTCCAACTGTTCTATTAGCAGGATTAGTTCCTATTTGACGCCATAGATGTCGCTACAATATATTTACAAGCATTGTGTTTGCACATCTCTTTCATTTGTATTCAGTCCGATAGTGACTGCGCTTTAGCTGCTGTAGTTCTTTTGAATACACAGTTCCTAAAAGCCATTCTTCTTTGAAATCATTTTCATAACACCTTTCTTTCTATCGCTGCAAACTATAGGTACTACAGTGTCCAAAGTAGGAAATAATTTCCTTCATTCCATTAGGTATACCATTTCGGAGTAGTTTATTATTTTGTTGAAGAAAATGGGTTGTAGAAATTCTATACCGCTCAGACCAATTAAATGTAACATTTAATCAAATAGGTACAGCTCCCTGCTAAATATTAACAGCTCCACGCAAAGCTTACCAAAGCCGGTACATGTAATGGTTATCTTAACATTCCAAAATTATTCAGCGCTTTGATAAGCATGTAAAGCTGTCCCGGCTATCATTTATAGAACTTTGACAGTTGTTACGGATTATGAGTAGCCTGAAAATCTGGCATCAGTGTCGCTAAAGGGTATTGTGTTACCCAGTTATTGGATTGTGAAGGTTAATTACATCGGTAGTCCCTTCATGCTTCTTGACAAATTTATGTTCAGCTGCATTTGATTAGGTTAGGACACTGAAAGCTGCCCCCGACATATTTGAGAAAAGTCCAGGCAGATTATTTGATTATTTAGACAGATTGTGAATGTATTACATTATTTCATTAATGTAAAAAATTATTAAAGTCCACATTATTAGGTTACAACTTGTTTGACATTACGAGCATGGCAGTTGAGAGTCTGTCATGCTCACTCAAATGTCTCGCTGATGGTGGCACGTGTTATTGGGTCATTCAGTTCCTTTCAAAATGGTTGAGCTGAGTGGGGCTGATGCACGCGCCAGTAGCTTAATTCAATTTCTATGTTTTTAATTAGTTTTTATTATTACTTATCTACATTGTGCTCACATATTAGAAGCGATAAGAAATATGTAACCAAGATTTACATATGTAACTCATAATATGATTTAAAAGAGTGTCCATGGAGTTTCTTGTACGTTCTTCTCCATAGAGATCTACGCTTTGGAACGTGCAATTTAGCTTCACTTTTTTTTTTTGACTGACCGACATTTTGACAATTCAAAAGTGCCTGTAATTGGTCTATTTGAAATAAACGTTTCTGATTCTGATTCTGAATAATGAGAAAACAAAATTGTTGACCAATCTATGACCCAGTGTGTTCAAATAAAACTTTTTAAATGACATATAACTTACGGATGGTTTTACACACGTTGAATATCTAACGGACTGCGAGGCGATCCTGTTGATGTAACTTCGCCGAGTTTAGTATTAACAGTAACTATTCGTTCGCCTGAGCTGAATAACAATGAATGGGACAGTTGACCGGACGTACGGAATAGATTTTAGTGAAATACAGTGGTGATTTGTTTTGTGTGTTTTGGGCGAAGGTTTGGTCAAATAGACTGGTTTTGGCATCCGTTAGGCGCCTCAATAAGTCAGATAATCAGTGTTGTGATGGCTCAGTGATTAAGGTATTGTGACGCTGGGGGCGCAATGAAAGGTTTTTCTGTTATATTTAGACTATTATTGTTTAGTATTGAGCACTTTCATATAACATTTTCTGTATAAATATCTTCTGACGAAAGAGATTTAAAGAGATACAATAGAGCGGCTATCAGAACAAATGTCTTAGAAAAACTGTCATCCTATGTCTCAGTGACGATATCTGGCTTTGAATAGCAAACACGCGAATTAAATTTGTCAAAATTTATAATTATTTTACTATCGCTCGGTAGGTGGCCAGGGGCCTTACCATGATAATGTTAAAATGTCAGTCGTACTAGTGAAAAAGAGTGATGGAGCTATACAACCTATATAGCTTAACAAAACATCTGCTTTAACAGTTCGGTTTAGGTCGTAAAATGGATCACGTTATGAGCTCGTGGTAGAGCCTCAGTGTGTGATAAAAGTAAGGTTAAGCTTTTCAGCAATAGATGGCGTTATCACAAAATCAGCAAATGTTCTAGAACTATTTATAAAAATTATTGAATTTTAATTAATTATTTCGTAAATACCAAAAATATTTACGAAAATAAACCGAAGTTAGGTCCAGTCATTCTATCATAACAAGATTTGCAATAGCGTAATGCGCAGTTCGGCATATTTTCTCAGAAAATGATTTTCTTTTAATGTATAGAGCGGATACAAACCCGACTTGACGTGTAGGGGCGTCATACTAGACTGAGCGACTTATGACCACTAGGTAATAAGTATCGGATCACGATTTTGTTCGCTATGTCCTGTCTATTGGTAGTATATTTAATGTCTTTGTTTCTGACATTCCTATGACGTCTTCCTATCTCATTGATTGAACATCAATCAAAACTAAACTTTTTATAACATAAACTTCAAAAGTAGGTATAACATGCCAGTTAGCAAGTAATAATAATTGTGACCGTCATAGTCGTCACAGTACCCATCTCTCGTGCAAAAGGTTGCGGGTTCGAAACCGGGTACGTACCAATGTGATTTTTTTAACTCATATATACATTTATTTTTAAGTTAATCTAAGATATTACTGACACCTCATTTATTTAATAAAATGTTTCTATTCCTTCAAGTACTTGTTTTCGCAGAATAACATATAATAACATAACGAGTTGTGTCGTTAACACAACGTTATGTCCATAAGATTCTATGTCTAATAGGCTAAAATGACGAACCTGTACAGAAAAATTCATTCCTAATTACTTAACTCCTCATAACTCTTCCACCTCTCCTTCTTATCTTATATCTCACTTTCAATAATCATCTTTCAATAATATCATATAGATTTGTCATTAGATAATTTTCCAACCTAAAAAAAAAATGACGGGTTGCACTCTGGGAGTGCCGGCAGAAGTGAAAACTTAAGTATTACCTAACGTTGTGCGTTTTGGATATTTTGGAATGGTTATGGAATAATTTTGCACGAATTGCTTTAATTATCAGAATAAAAGTACTATCTTTTATGTGGTAGAATACCACAGGATTCCTCATACATATATTTGAAATGCTAATTGCTGCTTAACAAGTTTATAACAAATTTTGGTTCGATTTTCAGCAAAAATAATTTTGCACGAATTGCTTTTTTTGCACACAATTTTGCACGACATCCGTCTTACGAATTTTCGATCAGGTCACGTGTCCTGACGCGAGTTTAACATTTTTTACCCATTACAAAATTTTTTGCACACAATTTTGCACGACATCCGTCTTACGAATTTTCGATCAGGTCACGTGACCCTGACGCGAGTTTAACATTTTTTACCCATTACAAAAAAAGTGTACAACGCCGCTAAAGAAGTTTTCACTTCAAAAACCACCAGGAATCTACGTTCTTAGAAAAATCTCATACTGCTTTGTCCCGCTCACACTTCTGAAAACGCTGAGTGAAATGGGCAAATGCTGAGATGGTAACCCTTTCGGTACGGACACGATCAGTGCAATTTCGACGTCGCATGGCATGGATCCAGTGTAGCTCTACAAGTCTAGTTCCCATATAAAATGTATGGAGACCGACGCGCCCAGATCGGGTGAGGCACACGTGTGCGCAGTGTAGTTCTACCTTTAGTCAGAATTTTGCCTTTTAAATAATATACAGAATCTGTTCTGTATTATTTTTCTCTTTTTTACTTCGTGTTTGTTGCTGTCGTATTGTGTCTGAGTTAAATATAATATTCTCTTCTATACTTTGTGTTCTAAAAATAAATAAAACTGTCACCGAATCCAAAAGCCAACCTCAAAATTTATTTAAAACTTAAAATAAGGCTTCGGTTACAGTTTTAGAAAAAATATGACAAATTGAAATATTTTAGGCACAAAATAACAAAAAAGACGAGTTATGTACAGACCTACCTTAATTTGTGGGACCTATATTATATCCTTTGCCTCTTCAAATATTTTTTTTTATACTAGCTATTGCATCTGTCTTTGGCTGTGATTTTTTAATAAACTTAAATTCTTACTAGATGGTGCGCATAATTTTTTTTTTTTTATAGGTGGGAAAATCATCTTATGACAAATCCCGCTCTTGGGCGGAGCGGGAGATAGTGTCAGACTTTTACTGACTAAAAAAGATTATTTTACACAAAGGATACTAAAATTGAAATTCTACGGCATACTGAAATTAGTAGCCTTTTTTAATTTATGCTATTTTTATTAATTTCCTATATATTATGTTAGTTATCTATTACAGGCTAGTATTTACCCAGGCAATGGGAAACCTCACATTTTTTTTTTCAGAAATTTCAGTGTTTTTCAAGAATTTTTTGATAAGGAATCATTTAGGGCGTTATTCGACTTTTCAGGGCCTATTTAAGGGTTAAAATTGTATGTTGTAACTACGTATCGTTTATAGATGTAGAGGGTCCGGATAAAACCTTATATCATTACCTATAGTTAGGTACATTTCCTTCTCAAGCCCCGTGACTCAACACTTACTGCTTAGACAGCCTTCAAGGAGTTAATTAATGACTCCGTTCAGCTTTTAATTGTATAAGAAGTTCATTGTTTAGTGAGTTTGCTGAATAAACAGGAGTCGACCTTTATCAGATTTATTATTTCGATGCTTATTTATTGGAATATACGGTCTGAAGATTTGGAGGAAGCTGCAAAGATTTATAATGATAAAATGAAATATTAGGGTGAATCGGTCATGTGCATGAATGTGTACTAGATCCAAATTATGATACAAATGAAGAGAAAATGCAGAAAAACAGTGAAAAGTGAGAGAGTGTGAGTGAGTGTGATGTGTGAGTGCGTGATGGTGTGAGTGAGTATAACTGAAGGCTCTTAATAAACTATTGCGTTTCACCATTAACGATTGCATCACTGCTTACCATCAGGTGGGATCGCAGTCAAGCCCTGGTTCATATCAATAAAAAAAAATGATAATAATAGGCCAGCAAATTCCTCACTTCAAGTGGAAAGTGACTTACTTTGACATTTATTTATTAATTATTTTATCCTCACATCGGAACGCCTTGCAGCAATTACACCAATGGAGCACAATTAGTCCAGAATCTGCTACTTTCCAACATCGTGTGCGCAGTGGAATGGTAGTCATCAAAGGAGCGGCGCGGCGGTGGGTCACGTCGCTCGCTTACGCAGCATCAGGCCATCGCTCCTCCAGGATTCCACATGTATCAAATCCCATATCGCACACACACAACACATACACACACACACACATTATAACACATTTTAAAATGTCAAAGCTCTTTCGATAAGTTTTTACAAAGAAAATTGATTTAAATTGAAAAATACGGAAAATTTTGATATGTCATCTGATATAAGATCCTATGTCCCCTAGCAGAGGCAGAGGGCGTCCACAGTAGTCACTCATCGCCACCGATCTTGAGCTTTACGCTTCATGTCGCTCAATGGCGATCCGATGGCCGTCGTTTCTGCCAGCACCAAAGAAATATAAAAAATCTATGGTCAGCACGATACAGTACGTCACCAGGCTTGTTGAGGACAGCCGTGCTTCTTTTTCTCTTGAAGATTCCAGTCGAATACCTGTTTGATGATGGGGACCTTAGAATATTACATATAGGTACTTTTTGGAAGTTTATGTTTGCCATAGAGTTATAGTTTACTACTCTAGGATTTACTTCTGCATCGTGAGTGTATTTACAAAAATGTGAACTCGCATACACAAGACACTTAAAACTTTAGACACTTTGGCCGTACCAAAAAACTATCTGGTATTCGAGTATAAAAAAAACTAGATAGTTTTTTGGTACGGCCTACAGATGTAAGATACCTATACCAATATTTTGTTCCGTTCGTCAATCACATCATAACACAGTAGCCAACCGTTTAAGGTGTATAAGTCCCTTGAACATCTGGCGGGAGTTAAATACGAAAATGTGTGCATTTAATTCCGGCCAGCTGAGCTCGGATAGACTTAAAGTCACAAAAAGGGCAATGGAAAGGGCTATGCTCGGAGTTTCCTTGCGTGATCGAATCAGGAATGAGGATATCCGCAAGAGAACCAAGGTTACCGACATAGCACGAAGAATCGCCAAACTAAAGTGGCAATGGGCAGGGCACATTGCTCGCAGAACAGATGGCCGTTGGGGCCGAAAGGTTCTGGAATGGCGACCACGTACCGGAAGACGTAGCGTTGGAAGGCCTCCTACAAGGTGGACCGATGACTTGGTAACGGTTGCGGGAGTCCGATGGATGCGAGACGCACAGGACCGTTCATTGTGGCGACACTTGGGGGAGGCCTATGTCCAGCAGTGGACGTCTTTCGGCTGAAATGATGATGATGATGATGAGCCCGGATAGAGCCCCGCTGACCTTTAAATCCATTTTCTTTGCAAAATATTGATTGATTTATATATGCTATGCTATGCTACATTCTGAAGAACACTTAACCAGCTATTTTTTTTTTTTGCCTAAACATATTTCTAAAGATCAAAGCCGTTTCAAAGGAGTAGGGAAAACAAGCGAAAAAATATCATGTTGTTAAATATTTTTTTTAGACAAAAGTATTAATTGCACGAAAAAATCATATGTTGATAATGTTGTACATGAATCTATAATAAACATATTTTTTTTCCAAATTTATTTATTTATTTAAACTTCATGTACAGTGGTGGTACATAGGCGGACTTAATGCCACAAGGTATTCTCTACCAGTCAACCATTGGGTTAAAAAAGACAACACTGTGGTAGGTGTGCACAATAAATAAATAACAGATATTTCTGAATCTATTGACCCAGCCGTTATTGAGGAGTAGGCTTCAGAAAGTCACTGCTTCATGGCACTGCTTGGGCGCTAGGGCCTTGACCACTGCGCCAACCAAGGCGTCAGATCACTCGCTCTATTAGGACTTCACTGACGATAATATGCTGCTAATGCTCCCATTTTGTCGCACTGTAGCTCGATCCACCTCCCCTATACCGCGTATGCTAACGATGCTCAACGCGCTCGTGGAGACCAACCCTGGATTGGATTTGTTTGCTGATGAATGGAAGACAATATTATTAGAAAGTTTGCGATTCTGTGAGAAGACAGAGTGAAAGGATTAAATTAGTTTAGTATTAATGGCTATTTTGCTGTACTAAATAAATAAAATAAATAAATAAATGTACTGGATAAAATACACATAGAATGATGTAAGTAACTAAACGTAGCTTCCCGATACACAAAACATCACCCTGTATTTCCTTTATCAAGTTGTTTGCTCATAACAATTACAGTCAATCAATAGAACCCTTCAAAATAATAACATCAAAATTAATTACTCTGCCTTGTATTGTTATGTCTGTTATCTCCTTGACTTGATTTCAGGAATTGTTGCTAAGTCTTTCTATTGTTTTGGGTTATATCATGAGTAGATGTTAGTTCATGGTAACGGCTTCAACTTGAGTTTTCTTAGGATTTTTTGTACTAGTATTACATGACGTAATAAATATAATATATAATATAATAATAATATATAACATTCCACAACTATCACACAACGCCGTCTAGTCCCAAGCTAAGCAGAGCTTGTGTTATGGGTACTAGACAACTGATAAACATACTTATATATTTCTAAATACATACATATATAGATAAATTACACCCAGACACAGAACAAATGATGGTGCTCATCACACAAACATTTGTCCTGGGTGGGATTCGAACCCACGACCTCCGGTATAGCAGCCAGGGCCACTAACCACTAGACCAACAGGCCAGTCAAAAAAATGTCTAATTAGCATACAAATACACTTCATTTTTTTTCTTGCTCTAGGGCGGAGCGAGCGTGTTAGACTTTTATTGACTAAGTGTCTAATTAGCATTTAAATACACTTCATTTCTTTTCTTGCTCAAGGGCGGAGTGAGCGTGTTTGACTTTTATTGACTAAAACCACATCTATGTTCCTTCAGTTGCCCTTTTCGTTCTAAGACCACGGCGGGTAACCTTTTCAGAAGACGACCCATGGCCCTAGTAGGCTTCGACCCAACAGGGCCCTACGGTTTTGCTAATCTCTTTGAAGCGCGCGAGAAACACTGCGTCGTCAACGACTCGGGTTTGGTTCGGACGGTTACTGGACGGTTGCTTATCGTCTGTAAGCCCGCGCCTGCGATGAATAAATTTCAGTTTCCGGATAGGTTTATTTAGTCGAAAAATTGCAAATTAATACAGATAGGTAAGGCTAGGCTAAGCTATTAAGCTACTTAGGTCGTCCAAAGACTGATAGAAGAAATACTGGTTATCCAGTAGCGAGATGAGCAGACAATTTTGTTAACATTGCGGGTAGCTCCAGGACCTCAAGTCTGCTATTACAATAGTGTCAGAATGGTCTATCATTGATTTCATAATTGTTGATTTTGACAAGTTTGGTAATCTACTATAACTATAATGGCGTCATTATGACTTTCCAAGGATCAACCACTGACACCCCATTGAAAGAAGTGGCATAGAATGGTAATCTCGTACGTAATGACAAATAAATGTCTGATGTATGCGGTAATCTGCTAAAATTTTGATAGTTCCTTTGATCAGTGACCTACCATTAGAACGTCACTGTGCAGTCATTGCTTTAAATTCGTTACAAGACAGCTCGTACCACAATTCTATTACGAGACCACTGATCGATCAATGATCGGCCATTATGAATTATTAACAGATTACGAACTTTTAGCAAAATGACAATGGAATCGTGTTGGAATGATGAATTTATAAAAATAACAGACTAGGGCCCCTGGTTCTAACCCCTAAAAACCATGCTATTCACATGGCATGTTCCTATACTACACCCATGCAGGTTCAACGCCGCACAAGAGCAGAAAGGCCTATAACCAGTAGTGATCGAAGTATGCAGGCTGTGCATGATGATGTTACACTTTTTTCCGCGTCTTTGATGATGAAATCCTTGTGTTTTTTGGGATAACACATAACCCATTTTAGGGGGTTCCGTACCTCAAAAGGAAAAAAAGGAACCCTTATATTTTGTTGTCCGTCCGTCTGTCTGTCTATCTGTCAAGACCCTTTATCTCGAGAACACGTAGAAGTATCGAGTTGAAATTTAAACCATATAGTCAAGTCTGCGGTCCCTTGAAGCTGTGAAAAAAATAAAAAAAGATACGGCTGTTTATGTCGCAAAAACCGACACTCTCAAGGGAATCAAAATTCATAGGGTACTTCCCGTTGACCTAGAATCCTGGCATAAAGCAGGGTCTTATAGCACAAGTATAGTAAAAAATCTGAAAAATTAAAATTTGTAGTTACGTCACAAAAAAAAAAACTTTTTTTGCGATTCGGAAAAATCTTTGTAACTCAATTCGGGAATCGAAGTGTTTTCATAGGTAAGATTATACGGAACCCTCAGTGCGCGAGTCCGACTAGCACTTGCTTTTTAGCTCTTAAATCGTCCAATGCCTTTTTGCGCTCTAGGGTAGAGCGAGAAGCGGGTCAGACTTTTACTGACTAAATCCCAGCTGTGTCCTTCAGTTACCTTTTGCGTTCTAGGGCGCTCACAGTGACTCAACGATAACATAATTATACCACTGTACAAATGTTTTGCTAATGTCAATATAAAGCATGATCTCGGATCAGCACTCCTAGAAGTTCATCGTCATCATTATTATCATCATAGCCAAAAGCTGTCCATTGCTGTACATAAGCCTCCCCCAATTGTCGCGATAACCACCGGTCTTGTGCGTCTCGCATCTATTGAATTTACGCGACGCTCACCAAGTCATCGGTCCACCTTATAGGAAGCCTTCAAACGCTACATATTTCGGTATGGTTGCAATTCCAAAACCTCTCAACCCCATCGACCATCTGTTCTGCAAACAATGTACCCACTGCTAAGGAGCGATTTTTCAGGTTATGTCGATGAAAAAAAAGCTTGTTTGTTGTTTAAGATTCGAAATTCGAATTGACATCATTTTTGTATTTTGTTTTATTTGTTGTACAATTTTGACTGTCCTAGTCCTCACACTATTTTCAAGTTCAAATTAGTAATACATTACAAGGTCAATCTACACAAAACCCTACATAATTAGATAGCTTATTTCATAACAATTTCAAAAACGTAAGGTTCGTAGAGCTAGGACGCGTATTTTCTGAGATATCGTCGTTTTAGTGAACGCGGGGAAGCCGTGTCGCTGATGTCATGTCGGATATATGGATGGGCGAACGCACGGGCTTTAGATGGACAAAGGGTTATGGGAAATTGTACAATTTGTACAAGCCTTTTACAAACATTTAACCGAAAACAATAAAACAATTGAGATGGCCTCCTTAGTATGCTTGCCTTGGCCAAGTTTGTGGTGTTTATGAGTCCAGAAGTACTAATTTTAGGCTTCTGACTGCTGAAAGACTTTTTATGGGCCGTCATACGTTTCTTATATATTTGTTTTTACACCAAAATAACCTTAAATCTAGACTCATCCTTTAAATTCCTAATAAATTCAAATAAACCTTCTTACTAAATAAATCTGGAATCTTCACTGCATGGGTGGGTCCTGAAATCAGTGTGATGGATGACCACTTAAACCCTAACCGTTTGGACCGGGACTTTATAGGGATTCAACGACCTATCTACAGTATAAATGTAATGATAGGGACTGTATATAGTGATTTAATTTAGACTTGCTTTCACTTTCTGAGTTTATCTTGGACAATGAGGAAGGAAGACTTCGTAGCTGCATTTTATGATTTGAATGTGTTAAAATACAATTAATGTGAGCTCCTTGATGGTTTGTGAAGAATTCCTAGGTTCAAGACAACGTGGCATTCTATTGACGACGAAGAGCAGAATGTTGAAAAATCTACGATCTAGTGCTAGGTACGTGTTGCCAGTGATGACATATGGCACTGAAACATGGTTACTTACAATGAGTCTCATCAGAAGGCTTACAGTCACCCAAAGGGCAATGAAAAGGGCTATGCTCCTTCTGAGTTTCCTTGCGTGATCGCATAAAGAATGAAGATATCCGAAGGAGAACCAAGGTCGCCGACATAGCCCGAAGAATCGCCAAACTAAAATAGCAGTGGGCAGGGCACAATGCTCGTAGAAAGGATGGTCGCTGGGGCCGAAAGGTTCTAGAGTGGTGACCACGCACCGGAAAACGCAGCGTTGGAAGGCCTCCCACAAAGTGGACCGACGACCTGGTGAGAGTCGCGGGCATGCGGTGGATGCGAGACGCACAGGATCGGTCGTTGTGGCGACGCTTGGGGGCTTATGTCCAATAGTGGACGTCTTTCGGCTGAAATGATGATGATGATGATAATGAAGTGCTACTAAGGGCGGATTTCTGAATTGAGTATTTTGACTTAAGAACGTCTCAAACCATACTTACCCTCGGTTTCTGATTTAAGCATTCGAAGTTGAGAATTACTCAAACTCTACTTTGCCCTGAAAACCTTTCAAAATTTGGCAGTTAAGTATGGTTTGAGACGTTCTTAACTCAAAATACTCAATTCAGAAATCCGCCCTTAACTGCCAAATTTTGACAGGTTTTCAGGGCAAAGTAGAGTTTGAGTAATTCTCAACTTCGAATGCTTAAATCAGAAACCGAGGGTATGCCATAATATGGTCAATCCCTTAAATTTTAACTTTTCGACAATGTCTCAATCACTGAAGTCACTTTGTAATTGAGTCCTTGTGATATAGAAAAATTATTTATTTATTTATTCTTTATGCACACAAGAGTACAGAGGCGGACTTAATGCCTTAAGGCATTTTCTACCAGTCAACCTTTGAGTGATGCAGAGACAAATTGTGGTAAGTGCAATATTAACAATACATATTATAAAATTCTTTATGCAAACACATATCTGCCTATAAAGTACAAATACCCAAAAAAACCTGTATAAATATAAATTGTATCAAGCACTGATTATCGACGCTGCCACTGCCGACCTGAGAAGAGGTGGCGAGATGACCTAGACACCTATCGCAAGGGCTAGTTCGAGGTGATTCGAGGAAAAAATACCTGGAATAAATTAGGAGAAGCCTTTGACAACAGTTGGAAATTATTGGCTAAATGAAAAATTTAATAAAAAACCGGGCATTAGCGAGTCGAACTCGCGCACTGAGGGTTCCGTACAAACTTACCTACGAAAACATTTTAATTTCCGAATTCAGTTACGAAGATTTTTCCGAATCGAGTTTTTTTTTGTGACGTAACTAATAATTTACAGTTTTCAGATTTTTTCCTATATTTGTGTGAGACCTTAATTCATACGGGAAGAACCCTATGAATTTTAATTCTGTTGAGACTGTCAAAATACACGTTTTTCGCGACATAAACGGCCGTATCTTTTTTTTCGCTAACTCAGAAGTTTGATTTTATCACAGCTGCAAGAAACCGTAGACCTGAGTATTTAGTTTTAATTTCAACTCGATATCTCTACGCATTTCCGAGATAAACGGTCTTGACAGATAGACAGACGGACAACAAAGTGATCCTATAACGATTCCATTTTTTTTCCTCTTGTGATACGGAACCCTTAAAAGCACCGAATATTACAAGATACATATTGTTAAGTTTTTATCATTTTAAAGCTCAGTTCCATCGATCTAGCTAAAATTTTGTATGAAAATATGCGAACAAAACCTTACAAAGTCTAGTGTATGTGTTCAAACAGATGGTTAGTACACGTAATGATATACAAACAGCACAGCGTTATAATGAAATACGTAAAATGTTCTGCGACCTATTTAGGTGTACAACATATTTAGGGTTCAGTATTTTAAAAAGAAAACCCTAACATTACATATCATCAGCCTCTCTCAATCTGTTGGCATGGTTATTAACTAGTAATATAGTTGTTTAATATTATTATAATATTATTACTTGCGATAGCCTGTTGCTATCTAAATAAAAACTAAAATGTATGGCAACTTTGGAAAATTTTCTTCAGTACAAAATGAGCAAAAGCGTGTCGAAATTTTCAGAGAAAGTTTTTCTTTGTAAGTGTATTGAAAAACGTCGTTTGATACACGTGGAGATTTGTCACTGCAGCACTCGGCTCCATAACACCTTCGCCTGTACGGCGCGGGTGAATTTCGCTTCGATTGCAATGACATTTTCTGTCTTCAATAATTTATTTCAGTAATACATTAATCTGGAAGTCCAAACTAACATAGTTAGATATTGGTTAGGCAGATGATGAAAAGAAAATAAATAAAGAATCCAAGCCATCGCTTCCAATAATCCGTAATACCTCCAAAGATTTATATAAGAAAAATAAAATGATATTGGTTTTTGCAGTACCGGAAGCCAATTACCTACATCCAGTAATCCGGGTATTCCTGCATATTTAATATAAACTTTCCTACTTTGAAATCGCTAGTTGAATATTTCTCTTCTATTAAACGTAACGTTACCGACGTTTTTATTATCGGTATCTACAGCATAGTATAGTTGGCCTTATAATGTTCCCACTGTTGGGAGAGAGAATGGGCCGTAATCTACCACGCGGGCCCAGTGCGGGTTGGTGGATGTCACATGTCTTCGAATTTTAGGTTCTAGGACAAGCCGGTTTCCTCACGATGTTTGTCTTCACCGTTTTGAGAGGAGTGGTTATGAAATAAATTACACAAAGGGGAAGAAGCCTTGCATACGAGGGGGTCGCTTAGCGCCCAGTCTGATAAGATAATACAATAAATTTTGGCGGATGCAAGCTCGAGTACTTTTTCACATGAGTGCGAAAAACAGTAACTTGCTTGCCTAGAAGCGGTAGGGATAAGAGCGGGTTTTCTAGTAAGTGTATTGAAAAAGTATTACAGAGTTGTTCCATTTTCAAAACTGTTTAAACATCAATCATGTCAATTCAGGATGGTTTCATTTCTGTTAAGAATATCAACTCACTCATTAAACAAATATCTTACAGACTAATTACTATCAAAGTCAAATATGTTTACTTGTTACACATATTATGTATAATGTATGTAGGAACAGTACATAATGTTAATTATAAAATATCGACTCACTCGTTGCCTTGCTGGGCATACAAATATTATTTACCAAATGGTGAACTGAAAAAAAAAACTGTGTTAGTACAGTTTAAAATATTGCTGGTTTAACTTTACGTTTTTTGTTAAAATATAACACATCAAAAACAATTAAATAAAATTTTAAAATAAAACAACAATACGTATCTTATTTAATATTTTTATTTTATTTATTTATTTATTTTAGGAAACTCAACAGTTTATTTACATGAGTTAAGAAGGCCCACCCCACTATCAATTAACAGTCCAATGCAGTTGATAAAAACTAAAATAGGCTGCTAGTGCTACTACATAAACTGGACTTCAACGGTCCGGACTAAGCGTTTCGCTTCGTCGTTTATACCGCGTACATCGAAGGACTGGAACAATTTGCCTGCTGCGGTCTTCCCGTCCAACTATAATTTAGGTGTCTTCAAGGCTAGAGTGAATAGGCTCTTAATAAACTAGTGCGCCTCACCATCAATGATTGCATCGCTGCTTACCATCAGGTGGGATCGCAGTCAAGCACTGGTATAAATGAATTAAAAAAAAAACTGGAGAATATTTGAAGAAATTTAGATCTTTAGACTTTATTATGACGAAACTTTCTGAAGTGGCGACCGCGTACCGGAAGACGCAGCGTTGGAAGACCAGCCACAAGGTGGACCGATGACCTAGTCAGGGTCGCGGGAATCCGATGGATGCGAGACGCACAGAATCGGTCGTTGTCGCGAAGCTTGGGGGAGGCCTATGTCCAACAGTGGACATCTTTCGGCTGAAATGATGAATGATGATGACTATACTGTTAGTTAAATGATTTAGATTTATGGCCTTTACTGCCGTAATGAAACACAGTGGCTACAGTTACATCAAGCACTTTCATTTCTAAAACTAATTATCTGACCAAATGATAATGGTAGCCTATACTACTGGTATTTATATCACAGTTTACACGGGACGGTACCTGCAAAACGTAACCACGGAAATGAGAACGCGGTGTGCTACGATTAGATTCCAACGCATTCGCAATTTCACAGGTCCAAATGTCCGATGCTGTTACCAATGTAGGTAGCATTCGCAGTTATGTGGACCACGCTAAATTGCGAGCAAGCTAGCATAAACGTGTTCAGGTAATTGCCAGAATTAGGACAAATTTTGTCGATGTCGATCGGGGATGGTGAAAATTTTAGGTTGTGGTTACTATAAATTGGCTGTTTATTTACATGTTTTGTAATTGTTCAATGAGATTTTTAAAAATGTAACACTGAAATATATACAACATTAGTTTTAGTATATGCGAAACCCGAAACACGTGTCTAGTACTTTTAACCCTACACTGCATTCAGTCCCATAAGTGGGACAACCAATATAATTGATATTCTTTCTGATTTGAACCAAGTTGCGACATCTATGATTACATAATGAAAGTGACAACAATCAATGGCACCCATTTAGTGTATTTGTTGAAATTAGATGGCAGCTCTATCTCGCTCAGTCAGTCATTCAATTGAAAATTTTGAACTTTAGCCGCGCGCCGTGCGTATTCAATTTGAAAATATAATAAATAATAGTTGTCTAAGGAATGCGACAGTGGAAAAATTGTTTTTATGTCGAAATATCTGTGAACTAAACAAATGTAAGTATATTTTTTTGATTTGGTCGTGTTTTGATACAAAATTTTCACAATTACTGTATGTACCCGATGTGTCACTTCATGCAGTGATGGCCCAATTTTAGGTATGTTTACTAATGGTGTAATGTTGTTTTTTTTTTTAGATAATGGCGAAGAAAACCTTATCTAGCGCTCAAATCCAAAATTATTTGACAATACCATTAGGCAGTGAAGATGAACAAGACTCCTCAGGTGCTGAAAGTGACGATGACATTGCCGTAATTCGATCTACCGTCAATCAACTTTGTGAAACGTTTAGCGATACAGATGACGAGCAATTTGTTTCACCGAACAGGTATGAATCCGCTGCACCATTATCAGGGTCCTATGTTGGTGATATGCAGCAGCATATATCCAATCCTAGTGGTTCAATTCCTGCTGTTCCAAGTACATCTAGATCAACAGCTTCACGAACACGTCAATCAACAGTTGTATCTTCCGCGTCTACTGCACAAAAAGATGCTGATCCTACACCTGCTGCATCCGTCGCCAGAAAAAAGCGAAATATCATCTGGAAAAAAAAAGCTTTCCATCCAACAAACCGCGAGTTTTGTGGGCAAACCGATCGGAAAGAGGAAAGGAAGGAGGAAAGAGGATATTCAGAGGAATGGGTAGGCAATGTAAATGGCACAGATATCGTCACAGTAATGTGGTATGACAATAAACCAGTGGTGTTGTCTTCATCTTTTGTTGGAAAAGAGCCTACTCAAAAAGTAAGGAGGTTTTGTAAAAAACAAAAGAAATATATACTATATCGACTGCCCTCAAATTGTACTCAACTACAATCAGCATATGGGTGGAGTCGACTTGCTCGACTCATTCCTGGGAAAGTACAAAATAAAGATGAGGACAAAGAAGTGGTATTTGAGATTGTTTTACCATTTCCTCGACATAGCCACCATAAACAGTTGGTTGCTATACAGAAGAGTTGGGGAGATGCGACAAAGAGCTACGCCGCTGAAGTTGAAAGACTTCAAGTTTGAAGTGGCAAAGAGCCTCTGTATGTGTGGTTCATCAATGAATAATAAAAAAGGCCGGCCGTCTTCTACAAGTAATGATCTGATAGAGACAAAAAGAATGAGAGCCAATGTAGCGATTCTTCCTACCCGTGACGTCAGGTGTGATGGAGTCGAGCACTTTCCTATATGGGGACACAAGCGCCAGCGATGCAAGAATCCAGGCTGCAAAGGAAAGTCGTTTGTTGTGTGTGAAAAATGCAGAGTCGAACTTTGTTTAAACAAGGACAAAAACTGCTTCCGTCTGTTTCACCTCTAGTTAGATTAGTTTTAGGTAGGTCATTGCATATTGTGCCACATATGGAACTAAATAAAAAAATAAAAATCTCTATTACTATTTGTTTATTTTTCATTTTACCTTTACTTCCCGTGTTCTAAACTACAAATATGATCTCGTAAGATTTTTTTCTAAAAAAAAAAAAAAATCATGCAGTGTAGGGTTAACCGACTTCAAAAAGGAGGAGGTTATATGTTCGGTTGAATGTATGTTTTTTTTTTTATGTATGTTCACCGATTTCTCGGTCAATTGTGGACCGATTTTGAAATTTTTTTTTTTTGATTGAAAGGTTATACTTCCGAATTGGTCCCATAGAAATATTGTTATGATCTGATCATGAACTTCGAAGATATGGAACAGAACTCCTCATAGGATTACAGCAAAACCGTCGTAACAAGTAATATTGCTTTGTTTATACGTGTAGTCGATGACTGACTGAAAGTAGAGGGGGAATATATCGAACTGATCTGATGATGAAGCCTGAAGTTAGGCACCGGAACTCTTTAATAAATTAATGTAATCTAACGGTGTTTGGGATTATTAGAATTGTCATGAGATGCGCTCTGGCTATAAGGTATTTAAGTTTGGCTGAGGGGTACTTTTTAGTGGTGGAACCATAACTAAAAAGTGTAAAATAAAAAACTTTTCCAAAAAAAAAATACAACCGACTTCAATGTACCTAACAAAAACACTGAAAAGTGCAAAATAACTTTAATTTTGGAAGTCGGTGTTTCTATAATAGTTTTGTCTCTTCGTTATTTAACATCGACTTCCGAAATTAAAGTTATTTTGCACTTTTCAGTGTTTTTGTTACATTGAAGTCGGTTGTATTTTTTTTTGTAAAAGTTTTTTATTATATAAAGAATCTATGTACAAAATTTCATAACTGTATCATGAAACATCACAAAGTTATAAAGCTTGTTATGTTACCTGGTTGTCCACACAAATACATGGCCACCGGGCCATCCGGGCGACTGAGGGTTGTTTTGCTCTTGCACCCAACTGTGCGCTGGTTCCTAATGCCTGCTATGACCTGCCATGACCTGTATTGTACTTAGTGTTGGTGGTGTCCAACTTGAGACCTTTTTTTAAATATTTTTGGGAAAAATTATAACATGGTGTATTTTTTTTGGATTCAATTCAGTTACTGATTCTGAACTAACTATATTCAGGTTTCGCATATACTAAAGTTATCTTGTATAATACTAGCTGCTACCAACGGCTTCTCTCGGGTGAAATTAGAAAATAGTCCCAAAAGAACATACTTTCGGGATGAAACTTTCTAGTATCATATGTGCTATGCCAGGATATTATGGTCTATCCGTGTGTGATTTTTATTCCCTACAACGTTCAGCCTTTTGAGTGAGAAGAAATAAAAAACCAACAAAGACACTTTCACTTTTATAATATTAGTGTAAAAAGACATTGGTGCATGAGATATTTCATCAACATCATCATCATTTTAGCCAAAGAAGGTTTGCTGAGTTGGACATAAGCCTCCCCCAAGTTGAGAGCAGTGAGAGCCGAGTGTTAACTGCCCTGACTTACGAGTTGTAGGTCGCGGGTTTAAAGCTAGCCAGGCGCATTACTTTGTGTAATTTATTTCATCACCACTGCTCTTAAAACGAAGAATGAAGGAAAACATCGTGAGTTTCGTCACGATGTTTTCCTTCATTCTTGTCCTTCATTCATGTCTAAGAATCAAAAATTGGAAGACATGTGACATCACGCCCGCGTGGTGAATTAAGGCCCATTCCCTCTCCTAGAGTGGACTCTAGGAGAGGGAATGGGCCTTAATTCACCTTGGGCCTGAGTCCCAACTGCAGTGGGAACATTATAAGGCTGACTATGCTATGCTCCCCAAGTATCGCTACAACGTTCGGTCCTGTGCATCTTGCATCCATCATATTCCCGCAACTCTCATCAGGCCTAGATCTAGGTCTCGAGAAAGTTGGTCGAAATGAAATAACTAAAAATATAAATGTAACTTATTTAAATTCTTAATAATAATTATTTCCTCTATTTGACTTTACTTTAACTCAACCATACTTTGTTATTCATATAAATGAACATCCTTGACTCGAGTTTTGTTTACTGTTATCAAAGCAACTAAGTGAAGTCGTGGAAATTTTCTTCAAAAGGACCTAATGAATGAGTTCTAGTGTCGCAATTTTGTTGGAGACAGCTGATTTTTAAATATTTCAAGGTTCAACTTCTGGTTGTTTGTGATTTTTTACAATTCATGATTCCAGTCCCCAAAAAATTTCTACGTAATTTTGGGTTCCTGGATTGGGTTTATGAATTTTTGTCGTTCATGATTTCAGAACAAAAATATTTCTACGTGATTCTGGTCTCCTGGTAGTTTATCATAAATCGTAAACCGAAGAGAAAACTGATTCCATACAAAATTAACAATTTTGAATATTCCAATTGTTCTAATAAGCTTCTCCCATTTTTTTTTATAAATCATCCCTTTGAAAAAAAAAAAGCGGTCAAGCTGTTTTTTTTTTAATGTGTATTACAGTCGTAGTCGATAGCAGGATACTCTATTTCATTTATTTTAGTTCGTTATTCTTGTACCAGAATATTTGGTTTCATCTGTCTTGTTGTATAATAAGTCTAAATCAGAACAGACCAATTTACAGTGTAATATTTTATTGAAATATTTTACAATCGCATGACTATCGCTGGCTTATAGTCCATCGCAATATATCTTCATATAAAGTTATCGAGGCACAGTTGAAATTGCGCAATGGAATAACAAATCCTGAATTATCGCATTCCACGCAAATTCAAATACGGAACACAAAATGTGAGCGGCCAAAACAAGACTTATGCCAGCCAGTTTTAGTGATAAAAAATATATTGCTGTTTTTGTGTAGTAGAAGTTTTTTGTGTGGCTTCACTTGTAGCTGAAAAGGCTTTGCTTCAAACGTCGAGATTGAAAACGTACGAAGGTAATCGATATCAGAAAACAAATGATTGAAATTAAATGCAGTTAGGCAGGACACGTCACAAACTAAGAAGGTGGACACCTTCTTAGTTCGTGACGTTACAGCACGTGGACACGTGCCGTCAAAAAGGTGCAGGAAAATAAAGACCTATGTCAAGATTAATTTCGTTTACTCACCACCAGGGATCGTATAAAAATAAAATATTTATAATAAAACAAGCTTAATCAAATGAGATAAAGGTTACAGACGTTACAAGTATGCCACATCGGGCATGCCGTAATTATGGCGGTCAACGGCGCGTAGTGTTCCACGTGCGCCTCAAAGGAGATGTCAGCAACCGTAGGGGCCCAGCAGGGCAGCGAAGCCTACTGGGGCCAAGTGTCTGATTCTGAAAGGAAAACTCGGCCCTGGCCTCCTCGGCCTTGTTTATTGTAAGGTAAGTACTAAACGCAGCGTTGGAAGGCCTCCCGTCAGGGGTACCGTCATGGTACAGGGGTAGGTCGTCGGTCCACCTTGTGGGAGGCCTTCCAACGCTGCGTTTAGTACTTACCTTACAATAATCAAATTTATCTAAGTAGGTAATGTTAAAATTTTAAATTGAAGCCATTATTTATTAAAATTGTTTGAATTTATCTCGTAAAATAAATGTTGTGCACACCTGCTTCTATGAACCTCTTTTGTCTAAAATGCAGAAGTGAAAGGAGTTTAGAAATGTCTCTTGGCTCGTTGTGAATTCAATTCCTAAAACCTACATCAAAAGAGATCAGTAGCGTGGTTTGAAATACCTTGTTTGTTTATTGCTCGTAACCAACTCGTCACCCACACAATATGTTTTTATGGAGTAAATTCCCACTCTGATTAGCAACTAGGACCAATAGGTACAATTTGAATAAATAAATAAGTTCAGCATTTTCATCTCTGTTGTCTGAATAAATAAATGATTAATTATTTATTGTTATTTAACCTAGTTTAACTTTATTATACAATACACCCAGATTTGACCGATGCCCTAGTAAAGGCTGTGGGAGTTCGCTTGTTTCCAGACACGTTTTTTTGGATACGTGTGTATACTAAAAAAATTCCTTTCTGTGTCTGTGTTTAATTTATTTGTCACATGTATGTATTTAGAAATATAGTTTACTAGCGACCCGCCCCGGCTTCGCACGGGTGCAATGCTGATCACTTCATAGTATAAAACAAAGTCGCTTCCCGCTGTCTGTCCCTATGCACGCTTAGATCTTTAAAACTACGCAACGGATTTTGATGCGGTTTTGTCCAGCATTGCACCAGGGCAAGTCGCTAGTATTAAATATACTACAGAATGTCTTTATACACAACGTTCATAGATTTTTTGGCGCTCAAATCTAAGCCTGCAACGTTGAAATTTTGACCCTGCGATTTATTGATGGTCATTGCAAAAGATATCTTTAGCGGAAATTGTAGGCGTTTATATTGGAACGGTAAATTGGATGGTATTAGAATTCAATTTCAATTAACCCAAACACGGCTAGGTTACATTGTTTTATTATGAAGTTCCTGAGTCTACGTTCCACCTTCCTCCATCATCAGATCAGTTCGATAGTACCTTATAGCCAAAGTGCATCTCATGACAATTCTAATAAGCCCAAACACGGCTAGGATACATTGATTAATTGTTTTTTTTTATTTATTAGAGTTTCGGTGCCTATCTTCCGGCTCCATCATCATCATCAGGTCACTTCGATGATACTTTGGAGGTAGGCGGAACAGAGAGTAAGGTCTCGAAAACCGCCTTTGAAAAGGGAGGATCCTCCGGTCAGACGGGTGTTATGTTTGGTGGGCTACTGCCCGATAGATGATTTCGGGCTGTTCAGATATGTTCCAATCGCGCGGAGAACTTTGATTGCGCGATGCAGGATTAGTTCTTATGTGACGCCATAGATGTCGCTACATCACTCCCCTCCAGAGATCGGAGATCGCATGGTTCTTGATGCTTCTTGATGCGTGCCAGGCCAGTGGCAGGTTGGTTCCAGTGGGTCGGAACTGTCTGCGGTGATGCCTCAGTGAGTCGGGGTGGTGCTATCCCAGTGAGTCGGGGTGATGATGTCCCAGTGAGTCGGGATGATGCCCCAGTCAGTCGGGGTGGTGGTTTCCCAGTGAGTCGGGATGATGCTGCAGGCTCCAGTGAATCGGAGTAATGCCGCTGGCTCTAGTGAGTCGGAGCGGTGCTGTGCGACGTAGTGGCTTGACTGCTTGCGTCGACCTGGAAAGGTTCTTCGTGGCTCTTCATGTGACTGGCCGAAGATGAAGTGTGCTTCGCCAAGGTCGCTGATGAGGCTGAGGGTGATGACAATGAACAGGTATGCAAGCTGGTGGTCAGGACACCCTTTATAGCCGTGGGTGATGGCTGTATGGCTCGCTGCGCGAAAGCTTGAGGAAGTGATGATGACGTCACGAAGTAGTGGCTGCACAAAGGCTGTGCTGACGTTCTTTGTCGAGGGTCACCAGTTTAGAGGTAGGCGGAACAGAGTGTGAAGTCCCGCAAACCTCCGTTGAAAAGGGAGGATCCTCCGACCAGACGGGTGTTATGTCTGGTGGGCATCTGCCCGATAGGTGATTTCGGGCTGTTCAGATATGTTCCAATCGCGCGGAGAACTTTGATTGCGTGATGCAGGATTAGTTCTTATGTGACGCCATAGATGTCGCTACAATACCATTTTCAACATAACTATTCAGAACCATTTATTTATTTGTATTGTCATAGTCGCTTAACTGTCTTCATTGTGATATCTATGTGAGTATGAAGTTCCGTTGGCCATTCCTGGTCTTCTTCATCAGTTCCACTTCATCAAATGTTACTTTTTGACTGTAAATAATTATGTTCTCGATGAAAATACCAAAATCACTATATGGTTGCCTATAATATTTGAGGAGTTCCCACGATTTCTCATGGATACCATCATCAGAACTGGATTTTGAAAAAAATGGGACCTTTAATACTTGGGGAGTTCTCTCGATTCATCATGGATCCCAAAAAATTTTTTTAAATTCGTCCATAAACGACAGAGTTCTGAGATAACACATAAATAAATAAATAAAACATACAACCGAGAGTAAAATGATGGTCTACAAAGCCATCATTAAGCCTATCTGGACATATGGCATTCAACTATGGGGCACAGCAAGCAATAGCAACATTGACATTTTGGAAAGGTTTCAAAGCAAAGCGTTACGAAACATCTTCAATATACCCCAAAGTATAAGCAACAAATATATGTACCTAGACTTGAAAATACGAACAGTAAAGCAAGAAATCAGTCAACATAGCCTGAGATATCAGAAAAGACTCGCACAACACACAAATGAGCTGGCACTAGCACTGAGTGGAACAGGAGGACAACAGCACACGAGGTTGAAGAGATGTGACATCCCTGGACTCAGCGCCAGATTCGCACAGAGAGATGAGAGCTAGCCTGAAACCGCTCTCATTTAATACAATATAAACATAAACGGACTAAAAGTCGGCCAACCCAGTGGCTTATTGTTCTAGGACAGATTGCCATGGTGCAGAAAAGATCAAAAAAAAAAAAAAAAAAACATACAACCGAATCGGTAACCTCCTCCTTTTTTTGAAGTCGGTTAAAAACACTAAAACGATCAAAATAACTTTAATTTCGGAAGCCGGTGTTTCTGGTATGTTTTGCTTGTTATTTAACACCGAGTTCCAAAATTAAAGTTATTGTGATCGTTTTAGTATTTGTTTTTTTTTTGTAGTGAAGTCGGTTATTTATTTTATGTAAAAAGTTTTTTATTTCACACTTTTTAGTTGTGATGCACTTATAGCCAGAGTACCTATTTCTCATGACTATCCGAATTAACCCAAACACTGCTAGGATACATTATTTTATTATGAAGTCCCCATCCACCTCCCGGCTCATCAGGTTAGTTCGATAGGACCTTATAGCCAACTTGTGCTCCTAGACTGCACAGGTGTCACTGAAATACGCACACGAACCTTAGGATCCCCGAACTCCCTTATTGGTGCCCTGAAAAACCTAAGAGGCCTAATCTATTTTTTGGAAAGAGGTGGGCTGGTTGGAATGAGCCCACCAAAGGTTATGACCGCCATGGCCCACGTACAATGGTCCACCTAGGACTAAGTGCGGAAACCATACATAAATAGATAGATAATTAGCCAAAGTGCATATCATGATAGTTCTAATAAGCCCAAACACGGCTAGGTTACATTGATTAATTACGGAGTTCCAATGCCTACCTTCCGGCTCCATCATCATCATCAGATCACTTCGATGATACCATTTTCAACATAACCATTCAGAACCATTTATTTATTTATATTGTCATAGTTACTTAACTATCTTCATTGTGATATCTATGTGAGGGTGAAGTTCCGTTGGCCATTTTTGGTATTCTTCATCAGTTCCACTTCATCAAATGTTACTTTTTGACTGTAAATGCTTTAGTTCTCGATTAAAATACCAAAATCACAATATAGTGCCTAGAATATTTGAGGAGTTCCGTCGATTCCTCATGGATTCCATTATCAGAACTGGATTTAAAAAAAATGGGACCAATCTGGAAGTAACCGAGTATCAATCTTTGAAAGAATCAAGTTATTTACCGCAACCGCTATGTCCCTGCATTTTAAATCTTTAATATCTTCGAAAATATTCACTTAAATTACACGCTGTAAAGGACCATATTGATCTATATTAAATGCACAATGTATTTAAGGTACTTAATTGGATAAAGATTAATGCTGTATTGCTTAAAATCGTTTCGTAAATAAGCCATTATTTCTCGTAAAAAGTAAAGGATAAAAAATGGTTATTGTGGGTTATACCTAAAAGATAGATATATACCATCGCGGACTTTTTTGTAGATCTTTTTAAGGTGTATAATACTGTTGTACATTATTTTGATCTATCTCTTAGGGTTCAGCCAGCGTTTGCAATGTAAGCGCAAAAAAAAATGTGTTTATTTACGACATCACATTAAAAACCTCTAAAATCATTAGTGTTTCTCTACTATAATGTGCGTGTATTATACTTATAAACCTTCCTCTTGAATTACTTTATCTATTAAAAAAAAACTGCATCAGAATCCGTTGCGTAGTATTAAAGATCTAAGCATACATAGGGACAGACAGACACGAAAAGTGACTTTGTTTTATACTATGTAGTGATCAGTTGTCTGGTACTCATAGCACAAGATCTGCTTAGTTTGGCAATAGATGGCGTTGTGTGATAGTCGTGGAATATTATTATATTTTATTAAAATATTATATCACAGCCTTATCCTCCATACAAGCCTAAACATACAAGAGAAATGTCACCGAAAAACATCCTATTTCCAATTTTATTACGCCATACTACCGTCTGCGCAAATCGTATGAGCCAAATGAAATGTATTGAGCATCGTATTGAAATTTATACCCCGGAGAATTGATACGATTTTATTGTTTTTATTTATTTGTAACGAGAAGAAATGATGGCCGTTGTTTTTAGGGTTTAGTGGACAAATGTTTATAGATATTGGTTAGGGACGAAATCTAGATAGATTGTTTTTGTTTTGAAGGTAGGAAGGAAGTTCGAAAAATGTAACTAGTTTAAACGGCAAGTGAACTAATATTTTTTCAACACACTTACTTGAAAAGAGATTTGTGTTTCTGTATCCGCCCCGCTGCTCCCTGACTTCGTGTCTGTGACCTTAGAGACGAGACGTCATGTACCTATTCATCAAACAGATCCAGTAAAGAAAAATAATTATTGATTGGTATACTTGTCCATTACACATATCTGTTACAATTAAATAGTAACGTATTTCTTATCTCAACTATGAAAATAAATTGTATTATTTTAGTTGCGTTAATAAAATGATTCAAGTATCATCCTGCGAACATTTTGACAGCTGTCCTACACGAAACTGTCAAGCTTCATTTGTTTTCAAAACAAAACTGCTGCAGTAAAGAAATTTATTGTATTTATTATGTAAACGTATGGTGTGTATTTATTTAATCTAAATGTAAATATTTTTTATATGGATTAATAGTACCTGAAATAAATGAGTTTTATTAAATTTAGTTTTAAATGTTTATAAAATATCTACATCTGATTATATCTAAAGCATTTTGAGCCACCAATGTAGAAACTAGAATAACCCAAAAGATATGCCCCGGGTGAGGATCGAACTCACGACCTTAAGATTATGAGACTTACGCGCTGCCTACTGCGCCACCGAGGCTGGTGTCAAGTACGCGAAATTACCTATCTACTTATTTTCTCTTCGATTTATTTATCTTTAAACAAAAAAAAAGGTTAAGGGAGTAAAGTGAAGGAATGTAAAGAAGGTTCACTATGCTAGATAAAACGTATACTTTAAGTAAAAAATAAGCGCACAATCTGAAAGTAGGTACTATGTTCACAATCGGCTACTGAATTAATTTCAGCTATTTTAAAAATAGGTTATTTTTACTGGAATTAATTTCCGTTGGATGCGAACGATCGATCGAACGAAACGATCTCTTGGATTCTTATCCAACAAACGATCTGTTTGCAGATGAATGGAAAAACATTACCTCTCTACCATCTCGTAAGTTATATAATATATTTGTATGTATTTTTATAATTTAATCTATGTTTGTTTCTTTTTATGCGTACATTTATTTACTGTTATTGATATATATATTATATTATTGTATTATATGATTTAATTTAGATAATTTAGTCTATTTAATTCTTCTCTATATTATTTATACACACTGCGGCTACATCTCTCATCCAACTCTCCTGCCGCAGGTCTGCTGGAAGAAATTTCGTTAGAAATAAGCAGGGCCTTTGTACTCTTTTATCTGTATTTGTTCTTTTCGATTTTAAGTGTTTGTGTGTACATAAATAAATAAATAAATAAATGATTTTATTGGTATGTCAGAAGTACTGTGAGAGGAATTGATGAAAGTACATGTTGTTTATAACTTAAAACTTTTTGTTTGGTTACTGTAATTGGTTGTTTAACCGTTGTAATTAATTGATTAAATAAAAAATAAAAGTAAAAATGCTTTCGGCATGAATCACAAGCACAGAATTATTAATTACGTTTGTGCATTTTTACTAACTTGACGCAGACGAAGTCGTGGGTAACAACTAGTTAAGCATAATTAAGAATTACTTCAATTAAAAAGAGGTCTATCGTCGAATCCGACTTGACTGGGCAGCGTTCGGGAAGCTGTGCAGTATCTTTTCGTCCAACATACCACATGTGTCTCAAGACGCAAGTCTATGACCAGTGCGTGTTGCCAGTAATGACATATGGCACTGAAACATGGTCGCTTACAATGGGCCTCATCAGAAGGCTTACAGTCACCCAAAAGTCAATGGAAAGGGCTATGCTCGGAGTTTCCTTGCGTGATCGCATAAAGAATGAAGATATCCGCAGGAGAACCAAGGTCACCGACATAGCCCAAAGAATCGCCTAACTGAAGTGGCAGTGGGTAGGGCACATTGCTCGCCCCATCGACCATCCGTTGGTTGGATGATGGATGGTCGATGAGGCCGAAAGGTTCTAGAGTGGCGACCGCGCACCGGAAAACGCAGCGTTGGAAGGCCTCCCACAAGGTGGACCGACGACCTGGTGAGAGTCGCGGGGATGCGGTGGATGCGAGACGCACAGGGTCGGTCGTTGTAGTGACGCTTGGGGGAGGTCTATGTCCAAGAGTGGACGCAGTCTGGCGAAACTCCCATACAAAAAAACCGGCCAAGTGCGAGTCGGACTCGCCCATGGAGGGTTCCGTAGCAGCAAGTAACATAATAATAATCTTTGTATCAGGTTCAATGAAATTAAATGTTTTTTTTTTTATATTTGAGTTGATTGAATGAAAGGTAAAATGCGGTTTACGATTTATGACGTACTAAAAAAAAACTACTGACCAGATCTCGTTCAAACCAATTTTCGTTGGCAGTTTTTATAGTAATGTACATCATATATTTTTTTTAGTTTTATCATTCTCTTATTTTAGAAGTTAGAGGGGGGGGGACACACATTTTACCACTTTGGAAGTGTCTCTCGCGCAAACTATTCAGTTTAGAAAAAAATGATATTAGAAACCTCAGTATCATTTTTGAAGACCTATCCATAGATACCCCACACGCATGGGTTTGATGAAAAAAAAAATTTTGAGTTTCAGTTCTAAGTAGGGGGACCCCCAAAATTTATTGCTTTTTTTCTATTTTTGTATGAAAATCTTAATGCGGTTCACAGAATACATCTACTTACAAAGTTTCAACAGTATAGCTCTTATAGTTTCGGAAAAAAGTGGCTGTGACATACGGACGGACAGACGGACAGACAGACAGACAGACAGACAGACAGACAGACAGACAGACAGACAGACAGACATGACGAATCTATAAGGGTTCCGTTTTTTGCCATTTGGCTACGGAACCCTAAAAACGATGTATGAAACGGACGTTCTTTTTAATGGCGGCTATTATCCGTCAAATTTAAAAAGAGCATCGAGAACTTTGGGTCTATATCAACCTATGACTCTTCAACACCTAGTTGGATTACACGACCGCCATTTTGACCACAGAATATTAAGGATTTTGACTGTCATTAACTCAGACTAACGTTTGACAGTTGGTTTGTTATGGTTTTCATAAGATAGATTTCCGTCTATTTATTGTTTTAAAGTATATTATTAATCATTTTGTTGGAAGAAATTGGTTCTCCATGTGTCTTTGAGTATTTCTATAGATCAATATGATATAAACAAAGTGTGAAATTGGTGGTATAAGAACATTGTGATAGAAGAAAGGGTTGATGATAAAAACGTGTTTTTATGGCAAAATTTCCATCAGATGAAGACCGGTAAGCATAATTAGTTATTTATTTCTATAAAGAACTCAATTCAAGTACAAATTTTGAAAGTTTAGTGCATTTTAACAGAAAAAGAGACTTAAATAAAACGTAACATAGTGTTGGGCAGTTAACCAGTATTTACCGGCATCGATGTTTCGAAAGTCAATGTTCAGCAGAGGACATTTATAAGCTGATGATGATATTCATATAAGTGAAATCAATGTTTTCTCAATTAGTATGTTTTGTCATAATAAGTTTCTTTGCATGTAATGTTACAGTAGGTCGACAGAATGCTTAAAATATATTAATTGGAAAAAATGTTGCCTGTGTGTAAAAATAATTCAACACTCACTTTTTAGGTGTAAACAATGGGTCAAAGCTACATGGAAAGAAGACTTAGTCTATGTACCAATTGAAAACTTGCATCTATTGAAATATTTTTATTGCTAGCAGTCAACCATTACCAGTCAGAAGAACTGATAATGTGCAGCTCTATACAGTGGTAAGACGTGTAAAGCACATTCTGATTTCATAATAATATATTATGTGTGCAGACCTCTCTTGTAATCATATAATTTATGTTTACAGGATTATCTTCAGTTATACAAAAGGAACATAATTACCACCAGAATTTATGTAAACCAAGTAAGTGTTGTTGTATATTAATTTATATTTTTTTACCAAATGGTCTTATTAGCAGAAATAAATTTAAAATAATTACTTTTCATTTTTGTAGAACTTTCAACATAAAAACTAGATGGTTTTGGACCAGTAATTTTAAAAAGGAGCTCATGTAGTCCAGGTCAGTACAATGTAAAAATACTATTTGATAAACGTTATAAATATTTAAAGTTCGTATCGAAAATTGAATCTTCTCTATATTTAACCTTTTGACGTGCGTAATTAGAGACACAATAGTAAGACAATGGCTTGCGGGCGCCGGCTACCGCCTGAGCGTTAATGAATTAAATGTATAAGTCTTTTTATCTCAGTAAACCAGTCAAGTATATGAAATAAAATGTCTGTTATGTCAAAATAACAGCTTTTACTGATTGTATGTATATGTGTATATAGTACTTATAGTAAAATTGTCTGTCTGTGCCGACTAATCTCCGGGTTGAAACGATTTCGGTGAGGCATTCATTGGTAGATAGCTAATATAAGTTTCTTTTTTTAAAAAGATTCAGTCCTTGAATAATGTTTATAATCATCATAACATTTTATCCCGTTGCTACAGTACCCTCTACATCAACATCAGTCCCTAATCTGCATTCCGCTAAAAAAAGATTTTGTAGTCCTAGTGAGTATATGTATTTTATTGAAGATTGTAACTACTTAATAATTTGATTTTTAACACTGATTTTTTTTTATATTTCAGCACCATTGATGACACCAAGAAACCGTCAAGAGACAAGCTGTCCCAATGATACCGCGGAAGCGAAAGTTTATTAAGAAACTGAAATCAAGTCGAACTATTATAAAAAACCACCAACAGAAAGTTCATAAGATAGATAATATAACATCACCTGTCTTGAAAAGTGCAATCATCAGTGCAAGTTGCATTAAAATCGGTTCAGTAGTTTTGAGATGAGTTAAATATGTTAGTCACTAGAAAACTTGTTGTTGACTCAAGTTATTGTTTATTGCCATTTTTGTGTAACCTTTCGTTTTCCTAAACTTACCAAATAAATAAATAGCATGATTCGTTGATATGTATTAAAACAATCTGAGTTTCGAATTTTTATTTTTTTATTTCCTGAAAATAAAAGGAAATCCCCGCTAAGAAAAATTGCCGATATCGATAAGTTTTTGCACAACCCAGTACATCACTAGTAATGTCATTATGTTGGTAGTATGTACTCCGCCATAGTTCTGTAATTCTGTTAGGTTGGTATTGATCGAGACCGTGTATTTCATACATCGGTTTTTTCTATGGGAGTCCCGCCTCTTACTCTTTACATACTCTTTGAGTGGACGTCTTTTGGCTGAAATGATGATGATGATGAAGAATTACTTTATGCTAAGAAAATTCCTATTTTGATAAATTCTTGATAAATCTTAATTCCGGCACTAGCGTGTAAGTATGCGTGTGTATGCGTATATACCAATACCGATGCGCTTCCAATATTATGCTTTAATGGAAGAATTTATAAAAGTGGATTTACTGTATATTGTCGTTTATTGTAACAAATCAGGTGGAGATAAGCTATCTACAAATTTATGAGTTTTATCTTCATTTCACTGAGATTTTTAATGTAAACATTGGCTTTGTGCGATAACGAACCATATTAGTATAACGCTTATCACACAAATATTCTAAAGGCGAAAGTTTGTGTGTTTGTTTGTATATGTGTTACTTTTTTACGTTAGAACAGCTGAACAGATTACACACGAGTAGACCAGTATGTTCCCTTGGAATATTTTTCTACCTTCACGCGGGCGAAGCCACTAGCAGAAGTTAGTAATTTAACAATTTTTCGAGCATCGTCTAAAGGTAGAACTACATTGCACACACGGGTTATTCGCACTTCGTCCCATTCGCACTTCGTACCGCGATCGTAGTTGGTCCCATTCACAGTTGGTCCCATTCACAGTTGGTCCCATTCGCACTTGGTCCCATTCACACTTGGTCCCATTCGCACTTGGTCCCATTCGCACTTGGTCCCATTCGCACTTGGTCCCATTCGCACTTGGTCCCATTCGCACTTGGTCCCATTTGCACTTGGTCCCATTCGAACTTAGTCCCATTCACACTTAGTCCCATGCAAGTAGTTTGTAAGGGAAGAGGTTTGTGGACCAAAGTGGGTTGGATTTATAAAAAACCGGTCAAGTGCGAGTCGGACTCGCGCACCGACGGTTCCGTATAAATTTGTAGGTATGTAAATAGTTTATCACGGGTTTTTTTAATAATGTGTCTACAACTTTACGGTTTTCGGATTTTTTCCTTTACTTGTGCTACATGACATAGCTTCTTGCCAAATTTCATGATTCTAATAACCCATTCCTTGAAGCTGTGAAAAAATCGAACTTCTAAGTCAACGCAAGGCGTTTATGTTCCGGAATCAAAACCTATAGGGAGTACCTTAGAGGTTTTGATGACTCCGTTGTTCCGAAATCAAAACCTCTAAGGTACTCCCTATAGGTTTTGATTCCGGAACAACGGAGTCCACGGGAAGTAAGGGATACATGACTTAGAATCATGAAATTTGGCAAGAAGCAACTCTTAGATAGAAGCAACACTTAGATAGGTAAATGAAATGTTTTTTTTTTAAATAAACAACTTTATTTCAAACAATTTTACATTTTTTTTTAAATAGCGTAACAACAAGTTTCCTCCTTACAAAACATATGAATTGTACATAGTACAAGGCAACAAGATAATTATTTCACATTTATACAAATAGAAATAACTAATAGCCTGGGACTAATAGCTAGGTATAATGAAAAATCCCTGCTTCTTTTATGTTTTTTACATGGCCACTAGTAGTTTAAGTAAGAACTAAATAATTTATTTAATTAAATGCCTCATAAATTCAGAAGATGAATAGTTCAAATGAATTCATTTAAGTATAACAGTTGGTATTTATGTTGATTATAATAAATTCAGCATCAATTTTAACTGTAATAAAGCACAATATACATATATTGTACTTTTATTACAAAGTGTACCCTAAACCAACCTTTTTTAACTTCTGTCTAATGCTATCGCGAACATAGTATAGACTTGCAGAGCTCCATTAGATCTACGCCACGCAACGTACCTACAAATTAGGCGTGGTCTAAATGTGCGTCGGTCTAGTGTAGTTTTCGCTTTATACCTGACTCCTCGACAGACCCTGTCGATTTTTTTAATAAACCATTAATTACTTACACACTTTATTTTAACTATTTCGTATTATTGATACAAAATATGAATTTATTATGCTTAAAAATGTAATAAATAAGCTACACAGTTTGACAATGATACAAACAAAATGTGGATGTTCTGTTTACATCCATATAAATCTGAGGTATTCTGGTGTGATGAGTGGAGCGATCTGCGTGGGGCGAGCCCGTCTCGCTCCACGCGGACCGCGTTGGACTATTATTAACTAAAAACCTTTATGTTTCTGGGCTACGGTAACTTTATCGAAAAATCCCGCAGCACTGGCAGAGTGATGGTGTTGGAGCCATGGGTTGGCTTTGGAAAGGGAAACCCGTGGACCTGGAACGCAAAGACAAAGAAGAAGAAACATAGGTGTGGTTTTAGTCAGTAAAAGTCTGACATGCCGTCCTGCTCCGTTCGAAAGCAGGATAAGGCACTAGAAGATTTCACATTTCAAAAAAATGGGTGATGGTGTACTTTTTAAAAAGGAAAACAAAAAGTACATTTATTTATTTCATCTACATCATCATCATCATTTCAGCCGAAAGACGTCCACTGTTGGACATAGGCCTCCCCCAAATGTCGCCACAATGACCGGTCCAGTGCGTCTCGCATCCATCGGATATTTTATTTATTTGGTACTAACATAAGACAAAGACCTATCGCTTATTTGACAACTGACTGAACAGAAAAAAAACACTAACTAGTGTTGGCAACACCGATTCAACGGCGCGTAACTGCTGTCAACTGGTGGCAGAATATTTGAAAATCGCGGCCGTTAACGTCTATAGAAGTTACTCATAAGGGCTATGCACGAGCAGAGTGGCCTCTTTTTCGGACTGACGAACAGCTGAATAACATCTTTCTAAGTGTATTTTCGATTACTGTAAACTTATAAAGATAAATATAATATAGTTGTGATTTGCTTCTGAATTTTATTTAGATTATCATTGCCAATCAGAAAATAATTAGATTGTTAGTATCACTAGTAGTTTATTCTTTAATGCCTTTTTGTGCTTACGCCAATAAACGAGTGGAAGATTTTCTATCCAGTGAATTTTCAACTATAATAAAACTTATTGGAAAATTAAACACTCAAAATGTTATACCTATTGATATTTCGAATGGAAATAATGTGTGCCGTCTGCCTATCAAAACTTCAGTGCGTCTGAATAAACTGGAAACAAAAGAATTATAATGAGAATTCCTAAATCTAAAGAACTCGAAATTGGCGAAATATCTTTGGAGCTGTCATTGAGTTATTACTTATTGGTGGGTGGTATAAGAAAAAGGAGGGACTATTTTTTAATAAATTTGTATTCTAAAAATATTCAAATTTTTGTTATGAATGATAAATGATGTTTCACTCAACAAATACCATCGAGCAATCACCATATTCACCAGATATGGCCCCAGCCGACTTCTTTCTTTTTCCTAAACTCAAATTACCACTCCGTGGCACCCGTTTTCAATCGGTAGAAGACGTAAAGGAGAATTCGCGGCGAGAACTGAACTCAATTCCGGAAACAGCATCTAAAAAATGTTTTGATGATTAGATTATTCGTTGGCGTAAGTGTATCGTTTCTGAAGGAGCATACTTTGAAGGTGTGGCATTCACATAATCATCAGCCGCAACTTTGTTCTACACGTCTGCTCTGGAGTCCGTTGGTCACTGTCACAGAGTACCTTTTTATATATAGTATAGAGGCTCAACTCAGCCGTCTTGGAAGGAAACAGATTTGTTGCGCCATCTGTATTTCGTAACCTACAACTTTCCTGCTATATATATAAATAGATATACGCCTACCACCATTCCTGCTTTCAGGTTGCTTGCAAACTGTTTGTAGCCTGAAAGCACAGAGCATATTATGCTCTGTGCTTTCAGGCTACAAGCAGTTTTCAGGGTTAATTTATTTTCATAAAATAAAACCAATTTTTAACATCATCAATATTATTTATTTGCCAATAAGAAATGGTACAATAATATTAGTAGATCTAGGTAAAA